>OX104069.1:56524713-56590005 GCA_944474145.2 Dicrocoelium dendriticum | reverse complement strand
GATACACAATAAGGAGCGCCGTATGGCTCGTTGGGCGGAAAACTTTCAAGATCAGTTAAGCTGATCCCCTGCTCCCGGACCTCTTCCTACTCAGGTGATGCAGGACGAGCTATGGACGGTTAGTTTAGTGCCTCCGTCGGAGGCCGAGGTTTGAAACACGATCACAGCCCTCAATCGTTTTCGTGCCGCTGGGCCGGATTCCCTCCCACTTGCACTACTTAAGGATGGAGGTGAGGTCCTCTGCAAACCACTGACCTCCCTATTCCAACGTATCTGGAAGAAAGTGTCCCGACTAATTGGAGCGAATCGATTATAGTGGCAATATACAATAAGGACAGTCGCACAGGCTGTTCTAACCACAGGGGGTATTAGCCTAACACCAGTTGTGACAAAATTACTAGCCTCGATTATCGTTCCTCGCCTCACTGCGAAACGGGAACCTCGGATTAGGGAAGATCAAGCCGGTTTCCAGGGTGTGGCTGTAGATAAAATATATTCACTTTGCGGCAGATGCTAGAGCAGCGCCACGTATACGGCAGACCGAATATAGCTGTGTTCCTCGATTTCAAAAGTGCGTTCGATTCAATCGATCAATCGATTCTGTTCGAAATACTTGCGCGGAAAGGTGTTCCCACAAAATATGTGAACATCCTTCGTGCTCTATACTCGAAAACTACAGGCCGCGTCAGGGTCTACGGTGTCCTATCGGATAGCTTTCCGACCACAAGTGGCGTTCTTCAGGGTTGTCCGATTTCCCCATTTTTGTTCAATTTCGTCGTGGATTCTATCATGGAGTGTTCCCTTGCGGAATCTCACGATGTAGGCTTTGAACTGCTGCCTGTAGAACTGTTAGTTGATCTAGATTATGTGGACGATATCGTCTTGCTTTTCGACCATATTGGGCCGGCACAATCAACCCTGAATAGCCTGTCCAGAGTGGTCCCATTATTTGGTATGCACTTCGCACCTTCAAAGTACAAAGTGTTACTGCAGAATCACCAGCCACTTAATGACCCCTTGACGCTTGCTAACGAGGAACTCGAGGTGGTTGATCAATTCACTTATCTTGGCAGCTGCATCAGCAATGATGGGCGCATAGAAACTGACGTGAGGTCACGCATTGCAAAGGCCAGAGCTGCCTTCTTGAACCTGCGTCATCTTTGGCGACAGAAGGGAATTTCCCTCCATCTGAAAGGCCGTGTATACAAGGCCACAGTGAGGGCCGTTCTGCTCTTTGGTAATGAAACTTGGCCCCTTCGGTCTGAAGATCTGAGGCGCCTTCAAGTTTTTGATCATCGTTGTTTGCGAAGCATTGCTGGTGTCGGATGGCACCAGCGCGTCCGCAACGATGATGTGCGTAGGCGAGTACTAGGTGGTGATAATCATGCTAGCTCCCTAGAACAACAGATAGCATTGAATAAGTTGCGTTGGCTCGGGCACGTGCTACGTATGCCTGGTCACCGCTTACCTAGGAGGGCCTTGTTCAGTCAACCAGGTGTAGGATGGCGCAAGGCTCGAGGTGGACAGAAGTTGACTTGGCAGCGGGAAATGAAGTCACTGACGACCAAACTGGGTGCCGTTGGTCCGTCTCGCCTTCCGGGCTAGAGTCTACGTGACTCGCCTAGTGCTTGACTCTAGACCTTGCAGGACATGACTCGCAACCGACACCAGTGGCGTGTCTGCTGCCCTCTCCTAAACAAAGTGCCTGTGTGTTTGGTGCTTAGTTATCTGCGGGGTAATGGCTGATTATGACGCGGGGCAGTGAAAGCCGCAAGGAAGCTGTCTCGCCGATGCCGCCTTAACTTTTTTCACGATAGCCAGCTGTTTGTGACGGTATGTTGTCTACACAATGTGTAGGCTCCTTGACCCTAAATGTTTGCTTAGGGTATTAAGGTTTTCAGGTAAGTCCCCCTTCTCTCCCTCTTCTCATTCTTTAATTCATAGGTCCTCATCGTTGCATGTCAGCGAAGCATCAGTTCAAATGGCTGATGTAGGGTTGTTGATGATGATGACGATGAATCAGTGTCTCCCACTGATCCGCTTCGAGTCGGTAATCGTTCTCGCGTTCTTGTGACTCGTGATAAATGTTTTACCTGCTCACACGTGTGAGTGTTGTGTATCGCTTCTCGCTAGCTACGAAGGTTGTCCTTCTACCATACCGGTGTTCTGGTTTCGCTTTGGCGTAACAACCAACAATATTTGTGTCTGCGAACCGAGCTCTTAATTCGCCAACCAATACAATGCTGCTACACCAACGCTCAAGGCCTCTACTCTAAACTGCCAGAAGTCTGCTATCAACATGAAACTACAATGTATGGATATCGTTGCAGTAACTGAAACTTGGCTTCCAAACGACATACTAGATACAGAGATTGAACTCAGAGCTATGTCAGTCTTTTGAAATGATTGTTCATCACGCCATTGCCATTTACTATCGATAGGTTTGTGAACTGCATAAGACCATGTGTGAACTACTCGGACGGACAAGATTTTATCTTAAAATTCAGTTTTTCGTTGTTCATCCCTTTTTTGGTGCCCCTAACTGACCATCCGGTGGGATATATTAAGCTTCGGCTCTTTTGTCCGCAATCTACCATTGACCATTGTAGTGAGGCACTTATCAACCGTGTACTCCCGGTCAAAGAAGCGCTACGGTGAACTATAGAGTCAAAACACCAATAAGTCAAGGATTCCGATTGACATTGGTGCAATTGTGGTGAGTCAGGAGTAGATACTTCTGCGTCAGGAGTCGGTGCAATTGTTATACTAATAATAATAAACAGTAATTATTCGAATGCGGACACGACCGATGTCCTGACCCAGATGACGCAGATTGACATGCGTTAGAAAGAAATACCGAAGAAGCGCTTGACAATGTCACGAAGAAGAGCTCGACGCGCAATCTCTAGAAAGACGTTTGCAGAGGAGTGGAAATGTTTGTAGTTACGTATAATGTATGTAGTAAATGCTCTTGGTCACAATAAACAACCGCTCGCACCACTTGAGTTCTTGCACAGTGGTTCCGGGCTGGCAACATTAAATGTGCATCTGCACTCGAGACATGTTTGGTCATTGATTTTTTCGAGTGAATCGCCTGTCTAGGCTGCGTTGCGAGTTTACGCAAATAGTTGATAGGTTTGATGCGATGCGACGTGATGTGGCCATTTGAAATAGCCTTAGCATGAGATGTTGGAACAGAGTGGTCGTTTCCGTGTTATTTCTGCCGGATGTATTGCATATGTCTTCTAGTCGAACAGTACTCGGTTAATCTAAATGTCACCATAATAGTCTATGAATTAGAGTATAAACCAGTGTTCCGGTGGGATGGTAAGTAAAAATATGTTTGCGGATCCGTACATGCCACTAGCCGCTCTGTCTCCTCGTCGGAAAAAGCTGATTACCTGCTATTGATTGCGACAAGGTGATTCGCATGCAGCGAGGCAGCTGGTTTTGCCACTGACCTTTTCTTCTCGGCATCGTCTAGAAATCTCGCGAAACTATGTAACCAAGCTACACGTTTTGAAGGTATCGTTGGCTAGCCACTTGTCCCGTTTTTGAGGCAACACAGTACTCCGGACAAATGTGTGCGTCGATTAGTTATCCAGCAATTGAAAGCTTTTAATTACAGTACAGTCTGTGACACTGCGAGACAAGACTAGAAGACATACCACACCAACTCGAGCGGAGTGGATATGTTTGCAATTCAGGGGGTTTCAGTATTTTTAAACTATGTGGTATTTGATGGAATGATAGCGATATATTTCACGCCAAGATGAATTTTATGACTAAACGCGCAGTTGACCAGCACCTCGCCTATTGTTCTACATTTATCGCGCATTTGCAGACCACTTGGTAGTGATCTTATGGGGCATCTGCTTGCCCCAGGTAGATCCAATTAGTCAGGATGATGACATCAACAAGAGTCGAGCTTCTCGAGATGTTCACTGGATTCTCCTTCAGGTCGATATCCCGATTGACGGATAGAAACATACAGCTCACTAAACAGTGCTGCTTTCCTGAATATGAGTCTTGTCATTTTCAGGCACAACTACTCAGAAAATTGAGGCTGGATTTCTTGTGACGCTGCAAGCCCTGAACCATATGAAAGTGGTACGTTAATCACTGCCAACCCTTTCCGGACAAATGCAAAGTATTCGAATAGATTAAGCTAAGATGACCGGCATCCTCCGTTCTCAAATGTACCTGTCACTATGACTGCAAACAAGTACAGTCAGCTACAAGGAGACCATGGATTACCGTATGCACTACAATCTGCTCCGTCAACTCACCCCATATCCAATGTAAAACGGAAAGAAAAATACTGAGAGGCACGTGTATGTGATCTACGATTGGATTGGAGCCCATCCGCATTCCTCCCACATACATATCATTCATACGACATTCCCATGGAGGTGGCCGAGCCGTGACCCGTCCATTACTGTGCGGAACCGGTCTTTGAAGTTAGCACCGTCACGGAGACTGTGGCCCCATCCTCAGAACGGCGATCGAAACTGTCATCCGACTTAAAGCATCAACACGGCGGGCAAACGAAGTAGTGATCTTATTCGAAATACACACCGGAAGCAGGTCTGAAGGAAGTGAGGATCTTCCTGTGCAATTTTGCAGCCACTCACCATGCATTGTGCAAAGTGAGTTGTCAGAGGGGCTAATCACAACGCCACTGCACCCAACCCCAAGTGCCTCTCCGGTAATACCACAAAAAGTGGCTAGCGACCAACCATACAACAGTCTGCACAACCTTTCCTCCTAGCCACAAGTATCTCGGATCGTTGCTCATAACCGAAACACTTTCCTGTGTGTAAACGAACGTCCAAGGCGTCTTCAGCAAAGGCACAGAGCTTCGGTTGCGCCAGACAACAAATACTTGGGATCTCATCTCTATAACCGAGACTCGGTTGTACTCAGGGGTTACGGATGTCAAGATCGCGATTCAGAGAATGTCCTTCTCTTGATATGATCGTTCCAGCAAGGGAAGTGATGCTATCTCATACTAACGTAACGACATACAATGCGAACTACTGGATGATCCGGAGACGCAGGTCACCGATTCGCGTTGGTGCCGTTTGCGTCTCAGACACAACGACGACTGCTTCGTGCCAGTCGCATATCGCTCTCCATCGTCCAGAGATGGATTCCCACCTGATATCATCACTTATGAAATGCTTACCCCCAAACTACAGCCACGTTCTTCGGCGATTTCAACGTGCACGACTTGGAAACCTCGGCATCCCCCAGCGAAACATACAAGGCCGAACCGTAAAACAGTCGCGAGTATTCTGCTCTGCAATCACATAACCTCACCCACCAGGTACGAAGCTGATAGCGAATCATTAGTACTTGACCACGTACTTATAAATGAGAAATGCATGGTCGACAGGCCATTCATAAACATTCCAGCTTATTCTACCTAATGGGATCAAAATTATGTTCAAAAAGCTAGGGAATGATGTGATTTAACAAGCAGAACTCGACGAAGAATGTGCCGAAACTGGGAGCGGAAGTAGCAGCATTGTCCATACACGTTAGATCGAAGAGATGGAAAACACTGTAGCGCTCGTCGAACTGGTTCGAAAGAGCGCACGCTCAAGAACGTGTGTGGAGAATTGGAATACCCACAACGATTGAAGCAAGATAAAGTGCGGCCGTACGGCGATCAGATCACAGATCCTTGCAGTGCTCGAGGCTCCACAGCGACGAGACACGAAACCGATGACATCAAAATTGTTTACACTTTTAATCCAACTGAGGTCAGTGATACGCTTAGTGTAATCCAGCATGACTTACGTACACTGGACTCATGGAGTTCCAAATGGATGAGGACATTCTCTACTGATAAATGCCACGTGGTATCCTACAGATGTGACATCACACCAGGTTCGGTAACTATAGATGGTAAACCATTGTCTCACTGCCACACTATCTGTCACCTAGGGATCCACTACTCGAGCACCCTTAACTTTTCCGAACACGCAGGACACACCGCAGCTCAAGCCCACCGAAGCATTGGGCTTTTGTTCAAAACATTTAACTTAAAAGAATCCATTAACACCATGTATAGAATAAAAACGCGCCCGCTGCTTGAATATGGCTAGATCACCTACTATAATTCTAGAGTGAGTGATCGTATGGCATTGGAACGTGTTCAACGATCATTTACCAAGAGTCTTCTAGGCTATTCCACCACCCTATCTTACATGGATCGTTGCGTTGCCTTAAAACTTGATCCACTGTGGCGGCGAAGTATGAAACTTAACCATTTCATCTTCTTTGATATTGTTGCGGGCACGTCAAATATTCCCGCAAAAACACGCCAGAAATCCCGGCAGAATGGCTGTGGAAACCGAGGTCCAATTTCTCCCCACAACGCAGCAGTGTTCAGCCACTCCGAGACGCGTCCCAACTGCGAACCTTTTGACAATGGTCATTTGCAAACTACCATCTCTGCGTGGTGACTTTTTCCCCTAACTTAATAACCCATAGCACTGGCTGTGATCGCCCTTTGTTGGTCGTAAAAGAGCCTACAGAGGACCGCCTGTCTTTCTTTCTCTTCGCCTCGGTTGGGAGTCGGTCAAGTCGCGTGATTGCGTGTGAATCGTTAGCTGGCCAGCCTACGCGTCTAAGTCATTAGCGCGCGTCTATCGTACCCCCTCTCGTGTGCGTCCGTTTTCGAGACCTCAGCGTCTATCCGAACAAGTGCGGCTAAGATCGTTCACACGCTCGTTCAATTTTCCGTCTCACCGGCTAAGCTAGCGTCATCAGGTCAGCGCCACTCCGTTCGAATGGCCAACGTTACAAGTCGTCATCGTAGGCGTGCTCCAACTGTGCGAGCGACAATCTTGTCACGCAATTATCTCAAGAGGCGGCGTCTCCTCAACTATAACAGTGGCGACTCAATTATAACAGATGCAATTACCCAGAAAATACATTCTTCACGCCCATCGGTACAACGAGCAAAATTATCAAATTATCGCACCCGAAATAACTATCGCAATAAAGTAAAGTGAAAAGACCACGAACGAAACTGTCTGACAACTTTTTTCTAAATCGATACTCCATATTGTGGAACAGGCTTCCATCTGAGATACGTGCAATCCAGTCAGGGATGAAGTTCCGACACGTTATACCTTCCTTTCTAAACGTCGAAACAGCGATCGGTATATTGCAACCCACCTTGACAAGTGAATCCCCGTACGAAATCGGAGCAAGATGGATATTGGAACATTGGAACATTGGAATGTAGAGAGCAGAAGGAAAAATCCTTTGTCAGCTCCATCGCCTCCCGTTCGTCACAGGGATCAAGGTGGACATTGCAAGTCGGTTCCAATGGAACCGCTGCATTGACACAAGAAGCAACAAGATCCGAGTTTACTCAACAGGTAAGAATCCAATTGATGTTTGAAACATTCCTCCGACTGCGCATCAACGACACACACAGGTAGATTATTCCATTCGTTCACTACTCTGGTAGACAGAGTGACATCACAACGGACCCGAAGTCTCCTTTGTTTAAACAATTTCCAATGGTGACCCCGAGTCGAACTGAAAGAATTGAGTGGAAAGAAATTCTGCAATTCAACTCCAAGTTCCCCTCTAACGATACGCCGGGTGAAAATCAAATCCCCGCGATCTCGACGGTAGGCTAGGGAGAACAAGTTCAGGCACTGGAGACGATGCGAGTAAGGCAGGTTTCGTAATTCCAGAACGGAGTTAGATCCTCTCCGCTGAACTTTTTCAATCAAGTTGCACACAAATTTGGAAAGAGGATAAACAGCGGGCAGTCCATACTCAAGAACCGGACGTACATGAGAAGTGAACAGGAGCCTGAAGATCTCCGGAGTCAAGCGAGAGAAGGATCGTCGTATGGCGAAAAACAACCTGTTGGCAGAAGCGACTTTCCTCAAGGTATCTTCGGTCGATTTTAGGTCTGGGGTCACAATGACGCCGAGGTCGCTCTCACGGTTAGAGTTCGGCAGCAAAAACCCACCGATATGAGAAACTCCAAATGTTTTGGAAGAACTGATCGGAAGAACGGAGCATTTACTATGATTTATGGGTAATTGACATCTGATCGACCACTCATGCAGCGAATCGAGCCTTGTTTGTAGTAAATCAGCTTCATCCAGACAGGAGACTTCCATCCATATCTTTAAATCATCCGCGTAAATCAAACAATCTGCCCGTAGTACAGATGCCAGATCATTAATAAAGACTTTAAAAAGTTCAGGGCCAAGAACAGAGCCTTGCGGAACACCGCTGGTCATATTTACAGGGAAGGAAAAGGCCTCATTTACTTGTACACGGAAAGCGCGGTCATTCAGGAAATCAGTGAGCCAAGAGAGGATTTTTCCTGAAACACCAATACTGCGAAGTTTGCTAAGCAAAATTTCGTGTGGAACCTTGTCAAAGGCTTTACTAAAATCCACAAATACGACATCTAGCCGCTTACCAGCATCCATGGATTTAGCCCACTTTTCTCGAGCTACCAGAAGATTGGTGACACATGAACGCGAAGGACAAAACCCATGCTGCGCAGCTGAAATGATCTTGAGGTTCTGGAAGTGCAGGTTGAGAGCTCGCTTAAGAATCCTCTCCATAACCTTACAGATGACAGATGTTAGGCAAATGGGCCGATAATTCGTAGGATCTTGCCGATTGCCTCCTTTGTATATGGGCTTGACTATACCCGCTTTCCAGGCAAGCGGAAGACGCCCGGCCTCAAGTGAGCACTGAAATACGTGGCAGATAGGAACAGCGATATATTCGGCCACAATCTTGAGAAAAAGAGGATGCAGTCCATCAGGTCCCGGGGAAGAGTTGGGATCCAACTCGCACAAAAGTTTGTATACCACAGTAACATTTATGTCCATATCGCTGAGAGCGGAGAGCAAGGATGAATAGCAATCAACTGACGGCACCCCCGTTGTATAGACCGATGAATAATGGCGAGCTAAAAGATTAGCTTTATCAGCATCGTCGTGGAGTACGGTATTAAGATCGTGGGAATGCAAAGACGGTATTCCACTTCCGGCTCTGGTGCTCCTTTTCAGGTAGGAGAAAAGCAGCTTCGGTATAGACTTGGAATATTCAGCCAGATGACCTTCGTATTGCTGCCGTTTCGTACGTTTTTTCGAGGTACATACGTTCCGGACCAATTTATAATTGCTATAATCGGTTTCCAACCTCGAAAGCCTATAGCGATTCCAAAGTTTGTGTCTTTGGTTCATGAGCGATCGTAGTTCTCGGTCAATCCAGGGGGGACCTCTAGTAAATGGTTTTCGTTTGGATATGGGGACAACATCATCAATAATGGACAACATTTTCGAGTAAACAAGGCTCCAAGCATTATCGACGTCCAAGTGCTGAGGGAGACTCCAATCCTGGTCGCTAGCGGCCTTCTTCAAGCGGTTTGGATCAGCACGCCAGAAATTCCGCCGATAGACACAGTTGTTGTGAATGCTCAACCGTGTGGTCCATTGAAAGGAAAGTAGGCAGTGGTCACTCCTCCCGATTGGTGGTAAGACATTCAAATCAGAAACATCCGATGGCGCAGATGAAAGCACAAGATCGAGTATGTGCGGCGTCTGACCAGGGATAATGCGAGTAGGTGCCCCGACATGTTGAATTAAATTGCTTTCAAGAACAGCTTCCAGAAATGTAGAATCGAAGGAGGCAGGTGCAGCATCACAGTGAAGAAGATCCCAATCAACATTAGGGGCATTAAAGTCCCCCACTAATAAACAATCCTTGTTTCCACCATGCTTCTTTAAAGAGGCCAGTAAACGATCGCCAGAACTCAGGGGAGCTCTGTAGAAGACACCGAGAAGGAGAGATCTACATCCATCGTGAATACGACACCAAAACACTTCGGAGCAGTCATCACTTCCCAACACAACACCAACTACTTGGACCTTCAGCTTTTCCTTCCAGTAGAGTATGACGCCGCCCCCAACCTCAAAGCATTGCGATCAGCTCGAGAGAGACTGTAACCAGGAATAGGTACTTCGGGATCTGGGATTTCTGGGGACAACCATGTCTCCGTAAACGCCATAAGGTCCGGGAGAAGTACTGACGCAAGATGCACAACTTCATCTAGTTTATTACGCAGACTGCGCACGTTCGCAAAAAGTACGTGCAATCCAGTTGTTGATCTTAATGTCCGGGAAGGACAAGAACTGGCTTCCAGCGCGTTCTCTGCACTTTCCGAACCACGCAAAAATCCTCAATACGCAAATCGGTTTCACCGTTCGCACAGCGAGTTCTCAATTCATCGACTGCGATCTTCATTTTAACGCGGTCTTCCGGGGATAGATCCCGTAACACGTGAAAGGGCTCCCCTTTGAGGCGCGAAGTTCGTCGAAGGATCCGACGGCATTCATCTTCAGTTTGGCATACAACCTTAAGGGGACGCACCTTGGAAGAATCTTCCTGTTTTCTGCCAAGTCGAAAAGCAGAGACGATATTAATCCCCGGTTCCCCCTCATCGAACAGTAGGGAGATCATACGTTTTAGAAACAATTGGTCATCCAAAATTCTCTCTGCTGCTGTTGTCTTATCCGACTCCGGGGAGTTCATTATGATGAGACAACGTTCCCGGTTAGGGACTTTGGCGATCTCGGGGATCCGTGGCTTGGAAGGCGGCTTGTCCTGGAGCAGTTTCTCCAAATGGTCAATCCTATGAAGAACCGATTTTAGCCCACGCTTTGGAGGTGACAATTTGTCTTCCACAGCCTTTGCTATAGGCTTACATTTATGCACCACGGGAATCCGACTTGCGGGAGCAGCCACCGTGTTCTCCTTGACGACGGTAGCAAACGTCTTGGGCAGGGGCTTACTAGGCTGGTCACTAGAAATGTGTGTCTCTGAGGGTGGGGAAGAAATTTGTTTAAGAACTGGCGTGACAAAATCAGGACACAAAGAAGGGAAAGAAGAAGGCGAATTTTGGGAAACAGTCGGTTGGGGATCGGAGTGAGCACTAGCAGAGCGGGGAGTAAAAGCAGGTAAACCAGAATGAGCCCGCTGGGTGTTGACTAATGTAAGACAAGAGTCACAAAAGATGCCAACAGAGGATGCTGTATACATCAGAAGACACTCATAAAAATTTGGTGAGATACCACAACAAGTGATATGCAACCAGCCGTCGCAGAAAGAACATTGAACGGCCTTTGAGCGGGTAGTGACACCTTTACCACAATCCAGACACTTGGACACCATGATGATGATAGGTAGACCAGCAGAAGATTCCGAGTATATTGCGCACCTCCAAGCCCGCCTGAATCACAAGAAAACGGACGAAATCAACTTTTGTCAGAACGAGAACACACGGCGTTCGCTAGCGGTGACCTTGACCTGATCAAGGATATAGTATACATATCAGGGGATCTTTTCATTCTCCTGTTGCCCGATCTTACTGCCCTCCCCAAATTTATCAGTAGCAATAACGTGTTTTCTAAAGGCTAAAATATCCTGATTAACAATGAAGTTCTCACTCACCAAGACGGAAATGTGTCCTAGAGTTCCTCTCGAGCAAATTATTTCGCATTTGTTCTGCAACGCTAATTATTTTCTACTTATCTTTTCCCCTGGACCCCTCCCTTAGGTACGAGCTGCTGTGTTACGTGCTCAGCGAAATCTATGTTGATTTAATCATTCTGCTTGTGGACTGGATCCATTTTATAACACATTCCGAAAACCTACCATGATCTTCCACGCTTACATTCACTCTGAACAAATCCCCTCAACGAAATCAGCTTCTCCTCTTACCGCACACAGCTGAACAGTTGGAACGACAGTTAACTTACTTTACTTTGCGTACAGTTTTCTCTCCCTCCCTGAAAAATACCATACGTGCATACAACGTTTCTCAGTACCATACCAAATTATTTCGCATCACCAATTTTCCCATTTTGATCTCCGACAACTGCTGGAGCTCTCTTACTATTTCCTCCGAAAATTCTTCTCCTTTTCTGTAAAAAGCATGTATATTCCTGAGGTTATCAGTTACCAGTGAAACTTGTACAATCTGAATCGAACAACGTCGGACGAAAATCTAGCATTTCACGTTACCGTACGTCCACCCACTTTTATTTGCTTATTTCTCTCCTTCCAGTGTTGGCCAGCATTGGGCCGATCTCCCGAGGCTATGGATAAATGCTTCCGAAAGAAATGCAGCACACTCATGCAGTATGAGTTATCACAAACTCACTGGCACATATTACAAGTGCTTGATTCTAATCAGCCAAATGATGGCTGTGCGATGGGGAGAGCTTAAGATGAAACACAGGCCCCCACAGTACAGTGCTGGAATTGAATCAGCTAAAAGATAGCTGTATGATGGGGAGAGCTTTTCATTGAACACAGGCCCCCACAGTACAGTGCTGGAAACAAATCAGATAAAAGATGGCTATACGATGGGGAGAGCTTAATATATGTCACAGGCCCCCACATAACTGTATACATATAACGCCACAATAGCACATGGCCAGATGAGATGTGGAAGAGAAGTGTGGAAGCAGGTCTCCGGGAGACGGTTTCATGATGGCTCGTATTACTCCAATTAAACTGACAGTTTATATCCACTTTTATTCTTACTCTCAACTTCTACTACTCTTACTCGTTTAATATATTTAATTGCTTTAGCACTGAAACATTCCTATGTGAACACAATAGTTCACTGGATATCCCTCTCCACTACCCGACTTTGTTGTACCACATGATCAGGCTCGTAGTCTGTCTGTGTCTCGCATGTCGAGAAATATATCATTTATTTATTTATTTATTTATAGCGTGTCCTATAAATTCGACCACCATTACAGCAAATTGGCATTTGCTGGTATTCAGGCGGAGATTTAGTTCATTCAGTCTACGTAGCATGTTATGAAGGTTTACCTGAGGTTCGGCGGGGTTACTACCAAAGACACAAATATCATCCATATAAACAACACATCCTTTGAGATCTGATAACGGTAGAGTAATAAATTTCTGCCAAGCTGCTAGGGCACTACTGAGACCCATTGGTAGCAATTTGTATTGATACAAACTATCTTGCGTGAGGAAAGCAGTCAAATGTCGGCAATCTGGAGTCAGTGGCATGTGGTAGTATGCACTTCGAATATCCAGTTTTGAGAGGAGTTTGGCAATTGAAAGTCTAACCACCAACTCGTCGAGAGAAGGCAAAGGGAATTTGTCCACAAGTATATGTCGATTAAGCGCTCAAATGTCGATGCATACACGAATAGAGCCATGTTTCTTTTGAACGGCAATTAGTGGATGAACCCATTCAGAACACTGTATGCGTTCTATCAAGTCTTCCGTGACCATATTTTTCAAAGCTTGCGACAATGCCTCTCGCTTGGCCAGAGATACAGTCCTAGTTTGAGAAATGCTGAATGATTGACGCTGGTAATGGTCATGCGGCTGACGCATGGTGATACGTTCAACAAGATCATGGCATTACGTCTCAATACGGATTGCACCTGTGACGCTGCTAACCCCTGTAAAGCCTGACCGAGTTCAGTGCCATCAGGTAGAACAAGCTGCATCATCGTAACTCGCATTGATTCCACTTTCCATTCCGCCTGATTACATTGTGTGACTGTGTTAGAGTGAGCCAATCGAATGTACCACCCAGTCAGCATCTGAACCTAATTGTGTGGGAAAACCGATTTCTTCTCACTGCCATGGATTCGGTTGCTTGCTTGTGAAAAATCTTTGTGACTACTTCAAATCGTTCCCACTAACCGCTTTATACATGAGACCGAGTGCGAGACGGCTGACGGTTTGTGCTTCATTCTTAGTTATCAGGTAAGCAAGTACCTTATCTGTCGATTTGCTCACCGAACGGAGGTTCAGATTTGAAGCTCAGCAACTGCTGACTTGTCGAACAACCTCCTTGTGGTGCCAGCTGGGTGGTTCGCGTTTTTCCCGTTCCAGCAAATGGTTCGGCAGTAGTGTTCCAGGACGTAGCGGATTTTCGCCTGGCAAGCGTTCTCGCTATAGGAAGCCACAAATGTCTGTTTAACAACGCTGCGACGTTGCGGATGTGACTCACCACTAAGTGAAATCACTGCCCCTTGCCCCTCCCTGAGAGGCATTGTACTTCAACGGTGCTTTGGGCCCCTGGTCTTCCACGAACTGATAGGTGCATGAACCATCTATTTGGTCACCGGCTCCCAACAGGTTGCAACGCTCTCACATCGCCCTGTTGTCTTGTAGGTTAGATCCGTGTTCAAAGGCTCGAGGTATGTCCCCCTAAGCTAACTCTCTACTTCGGC
Organism: Dicrocoelium dendriticum; assembly: GCA_944474145.2. Taxonomy (NCBI): domain Eukaryota; kingdom Metazoa; phylum Platyhelminthes; class Trematoda; order Plagiorchiida; family Dicrocoeliidae; genus Dicrocoelium; species Dicrocoelium dendriticum. The sequence goes on along the minus strand of OX104069.1, from coordinate 56,575,714 downwards.
CTGGGTAACCGGGTAGTATCACGCCCACTGACTAATCATGGATCACATGGCTTGCTACTGCTCTTGCTATGCCTATCATCTCTGCTAACTCAACTGCTCAACCTCCACTCACAGATCACCTCACTTCTTGCCCTTTACCTAATGTACTCTTATGTCTTCTTCGGTCACTGTCACAAACGATCCACTTCTCGCAACTGATGGAAGTAACAGCCAAACTCCCGGTTTTCAATGTCCTGCGATCGCAACCGCCTCTCACCCCACCGAAGCTCTAACTCTTCTTCGACGTGGTTCTCCATTCATCCTTGCAGCGTTTAATGTTCGAACTTTGATGCAGATAGGACGACAAACATGTCTGACCAGCACTTTTAAAGCGCTTTCGGTAGACATCTGTTGCCTTCCAGAGACCATATTACAAGACTCTAGCGCAGTCATCAGAATGGCCTCTCCGGTAAACACTGACGCCAAATACCACTTGCGGCTTTCCGGACACCCAGAAGCTGCCGCCACTGGCCAAGTTGGTTTTGGGATTGCACTGAGTGCCAGTGCTGAATCAGCTCTGCTTGACTGGATCCCAGTCAACAGTCGGCTATGCGCAGTCCGATTAAGAGATTCATGTAATGTAAGCAGGCGTCGAGACGTTAAGCGTGCCTTGTTTGTCGTCTCCGCCTATGCCCCTACAGACTGTAGCCCGGATGCAGTCAAGGATAGCTTTTACCAGCAACTACAAGAAATTCTGCATTCCCCTTTTGGAGGACTGACATAGTCCCTCTTGCCGGAGACTTTAACGCACGGGTGTGCCGCCTTCCACCAAGCGTGTACCACCTTGGGGTAGTTTTGGCCTCGGTGGCAGTCGAGCATGCCACAGAGACAGACTGCTTGCTCTTTGCTCTGATCATTGCTTGTTTCTTTCGAGCACTCGTTTTCGGCACTTGAAGAAACACTGCTACCTGGCGCCCGCCCTCACAAACGCAAGAGGGCTATTAGCTTGACTAAATAGCAATCAGCTACAGAGGGCGCGGAAGCGTAACGGACTTCCGACCTTACTGGTCAACTTACTTGGACTCCGTGCTAAGCTTTGCATGCGTTTCGGTGGATCACCAAAGCGCGCTCACTACGGACCGGACGTCGCAAATCTACGAAACCCTGCGATTTTAACCAGGTACCAAGCCTCGCTGTCAACATTACTTGGCTCAACTGTTGACGGTGACCTTGATTCGCAGTGGGCGCAGATCAAAGATGCCTTAGTTTCCACCAGTATCGACACGTGGAGTTTCCCGTCGCCCACCAAAGCATTGGATTTCCGCCATATCTTTGTTGCTGATATACAAACGCCATTTTATCCCGTCGGATTCCAGCCGCAGTGAAGAACGCCAATCCCTGGGTCGAGAGTTGCGCAGGAGTCTGAAAATGGATCGCGAAGCTTGATGCTGTGAACGTGCTAGGGAGATGGAGTTTGCTAGTCTATCTGATAATACCAGGAAACTATTCCATCTCATTCGAGTCATCGAAGGTGTTCGAAGAGGAAGGCACCTTAATCACCTATCTTCGACGACGGTTGGAGCGATGGGCCGAACATTTTAGCTCGCAATTTTTTTGGCCACCAGCTCCATCTGCTGCCTCTGGCGCTCGCACTGGTGCCGAATAATCTACCCCCACAGATCTTCCCTCTCATCCGGAAATCGAGCAGGATCTCTGACACATGAAGCGCTATAAAGCCCCTTGCCCTGATGGTCTTCCTCCAGCTCTATTTAAAGGCGGTGGTGCATCGCTGGTTCGAGAACTCACTGCTTTGTTTTCGAAAGTTTGCTCGAAAGGGAAAATTCCACCATCTTTGGGTGAATCGATAGTCGTCCCCATCTTCCAAATGGGTCAGCGCGCAATCTGCTCTAACCACAGAGGAATAAGCCTAATCCCCGTCGTTTGCAAGCTGCTGGTGTCCATCATACCTCGCAGGCTATCCTCAACGCGCGAATTGTCGCAACGGGAAGAACAAGTTTTGTTTCGCCCTTATCGCGGCTGCATTGAGCAAATCTTCATACTCCGCTAGATCCTCGAGCTCCGCCATGTGTATCAGAGGCCAACGATTGCTGTGTTCTTGGATATCCGTGCAGCTTCCGATTCTTCCTATCGGACTGTACTGTTGCACTGCCTGCTGAGGGATGGCGTGCCCGAGAAGTTCCTCTCCATACTGTTCGCTCTATTTGTTCTGAGCTCGGGCAGAGTTAGGGCTTTTGGCAAGCTTTCGCCTTCCTTTGTGGTCTCCAGTGGAGTTCGACACGGATTCCCTATCTCTTCGTTCCTTTTCAACTTTGCCATCGTGGATGTTCTAAAGAACGCTCTCGATGATTCGTTGAACGCTGGCGTTGAGCTCCTCCCAGGTAGTCGAGTTGTTGTTTTAAAGTATGCTGATGATATCATCTTTTTGAGTGACGATCTATACGTCATCCTACTTCCACTTAACCGCTTGGCAATTGAAGCATCAAAGTACGGTATGTACTTTTCGTCATCCAAATGCAAAGCTCTCTTTCAAGACTGACAGGTGCCTGTACTCACTGCTGGTGGTGAGACACTGAAGGTTGTGGAGAGCTTTGTCTACTTGGAAAGTTACATCACTGCTAGCGGAACTGTGCTAGACAAACTTTCGATGCGCATCTAAAAGGCACGCGTCGCTTTTTCTATCCTGAGTCACTTGTGGCTTCACCACGGCATTCGTCTCACCATCAAGGCGCGGGTCTAATGTGCAACTGTTCGTGCTGTACTGTTGTACGGATGCGAGACCTCGCACCTTCGTATGGATGACTTGCGCAGACTATCCGTCTTCAAGCACCGCTGCCTGCGGTCCACTGCCCATGTGTGGTGGCGGCACCACGTAAGCAATGTGGAAGTTAGACAGCGTGCCTTGGGACGAGGAATCCACTCGCTAGAAAAGCTCTTCTCACTGCATCAATTGCGGTTGCTGGGACACGTATTGCGCATGCCTTTCCGGCGTTACCCGCGTCGTGCATTGTTTGCGGTTTCTGGGCAGGGCTAGAATAGACGGTCTGGTGGACAGCCTGCAACGGAGAAGCCGCACGAAAAAGCTGGCGAAACAGCTGACCACCACCGCTTGTTGTCGACTACCTGGTTGGGGTCCGAGAGATGCGGACAATTGCTGGTTGAAGACCTTGGAAGCCATGGCTCAAGATCAATGTCATTGGCAGACGTGTTCATCGGTGTGTTGCGGTTTCCCTCGTTGCTCCCCCAAAAAAAGCAAACTGCAAAATGTCAACAACTGTGAGTGACAAACTGGACAAAGAAGCTTTTAGGGGAGGTTCTTCACAGCCAGTTTCCAAATCGGATATTGGTCCACATGCCCGGAAAAGTACTAGAAGGCAGTTTCAGACTGTTGGTCATCGTCAGTAGTGCGCATCCATTGGATCCATCAGGATTCGAACCCATGACCACCAGCGGCTTGAGCCGCCAGTCAGCAGCTTATGCTACTGTGCCACGGGGGACGGCTTCGGATCGTCATGATTTACAAGCTAACTGCGATATAGCGCGTCTTATCCTCCACTGCCATGCAAGTTACTAACGTTGCAGAGGAGAGGGTTGGCCCCGAAAGACACGACGTCCACTAACAGTAGCTATCTACGACATAGCATTTAGAAACTGTCAGGTCGGATATATTTTGATGTACTCATGAGTAGTGGCAAAAGCTGCTGACTGGCGGTTCAAGCCGCTGGTTGTCATGGGTTCGAATCCTGACGGATCTGATGGATGCGTACTACTGACGATGCCCAACAGGCCGAAACTGCTGTCTAATGCTTTCCCGGTCATGTGGACGAGTATCCGATTTGGAAACTGGCTGCAATGAACCTCCCGTAATTACATCAAAATCCCCTACTCATGAATACATCAAAAAGCTTTTGCTGTTATTGTTGTTTTCTTAATATTCATACTGTTTTCCTATTCAGCCATGATTACGATGTCATATATATATATATGTATGTATAATGCATTACTGACGCTATTGCATTGCAGTTGGGCTAAACCAACTTACGCTTCAACTAGGTCTTTTACCGCTGGAGACATTTCATTCCACTTTATTTGGTTTGTTCTGCCTACCTGAATAATCTTCTATTAACTGGACACGTTGCTTACGCTAATTGCGCTTATCTTCGGTAACTTTGTTGTGTTTGTAGCATTTTTAATTAACTTGTATGCATATTTTACATATCGCGGGTTCGTTGCTGATTTGGCGAATAGTTTTGCCACGGTATTTGTAGGTATTATTGGATTTATTTTATTGCACCTTGTCGTTTCAAGTGATTGGCTGTTGCTTGATATCCCCGGTGTGTCTGCGCTTGATGGGCATGTTGACAAGGTGCCTCCCTGTCTATCACCCACTACCTCGTCCATACTGGCTCCAGGGGACAGTTGGTCTTTGCTGGAGGGGACGGGGTGCACTGTTCTTGGTCATCTGTGGCGTATGGATTCGACGCGTATGCCAATGCAACTATTATATGATCAGATGAGTATTGGGAAGCTGCATGTTTTGCAACCAAAGTTACCTTACCAGGACATGATCAAAGGGAGCCTCTCACGTTCGGATCTTGATTGCAGATCATGGGAATCGAAGGCGCTTGATCGGCGTGCATGGCGCGATCTGATCACGAAGGTCGTTGTCGAGGTGCAAGAGAAAGCCTTCATGGATGCAGAGAAGAAGCGGAAACTGCGGAAGCGGCAACCACCGATGGGTTTTACTCCATCGACATTGAGCGCATGGTGATGTAGCGCATGCATTCGCGAGCGCCAGAGTCAAGCAGGCCTAGTGAACCATAGCAAAGGCGACTCAAAACCACCACCGAAGCTGCGATGGGTGCTGCAGAGAACGTAGGAGAACCGACGCAGCGTTTATAGGTACGCTGTTTTCGATTTACTAACCGCGTGCTTGCATGCTGGGTTTCTTTATTTCAGGTGGTGAGTTTTCTATATTGTCCTTATACGTGATTTATTATCTATTATTGTCTGCGTTAACTATCTTCTATAAACTTGCACAAATCGCTTAAGCTAACTGTGGTTAACTTCAAATACATTTTCTCGTTTTTGGCATTTTCATAAGTTATATTTTTTGACCTCTTGAACTTATCGCGGATATTTTGCCACCAATCTATTTCATACGCCCATTTAGTGAGGAGTTATGTCACCGTATCTGTATGCATTATCTGATTTACTTTTTTCATCTCCTTTGAAGTGATTGGCTGTTGCTTGATATCCCCGGTGTGGCTGCGCTTGATGTATATGTGGACACGGTGCGTACCTGTCTACTAGCCCCAACCTCCATACTTGCTCCAGTAGATCGCTGGTGGTTTCTAGAGGGAACGGGGTGCACTCTACTTGTGGTTCCGTGCTCTCAGTGTATAGCAGACTGCGGTCCAGCCACCGCCTTGTGTGCGCTTGATTCCCAAATACAACGTGCTTGTGTTTGCCTGTGAAGGAGTGTGGGCCGACTCATTTGATAAAACGTGGCTCTCATCCACATGCCTTCCGGTCTTACTCCTTCGGTTTTACACTGGATATGGGGTATGTGGTTGGAGCTGTGGGTAGTGCAGCGCAAGCCACCCATGGTCCCTGTGGCTAGCCATAATGACTAGCAAATCCGAAGCCGGATGCTGTGAACCATATATATATATATATATATATATATATATATATATATATATATATATATATATATATATATATATATATATATCTTGCTATCGAACTGGGCACTATTGCGCACTGAAGAGACCATCCTTTTTTGACAATGAAACGTCTGTAACTAACTGGCGCAGCTGTTCGTTCAAACCAAATATCTCAACCGCCAACTCGAGCTTACGATATTTTACGTTACTGCAAAAATGCACCTTTTTGCTATGATATTCTTTCTTCTCAGTTTGCGTTCAGCCCTTGCTTGTAATTCATCTGTAGCCTAGTTTTTGTTAAAGTTCTGGTGAATAGTAATTAACATTGATATTTGGAAGCAAGTCTATGTCTACGTTCATCCGGCATCAAGTGCCAATAAATTGGCACATTTTACCGATGGGTTACTAACCAAGCAGTCGTGACATTGCAAGCTCAATTCTCTGTCGTTTGGTATGTAGGTCATCTTCATTGCAGTGTGGTATCTTCGTGTATCTTTATCGACAGTCTCTTTGTTGAATTCTATGCACCGCAACTCGGGTCCCCACCCTACTGCTTAATCTTTTTCGTTCTAACATGCCGTTGGATAGTGGACCATTTTTGACACTCTTCTCCTACTCTGTTCTGTCACACGGAAAACGATCAAAAGGGAAAGCAGTGCAGTCCATAATGCGTGACCATCCAGCTCACTGGTTTAGCGGAAGCACTTGTCGATCCCAAATCAGATCTGGGAAATACGGCGGTTTGTGCTCTTTTAGCAGTGCCTCTATCCAGAGAACGGTGTACGTGCTTTGTTTGTGAGACAGTATATTAGCATAGGATTACAAGAGGCGAGTTGGGTGTTAAAGTAGAAGTTCCTCACATCTGAACTCAGTGAGCGGCGTTACATCACATTCAGTAACTTAGTCACCTCGCTCGTCTCCGTCCCCGTGGGTTTCACTACGAACTGTTAACAATCGGGTCACGGGTTGTAGCCCAACATGGGCCAGATGGAACGCGCATTTCTGACGATTCGCGAGTGGATGCATCGACCTTGCAGTGCTATTTCGGGTGTGTGATGACTGTCTGAATGAGTCTAGTTATGATGTACTTCCATATTAGAATATTTTTGATTACTGGATGGTGTATCGCATGTGCTCAATGTCCTAGTTCGTTGGAGACCAATGTGTTTCTTTTTCATGCTTCGTATGACCGGGCCAGGCACTTGCAACAGAACCCAGACCAGTGCGTGAATCAACAATTATACGTTACTCCGATGAATGTCTTAGCTTGTGAACCATCCGTGGCTTGATTTACAAACCAAACTTTCCACCTGACATCGAATACACGGCATACGATGCTACCAAAATCCAGTGATTAATCGTCAGTTTGTTCACCACTGCCTTCGTCCAGTGCGGTGGACCGTTTTCAGACGCGAAGCCAGCCTCAGGCACGAATTCGGTCCTCCTGGTTTATTGTTATCGTATCGTTTACCATTCTAGCTCTAGCTGGTTTTTTGAACCAACTCCTGGAAAACATAGTGCTATTTTCCAGGATAAACATTTTGATATGTGTTTCCTTTTCTTGACGCTGTTCTCCATCAAAATGCGGCCAATGTCTAGGTACTCCGTTATCACACTCATGTATCACTTCTAGTGGATATCCATCCTAGTGAATTGTGGCCAGTACAGTGACCTTAAACGGGTTAAGAAGCACTGCTTTACAGCTCCCATTGGATGGTCTGGTGGTGTCATCGACAAAGTTTATAAAGATGCAGTTAATGCTCTAAGTTATGCTCTAGTCCTGCAGTCAACTTAGTTTCACTGCACCAGTGACGAATAGGAGATTCAAGGTATTTTTCACGAGTAGGAACAGAGAGATAGTGTCTAAGGCGACCACTCAAGGGACCGACAAAAGGTGGTCGCCATGCATAGCAACATTACGCATAGAAGAAAAAGTTAGGGGTTTTTGGCTGGTCGCCATAGACAGGGGCTCGAGATTGCAGGTTGGACTGTAACAAAATGTAAGCGGCTGAGTACGTCATCCAACCGTCTTTTACATATTGCTAGTGTCGTATAAATGACGGATTCGGGGAGATCATCCCACAGGTGACATACGAGCATGAAAACGAAATTTATGCCGGCTGTATGCTACCTATTTCATGAAGTGGCCTCAACTTTGTTTTATTACTAAGTGGCAATAAGGATCAGCCTACATGCTTTGGATCGTGCAACATCAAATAGGCGATTATCAATTTGCCTCTTAATCGGGAATACCGTCCGCTGAATACTCCCAAACGTATTTGTCGTGTTCAAATACTTTGCTTTGTTTTTGCTCTTGCTTCGCTTATCCTACTCACACTTCTATTTATCACTTGTTAGCCCAGCCATGTGATCACGCATTTGATCGATTGCAATTCGGACTATCGATTTAACTGTAACGCGCGTATATGCAGACAGTTTTTCCATACATACGTCCCGGCGCTGCTCTGGTCTGCTGCTTTTCCGGGATACAACAAATTGGCGTCACGTGTTACCCCGATGTCTTTGCATGCTACTGCTCTTCCACCGTTCTGGACTGACTCTGCGGTTACCACAAATGCAGAATACTGGGAAGACTGGAAAATTAGTTTTTCAGATTAAATTTCTGTGCTACCTGTTCCCATTCCATCCGTGATACTGAAAATGGAGGATACTTTAAAGCTTTTGCGCTTGCACCTCGGCTCAGAGGGTCGACGAATATCTGATGCTCTAAACCTGCGGGAGAGACCTACGTTGATAGAGGCCTTATCGGCCCTCGATAAACATTGTTGTACTCGAGTGTACACTTATACTTCTCGGGACAATTTTCGCAGCTTAAAAAATCATCTACTGTATCCGTGTATGCATTCATTTCCTACCTTGTTAGTTCTGTTCGAAAGTCTGACTACGATAGTATTCCCACGAAAAAGTGGAAGAAACTATGCTAATACAACAATCTATTTCTGGCTTCGCGGATTGTCGAATCAGAGAGAGTCTCTTGATAGAGAACGCAGGAAAGCTCACATGGGAGAGGGCCTGTGATGTGGCTCGCGCAGAGGTCGCAGTCACGGAACAAAATGAACTGTTTCTCTTTAACACAGGAGTTGCTGAAATCGATCGTTTGGATTCTACACGCTCTCTGACCTGATCATCAGTTGGAAATAAGTGCTGCCGTTGCGAAAATGTTGAACATCGTGCAAATGATAAGTTATGTCCTGCAAAGAATGTAATCTTCCGCAATTGCAGTAAAACCGGTCATTTTGTTCGGGTTTGTCGTTCCCGCACCTTTTGTTTAGTTGATTCTGCAAATGACTCTAGAGCTTTTCCGGTCACCACTGAACAATCCACATATGGCCTTAATGGATGCGAACATCCACTTTCGTCTCCAACTCAAGAACCCAAACTGCTTTCGCCAGATATTGTATTTTTTGAACTTAGACATTGAACTAAATTCCGCGTCACCAATCACAGTTGTACTATATTGTTTTTACAATGGCATTTTGGTCAGTCAACTGTACATATTTCCGCTTGCACTTTCAGCAGCTACTCCAATGGGGATGTCCACATACTCGGTTTTGTTACGATTTCAATGTTTCTTATAATCAGGAAGCGTATAGTTGAAGTTTACGTCTCTGAAACTGATAGTAAGCCTCGATTGAGACGTAATGCCATGATCTTTTTGAACGTATCACCATGCGTCAGCCGCATGACCATTACAAGCGTCAACTGTTCAGCATTTCTCAACCTAGGCCTGTACCTCTGGCAAAGCGAGAGGCGTTGTCGCAAGCTTTGAAAAATATGGTCACGGAAGACTTGATAGAACCCATACAGTGTTCTGAATGGGTTCATCCACTAGTTGCCGTTCAAAAGAAAGATGGCTCTATTCGTGTATGCACTGACCTTCGAGCGCTTAATCGACATATAATTGTGGACAAATTCCCTCTGCCTTCTCTCGACGAGTTGGTGGTTAGACTTTCAATTGCCAAACTTTCCTCAAACCTGGATATTCGCAGTGCATACTACCACATGCCACTGACTCCAGATTGCCGAAATTTGACTGCTTTCCTCACGCAAGACGGTTTGTATCAATACAAAATGCTACCAATGGGCCTTAGTAGTGCCCTAGCAGCTTGGCAGAAATTTATTACTCTATCGTTATCAGATCTCAAAGGATGTGTTGTGTATATAGATGATATTTGTGTCTTGGGTAGTAACCCCACCGAACCTCAGGTAAACCTTCATAACATGCTACCTAGACTGAATGAACTAAATCTCCGTCTGAATACCAGCAACTGCCCATTTGCTGTAACGGTGGTCGAGTTTATAGGACACGTTAGTTCTATCTCGGGTATTAAGTTTAATGTGCAGAACACCAGAGCCATTCTAAATTATCTGAAAGCATGCGACGTTACACAGATGCAACATTTCTTGGGTTTGTGTTCTTATTACCCTCGACATTTACCGAATTTTGCGACTATTGCCGAGCCGTTGCGGAGGTTGACGCATCAAAACCAGGAGTTTCGTTGGGCCAATGAACAAGGCAATACTTACATGATCATGCGAGCGATGATTGAATCCACTCCCGCGGTAGCGATCTTCAAGGAGCGCGGTCCAACGTTTGTTTCAACGGATCCTTCCGATGCCGGCTTGGATGCGATTCTCTCCCAGCTGCGCGATGACGAGGAGAAAGTGATTACGTAGGCATCGCGTGCCGTGTTTAATGATGAAAGAAATTATTCCACCGGCCAGAAGGAGGCCATCGCATGCGTCTGGGCATGTGAGAAATGGCCCTTTTACTTATTCGGACGTAGATTCAGTTTGCCCACCGATCATTTTGCGCTTGCAACGCTACTAAGTCGCGGTAACAAAGGCCAGAAGCCGGTACGCTTGAGTAGCTGGTACTCACGTTTCTTGAACTATGATTATGAAATAAAATACGTGCTTGGGTGTTTCAACCAACTTGCCGATGCCTTGTCGAGACTCACAGTATCCAAGGAAAGGGGAAAATGAGGACTTAGATGAGATAATAATGATATCGCATCTCTCAGAGGGAACGCACTCTACCATAACATTTAACCTGATACGAGAGCACCCTGACCAAACCCTGTCGTAACAAAGCTTCGGGGGCACATATCCAATTCACGACCCAGTCGAACCACGATACAACCTGAGTTACTTCCATACTATACCGTGAGACGCGAGCATTCTACTGTGAACAACCGCATTATTGGAGACGAGCAGTTTGTGTTCCATGCGATCCTTATTCTTCTGGTAGTTGCATGTGCGCATGAAAGTCATCCAGGGATTGTACGAACAAAAGCTCGGATACGACAATACTATTGGTGGCCAAAACTGAATTACAGCATCGGGGCGGTTATCCGCGAATGTTACGCCTGCCAACAATGCGATAAGAGTGCGAGTCCACTGACTGCTAAAGTCTAACCTATCATGTACACAATGAAGCCATGGGTAGAAGTTGCCATCGGACTTATAGGCTTGGTTGCCAGTGCACTTTCGCAAAAGCGAAACGCGCTAGTTCCTACCTGATTCTACATCAAATGGTCAGAGGCTATCATGTACGGGGACGTAACTATAGCTGTCATCATAAAGTGGCTCCGTTGTTTGCGAGGTACGGGTTGCCAGAAGAAATAGTCACCGATAATGGCCCACAGTATCGAAGTAACAAGTACGCCGAATTTCTAAGGTGCAATGGTATCGGTCACACGAAGACTGTACCTTATAATCTTGCCGCGAATGGACTCGTCGAAAGTCCTAATCGTACTTTGAAAGAATCTCCACAAGTTCTTCGGCTTTCGAGAGAATTCTGGGATGATGCGTTGGTATCTACATCGGAAGTATACAGAACCACTCCAAATACTACAACGGCAACGACCCCCTCGGAGCTAATGCTAGGGCGAACAATTCGAACTCGATTAAATGCAGCCTTTATAACAGAAAAAGCGCCGATCAGAGAGAATACGAAAGACAGGTTGTTTGCTAGGCTAAGTATAGACGCGTTGGGAAAACGTATCCCCCAGCGATACTTGTTTGTGTGAGACTACGCTATTCTCGGAAACGAAGTAATGTGTTCGGACCCTCGACCCGTATGGAGTCAGTGTGCATGGCAGGAACTAACAAGTTGGCTGGTGGAACAATGGTGAATACAAGACGGCTGCAAACACCGCTTTCCCATCGTGCTATTGAACAGACGAACACACGTACAACCCAGCGCTCGGTACAAACTAATACAAATCTACGACGTTCCAGTCGGATAAGCCGCCCTGTCTACTGATACGCTTTAACGTCTAACACCACATGACACTTCTTCGGGGTGCTGACATTAAATTAGATCGTCCGTGGACATGTAGTGCCTAAATTTTTACCAACAAAGGAGGGAACAATGTCGTGTTCAAATACTTTGCTTTGTTTTTGCCCTCAACTCGATTATCCTACTCACACTATTTTCAGTACAACAGTATTGACCTCTGCTCGTATGGGAGATTACACATTCCAATTGTGGTGGACTAAAGGCAGACACTACTGAAGCTCGTGACCTTGAGAGAACTTGCGTGCTAATCGCTCACTTGTGTAGTCGTGGTTTTTTTAAACTTGGTTCAGTAGCACTTTGTCGCACACCTTTGGATCCATACTCATTCGTCGTAATTTTACAAGCTCTAATTTGTGATGCCAGTTTCCCGAGTATACTCCAGTGCATCTTACATTTACACTGAATTCTAAATTCCGGGCAGTGTCTCGCCGATATCCAGACACCAATAGTTGCCTAACTCCAACCATCGGAGACATTGTTTGGTTTCACTCGATAGACCATTTAAACGGCTTTCGCACGAACTGTCACTCGTTCAAATCCAACATTGCTTGATGCAGATACAGGTTTCAAAGCAAATTCACCCTGCGCGATCCATAGGCTTAACCACAAAAATTCTCAAACACACCTACGTGTATTCTGTCCCACGTTCAAGCTGGCCCATTCGACTGGTACGCCAGAGAGGACAGTCTGCAAGTACACAACTGCAACGTGAACACTGTGACCTTACCGTCAACGTCAATAACAGCACAACTTTTTACCATAGAGGGTGAGTCATTCAAATGGTTCGTAACATTTGCTCAACAAGCGCGATGCCCAGTGTGCACAGACTAAAGGCCTATGTGGATCATGTTCCAAAACGCGAATGTTGGGCGGATGCTTTGGATCGGGGTCATGCAGTAGATGTGGTGTTTATTGACTTCTCCAAGGCGTTCGACACTGTATCACATTCTCGCCTTTCCTTGAAACTTCGGTCCCATGGAATATCCGGGGGTGCACAAAAATGGATCACCACCTTTCTGGAAGGGAGAGAGATGTGTGTTCGTGTGGGGTCTAGTCTGTCTTTCCGACAGTCAGTCCTCAGTGGGGTCCCTCAGGGTTCGGTGCTTGGCCCGTTGTTATTTTCCTTGTATGTCAACGAGCTGCCCGAACTGCTGGAGGTACCATCTTTTATGTTTGCAGATGACCTAAAGTTTTGGCACATAGTGTCTTACTTCGATGGACCCCAGACTCTGCAACTGGCCCTCGATAAACTTTGGGACTGGGCTGCCCTGTGACAGTTGCCCATAAATTATGCAGTGTTCCATCTTACGAGTAGGGCCAAATAGCCCCCAAACGCGTTATTTTCTTGGCGGTAACTAACTACACCATGTTACCCAATTGGTAGACCTAGGGGTCACATTGTCTTCAGAACTTAAATCTAGTGAGAACTGGAGGAAAACTACGTGTAAGGGTTTCAGAATGTTGTGGATGATCCGCAGGGCATTCGGGACAATCACGGGTGCTATGTTTGTTAGGTTATTCTCAGTGTTTGTCAGGCCACACTTGGAATACTGCATCCAGGCTTCTCCACCTTGCTTAGTAAGGGACAGGATGTCAGTGGAGAGAGTGTTGAGAGTTGGAACCAAACTGGTCCATGGATTGCGGAACCATTCTTACCCAGAAAGACTACTTGCGCTGGGAATGTTCTCGATGCACTATCATCAACATCGAGGCGACCTAGTCTTGACCTATCGTATACTTACCGGTAAAATCGGACCTGATTTATCCGGGCTTTTCCAACCGGCTCGGATTCCATCGCTCCGAAGTCACTCGCTGAAGCTACACAAACCTCGATCAGATGGAGTCCGGGCGGACTTTCGTTTATCACGCCGAGTGGTGGATTCCTGGAATGCACTGCCGGAGAACGTGGTATTGGCACCAACAGCGAAAGAGTTAGAACACCGACTCGACGCTCTTGGCCTTCAATTCTTAACATTCCCCTTCACGTCCTAGCTTATTCGTTTTATTGCATTATTGAATCTATTTTTCCTTGACGCTGTTATTACTTTCGTACTTCTCTTTCTTATTTCACTTGACTGGTGCGGCGGGGACTGCCAGTGCAGGTCGCGTGGGTATTAATTGGTTGACCGTGGTGTGGTTTGCGCACGCTGATATGACTCTTCTGGATTCCAGTTATCGCGGACGAAGAATACCATGGATCAACGACGCGTCACGGAAGGAACATTCACGGGGATTTATCCTACTGTTCCGGTCCCACTTGAACTTGAACTTGAAACTTATTAAGTGGGCATTTTGTGCCGTAACTGTGGCAAGTTTTTCCATGCGAGATACCTCCTAGTTAAACCTAGTCAGGCCAAGTTATTAAACAAACCAGACTCGCTATGATTCTGTGTGGAATGCACATCGATCCCACTGATAACAAGCGTGCTCCTATTATCAGAAGTATGACTAGCTACTATCCAAGTTTGAGGAAATGGTGACCACCAAAATCACAACGGTTGAGGTAAGCATAGCGGACTGTGCAACCCAATCCTACCCCTTGGTTGCTGCTCCTATCCCGCGAAGAACTGGTAATAACACCGTAAGCAACACGACACCTAGTGTCCAGAACCTCGACAGCTATCCCGATACCACACGTGGCTCACATTTGACTAAAGCGGTTCCCAGTTCGATAGGAGTAACTACACGTATGGCTACTTCCAAACTCCCGACGGAGTGCGTAGAAAAACAGCAAGCTGGTACTAGCGAACGTTGGGTTACGGTTGCCTCCAAGAAGAGCCGTCATTTAAAATTAACATCACCGCCAACTGGATCGGAAACTGAGGAGGGTAGCGGAGTTTTCCTAAAGCAAGCACCACCGGTTTCCTGCGGTACATCTCCGAGTACTTCAATCACTAACCGCGACATATCGAAAGGTGTAAAGAAACAACTAGCTGTACTGAGCCTACTCTGCTTCAATATCCCAGAATCAAAGTTGACATCAATGAGAGGCAAGCAGTTGGATGACCTCAACCAGTGGGATATTATTAGTAACTTAATCGGAGTTGTACTGAAACCTGTACACGTAGTGCGTAGTATATGACACCCCAACTCTAAGCATTTCGGAGAGCCAAGACTTCTGCGCTTTGTGCTGAACTCCATCACTGAAGTAGGATCAGTGCTACTGTCGACAGGTAGTCTCAGAAATGAACACTGCTCCATCCGTATCTTTCCAGACATCCCCTGGGACGAGCATTATCGAGTGAACCGCACCTTAGAGGACTACCGGAAGGAAACATCAACCAGAACCATACTTCTTCACGGGGTTCCTGAAACTGAAGCATGTGATGAGCATTAAGTAACAACCCATGCAAACGAACAATGGTGTTATATTCGTGAAACACTGCTTGAATGATGTGTTAGCGAAATCCGTGTCACGACTGCGTACCTCACCGAACTACAAAGGAAGTGGCCCGAGAGTGTTGAAGGTGGTCCTTTAGTCAAAACATATGGTAACACGGATGCTCAGAAGCTGATGCAAGTTCCGTTGCATGCTACCATCTGAGGTTTGAGTGAAGACAATCAGCGATATGCCTCCTGGAGATGATATTTCACTCAAAGAATCAAACGCGATAGGATCTCTGTGTCGAATGAGTCCATACAACCTGTGGAAGATGATATGACCAGACACCTTACACTGTGCGTCGAAGCTTAGACATGGGACTAACTAGGCGGACGATGAATAAGACGTCAAACCCTTCTCCAAATACACACCTAAAAAACGACTAGTCACCGGCCACTCACTGGTCGACGAAACTTTACGTATGAATTGTACAACCTCCGAAACATGGCTTAAATCTGAGAAACTTTCATGTATGTACACTAACGCCGAAGGGCTTCTCAGTAAACTTACCGAACTTCGACTACATCAGGTTGCGAATGCTTGAGACCTAATTTCTATTACCGCAACTTGGTTACACCAAGCAGTGACTGATGCTGGGGTTGAGATAGCCGGGGTGTCACTCATCCAGAACGACCGCCCCAGCAGAGGAGGTGGGGTCCTACTCTACTTCCGCAGCGATGTACAATAGTTGATGAACTGGAAACACACGTTACTAACTCACTCTGTTGCCGTCTCCGACTAAGACACAACGACGCATGTCTCGTAGCTGTCGTTTACCCCCCTCCCCCCCAACGTCTACTCCGGAAATGGATTCCCGCTTGATCCGTGGTCTGAACAGTGTAACAAGCACTAGGTACAGCCACGTTCTCATCTCCGCGGACTTCAGTCTACACAATCTGGAGGTTTCTGCATCGTCCAGTGAGCAGTTCAAAGTAGATTTGCATGAATTGATCGCTTAATATTCCCTTGTACAATCATGTCACCACGCCCACTAGATTCAGAACAGCAAACAAACCGTCCATATTGGATCTAGTGCCCACGAATGAAGAGCTCATGGTTGACAAGTTATTCTTGGCTAGTCCATTAGGTCTCAGTGACCATGTAGTAATAACTTTTAACTATGTGTGTTATGCAGAGTATCCATCTGAACACTCGGAACTAACTCATACAATCATACGCTACCACGAATTAAAAGAACTCGCTCACGCAGCTGCTTTGGAATTCTCAAACAACAGTCTACTTGACAACGTTTGGACAGAGTTAGTTAACAGACTCAGCGACATTGTCAACAGAGCATCAGAGACCAAGCCCCTTCGTCTCGCAAAATGCCTTCAATTCTAAGGAGCAGGACTTGAAAATGTCCGGCGATAATGGATGCAGCATGGCGTGCTTACAAGATTAACCCCGACTCAAAGACTTGGGACAATTTCCTGACCCATCGCAATCATCGCACTGCACTTGTTCGTGAGGACAAAGTAACTTATCAACAGTGCCTAGACAAAGAATTCATGGCCAACAACAAATTGTTATATAGGCGTGTCAATAATCTTCGTAAAATGAAGCATGGAATCCCTCCACTTTTCACGACAGGCGTAGAGTACAAAGCGCCGAAGAAGCAGCTAACGCCCTGCGGCTACAATACGCCCCGATTTTCGAACCAGCAGCCTCTACCTGTCCCATAATGCATGCCCATTACCGACTCCACTGTTTACACATGTAATTTTCAACCCATCAATTGTGCTGAAGAAGTTACTCTCACTGCATCTTGGTACACATTGTTACCGGGACAGCATGGCTTCTGTCAACACCGGTTATGCACCACCAACCTACTGATTGCACGAGGTAGTTGGACGGAAGTGGCTGATGATGGGGTCGGAGTTGATGTCATCTATCTGGACTTCTCCAAAGCTTTCGACCGCCTTGATCACCGCATCCTACTTCAACGGCTACAGAGCTACGGAATCGGAGATCCTGCACTTGGTTGGATTGGCAGCTTCCTTCACCAACGGAAACTTCAGGTACGCGTTAGGGGATCATTCTCTAACCCAGTTGAGGTGGAATGTGGTGTCCCACAAGGCTCAGTGCTAGGACCGCGCTTATTCCTGGTGTTTATCAACGATCTGGCAAGAGTTATCTCCTCGAATTTCCTGCTTTTCACTGTTGACGTCAAGATATGGCGGGCGATTCGTAACAAGCCAAATCACGATCTGCTCCAACATGACCTAGATTGCATTTACGAATGGTCAAAGAGGAACATGCTTCAATTGAACATAGCTAAGTGCACGGTGATACATCTGCGTCACCAGCCGGTGAGCACTTACAAGCTTGGAGACCACACCTTGGAGAAGGTCTCTCAGGAGCGTGACCTGGGTGTATTGGTACAGGAAGATCACGGGTGTTCAAAAGAAGCAGAGAAGGCGACGAGAACCGGTAATCAACACTTCGGCCTTCTTCGCAGAGCCTTCGGTCGGTTTAAACCCTCAATATTTTCCCAAATTCTTAACGCCTACATGTGACCGCACGTGGAGTATGCTATTCAGACGGGGCAGCCATGGCAGAAACAGGATCTTGTTGCTCTCGAGACTCCTCAACGAAGGGCAACCAAGAACGTCAGGGTCCTCTTTCATCTGCCCTATCAGCTTAGACTGAAATCTCTAAGAATCTACAGCAGTCGATATCGGCTTTTGCGGGGGGACCTCATAATGGTTTACAAAATTCTGAAGAACCCAAACCACATTCGCCGTCCGCTGCTGGAACTGAACCACAACGCTAACCTAAGAGGTCATCCTCTTAAACTGCCAATACAGTATAGCCGGCTTGAATGCCGTAGAAATTTTTTTTCCCTTCACACGTGGCAGCCTTGAAATGCTCTCCCTAATTACGTCCTCTCTGCTCCCAATCTGGCGATATTTGAAAAAAGATTTGACGATGCATTTTCTCATTTACATTTCATTTAATGAATTGTTAGCCATGGGCTACAAAACGCAATCAACGGTGTCTTGCCAAACGCCTAACCAATGGATTTATGGCTTTATACGTTTAATACGCGAACATTTCCGCTATTCTACATAAGTCTATGGTGAGTCCACCAAAACGCTCTTCACTTTATTATGCAATTGATTTTCACAATAATTTCCATCCCACGGGACTTGTTAAGCGGTGCTTATTTCCGGTAATAAACCATTGTTCCATTGTTACTGCAGCGGTTATCAGTAGCATGGAAAGTCCAGGATGCGAAATAGCGGCACGTCATAATAACTTCCTCAAAGAAGTGGAACACTTAAGAACCACAGTTGTATGCGCGCGAGCAATGGACGCACAAGCACTGTGCATCACACAACCCCTAGACGCAGAATGGATCCCGCACCATGCAACCTCCAACAGGGATAGCGAAGATAAGTGGATGTCTCGTTTGTCGGAACGGATGCACTTAGTATTAGCTATGTTGTTACAATGAATAATTCCGCTTGCAACATGTGTTTTTACAAATGACGTGTTTAGATGCACAGTGTTGAGGTCGCTCCAGTTCATTCTACTCTTGTTTCAGCCATAGCTGCCAGACCTGAATTGCTTTTCCCACATTAAGCGGGCATACACATTGAGCATTTGCCGGAAAATAGGTTTGTATATTTACTCACACGTTCGTCTCAATAGCGCGATGTCTTGGTTGACAGCTTTTGGATTGCCGGGAACAATCCAGATCACGATCGAAGAAAGCTCGCTGCAGTACTTGCATTCCGAGCATGTAGGAGTGGACGCTCTGGTGTCGGATAGAGGGTACCATGCATTCACTCACGTTGAATTGCAGCAAAGCTTGACACTAATTACGGCGTTGGCTATTGATAATACAACGCCAAGGAATCCCTTTAAAACTGTACGAGGTGTATGAATAAGTAAAACGGTTGAAAAGTCAAATGTGCGACTACGAAAGAGAATAATTTTAATAACTGCTGATATGCTAGATACATGATTTCGTTTAAGGTACGTTTACTCGGCACCAAACGAAGCAAGAGATTTTACAAAGCTTTTAGGAGATGGTTCAAGGAAAGGGCCGTAAAATGCCATTAAATCTTGAACACAGGAAAGATAGATAACGAAGTAAGGAGGCCAGAAGCCATTGTGTGGGTAGGGGGAAATAGGAAAAGAAATTTGAAGTGGGCCATCGGAATCTCAGTAAAAGTAAAGCGTAAACATTGGTTTATCTAACAAAAGCCGGTTCGGAGTTTGCTACTGATTGGCACTGGTGTGGGCACTAGCGATATCGATTTGTGGACAATGTAGAACCACACCAGTACCATTTTGCACCACTAGCATTACAGGTACCACATTTGGAAAAGCACTAGTCTAGGAGATAGAGTATTCCCGAAAAAGTCAGGTAGCTCAAGCCAACATTCTCTCCAGCGTCAGCTGACTTAGCCCAACTACTCCGTGTGGTTAGTAAATTCGTTGTGTGTGATCGCTGTCGGCGGAAGCCGTGTTGTTTGGGAGTAATTATGATGCAATGTTGTAGACAGCACACCAGCGTATCAACAACAATGGATTCCATGATTTTTGACAGTATCTGGAAATGACATGTTGGGCGGTAGTTTGAGGGTTCAGCCCTTCTTCCGCATTTTTGAATCGGGGTTACTATTTCATGCTTATACATGGCAGAATCTGATTTTGGTCCATGCAGCGCTGGAAGTACTGAGCCAAAGTTTATGCCAGTTTAAACTAAAGATGTATACACTCGATGTTGCACGAGACACACCAAACATGGCATGCTCAATTTTGTACAAGCAGATATGCGCCAACTCCCATTTGACTAAATATTAATCTTGACAATGTAAGTGAGTAGATTTTTGAGATCCACGACATGAAATGTAGTTGTGATAACTGTTTACATGTTGAAATAGCAAATTGTTTTACGAATGCGAACATGTCTATAGGGGAGGTTGAGCAGTTGAGTTAGCAGAGATGACAGGCATAGAAAGAGCAGTAGTAAGCAGTGTGGTCCATGATTAGTCAGGGGCGTGATACTACCCGGTTACCCAGGCCGAAGTAGAGGGTTATCTTAGGGGGCCATACCTCGAGCCTTTGACCACAGATCTAACCTACAAGGCAACAGAGCGATGTGAGGGCGTTGCAACCTGTTGGGAGCCGGTGACCAAATAGTTGGTTCATGCGCCTATCAGTTCATGGAAGACCAACGGCCCAAAGAACTCTTGAAGTACAATGCCTCTCAGGGAGGGGAAAGGGGCAGTGATTTCATTTAATGGTGAGTCACATCCGCCACATCGCAGCGTTGTTAAACAGACATTTGTGGCTTCCTATAGCGAGAACGCTTGTCAGGCAAAAATCCACTACGTCCTGGAACACTGCCGCCGAACCATTTGCTGGAACGGGAAAAACCCGAACCACCCAGCTGGCACCACGAGGTTGTTCGGCAAGTCAGCAGTTACTGAGCTTCAAGTCTGAACCTCCGTTCGGTGAGCAAATCGACAGATAATGTACTTGCTTACCTGATAACTAAGAATGAAGCACAAACCGTCAGCCGTCTCGCACTGGGTCTCATGTACAAAGCGGTTAGCTGGAACGATTTGAAATAATCATAGAGATCTTTTCACAAGCAACCAACCGAATCCATGGCAGTGAGAAGAAATCCCTTTTCCCACACCATAAGGTTCAGATGCTGACTGGGTGTTACATTCGCTTGGCTCACTCTAACACAGTCACACAATGTAATCAGGCGGACTGGAAAGTGGAATCCATGCGACTTACGATGTTGCAGCTTGTTCTACCTGATGGCACTGAACTCGGTCAGGCTTTACAGGCGTTAGCAGCGTCACAGATGCATTCCGTACTCACACGAAGTGCGCAACTATGATCCAAGAATGGTGAACCCACGCTGTAGCACTATAGGCTCGTGTTCCACTGATTCAACAAATTGCGATAAAATAAGGCGGCACTGAGCCAGCATTTTCCAAGCTACTTACGAGAAGCGGTCCATTTCAACGTCGTCATTGCAGAAACTGAAGAGAAAGGAGAATACAAGGATCTAGTCTCTCGTGTGACCATTATACTGGCTGTCTTGGTGCTGTGGAAAAACTATCGGTACCATCTACGTGGCTCGCTCATAGATCATTTGGAATAGAAGCTGCGAAGAGCCCAAGGTATCATGTTGGTCAGTAATGGCGTATGGATAGGCATTTTAGCCACTGATGGTATGAAGGATCAACAACACTTGACAGACATACTGTAGTGGTGCGGAAGACAACAATCACAGGCGGAACAGATAAGCTAAGGAAACGAAGAGAAAATTAACGGGGGTACCAGGGACGAGAATGGACAAAGCAAATCAAGGCTTACGGTACAGGTCGGAAATGGTCAACGAGCAACAAATGATTTCAGGCCCATACCGAGAAGAGTGATGGATGTAGTGGTGAGCAGCCCAAATTTCCGGAGAGATACGCCTCTGGCCATGCCGCAAGGAATAACCCCAAGGAGAGCGACGCAATCAGGATTAAGCAAATCAAAACCATTTGAAGGAGTCCAGGCTGGTCAAAATACGACGAGTGGAAGCAAAGATATGAGATCATAATCGCTTTGACTGAAATTGGGGCATTGAATATGACGTCGAACGAAGGGACAATGTGTGGTGCATGGTGGGTTGGTACTGTCCTCTATACGTGCGTACGTTTGTGATAGCCTGTGAACCAGTTGTTTGTGGCCAATACTGTGCGTCCCTACCGCCTCGTTCTGGTTACAATATAACCAACTTGCGAAACTGCAGTGCACTACCTTAATCTGATTCTGTCAGACCACCACAAAGTTTTAAGCATGAGACTGGACAATGCCAACACGTGCAGTGTGTGGCTGATCCTTCTAAAACACATTCGCACTAACGTAAAGTGTCCTCAACAGCACATGTTCAAACCTTGACAGCATTCCAACGAAAGCGGTGTACTCACGAAAAGCGCTTATCATTATTTCCGTTTCGGTCATCGATTTCGTTGTGAAGACATGCAAGTTCAATTGCTGAGCGCGGAACACCAATCGTGATTACGACGGTGTGATTCAAGTAACCGACGAACCGTAGAACAACCAACACAAGCGTATTTCATAGAAAGAGAATGCGATAGCAAAGAATTTATGGTCAATGGCATTTGAGGCATGCACTGTGCTCAGTCGAACTGATACTGAGCTCTACCTCAATGGACAGTCCATCCCTCTGATGTGACGACTCTCTTAACCAGAATGCCTGCAAGCTGTTCGACTGCATTTGGAACACAGCATGTGTGCGGGAGACGCAAGTCCGCTAAAACAACTTACTGCCGAGTGAGAAAGATTGACTACGTATGCGGTCGAAATTTGCGTTTGGGGAAACCAGGACCATTGGGCGAACAAAGCGTTATGATCTGATTGACTAACAATGATCAGCTCACCCAAAGCGCCAGTCGAATACTAGTGGTCGGTAAAGCATTTCACTCAATTGTTCCCCGAAGCATAGGAGTAAGAGTAGGCGGGCTTGACGGACACCTCAAGGAGTACAAAGAAGTTCCGTCACCGTGGAGCACAGCGGATCAGATATGAGGAAACAACAAGCAGAAACTTAACATTTTTGATCAATTACAAACGAATGGACGTTCCGTTGCACGCTACCCATCAGCTGCGAGATGGAAGCGAGGGTTAGCTCAGGAATGAAATGCTGATGGCAAAACTACTTAGAAAAGCGGATGTTTTGAGAAACTGCCAGGGTCGTAGCTCAGTCTGTCTTGCTAGTTGTTGTAAATGACGTCGCACAAGTGAGAATAGATACTTGTAAAGTGCTAACATGGTGCAGCATTTACAGGATGAATGATCACAATCGGAAAGATCGATCAGCTAAAGAAGTTGGGGATGAAAGCGGATGACGTACCAGGTTCCGCTTCTCTCTGAGAGCAGATGCGCACACATCAACAGTGGGTTTATCTAGTAGTAGTTGGGGTGTAAATGAAAGTCACTCACAGCCAGACAGAGAATAGCATCCGGAAGTCGGACTCGTTTCGGACATGAAACGATGCACACTTTTAGGTTTGACGAGTACCTTGTAATCTCAATGATCAACAAATGTCGATATGGCTGAATGACAATTTCGACACGGAGCAGCCAACCATCCACTGCCTGGGACTGCAGTAATAGGGGTAGAGCTGATGGAGTGCACTAACCCAATCGCACATGGCGGATCTGGGACCATAAAAACAGACAGTAATCAGGACCAAGCAATGGTGAGCAGTTTCTTTTATACCAGGTGATTCGATATTTAAGGTAACAACGTTACCGCAAGGCACTGTCCATGAACTTCATTCTCGTTCACGGGTATTTCCCCTCCGTTCTAACGCGAAAATATTCTCGAGCGCGCTTTGAAACTGTCATCGAGGTCAATGTGGTGAAAGCGTTACGACTACCGTAAAGAATTACGGAGATGATTTCGTAATATTTCACCCTCTCAGCCGCAAGTGTGAACACCAAGGAGGCAAGCATTCAAAACAGGGAGCTATAACTCACACATATTTTGCGTGTGGTTCATGTGAATGAGGCTAACGACCACCTGATGCTATCTGCCTCTCATAATCCCTACCTTACCAGCTGTCTTACCTTCAGCATTAGCATGATGCGTGGTCAACACACCGTCGGCCATAGTTGCATCTTCATTCTGACGTTTCTGGGGCCCACTAACTGCAGATACAGCCGTCTCAAACGAAAGTCAAAAGACACTATATTGTCACAAGCAGAAGTAGGTTGTGGTAGTTCATCTGGCAGTACCACAGCCCTCAGCCCACGTCGGACAATGGCAGACGGTTTGCTAACGATGAAACCACCAGGTTTCCTGCCGTCACAAGCATACACCAGGTTAACACAGAGTACCCCTCTTGAGCAAATTAGCAAAAGTGGAACTTCCATATGTTTTGAATATATCATAGAAATCTCGGTGCGAGTGAGCAAACAGGCTTTCGATGTGATCATGGAATTCATCGAGAGTAAACTACAAACGGAGTCCGCGAGGTCAACACTGAGAGTTGGAGACAGTCGACTGCGGGCACTGGTGATCCGCGCAGCAGGCGATTTGAGGGCATTGCTTGGTACAATACAGAAACTGGTACCCGGCTTGAAAAGATACACAGTGAAGCGAGTGGTCGGTAAGCGCATTGAAGCAGCCAAAACGATGAAGAGTGAAATGGCCGGAATCGGTGCCATGGTCAGTACGGACGAAAACAACCAGATCAGTACTCTCGCTGAACAATCACTCGTATGATGGAGAACCGAAAGAAAGAGTGGCTACGACGGTCATCAACCTGAATTAAGTTAACTAAAATCCGAGTACTAAGATGTGGTAGGGGAACGTTATCCCGGATCCCGTAACCATAACAGGGTTAATAATATTGAAAGTGTGAGGGATAAGGATTAAAAAAGGGAATCTGCAAGGAGGAGAAGCAACCATGGTATCACCACACGAAAGACCGAAGGACCACTGCGTTATGTCGAGCAGCGTTTATCATTGATGTGGGCAGCCCCGAGGATTCAATCTTTCGATCAGCATCTATTTGTTAATTTGCATAGCCATCATCTGGTTCACTATACCAACGATTAGCCGGCACGCGTAAATCACGCATGCAGGAAGAGAGGCCAGTAGCTCTAGAGTTAAACTAGTTCAAATCTAACAGAACGAAATGGGTCCACAGTGGAACAACTACAAAACAACTGGCGATCCTCGAAGATTTCGAAGGGCGATCGTCTAATGTAGGATCACCAAACAATTTTCAAAACCGGCCGGATAGCTGACAAAATGTGTACTGCATAATCATTCTGCCCAATATTGTAAGCCAGAATTAAAACCCTGGAAAAAACGACAAAGAAAATGCGATGCTCAGCATCCGGTGTTACTTTTTCAATAGCTATGATGATGGATAAAATAAAGGGGATCTAAACAAGAAGAAGGTCATGAATTACAAACATAATAAAAATTATATCCAAATAGCAGGACTAGGGGTCATCGGCGGAACTAGGGCTCATCAAAGGTACACATAAATTTCATGGGTTCATTTGGTAATAGAACGTATGACATAAGAGGGTTTGCGATATATATATATATATATATATATATATATATATATATATGGAATTAAGCCAACAGGCACTGCTTTGAAACGTCACACTCTGAACAAGGGAGACACGGTGGTTTCTCGGATTGATGAGTTTGACCGCAAGCGGTGCAGCTACTCCGACGCACTGAGTGAACTGGACGATGAGGAATACAAACAGTTCGAAACATTCGTTCAGCAAGTTATGGCTCGGCAAGTGGAAATACGAATAGCCTCATTACGGCGACAGATCACTTCAATAAGGCAGAGTAACTCGTTTCCACCTGACGCTGAGAAGTACGTGCACAATTTCTCCTCTTTGCAATTAGATAGAGCACAAATGGAAGTCCTCTCACTAGGCCCGAAATTCTGTTACCCCCGAGTGAATGTACAACAGTTAGACTTGGAAGTCCAATTCGAAAATCTCTATTCTCAAGTTTCTACCTTAACACCATGTCAGCATCAGCAGGTGAACAGTACAAATCCACATTGTTAAACACATGCTACCAGTAGCTGAGATACAAACCGACCATCAAATATCTTCTAAAGAACAGGCATTTGGACGCTCTTAAGGAACTCAATAAAAACGAGAATGTTTTGTTATCTGGACCGGACAAAGGAGCCGGGATTGTATTGATGAACAAGTCAGATCATATTGATAAGATGAACAATCTTAAGAGACGCATCGAAATTCCGAAAAGTGCAAAACGAGAAAGACAGGACGCCGGCAATTGAGAAGACCATGACAATACTTCTGAAGCGTTTGAAACAAAATAGCATAATAGACTCTGACACTTTTGAATACGCCAGACCCAGTGGAACCGTGATTCCGAGGCTTTATGGCTTACCTAAGATCCACAAGCAAGGTGTACCGTTGAGACCGATACTGGACATGTACAACTCTCCCTATCATTTGACTGCTAAGTGGCTTGTCAAACGCCTCGAGCCGGTCAGGAAAGCCATATCTAGGTATGGCCTCTGGGACACTTACGAATTTCTTGACTCGGTGCAACAACTCAATCTAGCTGGACGGAAGATGTTCTCGCTAGATGTGGCGTCACTTTTCACCAACGTCCCGTTAGAAGAGACCATTGACTATCTCTGCGAGTTTATCCAATTGCACAGCATCAACATCGGTATCCCAAATGACTGTTTAAGGCAATTTATACTGGCGTGCACTAAGAACATTCAGTTTCAGTTCAATGAGAGGTTTTACAGACAAATAGACGGGATAGCTATGGGTTCACCATTAGGACCGCTACTCGCCGATGTCTTCATGAGTAAGTTGGAGAACACCCAGCTAAATGAATGTATCAACAATTTGGTTTACTACGGTCGATACGTTGATGACATATTTTGTGTTGCGGATGGTCGAGTATGCATCGAAGATCTGCTAGCCCACTTCAACGCTGCACACAACAACATAGTGTTCACTATAGAACTTGAAAGTAACAACTCCTTGTCATTCTTAGATGTCCACATCACCAGGACATCAGACGGGACAGTACAAAGGAGAGTACACAGGAAGACAACTTGGAGCGGCCAGTATACCCATTTCGCCAGTTTCGTTCCAATGAGTCAAAAACGAAACCTCGTCCGTTGTCTAACGGAAAGAGCGAGGAAAATATGCACGGAAGACACGCTGTCGGATGAATTGAGTTTCATTCGAAGCGTTCTCGAACAAAATGGTTATCCGGACAAATTCATCCGGAGGCACATGGAGCCACGAGCACCAAAAGTCCAACCAATCACCGCAGAAAAGCGCTTAATCTACTTATCACTGCCTTTCAAGGGTGATGTGATAGCAGAACGAACTACTCGAAGGCTCTGCAATGCAACCGCGAGAACCTACTTTGCAGCTGACCTCCGTGTCAGCTTCACTTCTACGCCAGTCGTGAGTCAACATCTCAAGGACAAGATACCGAGGTCGAATATTTCCTTCTGTGTGTACCATTTTTCTTGCTCGTGTCGAGCAAGTTATATTGGAAAGACGACCAGGCGACTGTCTGAGAGTCCGAGAACATTGCCCGGCGTGGCTCTACACTGGTGTCAGAAAGACAGTAGTCAGCGCGGTGCTGTGGCATTTGGTCGACTCAAATCACCAAGTGAATGTGCGAGAGGCCTTCCGGCCTATCTACAAGATATCTGGACGCCACACGCGAGCCCTCCGATGTCGCCTATTAGCGACAGCGGAGGCAATCGCTATTCGGCTCCATAACCCCGACTTATGTGCTCAAAAGAAGTTTGTACAGGCTCTACAGCTACCATGGCCTCAAGCTTCCCCATGTTATGACACCACGCTTGACCCTTCCACTAATGATGCCCAAGCCAGTGTCGTCACTTGATCGCATTGACCGGTCAATTCACTTCATTGATTCATCGTATTTAAATACACTGTGTTTGTTTTATTCCTATTATCTGTGGTGTATTGGCCTGATGCGAACCACCGAAAACAAGCTTGTTCGCCTAACTGTCTTTTGCTTCTGATATATATATATATATATATATATATATATATATCAGCGATAAAATTGTAAGAATCGAACGAGACGTTTCAACCGGCAGCAAACCAACAAAGAAGGTTGGAGCTGGATAACGGTGCTAGTTACATGCAACAAACAATACTAAAATGTACGAGACTCAAAATGTGCACTTGTACCACAATTATGTAGCAACAACTTGCAATCCGTTCCAGACAGGGGGGCAAATATGACTTACAAATGACACGTACAGGTTAACCATGTCATAATACGCGGCGTTGTTTATGACAAGACCATCAAAAGAGCTGACCCACGGGGCCGGATCCGGTCAGCGGGCCGTAGTTTGGTGACCCCTAGTCAAATGAGATTTGCAGCTGGTAGGAGTGCTGAAGAAACGATCAAGCCTGATCACAATCACAGGGCTAGTTTCCTGACTTACAGTCAGACTGGGTAAATGACTTTAGGCACACGTCGACAGGCACTTATCTCAGAAATTGCGTTGACCTGAAAGACATGAAGGAACACTCTCAGAGAAGAGATCATGCGTGAAACCACATACATAGTAACGAGACAAAATGGACTAGCACTGTTCTGCGGATTGCAAAACTTTATGTAGTCTTCAGCCTTTCGAAATCCGAGTGTTTCGGTATTCGGTCAGAGTATGGGCTACGCACGTACGTACACTCGCTGGTCAACCGCTACATCCCAGACCTTCCGTGAATGATCTTGGCTTACTCTCACTCAGTGATTTGAATTCCGTAGATAGCACGAACAAACTGTAGGGAAACGGAATACGCGTGTTTGGACGCTCAAACGCACCCGCTGAACTTGATCTGAAGAAATTGTCAGTCGCCTCTTCTCTTCCGCCATAAGATCAATACTTGAGTACGGTTCATCCGCCTATTGTCTGACCACCTGTGTCGTGGTACAAAAACTTGAACGTGTGGCTACCAGGCTCATCCCCAGTTTACGGGTTATGTCGTACGAAGACCGATGCAGGAGACTTGGAGTGCAGACCTTGTCGTATCATCGGATTCGAGTAGACCATTGAGGCCGCTTCTACACGTAAGCGCATTAAGCAGTACCCGCGGGCCCGCACGCTTGTGGTACCGGACTTTAAGCAGATAGCTTACCAATTGTGTTTCGAGCTTTGAGTGGTGAAATAGTTGGATAGTTTGCTCGAGACAACAGTTGAGGCGAAGTCGATGTCGGGATTCAAGAAGTGTCGTTTAAAACTACTCCATTTTAATGTGCCAGTCGTGAGACGCCTTCTCCCCCTGCATTATTTGTGCTCTCGATTGATCGATAGTTAAAAATAAGTCGGCGACGCATTGCACCACTTACATCTCTAAATAATTTTTGCTTGCCAGTAGGCCACATACCGCAACAAAACCAGCATTCGCAACTTCTAACCAGATGTTAACAGGAAAAGCTCTCGGTGATTTCACCAGTATACGCATTCAAATTAGGTGATTGACATTCCCCTGGTTTTGCTATATTCATCTCGACTATCCTATGGAACTTGTTAAGCATTAGCTTTTTTACTCGTTACATACTATTGTCCCAACTGTACACAAGCAACGAAGGTGACTTCAACCGCGTCGCTGTTAGTGGAAGCAATGCCATATATATGCGTGGCTGATCTATCTAACGCATCTGTTGACCGCGGTCTTGATGTCAGCCGTTTGTTTGTGTGTGTTCACGGGGCATGATTAGTCCTCACAGTGGCAATACAAGGAGCCACTGAACGCGAGAAATACAGTGGTATGTGGTTCAAAAAGTCGATCGGATGTTGAAGAACAAAGACTTGCAGAGCTGGCTGTTGTGCATGAGTCTAAGGTAGAACAATACACACGCAAAGCGGCATCACATCGAATAAGCCGGTTACTCCGCTGATGGCGAAATACAGTGCCTTAATAAGAGCAAAGATGTAGGAGGAGCGCAGTGAGGTTCATTGCGGTCTCTGTGTGTCAGGAAGCGCAATACGGTTAGAAAGAATAAACATGGATGGATGGATGATTCAGTGATACTATGACTTTTTCCGTTTTGTTCGTGTATGTGAAAATCAAAGGTCTTTGCATCCCAGTGAGATGTGGATCAGCCCCCTACCAATATCAGGTGGAAATGTGTCAGTTGATGATCATGCGCAGTGCTTTCAAAATATCAGATGATGACCAGGACAACGCAATCTGACATTTTTTCTGTAGACCGGCAACAACCGAACGTCTGTAGTTGGACATTTCAGCATTGAGAAAGGGGTAATGACCAATCCCTAGTGAGTCGAGCGGGTAACAGCGAGACTCGTGCAGTCTACCAGTTCTATGGACGATAAGAGACTGTTCTCAGTGGATTGCAAAAAACAGCGACACTTGATAGGACACAGATGATAAATAAATAGTTACTTGGTGTTATCATTTGTTAGAGGAAAGTAAATGTAATCAGAGCGCCGCCAACGATAGCATCGAAAAGCAAGTGGAATTGGCTCTTATCAGACAGCGAGCCCAGCTCGGTGAATCGCTGAGGGGCTTTAGTGCAGCAGTCCAAATCAAATGGAAAAAATTAGTATCGCAAAGACGAATGGAGTAGCAAATGGCATAAAATTTTAGGCAGCTGCACCGGGATATCGACTGAGGCGACGCATCAGCGCTCCGAAGGGAAGCTATGGCAACGGACGATAAGAAATTTGAATCCGAGACGTCAGCTTCAAGCCAAGAAACGAAAAAGGTGGAGCGACCAAGAAAACCAACAAATTCAGCAGACGTGAACAGCAAAGTGTGAAGTAGTCCATGTGAGAAACACAAGAGATAGCAGCACCAATGCAGAAAAAGTGAAAACAAACATAAAGTTAATTGATTTTCGAGTTTTCAGCGTGAAAGAGTACAAAAAAAGTGCAATCGGTGATCGTACATGTAGAGTTACCGGTTGCAGACCAGCGATAAAAGATCACTCACTACAGGATACAACAGGTGACATCGGACATAGGTGAAACTATGCAAAAGTTTGAGGCAGTCGCACAACAGTCAACTGCATATACGTGGTTACTAGGTACCGTTGGTGTCCAAATGCCACATTGTCGTCTAAGTAAGTTTGTTAGTAAATTGAACAAAAAGCCAACTCCGCCTGGCTTTGTTCACTGATATGTAGGGAACTTCTGTATTAGATGCAGATAGGCAGTCTCCCGCACAGTAGTCAGTTCTGTGTTTCAATAGAACAACTATGATCCGAGCACCGAAGTGAGATGGATCCAGTTGCCACGACACAAATCGCAAGAATAACAATAAATAACAACGTCAAGAGATGGAGTTGAATATAAACAGAATGCTAAATAACTGGGAACAAGGAAGTGCGTTGGACTTATTAAATTGTAACAATAACAACAACTGGATGAAAGAAAATGAGTGCAGAAACGTCACTCACTGCGTGACTACGCAATGTCTGAAAGGGTCTCCAATCCACGGAGACGGCACGCACTAGCCTGTCCAATTCTATTGGCCAATTTCCTCAAACCTCTATGCCACTTCATCGACTGGCCACCTCAAGATTTCGACCAACTTGGTGTAGCCACTGGGTATAACGCCCGCCGAGGAAGTCGTCAACGGGCATACGGAGGACATACCCTAACCAGGGTAAGCGATCAAGATTCAGCAAATACTCGAGTGAGACACCAGAAGGCTTCTTGCCAAAAACCAATCGGCAGACTCCAGTATTGTTCACCCGGCGTCCCCACCAGATGTGAGAAATAGCACGCAAGCACCGGTGGTCAAACACGGCCAAGTGTTTAATGTCTTCGTCGCGAACTGCACAGGTCTCTGATCCATACAGTAACCCTGGTGTTATCGCAGCGTTGTACACCCTACTTTCCACTGACAGACTGACATTGCATAGATGGTTGAGTCTCTGAAAAGCCACACGGGTCTTGATGACACACGAAATAACCTCCTCAGTGATGTGACCCCCATTCACAGTTACGATGTCTCAAGTTGGGTGCACTGCATGAGTCAAAGGCATTTCTCATGGCAGACTGGAGACAATCCCAGTTCACGTTCGGCTCGCCAACCTCATTCATCACTGATAATTGCCGGGCCAGTTCGTCATGATACTGTTAAACTGCAGACTGCGAGTTCAAGTTACAGGTAAGGTTAGAAGATTGGCACTTCTCTGAAGCGGGAAGAGTAAGCGCCAGGCGTGTGCGCACTAGAGCATGGTGGAAATCTAGGCACATGCTCCAAATAGACCGACAGTCTTGGACCGATGTGTGCCATCTGTAGATGATGGCAATTTGGGTCCAGGTCATTTAGGAATTCGGTGGGCGCCAGGTGACGCGGTGTGAACGTTTGTGCTGGAAAGCCGTGTTGCTAAGACAAAGATTGTGGTCAGCGCATACTTGCAGGAATCGATCTTCATTGTCTGTTCGGTGTGCATCGAACCCAAAGCTGCCTCCTAGGTCTTGTTCAAGTTCTGAGCATTCAAGTCACGAGCAACAATCACGTCATTATGCTTCGCCATGCGAAGAAGAAATGAGAGCACACGATAGAAATTGTCTTTGATACCCTCCGAACTGCAGTCAGTAGAAGCACGGACAGTGCTTATTAACTCTAACAACAGTTCGAAATCAAACAGTATACCTAAGGTTGTTCACTGGTATCTAGTGGAGGAGATTGCATTCAGCATGCTTGCTGAGTGGAAAACGAACACCGCACATACCTTGAGCCATTTATTCAGTATCGCCAGAAAGGCGAAGTTTAGTTATTGTCAGTAGATTCCGAACCAGGAAGTCGAAGATCCATCACAACACTGTTATCTTGTATGCGTGTTTTGGAGACATAGCGCATATCAATAACAAGGGAGTGAAGAGTGAGAATTAGTGCTGAGTGTTGTCCGATCTGAACCAGAGTATACAAACTAAACAAATTTGAAATGAGACACCTGGTTTCAGGGACGAGTTACATGTATCAATGGCAGCAGCTACGAGGTCAGCGGCAATCTCTTGCTGAATAGACAAGGTGAGAGAAAAAGAAGAGACAGCGTTGTCCACGGGTCGAGAGGCAGATGATACTCACCGGCTGCCCATTTCGGAAGACAGATTTTGTTCGAGGTGCCCTACCTCTAGTCTTTGACTCAACAGTCTGACCCACAAGGCAGTGAGGTACATGGATGTTCGCTTGAGGGACTCCACCCGGAGCCTTTGGCTCAAAAGCCTGCGATCACGGCCAGCAGCAGGTGGGAGTTGGCTGGTTTGCATGGCTTGTGGCGGGCGGTAGTAAGCTCCTGAACACCAGCGGTGCCCCCCCCCCACCGTCAAAGAGAACGCATGGCGTTCGAACTCTACGCGAATCGAGCTGAGCTTAAAACCCGCAGACCAGTTGTCTCCTAAGACCAACATTTAAAGGAAGAGGACCATCAACTTCTCTCCGACGTTTGAAGAGGATTGGATTATGATAATTAGTCTGACACCTAAAAATTGACCTATCTGGTATGAACGGCTCTGAAGGCATTTAGAAAATGCCACCCAGCGTAGCTCAAGGAGTCACGGAGGTACGCAAACCATCGCACCACGTTCAGGTGCAGTCTCGTTGCGATAGGATCTACCGAGAAGCCTCCGAATACTATGTTGCACATTGCTGCTGTACGGGAAGTGGTAGCTTTGGAGGCCAACCCTGACTTTTACACATTCCACAGCCTTCATGGCAATGGCGATCCACGCTATGTCGCAGTTTTCTGTCAAGCATAACGGTCTACCGCCGTCCCGCGTGGCCTAGGAGCATCAATAGGTCAAGTTCAGCTCTTGGTTTGGTCGAGGAATGCGTGCTGCTGACGGAATCCAGCGCCAGGAGGGGGCGGTTTCTCGAACGCGAATCAACAAAGTTCGCGATCCGTTGACAGTCAACCATCTGCCCTAAGGTTAGACCAAGCTGAGAACGGTGTCAGAACAAACTAATGCGCATTGATCAGGTCGAAACAGACCGGAAACGCATCGATTGACAGATTTGTGATCAACGCCCATGACTAATCGAGCTATAACTAAAACGCTTTTTTCGGTGTAATTCAACTGACGTCCTTGGTCTCTAACAGACTCCAGCTTGCCACCGTGCTTGTTCTTCTGTTGCTGGAGGTTGCCCTACTCTGGCATTGGGACACGAAACCCAATAGGATGAAATGGCTGTCCGGTGATATTCGGGATGTGTGTGATGCTGCCAGTTACGCTGGAGGCACCCGCTGTGTGAATGGGCTGCAACAGGCAGTTTCGATGGATACCGCAGATCATTGTGATCGGAAGTTGGCCAGTTCGGTCACCAAAAGTATATTTGAGACAGGGGAGATGTTAGGTAATTTCAAATCAAAAACAACACTAAATCAGTGACCGGTGTGTGAGTAGAGGACCGTGGAGTCGGTGACGTAGGGTTAAGTGTTGGAGCCGATGATCACTACCTAGCGGGTTGAACTGGCAGTTTGGTTAGCTAAAAAGTGCAAACGGACACGAAAGCAGTCGTGGAGTGCGGGGTTAGAAATAAGTAACACTCAACGCTGGAATGGTCAGAGAGGAAGCAGTGGAACGGTTCAGCATTTAAACGCTTCAGCTATATACCCTTGAAGAAAGCATTTCGGGGCGATGACAACTCAATGTTATCAAGCGAACACATGTTTTCAACAATTCTTCCTCAGACTTGTACAATTAGAGGCAAAAAAGACCGAAAAGTAGACACAGTATAAGGGCCGGTAAAACCCTCAGTTTACTGTCAATGGCCGTTGTCCAATGGGGAGGGTCGTCAAAAAACATGGCCGTGCTTCAAAAATTGACGCAAGGTGAAGATGTGGTCGATGCAGCCCCGACCTCGACGTAACCCGGATTGCTCTTCACGAAGCTGGCATTCACGAGTGCCAGTCAGTCTGGCGAGAAAGACATAAGCAAGCAATTTAGAGGCAATTAAAATCAGACTGATCTCTATATGATTGCCGCATTCCGAATGGGAGCCTAACTTGAAAATTGGGACAATGACGGAGCGGCTTCAGTCTGTCGGGACAGTCTCGTGCTCCCAAAGTTTCACTAGCAACTCGTGTAAATTATCTACTAGAGCAGGTCCCCCGAATTTGAAGAGGGCTGGGGGAATTCTCTGCCCCTCCGGCCTTATGCAATTTCAACAGTCTGATCTCACGTTCGATTAATGCGCGTGAGGGTGGATCCAAGGAGACGGCCCAGGCAGAAGGGCGCTCAATGCCCGAAAAAGAAAGCGATAACTCAGGTTGGTTAAATTGCCTTGCAAAGTGTTCAGCCCAACGCTCCGAGCGTTTTGACAGGCTGTGGATCGGCTGCCCACTCTCGTCGCGCATGGTCTCGCTAACACTAGGTATTCTGCTGCCTGTTTCCCGTATCAGACGGAATAACTTACGATGATTACCAACGGTCGCGGATGCTTGCATCTCCGAGGCAGGATGAGACCACCAGGCTCCCCGGTCTTTCGTCAGGCTATCACGCAGTTTTGCCCTGAGATTTTTGCGAGCCTCATTGTATTCGCTTCCAGCCGGAATACGCCGGCGAACATTCATAGTTTCCAGAGACTGTGTAGACCCAATGTCCAGTTTGGCAATTTGATTTGCCACATGATTGGGGGAATGGTCTGTATCGGCAAGATGCATGGCTATGGATGAGTTGGTTAGCTTTCGGCACCCAGTTGCAATCTAGGCCGGATGGTGTTCCCTCACCCTGTCAAACAGGCGCCTCGTCGTACAGTCAAGGTAACCTAATTCACAAGAACAGGTGAACGAGTAGACGCGCATGGAATTGACGTGGACAGGCCTTTTGTCATTTAGGTTAGTTCTTACCATCGGGCTACTGGTGAATTGAATCTGCATTTTGGCTGCTGGGAAGGTGTCCCTGAGAGCGCGAGAAAAACGACGAGTTAGAAGCTCGGTAACGACTTCACCTTTGTAAGGTAAATGTAGAAAAATGGGTTTCTTTCTGGCTCTGAGAGTTACAGGAGCTTTCCTTCTTTGCTCCATGTTGGTCTCAAGGAAGCTATCCGGGTATGCAATTTCCTTTAAAGTCAAGCGTATGCGCTGCAGTTCCTTAGACAACGGGTCGTTCGAGCAAATTCTTTCCGCCCGACTCATTAAACTGAAAAGCAGGTTCCGTTTTGATTTAAGTGTAACAAAACGGTAGAATTTCGTGTATTATCCATTCCAAGTATGTTTCCTGTACATACGAAGTTGTAGCTCACCATCATCGAGTCGTTTCATGGCCACATCAAGGAAATGAAAAGACCTATCTTCCTCCACTTCAAATGTAAACTTTAGAGCTGTGTGCGCCTGATTAAACGTGGTATAAAGATGTCATCGACGTAACCGCAGTAGATGCCAACCGATCTTAAGTTGCGCTACTCTAGCATACCCATAAACACGTCAGCGAGAAATGGCCCCAGTGGGGAGCCCATAGCAACACTATCGTGCTGTCGGCATATTTGTTCGTTGAACAAAAACCGGGCACAAAAAATAGTAAATCAAGCAGAAAGTAGTAGCTGACTTTCACTCTAGCATACAGAGCATGATTGGAGGAGATAAAAACAAAAGAGGGTACAGGTAAGGAAAAAATTAAAAGAGAAATCAAAAGTGAATAAAGTAACACGAGAAATTTGCACAGCGCGAAACGAACACATCTGAGAAGGAGGTCGGCAAAGAGCGCCAGATAGCACTTAGGGTCAAAAGGCGATGATGCGCATTCGTAAGCATAGGTGAGATTGTCGAGTTTCGTCCCGTAAAGCTAGAACAAAAGTAAGCTTAGTAAGCCGCTATCGTGCCGGGCTCAGCTGAGGTTCTTGCTCATGAGAAATGGCAACGGACTGCAAAGACGGCGTGTTTTCTGTCTTCGCTTCCGAGACGATTTCAGCCTTGTCACCTCGTGCACCCGTTAACAAATCGATCAGTTGCTGAAGAGGGGCGAGTTCGCGTTTCTGTATCAGGTCAAATTCCTGGTAAAAGAAACAGAGAATAAGTGGAAAGCGAATCCTGCGCATCCGCGAAAAATCATGTTTTATTTCCATTCTTAAAAACGATAATGCTGTTAGTAACAAGATTACCATCATTATTTGCATGGTGAAACGAGCCATGGCAAGTTAGTCGATCACGCAATGGTATTCAGAGGGGATCTGTTTAGCCTAGGTGAACTGAAAGATAACATGAAAACGGTTGAGATGACCGCGGTACGGCCGTTGTAAACAATGATAAGATGTAAAGACAAGTTTACTATTTGCATCCAAAGCGCAGTGAATCCATAAAACAGCAGCATAACTAAGAGAATTCATTTTCACAAATCTAGTGCTCTACCCCGGCAATCAGTTGAACGAAGAAAACAAGAAGTAATCAGCAAAAGTGACAGAGCAAAAATCAAGAAACAGTCCTGGAAACAAAACATTAACCAAATGCAAAACGCAAACTTGAAAGAAGAATTTTGCGCGACGTTAAAAAATCCAGTCGGTTATATATATATATATATATATATATATATATATATATATATATATATATATATATATATATATAGCACATTCACACCGGGGATGACAAGCAACAGCCAATTACTTGAAATGACAAGATGAGATAAAATAGATCGGATAATACATACAGATACGGAGACAACTTTACACTAAATGGACGTATAAAAAAGTGATTCAGAACGAATCCGCGATAAGTTAAAGAGGTCAGAAAGTGTAGTTTAAGAAAAGGCAACAAACGCGAAATGTTATCGAAATCAATTACAATTAGCTTCAACGGCGTGTGCAAGTTTATGGAATATAGTACTTGTAGACATTAATATGAGAGAGAAAAGCATTAGGACGAAATTGCAAACCCACCACTTGAAATAAAGAGACTTAGCATGCAAGCACGCCGTTAGTAAATCGAACGCAACGTACCTACAAACGCTGCGCTGGTTCTGCCTACGTTCTCTGCAGGACTCGTCGTCGTTTTGGTGGTGGTTCCGAGCGGTCTCGCTCATGGCTCACTAGGCCTGCCTGACTCTGGCACTCGCGACCGCATGTGCTACAGCACCATGCGCCCCATGTGGATGAAGTATAACCCGTCGGCGTCTGTCGCTTCCGCACTTGCCCCTTCTTTTCTGCATGCACGAGGGCTTTCTCTTGCACCTCGACAACGACCTTCGGGATCAGATCGCGCTATGAACGCCAATCAACCACTTTCCATCCCCATGACCTGCAATCAAGATTCGAACGTGAAAGCCTCCCTTTGATCATGTCCTGGTAACGTAACTTTGGTTTCCCTACATACCGCTTCCCAATACTCAGCTGATCATATAATATAACTGCATGGGTATCCGCGTCGAATCCATACGCCACACATGAGCAAGCAACCACAGCTGTCTCAGCAAAAGTATGCAGTCCACTGCATACATTCCACTTCGATGCAGCACTTCCATGTCCGTAACTCGGTCACCCCATCCGATGCGCAGAATCCGTCGCAAACACTGTTGATGGAATCGCACGAGATATCGTACATCCCGCCGGTATATTGTCCACGTTTCACTGCCGTACAGAAGAACGGACAGCACCATGAATTTGTACACCATCAGCTTCGTGCCAATGCTAAGCTGATGGTTGTTCCACACTCGGTATTCAAGCTTCCCGCATGAAGCCGCTGATCAGTCGACACCACACTTCCAAGGTAGCAGAAGCGGGAATTGGTTTTCAATACGCCGTAACCAATGCTGATTTGCGGCAATATTGAAGATTGCACCTCTGGTGAAGGTCGAAAGAGACAGACAGTTTTGCTTGTGTTGATGGTGAGCCCGAAATTGGCCGCTGTCGAAGTCAAAGCACGTGGAGTCCATTGACTCATGGTGATATTTCCACCGTTTTGGAGAAGTCCACTGAGCAAACATTTTACTGATGAGCCGACTTGCTGCGCTTTTCAGGTATCTGTCCTTGCAGTGTCAGTTTAGCTACTAAATAGGACAAGTACAAGAGTCACAGAGCTTAATGAACCATCGGCCGCCACTGAGTGGAGAGAACGTCGCGTGGTCTGCTGCATATGGGGAGATGAATAAACGGAAAATGCTACCGCCGGTGCCTCTCATTTTTTTCGTTTCCTTCCCCTCTACCCTCACCTATCTCAGTTCCCATTTCAATCAACCCACCCTACCTATGCCGATCCTAATTCAAACTCCCTAAGCATGGACCCACTCGAGCGTTTACCCGGTCCAATCACATGCCCCGGTGCAAACAGAGCAACACTTCGGATGCTAGAACGTACGCATTCACTTGGACAGGACTACAAACCGGTGCTCCATACGACGCCTTGCATGGTCGCCATGAAACTTGGTAGTTAAAGTGATTGGAAACAGCAGTAGCTCAGGTTGATCGTTCTAGTCTTCACGTATTCATCGAGCTTGGAAATATAGTTTCAATCCAATCGCTAAGCTCGGCGAGCACGTGAAAACCAGAGGTACGGTACTGTTGCCGTCGCACCTGATGATCACAAGAACATGAGTTCCCGTTGGTGTCATAGGTACTGTTACTCAGACACATACACTTAACGACGACGGTAACCCGCTCGGTTAAATCAAGGTACGCCGGTGCGACATCCGTGAAGTATGCATGACACGTGTACTGCGTGGGTATCATGGGTACGGTGGCACACCGTACCACCACTGCCACGCGACCATCGACAGTCGCGCGTGGGCTGAGAACGAATGAGGTGTTGGTAAGTTCCTAGCTTTGCTCCCTTCCATACAAGACAGGTAAAGTGTAGGGACATATGAAACCTTAATATCGTAGTAACTGACAGTGGAAACATCACATTTTGTGATCATAACAACCTGGGTTATTTTAGGTAGAAGGTGTGATGTCAGATGCAGAACTAAGTTTCAAGTCGTTTGAGTTACGGGCCGTCATGAAGTTTTCATTTATCAAAAAAGTCGGTAAAGAAAATTCAAGATGATATACCACAAATGCTAGGGGAAAACTGTCCTGTCTACAACACTGTCAAAACCTGGATATCTCATTTAAAGAGGGGTCATTTCAACAACCAATATGATCCTCCCAGTGGGTATACCCAAATGTCAACTTACCCAACAAGCTGCGATGCGGTTCATGAACTGATTGTGGAGGACAGGCGAATATTCGCTCAAAGGATTGAGCAGATACTTGACTTTTCATGAGAGCGTGTTGGGCATGTTATCTCTACTATCCTGAACATACATAAGCTGGCAGCAAAGTGCGTACGTAGACGTTTGACAAGCTACCATAGGCAGAGACAAGCTGAATCATCCGAAAACATCTTGGCCTATTTTAGGCCGCACAGGACCCTTTTGACTAGATTAATGACTAAGGAGAAAATATGGCTTTATGTGTACGATCCTGAAGCCAAGGAACGGTCAAACAAATGGCGCAACGGTTGGTCTCCACGGCCGAAGGAGTACTGCATCCGAAAATCCGCCAAACAAATCCTGACGTCCGTTGACTAAGACAAAGTCCTGTTAGTGGACTACTTTACTCAGGGCTCCAGTATCACCGGACAGTATTATGCTAAGCAACCCGACCAAAGATGGGGAGAGAGACAGACAAATAGGTCTTCCGCCGAGCGCTTTTACTGACTCAACAGAAGGTGACAGGTAGAGACACCACATGAGTTTTAGCGCAAATTACTCACTGCGTCGGGCGTGAGTTTCGGCGGGATTTGTTCTTGGAGCCCCGATGCGGCGTGATTTGGAAGGCCCCCGGTCACACTGCGAGTGCCACGCAGCGTAGCCCTTTGCTTACGCAATCGAGTATTGGAGTCTGTGCCGCGGGTGCATATATTTGCGGAATCAATTGAAGTTCCCGCAACAGAACCTCCATGCTCCGATCACGATTCTCTGTGCGATAATCTCTACCCGAAGAGTGCAAACAAGCACAAAGTTGATCGTAAAGTGCAGAGTTGAGAGCAAATCAACACCCAACGCTTACGTGTTCCAGTCACCTCAACAAGTAATGGGTTGACATAAGTAACGCGTACACAAGCCAATGTAATTATTTAATGTTGGATGTTTGTGAGTAGGGTAAAGTTTGTAGAAAGTAGAAGTCACGATTAAAATTCACGCACAATAATATGCCTCGACGGGGAATCGAACCCCGGTCCACGAATTTCCGGTCCGCTGCTCTACCACTGAGCTACCGAGGGCTGACGATTAGATGCGCAAATTTTAACACGTGACTTCTGCTTGGTGCGCGACGTATTGCCAATGGGCTCACAGTACCTGTCCTGGTGTTGCAGATTGGCTCACTCACCCGTCACTTCCCAATGGGCTGAAGTACCTGTCCTTCGAATGTCCAATGGGCGATGGTAGATTAATGTTGGATGTTTGTGAGTAGGGTAAAGTTTGTAGAAAGTAGAAGTCACGATTAAAATTCACGCACAATAATATGTCTCGACGGGGAATCGAACCCCGGTCCAAGAATTTCCGGTCCGCTGCTCTACCACTGAGCTTGATTTGTCCATGGTGATGCAGTAGTCACCCGTGAGCCTCATTGTTTCGGCACACCGAATACCCTCGATATAAGAAATGCTCCGCAAAAAATGATGATCAAAAATGCCAAGGTATCTCGGGTCCTAAAACTGAAAAAGTCGAGTTTCACTCTGACAGAGGAGAACAGCCCTCGCTGTGGTTAGGTAAATACGAATTTTTAAAGGAGGGAAAAAGCGCTCCTGCAGCAACAGATGCCTCAGATCCATCAAGGCACTTTTGGCTGTCGCAAAAAGCGAGCCAATTTAAACAAACATACGTTCGCCATTGTCAACGCGAATGTCATTTTGGTTATTGCAATAACTATCTACAATTCGTCGACATAAATGACAAAGAAGAAGCTATTCGCGGAAGCACTCCGCGCATTGAAAACACAAAGCGTAATACAACGGATGGAATAACTCGGAAGAGTCTGTGGAGGTTTCACTGCGTACCTTTAAGTCTACTAAATAGCAAAACGATGGCATTCGACCATTCCAATATAAATCAGTACCATCCCCAAGAGCAGGACGTTCGTACAATGATTCTCTCTTCAAATAAATTCCTGATGCTCTGGCCACCGCAGAGGATAATCAACGGTGCCCTATCTGCTGCATCGAGCAGGGTGCACAGGGGTTTGGATGCTACTGCTCAAGCCTTGCCCCTCTTACGCTTTTCTCCCTTATGGTCCCGTTCCAACTTCACTTTTATCCCCCCAGTTTTCAACCCTCCGGTTCTTGGTCCACCCCCAACATGCTTTGCTAGACGTTTATCTTCTAATGTCAACTCACATGATAACGCGGAGCGTCACTCCTGTCCTGTCGACAAGCCCATGTCTAACCAAACGGTCCACTCCACTTCATCGGATTCCATTTGGAACCCTCGCCCCTACTTCAGATTGGCATGCCTCAATGTACGCACATTGCTACATATCGGTCAACAGGCAGCACATGCCCGAATATGAGAGACCATCTCAATCGATATCTGCTGCTTATCGGAGACTCGCCTGCAAGACTCGAGCTCTGGGTTCACTTTGCGATCCCCTTCAGGTGACATCAGCAGCATTTTCTCATTGCGCATATCCGGTGACAATGCAGCTTCGAGCACCGGCCAAGCTATTGTTGGCATTGCCAGCAGTGCCCGGGCTGAAGTTACTCTGGTTGATTGGATTCCAATCAGTAGCCGGATGTGTGCAGTCCGATTGGCTGGCTTGTTCAAAGCTTCGAAGTCGCGCGGGACTATTACGTGTCTATTCGTCATCGCTGCCTATGCGCCCACAAACTGTAGCAATGATTCGGTAAAAAACGACTTCTAACGCCAACTGACCCAGCTTCTTCGCCACAGAAGAAGCACGGACACTGTTGTGCTGGCGTGGGGATCTGAACGCTCAAGTTGGAAAATTATCCACAGATGAGTTGCATCTGGGCGGCCAACATGGTATAGGCTCCGTAATGATAACGGTGAGCGGTTACTTCATTTGTGTAAGGCTGCTTGCTTATTTCTTGCGAGCACTAATTTCCGACACAGTACTCGTCGAAGGGTGACTTGGCGCCCACCAGCATCGAACCAGCTTTGGACGCAAATCGATCACATTGCG
This sequence comes from Dicrocoelium dendriticum, assembly GCA_944474145.2. Classification (NCBI taxonomy): domain Eukaryota; kingdom Metazoa; phylum Platyhelminthes; class Trematoda; order Plagiorchiida; family Dicrocoeliidae; genus Dicrocoelium; species Dicrocoelium dendriticum. The sequence goes on along the minus strand of OX104069.1, from coordinate 56,532,675 downwards.
ATAAGTTACCGCTGGAGAGGCTGCGTCCAGAACTGTCGCTCGATTTGGAGCACAGTGTGGACACCGACCATGCACTTGTGTGTGCTGACCTGCGGATGCGTTTTGGAGGAAGCCCACGAGGACTCTGTGAGCGCATTGACACCAGCCAAGTGGCGAAGCCAGCTGTTCTGAGTGCCTATCAAAATACGCTGTCATGCGAGTTGGATAAACGCTCACTAGATGCAACTGAAGTTCACTGGTCTCATATTCACCAGACCTTACTTGCAGCAGGAAAATCCTCATATGGTACGTCTAATCGCCAACATGGACATTGGGTCTCTTCACAGTCTCTGAAACTTATAGATGCTCGCCGGCATATTCCGGTTGGAATCGAACACAATGAAACTCGCAAAGAGCTCCGGGCAAAACTCCGTGCTAGCCTGAAGGGAGACCGCGAATCCTGGTGGCCTCATCCTGCAATAGAGATGGAAACGGCCGCTGCCTTTGGTAACCATCATAAGTTATTCCGTCTGATACGGGAAACGGGCAGCAGGAGACCTGGTGTGAGTGAAACAATTTGTGACGAGAGTGGACAGCCTATCCACAATTTGTCAAAACGTTTGGAGCGTTGGGCTGAGCATATGGAAAAGCAATTTAATCGGCCGGAATTGTTCGATTCCTCACCGGCTGGTGATCGCCCCGCTCCGTGGGCTGTCCCTTTGGATCCACCCTCTCGCTCAGAAGTCAAAAGTGAGATCGGACTGTTGAAGATAAACAAAGCCACGGGACCAGATGATCTTCATCCAGCCCTCTTCGACATCGGGGGGCAATGCTCTTGTTGATGATTTACACAAATTACTAGGGAAACTGTGGGAGCAAGAAACTTCCCAACCGATTGGAGCCGCTCCGTCATAGTCCCAATTTTCAAGGGAGGCTCAAGATCGGAATGCGGCAACTATAAAGGAATCAGTCTGATCCCCATCGCTTCCAAATTACTTGCCTCTGTAATCCTACACAGACTGACTGGCGCTCGTGAAAGCCAGATTCGTGAGGAGCAAGCCGGGTTTCGTCGAGGTCGTGGCTGCGTTGACGACATCTTCACATTGCGTCAGTTGTTGGAGCACCGTCACATATACGGGCGGCCCACCGTTGTCGTGATCCTCGATATCAAAGGTGCTTTGGAATCGGTTGCTCGGTGTGCTCTGTCAAACTGTCTACTCAGGAAAGGTGTGCCCGAGAAATATGTAAATATTATTCGAGCATTATACGCGCGTAGCACGAGCAGAGTGAGGGCTAACGGCAAGCTGTCACCACCCTTCAATATCCCCAGTGGTATAAGAGAAGGATGTCCGCTATCATCTTTCCTGTTCAAGTTCGCTATTGACGAAGCCATGTACGTTTAGTAAACATGACACGAATTAGGTGTGGATCTGCTCCCAGGAGAACGACTTCTTGACTTGGAGTATGCAGACGACATTGCCCTAATCTGTGACAGCTCCCAGACGTGTAAAGCTGCACTGGACAGATTAGCAATGGCTGTCAGCAGTTTCGGGCTTTGCTTTGTACCATCGAAGTGCAAAGCGTTCCTCCAAGATTGGCAGGGAGCGCCTCATTCGCTGACCCTTGGTGGGGATCAGCTAGAAGTCGTTTAAAGATTCAGTCATCTCGGCAGTTGTAGTAGCGTCGTTTGAAGCGAAGACGACATCACAAACCGCATAGCGAAAACTCGGGGCGCTTTTGCTAACCTACGCCACCTATGGCGGCGGCGCCACACCTCTCCCTCCGTGAAGGGTGGAGTGTACAATGCAGCCGTCCCTTTAATTCTCCTTTACAGCGGTGAGATCTGACCCATCCGATCAGCAGACATAAGGGGCCTAGTTAAGTTCGACCGCCGGTGCCTTCGTAATTTGGCTTACATCTGGTGGAAACACCGCGTGAGCAGTGAGCGTGTTCGACGCCTTGTTTATAGCACAAATAGAAGAAATGAACCGCTCGGCACCGTTATTTCAAGCACCAGGCTCCGATGGTTCGGCCACGTGTTGCGCATGCCAGCCCACCGACTCCCGCGACGTGTGCTGTTTGCGCGCCGGGGTGTGGATAAAAGAAGTGGGGTGGCCAAGTTATGATTTGGGAGAGAGGAATGAAGACCCTTACTTTGACGGTGGCCCCGGTTGGAGCCTCTCGGCTTCACGGGTGGAGTCCGAAAGACGATGAACACGTTCAGCTTGATACATTTGTTGATATGGCTAGGAGCCGCCCTCAATGCCACTCGTATCATGGGTTTCTCTGTCCCTCCCCCAACTAGGATCTCAATTCATACGCATAATGTTCGTAGAAAGTAGAAGTCACGATTAAAATTCACGCACAATAATATGCCTCGACGGCGAGTCGAACCCCGGTCCACGAATTTCCGGTCCGCATAAGATAATACTTCATTTTGCGGCACAATAGCCGGCTGCAAGCTCCAAGGAACGATATCCATCCGTTAATGGTGACTAAGACGGCGTGGTTTTGTTGCATATTTTCTTTTGTAATGTATTGCGACAATAGCTGAGGTGTTTTACACCTCTAGTTAACGCGTATAATGAGGATGATGACTATTCAATAAGAGTTGCCCTGCGTCGGCGGACCCAAAGTCAAACAGTAGGAGCACAAACACGGGAACTTGTTAATTCGGGAGACCTAGCAACGAAACCTGGCATACAGGAGTGGGGCGATTCACAGTGAGCTCCTGACAACAAGCGCAATGTTAAGTTACAGAGACAACAATTGTATATGTTGTTAGACATTAGATGCTGAGCGTAGTATACGGTTTGCCATCACGCACGCTGGTCCGAATGCAAACCATCTCCAGATTCAGTTCACGACTATATGGTATACAATATATATATATACATATATATATATATATACACAAAGACTATTGAGCCAAATGCTCCAGGTGGAATCCCTCAAGCAAACCTCCGATTCACAACCGCCAACTCGCGTGCGATTGCCCAACAAGCAATGCAATCGTATGCCTGCACGCAAAGCACTCAGTAACGGGTGCTGGAACGTGCGCACACTACTGGACCGGAACTCCAACCAGCGCCCGTGCGACGCACTGCACTGGTCGCGACGGAACCGGCGCGCTACAACATCGACATTGAGGCGCTTAGTGAAACCCCGCTCGCTGAGCAAGGTAAGTTTCATAAAGCAGGTGCTGGCTACACATTCTACTGGGTAGGCAACGCCGCCTCAGCATCACGTGATCATGGGGTCGGATTTGCAATATCCGATCGCCTCCATGGCCAGCTCGTGGATGAACCAACAGGCATCAGCGCGCGACTGATGACTGTTCGCCTACGACTCGGAAGTGGTATGTTTGCCACCTTTATAAGCACGTACGGTCCGACGATGTGTTATCCTGATGACACGCGTGATCAATTCTACACAGTTATCATCCGTGATACGGTCTGTGTCGAGGAGCGACCGACTATTTCTGCTGGGTGATTTCAACGCGCGCGTTGGGCGTGATGCATCGGTGTGGACAGATGTTATCGGTCTGCATGACACTGGTTCAGCGAATGCGAACGGTGACAGGCTGCTCTCACTGTGTGCCACTCACGGCCTGACGATCACGAACACTCGGTTTGCACTGAGTGCGAGTGATATAGCAACTTGGACGCAGTCACGGAGTGGTCACGCTCACCTGCTCGACTATGTCATCGTACGTCAGCGTGTATGCGTGAAGTGCGCATGACACGCGTACTGCGTGGAGCTGAGTGTGGCACTGGTCACAAATTGGTGCGGACGAAGCTGTACATATATTTTCGTAAATCTATGTATTGCACTCCCGCCGTGAATCGGCGTAAATTTAACATTCTCTCCCTCGGTACTGTGGCGAAATGTATTGAGCTGGAGAAGGCGATGGCTGCACGCCTGTGTGATGTGGACCGCAGAGCCACAGTGGGCGACCTGTGGCACCACATTCGCGACCAGGTGACAGCTGCTGCCGAGGAGACCGTCGGGCGCGCAAACTGTAACCGTTCTGATTGGTATGATGAGAACAATGTGGCGATTGGCGCATTGGTGTCGGAGAAGAATGCAGCATTTGCTGCACATGTGGCAGACCCCAGTGACTTGGAGAAGAAGAGTCAGTTTCGCAAACTTCAACGGCGAATGACCCGAAAGATCCATCGCATTAAAAATGCATGGTGGACGGAAAAGGCGAGGCAGATGGAATGCTACGTCGAACGCCGCCAACACAAGGAATTCTTTGACTCCTTGAACGCGGTGTATGGACCGAGATTGGAGCGCTGAGGACGCTGATCGACGATACTTCAGGCGCTACCTGCGCACAGACTGCAGAAATAATGCAGATCTGGCAAAATCACTTTGACTGTCTCTTGAACAACCGTTCAGAAATCGTCTGACCTACATTGAACGGCCTGAAGCAGCACGATGTGAAGGCGAGTCTGGCGGACACGCCGATATTGGATGAGACGCAGAAAGCACTTGCTCAGATGCGTAACGGCAAGTATGCCTGTGCCGACGGGATCCCGCCTGAAGTATTGAAACACGGCGGACCCGCGTTGTTGACTGCGCTACACCACTTGGTGCAACGTGTATGGATTGAGGAGGAGGTGCCACCTTAGCTGAAGGATGCCCTTGTGCTACCACTGTACAAGGGCAAAGGGAGCAAGCAGTTGTACGAATTATCGTGGCATCAACTTCCTGAATTGTGTGGGCAAGGTGATTGCCCGAATCCTCCTCAACTGCTTCGTCAGTCACGTTGTGGAACCTAACGTGGCGGAAGAGCAGTGTGGATTCGGTTCCGGTCGCAGCACTATAGATATGGTGTTTGCGGCTCGTCTGTTGCAGGAGAAGTACAGAGAACGACACCAGCCATTGTACCCGCGTTTTGTTGATTTCACCAAAGCATTTGATACGGCGAACCGCGAGGCATTGTGGCTGGTCTTGGGTAGGTTTGTTTGCCCGCGTAAGTTTGTTAGGTTAATTTAATGTTTGCACAGTGGTATGCGGGCGAGGGTGCAGTCGAGTGGAGAGACCTCGGATGACTTGGCAGTTATCTCTGGTGTGAAGCAAGGCTGTGTCTTAGATCCTGCCCTGTTTAATATCTTTCTTCATGCAATGTTGTCCTGTGCTTCTGATGCCGCTTGTGCTTACGGTGTTCGTGTGGAGCACCGTATTGATGGTGGGTTGCTGAACATCCTTCGTTTCGGTGCGAGAAGTCTAGTCTGTGAGACAACTATCCGTATGTTGCTGTTTGCTGGCGACTGTGTGTTGTTTTCACAAAGCGCAGATGAGTTACAGCACATGACTAGTGCTCTGGCTCCGACAGGTGCCAAATTCCGGCTCACTATCAACACAACCAAAACTGTCTGTCTCTTTCAGCCTTCACCGGAGGTGCAATCTTCAATATTGCTGCGAACCAGCATTGGTGCTGAAGTATTGGAAACCACCTCCCGCTTCAGCTAACTTGGGAGTGTGATGTCGACTGACCAGCAGCTTCACTGTGAGCTTCGTATCCGCGCATTGAAGACAGGGGCTTCATGCGGAAGCTACAGCATCGAGTGTGGAACAACCATCAACTTACCATTGGCACGAAGCTGATGGTGTAAAAATCCATGGTACTGTCCGTTCTTCTATACGGCAGTGAAACGTGGACAATGTACCGGCGGGATGTGCGATATCTCGAGCGGTTCCATCAATAGTGTCTGTGACGGATTCTGCGCATCGGATGGGATGACAGAGCTGCGGACACGGAAGTGCTGCGTCGAAGTGGAATGTATGCAGTGGACTGCACAGTGCAGTGTTTTCGGGCGAGCAGCGCCCAATTCCAACTACAAGTAGCTGCAACGGCGTTTGCAAGTTTATAGAAGATAATACTTGTAGACATTAATATGAGAAAGAAAAGCATTAGGACGAAATTGCAATCCCACCACCTGAAATAAAGAGACTTAGCATGCAGGCACGCGGTTAGCAAATCGAATGCAGCGTACCTACAAACGCTGCGCCGGTTCTGCCTACGTTCTTTGCAGGACCCGTCGCCGCTTCGGTGGTGGCTCCGAGCGGTCTCGCTCATGGCTCACTAGGCCTGCTTGACTCTGGCACTCGTGACCGCATGTGCCACAGCACCATGCGCCCCATGTCGATGAAGTACAACCCGTCGGCTTCTGTCGCTTCCGCAATTGCCCTTTCTTCTCTGTATGCACGAGGGCTTTCTCTTGCACCTCGACAACGACCTTCGTGATCAGATCGCGCCATGCACGCCGATCAAGCGGCTTCCATTCCTATGACCTGCAATCAAGATTCGAACGTGAGATGCTCCCTTTGACCATGTCATGGTAACGTAACTTTGGTTTCCCTACATGCCGCTTGGGTGCTGCCCGCCCTAAAACACTGCACTGTGGAGTGTTTTCGGGCGGGCAGCACTCAATTCCATCTGCTTTGACTACGGTCCCAGTGATCGCAGTGACTAAGGTTCACTTCAATGTAACCCGCGGTCCACTTTGAGATTGCGCGTCGCAATCCAATCGTACAACGTGTAGTCCAAAATTGACCCTCCAACTAATTGTAGTTGCTTTCAATAACACTTTCGCGTTTGTGGCATTTCCTTAAACTATATTCTCTGACCACTTGAACTTATGGCGGATTCGTTCGGAATCAGTTTTTTATACGCCCATTTGGCGTAAAGTTGTCTCCGTATCTGTATGCATTATCCGATTTATTTTATTTCATCTTGTCGTTTCACGTGATTGGCTGTGGCTTGATATCCCCGGTGTGGCTGCGCTTGATGTGCATGATGACAAGGTGCCTACCTGTCTATTACCCACTACCTCATCCATACCGGCTCCAGGAGACAGGTGGTCGCTGCTTGAGGGGACGGGGTGCACGGTCCCTGTGGCCGTGTTAGGCGCGAAGAGTGGTTCCGTGCACTCAGTGTGGAGCGGACTACGGTCCAGCCACCGGCTTGTGTGCGCTTGATTCCCCAAATACAGCGTGCTTGTATTTGCCTGTGAGGGAGTGTGGGCCGGCTCCGTTGATGAAACGTGGCTCCAATCCACATGCCTCCCGGTCTTATTCCTTCGGATTTACACTGGATATGGGGTGTGTGGATGGAGCTGTGGGTGGTGCAGCGCAAGCGACCCATGGTCCCTCTGTAGGCTCAGGCATCCTGTGGCTAGCCAAAGTGACAGGCAAATCCGAAACCGGATGCCGTCAACCATATATATATATATATATATATATATATATATATATATATATATCTATATATAAATGGTACAAATATTGTGTCATCGGAATGATGATGGAATCGAAAAACAAGATTGGAATAAGAAAAGAAGACAAGAGGCAACGTTGTTGCCCAATTTCTACTCAGAGTTTTAAGCCTTTTTTCTGAAAAGACAATCGCAACAACTCGTATAGATACACATCCGCCGCTGATGTCGGTCTTGAGCCGTAACTTGTAAGGCTTCCAACCAGGGACACTGTATATCTGAAACCGTAACCAGGGAGTCAAGAACAAGCGACCGAGGCCTACTGCTTTGTCAGGCTTTTTATGCCGATTCTCCAAGTCACAGACTGTCCACCGCGCCGCCTGCTTCAGCTCTGTCCAGCAACCGTGAACAATGCACGAGGCGGAAGGCGCTGAGAGGGCATGAGGAATACGTGATCAAGCCACTGCAATTGACGCAGCTAAACAATCTCGTCGAGCAAGTGCCTGTCTCCCCTCAAGATGCGCGTCTAACTTTCGCATTACTTAGGTGGTGCAGCCACCATACACAGGCAATTGACCGCAAGAAACGGTGCTCGAAGACAGACAGCTGGCGCAGGTCGACAGTACGAGCACATCAGGTCTCGCAACCGTACAATAGTACGGCGCACACAGTCGTACAAGAAACCCACCCTTTGATGGAGAGTCGGATGTCACGACGGCGCCACAAGTGTCTCAGTCTGGACATTTGATTGTACATG
>OX104069.1:56490751-56524213 GCA_944474145.2 Dicrocoelium dendriticum | reverse complement strand
TATTGAAACACGGTGGACCCGCGTTGGTGACTGCGCTGCACCACTTGGTGCAACGCGTACGGATTGAGGAGGAGGTGCTTCCTGAGCTGAAGGATGCCCTTGTGCTACCACTGTACAAGGGCAAAGGGAGCAAGCAGTTGTACGAATTATCGTGGCATCAACTTGCTGAGTTGTGTGGGCAAGCTGATTGCCCGAATCCTGCTCAACCGCCTCGTCAGTCACGTTGTGGAACCTAACGTGGCGGAAGAGCAGTGTGGATTCGGTTCCGGTCGCAGCACTACAGATATGGTGTTTGCAGCTCGTCAGTTGCAGGAGAATTGCCAGGAACAACACCAGCCATTGTACTCGCGTTTTGTTGATTTCACCAAAGCATTTGATGCAGTGAACCGCGAGGCATTGTGGCTGGTCTTGGGTAAGTTTGTTTGCCCGCGTAAGTTTGTTAGTTCAATTGAATGTTTGCACAGTGGTATGCGGGCGAGGGTGCAGCCGAGTGGAGAGACCTCGGATGACTTGGCAGTTGTCTCTGGTGTGAAGCAAGGCTGTGTCTTAGCTCCTGCCCTGTTTAATATATATCTTCATGCAATGTTGTCTTGTGCTTTGATGCCGCTTGTGCTTACGGTGTTCGTGTGGAGCACCGTATTGATGGTGGGTTGCTGAACATCCGTCGTTTCGGTGCGAGAACTCTAGTCTGTGAGACAACTATCCGTATGTTGCTGTTTGCTGACGACTGTGCGTTGCTTACACAAGGCGCGGATGAGTTACAGCACATGACTAGTGCTCTGGCTTCGACAGGAGCCAAATTCGGGCTCACCATCAACACAAACAGAACTGTCTGTCTCATTCAGTCTTCACCGGAGGTGCAATCTGCAATGGTGCCGCAAATCAGCCTTGGTGCTGAAGTATTGGAAGCCAACTCCCGCTTCTGCTACCTTGGGAGTGTGATGTCGACTGACCAGCAGCTTCAAAGTGAGCTTCGTATCCGCGCATCGAAGTCAGCGGCGGCATTCGGGAAGCTACAGCACCGAGTGTGGAACAACCATCAGCGTACCATTGGCACGAAGCTGATGGTGTACAAATCCATGGTGCTGTCCGTTCTTCTATACGGCAGTGAAACGTGGACAATGTACCGGCGGGATGTGCGATATCTCGAGCGGTTCCATCAACAGTGTTTGCGACGAATTCTGCGCATTGGATGGGATGACAGAGTTGCGGACACGGAAGTGCTGCGCCGTATTGGAATGTATGCAGTGGACTGCATACTTTTGCTGAGACACCTGTGGTGGCTTGCTCATGTGTGGCGTATGGATTCGACGCGGATACCTATGAAGTTATTATATGGTCAGCTGAGTATTGGGAAGCGGCATGTGGGGAAACCAAAGTTACGTTACCAGGACATGATCAAAGGGAGCCTCTCACGTTCGAATCTTGATTGCAGTGTTTTCGGGCGGGCAGCACCCAATTCCATCTGCTTTGACTACGGTCCCAGTGATCGCAGTGACTAAGGTTCACTTTCAATGAGCCACGGTCCACTTTGAGATTGCGCGTCGCAATCCAATCACACAACGTGTAGTCCAAAATTGGCGCTCCAACTAATTGTAGTTGATTACAATAACATTTTCGCGTTTGTGGTATTTCCTTAAACCATATTTTCTGATCTCTTGAACTTATCGCGGGTTCGTTGGGAATCACTTTTTACTGTAGAGTTGCCTCCGTATCAGTATGCATTATCCGATTTATTTTATTTCATCTTGTCGTTTCAAGTGATTGGCTGCTGCCTGATATCCCCGGTGTGGCTGCGACTGATGTGCATGTTGACAAGGTGCCTACCTGTCTATTACCCACCACCTCGTCTATAGTGGCTCTAGGAGGCAGTTGGTCATTGCTGGAGGGGACGGGGTGCACGGTCCTTGTGGCCGTGTTAGGATTAAAAAGTGGTACCTTGCAGTCCGTGTGCAGTGGCCTACGGTCCAGCCACTGCCTTGCGTGCGCTTGATTCCCAAATACAGCGTGCTTGTGTTTGCCTATGAAGGAGTGTGAGCCGGCTCCGTTGATGAAACGTGGCTCCCATCCACATGCCTCCCGGTCTTATTCCTTCGCTTTTACACTGGATATGAGGTGTGTGGGTGATGCAGCGCAAGCCACGCATGGTCCCTCTGTAGGCGCAGGCGTCCTGTGGTTGGCCACAGTGACAAGCAAATCCGAAACCGGATACCACTATATATATATATACATATATATATATGTATATATATATATAACTATACATATATATATATATATATATATATATATATATATATATATATATATATATATATAGATGTACGATCTGTGGCACAAATATTGTGCCATCGGAATCATGACGAAAACGAAAAGCAAGATTGGAATAAGAAAAGAGGACAAGAGGCAGTGTTGTTGCCCAATTTCTACGCAGAGTTTTAAGCGTTTTTTGTCAGTTTGTTTTAGTAAGGGATAAAAAGACAGTCGCAGCAACTCGCAGAGATACACATCCGCCACTGATGTCTGTCTTGTGCCGTAACTTCTAAGGTCTCCAACCAGGGACACTCTGTACATCTGAAACCGTAACCAGGGAATCGAGAACAACCGACCGAGGCAAACTGCTTTGTCAGGCTTTTTATGCCGATTCTCCAAGTCACAGGCTGTCCACCGCGCCGCCTGCTTCAGCTCTGTCCAGCAACCGCGAACCATGCACGAGGCGGAAGGCGCTAAGAGGGCATGCGGAATACGTGATCAAGCCACTGCAATTGACACAGCTAAACAACCTCCTCGAGCAAGAGGCTGTCTTCCCTCAAGATGCACTGTCTAACTTTCGCATTGCTTAGCTGGTGAAGCCACCATACACAGACAATTGACCGCAAGCAACGGTGCTCGAAGACAGACAACTGGCGCAGGTCGACAGTACGAGCACACCAGGTCTCGCAACCGTACAATAGTACGGCGCAGACAGTCGCACAATAAACCCGCCCTTTGATGGAGAGCCGGATGTCACGACGGCGCGACAAGTGTCTCAGTCTGGACATTTGATTGTACATGGTTAGACATGAGATTTGGGACGTGAAATTTAGGAACACAGCATAAATCAGCCTGCGGTACCTGTGACACTGCTCTATCACATGCCGTAGAATGAAGATGTGTCTTAGGCATATCAAAAATACACGTGAGCTGACACACATAGATCCGCGTACCAGAGGGGGGAATGGACAAGGATGTGAAGGCCAGATATCCCTTGTCCCTATTGACACAATCATGTCCCTCTAGCAAATTATCGCCCCAGCTGGCTGGGATAAACTTAATTTTCTATATCTGTTAGTTTCAAAGGACCTAGCCACTGTAGGTAAATAGCACAGGAAGGACACAATTCGAATCAGCAACGGGAAGATGGTTGAGAGAGTTGTGTTTCTTTAATGGAGTCAACCGATTCATTTATGACCCACAGCATCCGAAGGTGAAAAGGATCGGAGAAGAGAAAGCGGCTGCGCTTCCATCTTCTACCGAGATAAAAATGGGGATGGGAACGGCACAAGGAAAAAGATGCCGAGATATGGTGCACAAAGTGCAGGATATGCCGGAAAGATACGATGCTCAATTTTCGCATGTGCCTTGTATGTATAAGTCGTAATCGAGAAGCATCCAGCGGTAGACGGACGTAGTAAGCTATCCGGTCGATTGAGTAATTCGGAATAGAGACGGTATCTAAACCCTTAGCATACCGCATAAAGTAAAGTGAAGATGTGTAGTGCATCCGGAAATGTGCTGGTTCTTCTAAACCAGCTGCTACTCTAAACACCCGTTTTGCATACGCTTGCAAGTCGTTGTGGACCGCATAGATGATTTAACACCCAATGAGTTTCTCTCGCTTCAAGCATACAGATTATTTATGTACACTAGTACCGGCATCGTTTGCTCGCTGACGTGCAGTCGAATACAGGTGAACTCGTTCCCATCGTTCGTTTTCGTATTCGCATCGTCCACGCGTAGTTGGGTTGTCTCGTGCGTCTTGACATGTCAGCAACTCGTTGGTTTGGCGCACCGTATGCTCACTTCTCAATCCGTTTTCAGCCCGGACTTCTGTTCCACATCACAAACCTGCTCGTAGGGATATTCTGCGGCTGTCGATTGTCGTAACAGATGGGAGTGACCAAGAGCAGAAATGTAAGCTGCCCAATCAGTCTGAACGGCCGAGTAGAAGATACGAATAATGCACGAACTGGCAGCTGAATAAAAATATACAGTTAACTCACCATGACAAAGAAGACGAAATGCTTGAGACTGGTGTTCAGATGCGCTTCTTCCTGCAGATCACGGACTTCAGAAAAATGTTGGTGGTAAATATGAGCATACACGCGAAACAACCGCTTCAGTATGACCTTGACCACATTGAGAAAGTCGCGGGGAAAAGGTGCCCCTAGGAAAAAGGAATAGAACTAGCAACAGTGCAAGTCACAAACTTGGCATAGGAGAGAGTCGGTCTCTAGAGCTCACCAGCTGTGCATTCCATAACAAGTAAAACGGCGAATTTTTTATAGATTATAAACATGCGACTTTTGACGCACCGAGTGACCTCATCAACTGTGAACAGAGACATGTCGGTGCAAAGAAAATAGGAAGGTTGAGAAAAAAGGTGCAGTGGAGGACGAAAGCACGTAACATTCAAGTTGCACACCCAGCCTATGCCCCTATACCTTCAATCCGTTGCGTGGGAGTGGAGGACTATCAGACCTAAGTAAGTGGAATGCGCTGTGAGCCAACGAGAAAGGATCCCAATAGATATACCGACACCAGTCTACAACTTAGATACTGTATCGCCATACAATTCAATTCTATGGTAGCAAGAGTGGAACAAAAATACTCCCGTTATATTATACATTGAATCCGCGTAGATGCGGGCGACTTCGTGACATGCACAGCCCTCGTGCGACCGGTGATGGTCTTGTGGCAGCGAAACTTCGGTACAGTGTATTGACGTACTGCTAATGACTTGCTATTTTACGCATTGAGACTGAGATCGTGGCGAGAGGAATAACAGAGAAAGTTAAAACACAAACATCACTGAGGCCAGCTCTTTGCCATGTCAAGAAGTCTCTTCTATCAAACATGCTCATCAGCTTTCGAACCAGAAAATCATGAAATGTCAACAGAGGTCAAATTCGAGGCGAAACATTCCATCTCCCTTGACTAAGTTATCAGTCGCCAACCCTGCTGTTTTTCTACACACGCAACAGACGCGCAAACGGTGTATGTTATATGAGATCGTTTACTGGGATACGCAACGCATGCCTAGCCATCGGAGCCTGGTGCGTGAAATAGTGGTGCTGAGTGGTTCAATTCCTGTTACTGTGCTGCCATCGCAATGAGGCTGGACCTTATCGTGGTGCGATGGTTTGTGTGCCTCAGTGATCCATTGAGCTATACTAGGTGGTGCATTTTTGCACCTTCAGAGCCACTCATACCAGATTGATCAATGGTTAGAGGCCAGAAAAACTCAGCCTCCTGGTCCTCAAGGTTGGGGGTTGGAATGAAGGTAGCTCCTTATTCCTTAAAACGGACTCCTTGTATCCCAGTGCCAAACCCGCTGCCTCTCGGCAAGCTTTTTGAACCAAAGGCTTTGGTTGAGAACCCTAATCGTTCTCCTGTCTAGGCCTGGGCAACCTGACAGTATCCTGCCCACGCAATACAATGAATCCTTCCCCAAACAAATTTCTGATGCTCTGGCCACCGCAGAGGATAATCAACGGTGCCCCATCTGCTGCATCGAGCAGGGTGGATAGGGGTTTGGATGCTACTGCTCAAGCCTTCCCGTCTTCTTATTCCCTTTCTTGCGCTTTTTCTCCCTTATCGTCCCGTTCCAGCTTCACTTTTATTCCCCTTGTTTTCAACCCCCCAATGCCCGGCCCTTCCCCACCTTGCTTCAATAGTCGCTTGTCTTTTAGTTTCAACTCACAGGTGAACGCAGAGCGTCACTCCTGCACTGTCAACAGGCCCATGTCCAACCAAGCGGCCCATTCCAGTTCATCGGCTTCCATTTGGAGCCCTCGCCCCTCCTTCAGATTGGCATGCCTCAATGTTCGCACATTGCTTCAGATCGGTCAACAGGCAGCACTTGCCAGAACATTAGAGACCCTTTCGATCGATATCTGCTGCTTGTCGGAGACCCGCCTGCAAGACTCGAGCTCTGTACTCACTCTACGATCCCCTTCAGGTGACACTAGCAACACTTCCTCATTGCGCCTATCCGATGACGATGCAGCTTCGAGCACTGGCCAAGCCGGTGTTGGTATTGCCCTGAGTCCTCGGGCTGAAGCTACTCTGGTTGATTGGATTCCAATCAGTAGCCGGATGTGTGCGGTCCGATTAGCTGGCTCGTTCAAAGCTTCGAAGTCGTGTGGGACTAACAGGTGTCTATTCGTTACTGCTGCCTATGCACCGACAAGCTATAGCGATGAGTCGGGAAAAGACGACTTCTATCGTCAACTGACCGAGTTCCTTAGCCACAGAAGAAGCACGGACACTGTAGTGCTGGCTGGGGATTTGAACGCTCAAGTTGGAAAATTATCCACAGATGATCTGCATCTGGGCGGCCAACATGGTATAGGCTCCCGTAATGATAACGGTGAGCCCTTACTGCATTTGTGTGAGGATGCCCGCTGATTTCCCGCGAGCACTAATTTCCGACACAGCACCCGCCGGAGCGTGACTTGGCGTCCACCAGCCTTGGACGCAAATAGATCACATTGCCATCAGTTACCGCTGGAGAGGCTGCGTCTAGAACTGTCGCTCGATTTGGAGCACAGCTGTGGACACCGACCATGTACTTGTGTGTGCTGACCTGCGGATGCGTTTTGGCGGACGCCCACGAGGACGCTGTGAGCGCATTGACACCAGCTAACTGACAAAGCCAGCTGTTCTGAATGCCTATCAAAGTACGCCGACATGCGAGTTGAGTAAGCGCTCACTGGAGACAACTGAAGGTCACTGGTCGCATGTTCATCAGACCTTACTAGTAGCAGGAAAATCCTCATGTGCTAAGTCTAATCGCCAACATGGACATTGGGTCTCCGCAGTCTCTAGAACTTATCGATGCTCGCCGGCATATTCCGACTGGAAGCGAACACAATGAAACTCGCAAAGAGCTCCGGGCGAAACTCCGTGCTAGCCTGAAGAGAGACCGCGAATCTTGGTGGTCTCTTCGTGCATCAGAGATGGAAGCGGCCGCTGCCCTTGGTAACCATCGTAAGTTATTCCGTCTGATACGGGAAACGGGCAGCAGGAAACCTGGTGTTAGTGAAACTATACGTGATGAGAGAGGACAGCCTATCCATAACTTATCAAAACGCTTAGAGCGTTGGGCTGAACACTTTAAAAGGCAATTTAATCGGTCGGAATTGTTAGATTACTCGCCGGCCACGGATCGCCCCACTCCCTGGGCTGTCCCTTTGGATCCACCCTCTCGCTCAGAAGTCAAACGTGAGATCGAACTGTTGAAGTGAAATAAAACCGCGGAACCTGATGACCTTCCTCCAGCCCTCTTCAAATTCGGGGGACCTGCTCTTGTGGATGATTTACATGAGCTTGTAGTTAAACTGTGGGAGCAGGGAACTGTCCCAACCGACTGGAGCCGCTCCGTCATAGTCCCAATTTTCAAGGGAGGCTCACGATCGGAATGCGGCAACCATAGAGGAATCAGTCTGATCTCCATCGCTTCCAAATTGCTTGCCTCTGTCATCCTTCACAGACTGACTGGCACTTGTAAAAGCCAGATTCGTGAAGAGCAAGCTGGATTTCGTCGAGGTCGTGGCTGCATTGACCACATCTTCACTTTGCATCAATTGTTGGAGCACCGTCACATATATTGGCGGCCCACCGTTGTCGTGTTCCTCGATATCAAAGGTGCATTCGATTCGGTGCATAGACTTGCACTTTGGGACTGTCTACTCAGGAAAGGTGTACCTGAGAAATTTGTAAATATTATCCGAGCATTATATGCACGTAGCTAGGGCAGAGTGAGGGCTTACGGCAAGTTGTCATCGCCCTTTAATATCTCCAGCGGTGTGAGACAAGGATGCCCGCTGTCACCTTTCCTCTTCAACTTCGCTATTGACGAAGTCATGGAAATCGCGTTTACAAAACACGACTTAGAAGGTGTGGAGCTACTTCCAGGAGAACAACTTCTTGACTTGGAGTATGCTGATGATATTGCCCTGATCTGTGACAGCTCACAAACGTGCCAAGCGGCACTGGACAGATTAGCACTAGCTGTCCGTCACTTCGGGCTTTGCTTCGCACCCTCGAAGTGCAAACCGTGCCTCCAAGATTGGTCTGGACCGCCTCCTACGCTGACCCTTGGTGGGGATCAGCTAGAAATCGTTCAAAAATTCAACTACCTGGGAAGTTGTATCAGCGCCCATGGGATTGAAGATGAGATCACGAATCGTACAGCAAAAGCTCGAGGCGCTTTTGCTAATCTTCGCCACTTATGGCGCCGGCGCGACATCACTCTTGCCCTGAAGGGTAGAGTGTACAATGCAGCAGTACGTTCGACCCTACTGTACGGTTGTGAAACCTGGCCGCTTAAAGCGGCGGACTTGAAGAGGCTAGTTACATTCGACCACCGGTGCCTTCGTAATTTAGCTCACATCTGGTGAGAACACCACGTGAGCAACGAGCGTGTCCGACGCCTTGTTGACGGCACAGGAAAAGGAACTGAACCGCTCAGCACCGTTATTTCACGCACCAGGCTACGATGGCTCGGCCACGTGTTACGCATGCCAGCCCACCGACTCCTTCGACGTGTGTTGTTTGCGCACCGGGGGTGTGGATGGAAGAAGAGGAGGGGTGGCCAAGCGATGACTTGGTCCAGAGGAATGTAGGCCCTCACTTCTGAGCTGGCCTCGGTTGGAAGGTTTCGGCTCCCTGGTTGGGGTCCAAAAGACGACGAACACGATTGGTTGGACACACTTACTGATATGGCTAGGAGCCGACCTCAGTGGCGTTCGTGCTGTGAGTTTCTTTGTCCCACCCCATCCCACTTAGCCTCCCCCACCAACCACGATCTCATTATTTAGCCTTATATAATTTTGCACAGTAATTTTTTGGTGCAAAGCAGCCGGCTGGTAGCTCACCGGAACGATGCCCATCCGTTACCGGTAGCTCAGCCAGCTTGCACCAGTTGCTTTTTCTCTCCTTTTTTCTATGTATTGCGGCACAGTAGATGAGGTGTTCCCCACCTCTAGCTAACGTGTATGATGATGATGATGACTGTGCTGGGAACAAGACGTCAAAGACTCCAATAGACAGTGCAGTGTTTCCACAATATATGTGAGAATCTGCACAGGCATCGGTGGTCAAACGCAACTAGTCTTACTAGGTTTGTCGATTTGATGGAACAAGTTTCGCAAACGTATACGAAGGTTGAACGGACGGGTGCGTTATTTCGCGCCTGTGTCAAAAGTGGCGAAGTTGAATAAAAACGCTTTGACTTTATGGGGCTTGTAGTCCACAGACACTGATATGATTGCCTAGACAGTAGAATTCCTGAACAACTTCAAACTGATTCCCAACAAGATTCAGCGCATGAGGGGGTCCCAGTAAATCTTGCAGGAAAGTCTTGTATTTGGAAGGCTGGGAGCAAAGTTGCAATCCGTCCAGTGCTGCTTGGCACTATCGTCGACACACTTCGAGAAGTCGATCCACTGGAAGCAAAACTACACCTAAATCATGTAGTTTCCATGACGTCATCAGCAGTACGCCGGTACGCAGTACCGACGCTTCGCTGCCGCGCAACCATCACCGGTCGCAAGCGGGCTAAGCATACTGCGAGGGTCACACTGCGCCCACGCAGGCTAGAACAAGCGACGAGAGATTACAAGACAAGCTCGTTACCTTTGGGCTAGAGGCAATTGATGCAAGTTAAATATTTGATTAATGTAGCCCCGATGTAGACGAGAACCGGATAGCTCTCCAGAAATCTGCCTTGCGCTGGTGCTAGTCAGTATAGGAAGAATCACAAAGGCAATAGGGTTAAGGCCGGTACAGGTCAGGATGATCCCCTTATGAATGTCGCATTCCGAAAGTCAAACCCCATCGAAAATCGGGACTACAACAGAGCATCTCCACTTAGGTGAAACAGCCATCTGCTCCCACAGCTTTAGTTGGAAATTGTGTAAAATCGTTTACAAAAATTGGTCCAAGTCTCGTCCGATATTACATTCGGCATCTGCGTAAAAAAGTGAATGCAAAGGGGCGAATCAGGAAGCAGAGCGATTATTGGCCGGCAATGAAACTGGCAGTTCCAGGTGATCAAATTGCCTTCCAAAATGTACAGCGAAATGCTCTAGGCCTTTTGATATGTCGTGGGTAGGTTGTTCTTTATCACTGCAGTCTCGCTAATACCAGATTTTCTGCTGCGCGTTCCCGATACCAGACGGAGCAACTTCCGAAGGTTAAGGATAGCAGCGGTCGTCTCCGTTTGCGACGCGCAATGTGATTGCGAGGCTCCTCGATCTTCCTTCAGGCCAGAAAGAAATTCTGCCTTCTGATCCTTTCGAGTCTCGCTGTATTCGCCTCAGGGCGGAAGCTACCAGCGAGCATCGAATAGTTCCGGACACGACACATATATTTAATGTCCCGGTTGGCAAACAGTTTTGTCACACGGAGACATAGAGGCTGTCAATAAAGTCTGGTGGACAAGTGACAGTCAACTGTGTCCGGTGTGTGTTTACTCAGTTCGGATGCCAGCGTACATCGATACGCAGTCTGAACATCTGGTTTCGCCAGCTGGTGGATGTCTATGAGTTCACAGCATCGTGCGCGACGACCGATGAAACGTACCAGCAGATCAGCAAGTACTAATGCATGACCGGAGTCCATAGTTGCATTCCAAATAAAGCGATAATTTTGGGCGCAAGCACCCCAACTAACTCATCGCGATGTGGTCGACTTGTGTCCATGGCTGGTCTGAGGCTAGTGGGCGTCACGTAACCTTCTGGCGGATGCTATGTCGAACGTCAGTGCTCTCGAGAAATAGACCAGTACCTACACACAAATGCGGCAGCTGCTAACCTTTAGCATTATAGGAGCCAAGGCCGCGTTGGCCGCCGGATGCAGCTCATCAGTGGACAGTTTTCCAAATTGGGCGTTCATATCATCAGTCAGTGTCTGTACTACTTGACATAAAATAGTATATTTCTCGATGGTGCGAGATAGAGTCCACTAACGTGAATGCATAAAAGAGATAATCGTCTACTTTGTTTGAGTCAGTTCGTAAGTATTTCAGAGCGATCGATCAGTTAAATGTATTATGGAAGACAGGTAAGTAGTAAGAATAAGTTTAGAGATTGCCAAACGTTCAATTGACATAATACATCCATCCATGGAACCGTCTCCTTGAGATGAATGAACTCGCTCAGTTGACGATAGAAGCCAGCTTTCACGGAATCTGTGCAAAAGGCTGTGGGGGGCGGGGAAGCATAGACAGCTATGAGAAACAAGCACATACTACCGTGTTCAAAAAGTAAGCGAACTTTCCACGTAAAGTAGTCTCTTCTATTGGCAGTGTCCCTTACTCAACGGTGCTTCTATTTTTGGAAAGTTTCCGGAAACGCACTTGCTGTTATCGCTTTGTCCTCAAGCTTCTTTATGTTTTGGAAATGACCTCCTTTTAGCGCGACTTTAAGGAAAGAAAAAAAGAAAAGGTCTACTGGTGCTAGATCTAGATAATACGACGGATGGAATAGAGTGGGAATTTGATGTTTTACTAGGCATCTGCGGATAGTAAGCGATGTGTGAAGCGGCGCATTCTCATGAAGAAACAACCAAGTCCGCACTAACACGACGCATCCCAATTTTGTCACCCAGAAAAGTGGATGGCGTGATCCTAGCTGATACCCACTTCGTCAGCAAGTTTTCGAATAGTTAGAGGACGATTTCCACGGGTCACACACGAACGCTCTCGGCGTAGTCATCATCTTTTGATGTGCAATGTCGTCCGGGCTTCGGGACTTCACCGACCGACGTTCTAGAGCGGTTCAAAATGCGCAAACTACTCAAAACCCCGCGTGAGACCCATATGGTCCTCCGCATACGCTTGGCTGATCAACTGAAATATCTCTGTAAAAGCTCTACCAAGATTGTATCAAAAATCCACACACACGCAATGTTCTTCAAGCCCTTTCATTGTCACCTTGACACTAATCCGAGGAGCAGCTTATGAAAGGGCTCACTTCAGTGGCTGTAGCATGTCAACTAACAATCAGAGCGAAACACGGCAAATGGCAGTTTGTTTTAGAAGCGTGCCTCTAGGTGCGCGAAGTGGCCGCAGCGCGCATCTCTGCCGGTTGATTCGCTAGTTAAGAAGTTCCTCTTCTCTTTAAACACAGTAGCACAGCACTCGCGGGAATTTGAAATTTTGAACGAGCCAGCCACTATGGCGGTGCACTCCCGGTTACCGATTGGAATCCAATCGGTTAGAGCAGTTTTAGCCCGGAGGCTCAGACCAATGTCCACACCACCTCGACGGGCATTTGAAGCTGCGGTCTCTCCGAACAGATGCAATGAAGAAGTTGCACCTGAAGTAGATTGTGGAGTGACCACGGAATAGTCTCACAGTGGAGTTTAAGATAAGTAGCAGATACCGATCTACAGCATCTCTAATGTTCGGGTGAGTGTTGTCTGTTGACTGATCCGCAACAAAGTGCGCAGGTCGACACATGCCGGCCTTAGAGAGGATCAAGGGCTCCAGATAGAAGCAGATGAATTGAGGCTGTTGGTTTGGTTGGACACAGAC
The DNA here is from genome assembly GCA_944474145.2 of Dicrocoelium dendriticum. Lineage (NCBI taxonomy): Eukaryota > Metazoa > Platyhelminthes > Trematoda > Plagiorchiida > Dicrocoeliidae > Dicrocoelium > Dicrocoelium dendriticum. The sequence goes on along the minus strand of OX104069.1, from coordinate 56,511,411 downwards.
TTGTCGACAGAACAGTGGCGACGCTCTACCAACGCATGTGAGCATGTGCCAATCGAAGTAAGATTGGGGGCCAAGTGCTGTGTTGAAAAGAGGGAGCGAAAAGTAGACTTGGGGCGGAATGATAAAAATGAAAAGTTTATATGACGGTGGATAAGAAGATGAGGTCTGAACAGTAGCAACCTCGCGTTCATTCCCCGTCAGAGCACATAAAGAAAAGGTTTGAGGAAACAATGCAGACCATAAGGTTATGATTGGGCTCAAGAATCCAGTTCATTCGTCGTTCCCAGACAAGATTGTTTGACTGTGGGGTTCAGCCAGCAAATATCCCAAGCAGATGTATTATTGTATTTAACACTTGCCCAATAAATATTTGGCAGAGTGCCACAACACGTGAGTAACAATAACAAAAAAGAGAGTGAGTAGGAGGAATGGAAGCAAAGTTCCATGTGTTGTGTGGGCATTAAGCTTCCCGGTTGCCCAGGCCGAGGAAGAGGGCTGACTTAAGGGACCCCACTCCGAGCCTTTGGTCTTAAGACCCAACTCGCAAGGCAGCAGGGTGACTCACGAAGACCGCTGACAGCCAAGTGGCTCACTCGCCTTCTTTGTGTTCGGAAGCAGTCAACAGAGAAGCCGGTGGCCAGCGAGGTTGTTCATCCGCCCTCCGTTAGATACTCACCCCCAGTTACTGGAGTGAGTGGTCAGTGACCCTATAGCCAATCACATTGGTTTTGACACAGCGCCGTAGGAGCACATGTGGTAATTAATGGAGAACCAGGTGACCAGCCCAGAACTCCCCATGCTCTGAGACGCTGCCGCTGATTGTCCGCGACTGCTTATTCATCTCGCCTGCAAAGCAAACGAGACTTATTCGCAGTTACCTCCACAAGGAAGGCATTCCCTGATCCGCAACCTGGGGACGCGCGCGATAGCGTACAGCTCCGCCACGGGCCAAGCAGATGACTAGTCACAAAGGTGTGAACAAGTCGTTCGACAGTTACGTACGATAGGATAAGATTGCAGCTCTAATACAGTTGGACCGATATCTGATAGTTTAAGAATGGGATTTGACCAAACTGAGACGAACATCAGTGTATTTCGCGAATCAAAGTATAACGTTTAAATCCACCAACGGCTCAAAAAGCGCAGTGGGAGCAGCTACAAACCGCCTGCTGACAATAGATAACGTGCCCTGTAAAATACACGGCCATGAAGAATGAACAGTGTTAGAGTGCAACACCGCCCTCAGTCAATTAGGCCACAGGATTATTAGTGAGTGGTAGGATGTTTATTAGATTTTCAAGAAGCAGTTAGAGTCAGGCAGACAGCCACCACACATCAAATAAGGCACCAGACGGCTGTTTCGTCTTACTGGAACTTGCAAGTAGCGCGCACCCGCTGAATCATGTCGTGTTCGAACCCAAGACCTTACTCTTACACGGTCACTGATCCATGTGTGACGGCGGTGGACCGCCGTGACTGAGTCTAGCTGCGATGAATGTTCTCAGAAATCCAGTAAACCCTCCACTACTCACCAATAATCAAAATCCGCCTTGACAGCTTACATCCCATCCGGAGTTGTGGTGACTTGCAAATGAAGTTGCTGCTCTGGGGCCCAGCCCTGTCCTCTACCTGTTCATAACAAGCATGGCAGTGGAGGATGAGCCGCGCTAGATCGCAGTTAGATATGAGTCACGGGGGTCCGTCACCGTCACCACTGGTTAAGGAGCAGAAGTCGCTGGCTAATAAGAATCCGGCAGGGTTCGGCAGGTACGCGCCACTGATGAATACTAATAAGAGGGAACGACCGGCTAACGCTTGCCTCAATGTGTGATGGCTGTCTGTCTGAGTCTAGTTGCGACGAATGTGGGCCACAGAAATCTGTCACGGCCCGGTGGCCTCAGCCCATAGCAATGACTGAGAATGACAATTAACAACTGCCAGTCGGAAGACACTTTTTCCTAGCACCAATGTTGGGTAGGGCAGTCATGGAGGCCATTAGTGAGCGGTCAATGTCGTTTACTGACAGTGGAGGAAAGTCATCGGTGCAGACTGCCTTGTTCCGCTTCAGCAGCAACAATGCATTTCGGATATTATTGATGGTAGGAGATGAAAAGTATACGAGGGCATGGCCAAGATCACCTTGAGTGTTCCCGACTGAGCAACAATTTTTGGAGTGTCACACGCCAGAGCATTTTGCTTCATAATGGTTACCCGCCACTGTGCACATGGTATGCAAGGAACTGAAACAGTGCCCCGACTGATGTCCTGAAGTGGACAGCAGCCGAGTGACACATTTATATCCACCACAACATTAGGCATACCTCCAATCTGTCATTCGAATAGAAGAGAGTTGCTTGTATAGTCCATCTTTAGCGGACTCCGATCTACAGTTGGTGCGAGAGTATGTCAAGATAACGAAGAGTTATCTTGCCTTCGATCGCTGCTTAATAACTTCCCTAGAGCTTCGAAATCTAATTACACAAGAGCACCTGTTCACTAGGATCCAGTCTAGAAGAACAAGTTCTACACGTCTGCAAAGTACACCTCCAATACGATAACTGCTGAGAGGAATGGGTTGCGTCACCGGAGACGTGGTATGAGAGCTTGGTCACTGGGACCCGAATCATTTAAGTGGAGAAACATCAAGGTGGTGTATGTCAATTCTAGTTATTGAGTCACAGTAAGTGATGCCTTCTGACCGATCTGATGCGGTGTATTGCCTTCGAACGAAAGAAGGCGGAGCTGTACTATGGAATTAGAAGATAATATCGCTTGTTTGTTAGCGTGATAGATAAAGTCGCTTGCTAAGCAGGATGAAGGGCGCCGAGCAGAAAGCTACACAAATACGCCGAGGACAGGGTTTACGGGTAGCTAGTATCCTACGGCTAATCATTCACAGAGAGGAGTTTGTACGAGATTTCTCCCATCTGGTCATGGCCCACAAAGCAGCATGGAGCACGCCCAGCTCGCGAGTATGACTAACAAGTCAAGTTGGGATCTGTGTGAAGTCGGCGGCGACCGGCCTTAAAAGATTAAGAACAATGAGCATTGTTTGTGTTTACTGACGGTCGAATGATGTATCGGCGAATGAGAGAAACTGGGGGTGTGTTATGACTTAATTGCACTATTTTGATAATGTACTGTCTGGCTTGAGTTGGATGGTGATAGAACAAATGGTAAATGCGGTGCTCCTAAGTCGTCAAGATTTGGTGCCGGTTCTCTACAATGTATCTGAGGTCTGTTGTGGGTAACTACCAACAGGAGAGGGCCACCAATCTCTCAGTGATCTCTGACAAGGAGAATTGTGACAATGAGATTTTCTGACCTCTAGGCACGGAGCTGTCTAGTATGAGCAGCTCTGAAGGTCCTGATAACCGCCACTCAGCGTAGCATTGTGGAGCTCGGAGCCACATAGCCCATTGCGTTGTGTTAGGTTTTAGTCCCGTTGTGATAGTAAAAACATTTTAACACGAATTTATACCAATAGGATATTGTTATACCTATTTTTGAAGGGAAAATAGCCTCGTTTTCCAATTGACGTTGTATCCACACCATGAGACAGTTGATGTAATGAGGAGCAGAACACTTGAGGGGTTTCTTTACTGTTTGTCCGTCTGCCCAATGATATTCATACTTCGGTCCAGCGCTCATCACTGGACACGAGTCCTCCGTACAAAACTCAATGAGAGTGCCGTACAGCATGTTAATTTGGTTGAAAAAGTCCACTGCTGTAAGACAGAATAAAAGTGTAAAGGTGAGATGTCGTAGCTCGTAACAAAACGTGGAACTGTAAATGTATCCGAACTTCGAAAATGTCTCACATACTGTTTATGGCAATCCACTCGTGCAGATCTTCTCCCTCGGGTAAGCGAACGGCTTCTCTCAGATCTCCACTTCCAAGAGTGGCCGCACCTTCTTGAAGCATGAGGTGGTGATCATTTTGTTCCGAAATGCTTTTCCGAGGTTTAAATGTTTTGATTCCTAATCGATTTCCGCTGTATTAAAACACAGTGAAAATAAACTGCATCAGATCACAAAGATAACTCAGATGGCACACCGAAAGTCCATTACCAAAAAACAGCAAACGAAAATGGATGGACACTGAGGGGTGACGTTTAAAAAAAGCCACATAGGGCCCCCGACGTTTTCATTTCAACTAAAAGATAACATTGAAGCCTACGTGCGGAGTAATTACAAAATGCTATGACCAATTAAACCTTTGCAGTGAAAAGAGTGGATGCTAACATCTGTTAAAATACCTTGTTTCGTTGACGGAACTTGTCGCCAGCCATATAAAATTTACTGGAGACAAAACATAGTACCGCTAAGCAACGACCAAACCGCAGGATACCGAATCATCTTTCGGCGATTGAGTGTAATATGAACAGCAGCGGAAGAAAGCTAAGGAGGCTGATTGGTGTAAAAAGCGTCCTACAAGGGACAATAATGACACCGAAAAAACTGTTGATGTAATAGACTGCTAGGGCTCAAAGCACTGACTTGAGGATGTAACTCTCAGAGTAACCATAACTGTGAGTAAGACATACAAACGGTAAGACCACTGAGTAACTTTGACGCACGAAGCTCTGAATTGTCTAAGCCTGGTGAACCTGCGGCACGAAAGTCAGCTAGTGGCCGAAAGGATTAAGCGCCTGTCTTGTAATTCGAAGGTCACCGGTTCGAATCAGCGTACGTGCAAGCGACCTCACGGTAAACTCGGCCGGTGTGCGAATGGTTGTGGTCACATGGCAATGAACCATCGGTACGGTGTACTTTCGTTCTGTTGCTGCCTTTTTTCTGCATTATGATGAATGCAAAAAGTGACACTGGATGCAGCTACAGGCATGGAAGCGATCTTCACAGTGAGGTGCTAGAGAAGCGAAATCAGACGAACAGAACGAAGTGCAAAGCGTAGACAGAAAACCGGTATCGAGCATGATAACTAAAAGTGGCTAAAGGATATTACCGGCCGGTGGTCGAAAGAGCCACAGGTCCACCTAGTAATCCGGAGGTCACTGGTTTGAAACCACATAGTTGCGGGCGATGTCGCGGTATATTCAGCCCACGCGCGACTGTTGGTGGCTGCGTTGCAAGGAAGCGTTAGTAAGATGTGCTGACGTACTGCTGATGCTTTTTGTATTGTCTCCAACGCTTCCAGTGAACTTGGCGATGTAGTAGCGAAGGTGTAAGGGCCAGATTGACCTAGTATGCAGAGGTTGCATGATTGCTCCAGATAAGACACTAAGAGGCGTGTTACGTGCAAAATTGTGAGACAGTAGTATGTTGCCATCACACCCCTGCAGCATCTGATTGAACCAGGGATGTTGATAATTTAATTCCACGAGCCGAAGTAACGAAACAAGGCTCCTGGACCCGGCGACCTTCCACACGCATGCTGAGAGATAGTGAGGACTCTTTGTTGACTCGACTTGCTTTTTAACACGAGTTGGGACACTGAAGTACCTTCAGAAGCGACTGCCAACGGTTGTACCCATCTTCAAGAGGGGTCGGCGTACTTTGTGCGAAAATCATCAAGGCATTAGCCTTATTTCCATTGCCTCAAAATCTCTTCGACGACTTAATGGTCCCCGTGTGGACCGAATCACTGGAAGCTAGGCTGGCTTCTGCCCTGGCCGTTGTTGACTCGACTAGAGGCACACATATACACGACCGACTCTGTTGATCGAGACAGCTTCTGGTGTTGCCTATGCATGAAAGGCGAGTCAGCTAAACTCTTTCCCATTCTGAAGTCTCCCTACCGTGGTTCCCGAGAACTTGTAAGGGTCTAAGCGAAACCCTCTCCTGAGTTCCCAACGACAAGTGAGGTTCGCCAGGGTTGTCCTACATCGCCTTTCCTCTTCAACTGTAATCGAAATGATAAATCACACCGTTGTTGCAGACTCCTCCAGAGTGCAAATTCTGTCAGGTGACCGATCGTCAAACTTGAGAATGTAGGTGGCAAAGTTCTCCTTGGGGGAGCATTGAACCCCTGTTTGACAAAGGAACAAACGAAAGGTGTATGAACTGAGCAATCAGTCACCGGCTCCCAAGTGGCGCGATTCCCTGAATTCGTTCTGGGGCTTTGCGGGCAGGCTATTCAGCCAAAGGCTCGGGGTCGTATCTCCTAAGTCAAAACCCTACTTCGGCTTGGGCAACCGGATAGTATCTCGCCCTCAGACGAAACCATGGATATTATATACAGTCGATTCCGGTTAATCGGACCACAGCGGGACCAGACCATTTTGGTCCTATTAAGCGGCTGGTCCGATTAACCGAAGTTACCCGATGTAACAAGATGGGACGTGCTATACATAACATAGGAAACTACTATTATGACCTGTATTGGCGGCATATATTTATAGCAAACACACAAAAAAGAACTGCTTTGATAACGAACTTTGTTCACTGAAAAAGAAATTTACAAACAAATTCTTCGTAACGATCTAAAGATATTCAGCATGCTAAGTACAGTTTTATACAAAGGGATTACCGATTTCCATTCAGCGTTTGAAGACTGTATCCAGTGTGGTTTGACGCATTCTTTTAACAGACTGCATTCGCACAAAATCACCACAAACATGTAACGCAGTAATAGGACTACCTTCATTTCCTTCCTGCATGAAATAGCGGTGCAATGTTTCAATGCATTTCCTTGCATCCTGTTTTGTGACTGGCATCAACACGTTAGGGTTCTCTTCATCACTTGCATGGTCTTCTGTTGCTGTCGTGTGTTTCGCTGCTATTCGAGCAACAATGGCAGCATCGCATTCTTCATTTCCATCATAGAGTTGAAGTTCGTTGTCGATTGACAAAAATTCTTCGTAATTTTCAACTTGTTTCAACTCCACATTCTCGCCGTCATTTTCATATACAATCAACATATCCACATCCATCTCCGAGATAATATGCTTAAAGCCACAGTGAGAAAAACAGCTCCGAATCGTCGCACTGCTCATTTTTCGCCAACTTTCGGCCACGAATGTAACAGCTTGCAAAATGTTGACCTTTGCACTGATTGCTCCGGCCGTCGAGGATGAGGTCAGCAAGCCTTCCTCAATTGATTCAAGGGTGTAATTCACCAACCTTGAACGATAAAAGGTCTTCAAATTTTTTATGATGCCCATGTCCATTGCTTGTATCAAAGATGTGCTCTTGGGAGGCAGAAATTCCATCTGGATATTCTTCAAGAAATCCAAATTTGAATGTGATGCACAATTGTTGAGAAGTAATAACACTTTTCTCGACTGCCGTTGTAGCTCTGTGTCCCAATCCTTCACGCATTCTTTAAAAAGTGTAGAGCTCATCCATGCATTTCTGTTCGCACGATACACAACTGGTAAACTGTCCATTCTGAGTCCCTTAAAGCAGCGAGGCTTGGCACATTTTCCTATAACCAGCAACTTACTCTTGTCTGTTCCGGACATGTTTGAGTAGCACAAGACAGTTACGCGATCCATTGCTTTTTTGCAGCCAGAGAGAGTAACCTGTTTGTAACTTAAGGAGCCGTCCGGTGTAGCCCTATAGTACAACCCGGTTTCATCAGCATTATAGATGTCATCTGCTGGAAATTTTTCAAGAAGCTCTGGTAGTTTTTTTGATTTCCATTCTTCAGCTCCAGCGCTATTGGCACTTTCTTTCTCACTATGTGCTTTCTTAAATTTTACATCATGTATAGATTTCCATCGAGACAACCAGCCGTCCGTAGCTATAAAATCTTCGTGGCCCAGTATTTTAGCGAGTTCTGCTGCTTTGTACTTTAACATTGGGCCACTTACTTGCACGGCTCGTCCAGTAACAAAGGCAAACCAATCATTAAGGGCCTCATCGACGTCTGGATCCTTGCCTTCACGCTTCCGTTTTTGGGAAGTACCTCGTCGTCCTTCACATTGTGCCCATTCTTCTCGCAGATCTTTCTCTTGTTTTATCAGGCGCGATATTGTAGATTTTGCCAAGCAGGTAATTTCCACCAATCGACGCTGACTAGTGGTTGGTCCCTGTTCCTTGATCTGATCTAGGAAACGAATCTTCGCAGCTAACGTCAAGTCCCGTCGTGGCATTTTCTTAACATGCATCAAGACACGCACAGTTCACTGAGGTGAACTCGAGTCTGTCTCCCGGGTATTCCTATGGTTGACCTAGCCACCTGCTGTCCTATGATTTGCCGGACCTGTGTATCCGCGATCACTTGCCGTGCTCGAGAGTAGGCCCGCAATGCGGGCTAAGGGCATTCGGCTCAATGGACGTGCGGTACATCGATCGAGCGGTTAACGACATGTGAACAAGCATGTATGTCTTCGCTCCGCCTACAAGGGTTGGAAACTAAAGTCAGTTTCGGGCGGTTCTGAAGCCAATTAGATAGATGTGCCTCAAGGTTGCCACAGTTCAGTTTATCCAAAGGCCAACTCGGATTACCGTAACTGAATGATACGCTTTCTTGCCCGACATATGAAGTGTGGGTTTAGTCCAGACATCCAGGCACAGAACTGGATTTTAACACCTCTGTTACCTGCCACCTATGGTCTGGTCCGATTAAGCGGAATTCCGGTCCTAATAAGCGGCTAAAATTAGGCTAGCGCAATAGGATTCGTTTCGGTTCTTCAGAATTTGGCCCGAATAAGCGGCTGGTCCTATTAACCGGTGGTCCTATTAACCGGAATCGACTGTATATATATGGTTGGCGGCATCCGGTTTCGGATTTGCCTGTCACTGTGGCCAGCCACAGGAAGCCTGTGCCTAAAGAGGGACCATGGGTGGCTTGGGCTGCACCACCCACAGCTCCAACCACACACCCCATACCCAGCGTAAACCCGAAGCAATAAGACCGGGAGGCATGCGCATGGGAGCCACGTTTCACCAACGGAGCCGGCCCACACTCCTTCACAGGCAAACACAAGCACGCTGTATTTGGGGAATCAAGCGCAAACAAGGCGGTGGTTGGACCGTAGACCGTTCCACACTGAGTGCACGGAACCACTCTTTGATCTTAACACAGCCACGAGGACCGTGCACCCCGTCCCCTCCAGCAACGACTAACTGTCTCCTGGAGCCAGTATGGACGAGGTAGTGGGTAACAGACAGGTAGGCACCTTGTCAACATGCACATCAAGCGCAGCCACACGGGGGATATCAAGCAACAGCCAATCACTTGAGAGAAAGAGAACAAAGAAAAGAAATCGATTAATGCATAAGGAAACGTGACAAAAATCGTAAATTAACGAGCATTTGAAATAAGTTGTTAACAAAGGATATGAGAAAAGTTCGGGAAGTATATTTTACGGAAATGACAAACGCGAAAATGTTATCGAAATAAACTACAATTGGCTTAAGCGAGTTGTGCAGGTTTATAGAAGAGCGTACAGGTGGACATTTACTTGAGAAAGAAAAGCATTAGGACAAAATTGAAAACCCACCACCTGAAATGAAGAGACTTAACATGCAAGCACGCGGTTATTAAATCGAATGCAGCGTACCTACAAACGCTGCGCTGGTTCTGCCTACGTTCTCTGCAGGACCCGTCGTCGCTTCGGTAGTGGTCTCGAGTGGCCTCGATTAAGATTACATACATACAAGCTCCAACGAAGAAGTGAGTATTGGCACCGCGTCACTGGGAAACGGAGTCTCAATCGAGTAAACAGATGAAGATTGAGTGGCCAGGAGACTGGCTTTCGCAGTGTTATCGTCAAGTAAACCGACATGCGCCAAGGAATGCAGAGCAGGAATACCACTGCCTGTTCTGGTACTTCTCTTCAGGCAAGAGAAGAGTGCCTTGGGAGTTGTCTTGGATTGTACGGCCAAACCGAGCTCGTACTTTTGCCGTTTCTCACGTTTTTCAAGTTTCAGATATTCCTTGCCACTTTATATTCCGAATAGTCAGACACGGTTTGCGTGAGGTCGAATAGGACATACAGTTTCCGTCTTTTGTTCGTAAGGCCCCTCAATTCTCGATCAATCCATGGAGGACAACATATATATATACATATATATACATATATATATATATATATATAAAGTTAAGTTGCCCGCGTAAGTTTGTAAGTTTAATTGAATGTCTGCACAGTGGTATGCGAGCGAGGGTGCAGCTGAGTGGAGAGACCTCGGATGACTTTGCAGTTGTCTCTGGTGTGAAGCAAGGCTGTGTCTTAACTCCTGACCTGTAATATCTATCTTCATGCAATGATATATTGTGCTTTTGATGCCGCTTGTGCTTACGGTGTTCGTGTGGAGCACCGTATTGATGGTGGGTTGCTGAACATCCGTCGTTTCGGTGCGAGAACTCTAGTCTGTGAGACAACTATCCGTATGTTACTGTTTGCTGATGACTGTGCGTTGTTTTCACAAAGCGCGGATGAGTTGCAGCACGTGACTAGTGCTCTGGCTTCGACAGCGGCAAAATTTGGGCTCACCATCAACGCAAGCAAAACTGTCTGTCGCTTTCAGCCTTCACCGGAGGCGCAATCTTCAATATTGCCGCGAATCAGCATTGGTGCTGAAGTATTAGGAACCACCTCCCGCTTTTGCTACCTTGGGAGTGTGATGTCGACTGAGAAGCAGCTGCACAGTGAGCTGTGTATCCGCGTGTCGAAGGCAGCGGCGGCATTCGGGAAGCTTGAGTACCGAGTGTGGAATAACCATCAGCTTACCATTGGCACGAAGCTGATGGTGTACAAATTCATGGTGCTGTCCGTTCTTCTATACGGCAGTGAAACGTGGACGATGTACCGGAGGGATGTGCGATATCTCGAGCGGTTCCAACAGCACTGTTTGCGACGAATTTTGCGCATCACTTGGGGAGACAGAGTTGCAGACACGGTGTTGCGTCGAAGTGGAATGTATGCAGTGGAGTGCATACTTTTGCTGAGAAACATGAGGTGGCTCGGTCATGTGTGGCGTATGGATTCAACGCGGATACCGAAACAACTCTTATACAGTCAGCTGAGTATTGGGAGGCGGCATGTGGGGAAACCAAAGTTACGTTACCAGGACATGATAAAATTGAGCCTCTCACGTTCTATTATTGATTGCAGGTCATGGGAATCGAAGGCGGTTGATCGGCGTGCATGGCGCGATCTGATCACGAAGGCAGTTGCCGAAGTGCGGAAAGAAGACCTCATACATGCAGAGAAGAAGCGGCAATTGCGGAAGCGGCAAGCACCGATGGGTTGTACTTCATCGACATCAAGCGCATGGTGCTGTAGAACATGCGGTCGCGAGTGCCTGAGTCAGGCAGACCTAGTGAGCCATGAGCGAGGCCACTCGGGACCACTACCGAAGCGACGACGGGTCCTGCATAGAACGTAGGCAGAACCAGCGCAGCGTTTGTAGGTACGCTGCATTCCATTTAATAACCGCGTGCTTGCATGCTAAGTCTCTTTATTTCAGGTGGTGGGTTTTCAACTTTGCCTTAATGTTTTTTTCTCATTTAAATTTCTACCTGTACTCTATTCCATTAACTTGCACACCTCGCTTAAGCCAATTGCATTCGATTTCCATAACATTTTTGTGTTCGTGGCATTTCCGTAAAGTATACTTGCTGACCTCGTGAACTTATCTAGGATTCGTTTGTAAACAACTTATTTCATATGCCCATTAACTTAAGGTTTATGTCCCCGTTTCCTTATGCATTAATCGATTTCTTTTCTTTGTTCTCTTTCTCTCAAGTGATTGGCTGTTGCTTGATATCCCCCGTGTGGCTGCGCTTGATGTGCATGTTGACAAGGTGCCTACCTGTCTGTTACCCACTACCTCGTCCATACTGGCTCCAGGAGACAGTTAGTCGTTGCTGGAGGGGACGGGGTGCACGGTCCTCGTGGCTGTGTTAGGATCAAAGAGTGGTTCCATGCACTCAGTGTGGAGCGGACTACGGTCCAGCCACCGCCTTGTGTGCGCTTGTTACCTAAATACAGCGTGCTTGTGTTTGCCTGTGAAGGAGTGTGGGCCGGCTCCGTTGGTGAAACGTGGCTCCCATGCGCATGCCTCCCGGTCTTATTGCTTCGGGTTTACATTGGATATGGGGTGTGGTTGGAGCTGTGGGTGGTGCAGCGCAAGCCACCCATGGTCCCTCGGTAGGCGCAGGCGTCCTGTGGCTGGCCACAGTGACAGGCAAATCCGAAACCGGATGCCGCGAACCATATATATATATATATATATATATATATATATATATATATATATATATATATATATATATATATATATGGTGGATCGGCTCACTTAATTTGGTAGCTATGTCACCACTGGTAGTCACATCACTAGAGGCTACTTCGCGTATTAGCAAGAGCCGTGTGACTTTTCAGGTTCAACCATCTATGAAGACGGCAGCGTATCAGCTTGTCAGTGAAAGGTAGGGTGCATGACCCTGCGATAAGTCCAGTGTTACTGTATGGATTAGAGACCTGGCCAGTTCGCAATGAAGACATTAAACGTTTAGCCGTGTTTGACCAACGATGCTAGCGAAGTATTGCTCACATCTTTTGGGAACATCGGGTGAACAATGCTAAGTTCACCAGTTGGTTTTTGGCAAGGAACTTTCTGGTGCCTCTCCCGAGTGTTGGTTAACTCTCAGTCGCTTGCGTTAGCTAGGCCATGTTCTCCGTATGCCCGTTGATCGGCTACATCGGCGTGAATTATATGCCGTTTCCAGTCCATGACGTGACATCGAGGCATGGAAAAATTGTCTGACTTGATCAGGTTGGCGCGTGCGTGTTCCTGGATAGGGGCCTCGAAACGGTCCATACGAATGGTTGGAGACCATGTCAGACATGGCGCAGTCACGAAGTCAGTGGTCTTTTTAAATCCGGTCTCTTTCGTCTGGTTGCCAATTTTTGTTCCATTATGTTAAGTTTCACGTATTTCCTTCCTGCTTTTATTTTCAGTACATTCTATCCGCACCCAAACTCAATGTCCAACCGTAGTTTTTAATGTTATTCTTGCGATGAGTCAACTGGGTCCACAGCACTTCGGTGCTCGGAACATAGTTGTTTAACTGAACTGAAGTAACGTTGAACTACCGGACGCCAAGTCAACAGTTGCTGGAGTATCTTGTTACTAGTAGGCCAATTCAAGACGTCGAAGGTATGCAGTGCAGACTGAGGCAAGGCGATCAGCGGCGCCTACATCTCATGGAACATCAGTTCAGATTTAAGGAAGGACGAAGTAGACCATCAATATGGCAAGAATCTACTATGAACTAGAAAGTCCAAGCAAGTGAATAAACCAATGGTTGTATAATACCTAGTAAATGTTTGCAAAATAAGAGATGATATGCCAGCGTAAGGCTGCCGACTTGCTATGGTTACAAAAATATGAAAAAAATCGGTTGAAACTGAACACGGTTGAGAATATTACTGGCCTGATAAGTGGATTAAGTTTATGAGTAGCAGGGGTTGTTGTTATGGAGAAAATCCGTCGCAACCAAACTCAGACAGCCAGTACACCGCTGGAAAATTACCAGATGGCCATTTCATCTTATTGGGACTACCTGGTAGTGCGCACTCGCCAGATCACGATGGATCCGAACCTATAATTTTACTCTTACCAACCAAAGACCTAAGATATAGCTGTACTTTGTCTCTGAGACGAACGCTTTTTTGTTTGCAAATGTTTTGCCATCAGATTAGGCAACATCGTCCTTCACGGAAGTTGGACATGTGGTGCTACTCAGTCTGGTGATTGTAGGTCTGCAAACAGAACGCTCAGCTTCGAACAATCTAATACTCACATTTCGCTGGTGCAATTGCTGGCTAATGCCGTGCTTGGAATACAAAAGTTGTACAAGATAGGATGAGCGTAGCTGAGGTGGTATTTTAGACAGAAGTAGGACAACGACCCCATGGACCGGAATATGATTCAGAGGCTAATTGCTTTTACGGATTAAGGTGTTATCTCAAGTGGGTCGGTACTACTCAAATACTCAAGCGGTTACCGATTCATGACATTCACGTGCATGAATACATCGGTGGTGTCGACCTTTATTGCTCAGCCTAAATTCGTCTGCCGAAGCTGCTTAGATTAGTTGGCTAAACGCAGACCGATGCGCCAGCCATTCTATTTACGCAGCATGAAAAGAAAAATGATTGCAACTGATTTCAGAATAAATTCAAGCCAAACAATGCTGCGCACCTACGGTGATGTGTGAATTAAACGGAGGAAAAAAACTTGAAGTGAAGCAATTGAACAACCTGAGCAGGTTCTAGCTCGCTACTCATCGTAATAGAGGTCAAGCTGCAGGGGTAACGTATAATTCTGGTGAGAATGCCCGTTTAAAAAATGGCTCTGCTGACTAGGTCTTAGACAGAGGTTCCCCATTCTGTTCAGCGTAAAACATCTCTACTAAACCTGATCCCAAGGACTAATAATGAATGGAAAATGAGCTGGAAGAAAGGAGTGAGTAAAGCGCTAAAGAGAACAAGTTGCAATCAAGATGAGTAAAGGAGACTGAAAATGACATTGATTTATCCAAGTAAAACAGTAAAGTTCAAGGATCATTCCGAAAATTGCAGTATCAAACAAAATGAAACTCACAACAAAAAGTTCATATCGGCATCCGAAAAGCCGGAAAGGGACAAACAGCGCCAACAATGGTACCTATAAAAATCGAAGGGCTCTTAGAAAACAAATCTCATATATGCGCGAACGTTTAGTCAGCGCAAAAATACACATTATGATTGTATGGCAGCGAAACGACAGCACAATGTACGAGCAAAGGATTGATTATATCCAATGTAGGTCTTGGAGTCCTCACAGTCTGCTTGGATTGCGATAGGAAATCTGTTGGGACCTAAGTTTACATCGAAGTAGACCGCGATCAATAGGATCACTAAGAACGTATCCGGAGTGGAGGATAGTCGGTATGCTCTCCCACAACATAGCAATTCAAAGCCGGCATCGCTTGCGTTTGGGCTCATGAGGCAGAGATGACCGTAAAAGAGAGTGAAACTCGTGACATAATAGTTGCAGACTGAGGCATTGATCACCAGGCTACTGAGATTCGTGAGCGAAGCTCGGTACATCAGTTAGAAATTTAATGTAAGGCTTTGTAGTAGGAACTGTGTTTTATTGCGACACGGAAGTTCTGTTCAGATTTTGTTCTGTTCTCCGAGCTGAACAGTTTCGTTTCAAACGTTCCATCACCAATCGTGGTGACTTCCTCAGTGCGTTATAAGCAAACTGAGTTGTTTGGTCGATTCTTACCGACGAGCGAGTGACATTTGAACTTGCTCACTTCGATTCAGGTCCCGTGACCATTGCTAGTTCTCAGTTTGTTCATAACGCACTGAAGAAGTCACCATGATTGGTGATGAAACGTTTGCAACGAAACTATTCAGCTCGGAGAACAGAACAAAATCTGAACAGACCACCCGAGCTACAGGTATTCCGATTTATTACACGGAAGTTCTGTCTACTTAAAAGTAAACCGAGGTTCCAACGGAGATTGTGTGTCACAATCCAAGCGCGCGGCTGGCACTCCAAAGCTATACATTGAATTGATGCTCACGGATCTGTGGCCTAGCAATCAAGGCGACAGCTTTCAACTATTGTCACAGGTTCCACTCCTATCTGCAGTTAACGCTATATGATGAGTCCAAACAATAAGGAAGTTGGTCGTATTTGTGATCCTGCGGAAGTGAGCCGACCACTGGTTGATTGGGCAGAGATGTGCACTGCTGAGCGCGTCGCCAAACTTTGAATCAAATAGTGTCTTCCTTGTGGAGGTAACCGTGCATAAATCTCATCTCTTCGCAAGCGAAAGGAATAAGCAGCATTAAGAAACCAGGAGAAACGTCACAGCATGGGGAATATGGACTGGTCACTTAGTTCCTCACACCACGAGAAATTGCAGAGCGTTGTGTCAAAAACAATGTGACTGGCTATGTGGTCACTGAGTACCCAGTTCTACTACCATAAGTACATAATAGAAGGCGGATGAACTACTCCGATTGTAACCGGCTTCTAAGTGGACAGAACCCCATGAAAGCGGATGAGCCAAAGGGTTGTCTACGGCATTCGGGCCTGGCGACGAGTTCAGTAGTCCAGGAAACTTTTCCTGGCCGCCGAGCTACTATACTCGAGCTCCTTGGGTGCACTGAGTAGTTCGTTTCTACTAAAAAGCCGCATTATCCTTGCTTATATAGCCGGCTCCCAACGGTTGGCGATATACGTCAAACGCCACGCTGACTTGCGGGCCAGGTCAATATGGCTCAAGACTCCGGGTGGCGTCCCCTAAGCCAACTGTCTTACTCGGCCTGGGCAACCAGGCAGTACCTGCTCACAAAACTTGTGGACCGATGTTTCAATGTTTCTCGCCTCGTTCCTTGACCTCTGAAACCGCTAACATTGGCCAAATTGCTAACGACTGTATCTGATAAACCGCGCTTCTCACCACCGCCTAAGTACTGTGCTCCACGTTTGTTCAACCTCTCCATTTTTAGTAACCCTCCGCTCCCGAATCCACAATACTATGCCGCAATGGGTGAGAGTTTTCACCGCATTCATCATGAGTTAAGGTCCGAGAGCATGCCGCCCAATTGCATCAAAAAGTCTGCTAATGTCCCGTTTCAAATTCAAGCAGACTGCCTTCAAGGTTCGGACGTTGATGCAGATCGGATCACAGAGAATCCTTGATTGCCCTATAGAAACTACTACAGTTGACATTTGTTGTTCCACCGAAACACTTTTACAGGATCTCAGTAAGACAACACAGCTGAGTTCACCGTTTGTGAGTTGCGCTGGAAGTTGCACATTGCACCATTCTGGATACCCAGATGCCGAAGACGCTGACTGCTAGCGTCAGCATGCATTTAGGACGCGTGATGACGCGGCCCTACTAGACTGGATCCTTGTTAACAGCCAGCTGTGCGTAATTTGACTGAAAATCTCAATATGATCTTCCAGTTGCGGAGCCAGCAGACGTGTTTGTTTGTTGTAGTGGCGTATGCTCCCAAAGACTGCAGTCCTCGCTCAGCTAAAGAAGAATCAATTATCCGACCTTATGCGAAGAAAACGCCGCACGGACATTAAGTTTGCAATGATTCGGAATGCCCTTAGCTCGGGTTGGCAGGTAACGTTTTGATTCGTTTTCCGAGCTGAGTAATTTAATGGCAAACGTTTGACCATTTCCCTCAGTGGTATCTTTAGTGCACTGCTGCGTAGAAGAAAATCTCAAGGTGTCGTCGGGACGTAGCGTTTGAAATTGGCCTAATCGATCTGTGTCCTTTGACCTCCGTTTGTTCGATTTTCGTCCGCCCAGTTTCACACCTCAGATGTAGGTACACAGGATCGAGGTCAATGCGGAGGTTCACTGAATTCCCCGTAGAGAACCATGCCTCAAGGAATTCTCTTCCTTGTCCCTCCGTGCGCCAGAATTTCTGCGTTGTCCCAGTTAACGTTGTGTCCTTCCTCATCGAAATGCGCTGAGATCTGTGACGATGCATAATGGTATCGGCATGCAGGTTTGAGCACTTGTATTTTTGTGGATAGTTTTCTCCCCGTTTGACCCACATAATCTTTCTCACAGTTCTCGCACTGCATCCTGTAGACGACATTTTGGCGTTCGTGTACCTCCAGTATTCCTTTAAATCTAGACAAGGTTCCCTTCAAGGTTATGTAACTTGAGGTGTCTGGCTGTCTTTTTGGTATGTTTTGATGTACGGCAAGGCGATGCGTTTCGCCGTTGTTGGTGCCGGTGCGGTAGTTGTACTCCTTCGGTTTAGGTGTCTTCGAATGAAACTGCGTGGGTAGCCGTTGCGAGTGAAATACATAAACAGATGTTCCTCTTCCTTTCGTTTCGCCTCCGCAGTACTGCAATGCGATTCTATCCTATGAAACAGGGTCCGTATACAACTTATTTTGTGACACAAGGTGATTGCTGTTGAGGTTCAGGATTTGGTCGGTGTGTGCTACTTTTCTGTAAACTGATGTGTGCAATTCGCCTTCCACTGTTATGGTAATCAGCATGTCCAAAAAGGGAAGTTAGTTTCCCACCTCTTCTTCTATGGTGAAACGAATACCATCCATTGCATTGTTAAGCTGGTATTGTGCGGTCTGTAGCTGGCTGCGTTTGAGAATCACAAAGGTATCGTCAACAAATCGCAACCATAATTTCGGACTAATGACTGGGAGTATAGTATTCTCTTCCAACCTCTGCATGACGACCTCTGCAATAAGTCCAGATATGGGGGATCCCATTGGAGCTCCTCTAAGTTGTTCGTAAAACGGCCCGTTGAATTTGAAGTAGGTAGTGAGACACAAACCGAGGAGAATACATATACTTTTAGTTGTTAGATTCCCAGTCGTTTGTCCTCCACTGTCCAGATATTCTTTGATATTTTCTATCATCTGTAAGTGGATAGAGGTGAAAAGTGCGGTGACGTCAAAGGATACCATCACTTCTTCATAGTTTATCCGCATGCAGTTGAGTTTTTCCAAAAACTGATGAGTATTACTGATCGAGTTTGCGGAAGCCCTAAAGGCGCAGATCAGTAGACTTGAAGCTGATGAACGTGAACACAGGTATCAACATCCCCATCGTATTCGTGGGGCGGATGAAGGTGATCGCCCAGTTCAGCTATGCGTCGATCATGACCCAGTTCAGATGGCAGTTGAACTGTTCGCTGAGCTTGGCAATTTTCTTGCAAAGGTTTTGACACCAATCGAGGTGATATCATCAGTGCGTAGTTGAGTGGCATGCAGTAGCGCAGAGGAGCCTCAGTGACCTAGTTCTTTCAAGCACCAAATTTCGGCAATGCTGACGTCAACGCGTCACTAGGAAACCCCCACCACCTGGCCAACTGTGTATGCAAATCGACCATACAACTATTAGTTACCGCTAGCGCAGTTGCATACAGGCATGCAGATCAATCCAAAAGATATGCCTTCCTTTAGATCACGCGCTCGCAAGTGCAAGGGTACGTCTACGATTTAGCGATACCCAATGGTGTGACCGGAAAAGGCTTGACGTGGCGAAGCTTTCCGTCCCAAATGTACTGAGCGCCTTTCAGGATGCTTTGACCTCAAGCCTCATAGGGTCACTGGGCGCATATCCGCAGGGTCATGCGCAGCTCTGCAACTTGGGCTGGGGTTTCAATGGATATCCGCATGATCTCTCCGGCTTCTCAAAGCACGTAAAGCAATTACTGCAAGCCTTGATTTGATCGTCATCAGCAACAGCAGTACGTCAGCCATTAGAACTGATACTTTGCTAGCATACAACCATAACGACCTGCGGAACGAAGAATAAAAGAAGAAAAAAAGGGAACTTACCAAAAAACTTAATGCTTTGGGCAAACATTCAGGGTCAAGACGCCTAGTAGCACTGCTTTTAGACACAGCGGGCGCCGAAGTGTCACTTGGCGTCCTCCGGTAGCTGGCCAGCGATGGACTTAAATTGACCACATTACCACAAGTTACAGGTGGCGTGGTTCCACCTTGGATTGCCGCTCCTACTGGAATACCTGCGACAACTCTGATCATGTCTTCGTACGCTGTCGTTTGTCCATGAACTTTACCGGGAGGCGTACCAAGCATCCCCTCTGAGTGGCAACTGAGAAATCATCTCAGCCCTCGGTCAGGCAAAACTATCAAGACGCATTGTGTACGAAACTTTCGCTGTCTTGTCCTAATGACACTGACCTTCTGTGGAATAGGATCTCGGCCGTCTTGCACAAAGCAGGAGCATCTGCTTATGGCACTATCAATCGCCACCGCATTAGCCACTGGATATCATCATCATTATACACGTTAGTTAGAGGTGCAAAACACCCCAGCTAGTGTGCCGCAATATATAAAAGAAAAAAGAAAAGAAATGCAACCGTTGCATGCCAGCTGAGCTACCGGTAACAGATGGTCATCGTTCCGGAAAGCTATCGGCCGGTTACTGGGGAAACAAGAAAAATTATTATGCAAAATTATTAATTATTAAATTAAATTAATTAATTAATTATATTAAGCTACGAAACGAGATCGTGGTTGGAGAGGGATGCTAGAACGGATAGGGAGGGACAAAGAAACTCACAGCAGGAACGCCACTGAGGTCGGTTCATAGCCATGCCAGCTAGTGTACCTAGCCAAACGTGTCCATTGTCTTTTGGACCCCAACCAGGGAGCTCTGAAGCTCCAACCGAGGCCAGCTCCGACGTGAGGGACTTCATTCCACTCGAGCAAGTCATCGCTTGGCCACCTCTCCTCTTCTTACATCCACACCCCCGGCGCGCAAACAACGCACGTCGCGGAAGTTGATGGGCTGGCATGCGTAACACGTGGCCGAGCCATCGGAGCCTGGTGCATGAAATGACGGTGCTGAGCGCTTCAGTCCCTCTATTTGGGCCATAAACAAGGCGTCGGACACGCTCATTGCTTGCTCGGTGTTTCCACCAGATGTGAGCCAAACTACGAAGGCACCGATGGTCGAATGTAACTAGCCTCTTTATGTATGCCGATCTAAAGGGCCAGGGTTCACAACCGTACAGTAGGGTTGGACGTACTCCTGCATTGTACACCCTACCCTTCAGGGCGAGTGATGTCGCGTCGCCACCATAGGTAGCAAGACTAACAAAAGCACTTCGAGCTTTTGCTATACGGTTCGTGATCTCATCTTCAATCCCACGGGCGCTGATACAACTTCCCAGGTAGTTGAACTTCTGAACGATTTCTAGCTGATCCCTACT
>OX104069.1:56275691-56490257 GCA_944474145.2 Dicrocoelium dendriticum | reverse complement strand
ATTTAAGAGTACAAACTGTGATCAGTCAATGTACAATGGATCAATGGGATTGTCGCATAGGTTGATATATAAATGTATGTAAGTGTGTATGTGGGCGTGTTTAGCCGTGTTTATGGAATTCGTAAATGTATTCCAGTCTTTTTGATCGTGCTTGAACGTGTGGCCAGTGTTAAATGGGTGCTTGATGGCTGTGGACTTGAAGCGGTCGTCCGGATAAGCAATGGGTGACTTTAGTTGGTGGCGAGTCACAACCGCCACGTCACAGTGTTGTTAAGCGGACATTTGTGGCTTTTTATAGGGAGAACGCTTGCCAGGCGGAAACCCACCACGTCCTGGAACACTGCCGCCGAACTATTTGCTGGAAGGGGTAAACCCAATCCACCCAGCTGGCACCACGAGGAGGTTGTTCGGCCAGCCAGCCCGCTTCTATGGCCACCCCACCCCCCCCCCCAACCACCCACCCCTCCCCCCCCGAGCCCCATCGCCCCCCAGTCCATTGACGTAATAGGGAGGTTCCATCTGCATTGACTGTGCTTATAATGGTTCCATTTGGAGAGCCACTTGCTAAAGCGTCTCAACACGTATGGGCGATCATATGGAAGTGAAGTGTAATCATCCTAAGAATACATAGGTTCCTATGACCTTTACATAACGCGATACATGTAGGCACTGAAGTGGTAACTGACTAACAAATGCCCCCATGGGTTGGGAGACAAACGAACACTCATTAACGTCGTGTCAACGCCACACTTGGAATCCTCTCACATTTTGTTGAGCCATCAACTGAGATAGAAGTAAGCGAACATAGAATTTTCGTTGTTCAGCTTCAGGTTGGTCTATTAACTTCAATGGAACAATGTCCCCATGATCGTCGCAATAACCATCGCGCGAAATTATATAACTACCTAGCAGCCATTGCTGACGTGCGGAATACCAGTGAGATTATTCTCTGTCTACGTCACCATGGGCGACCGTATGGAAGTGAAACCTAATGATCCTATAATATCATAGCTTCCTATGACATTTAGGTAACGCCAAATATAGAGCCACTGAAGCGACAACTGATTAACATTTCGCCTATGGGTATGGAGACAAACGAAACCTCACTGACGTCGTGGCAATGCCACAATTGCAATCCTATCATTTTTTGTTGAGTCATCAACTGTGATCGAATTAAGCAACCTTAGAATTGTCGTTGTTCAGCTTCAGGTTGGTTTAACAAGTTCTGTGGGAAATATGTCCCCCATGATCTTTGCAATGACATTCGCACACAATTGTCTAACCGCCTACCAGCCATTGCTGTACTGTGGAATACGAGTTAGATGGTTGCCTGTCTACGCCACCATGGTTAGGCCGCTGAATAAGCCACCATTAGGTAGCCGCCAGTGATCGCCATAGACCGCTACATGTGCTGGTTTGTATGTCTATCCACACTGGTTAAGTCTTAAGCTTTGGATAGTGTGGTAGCTAGCATCTCCTCCTTTGACAAGCATCACAATTTACCTATTGGTCGATTTCAGGTTGGAGACCAATCATCGAGGTTTACTCCAGCGGGGCATCAGGGCAGAACGGAAGGTGGTGCTCGACCACTTTCATTGGACTGTCTGTCGCGTATGCTGGCAGCTTCTAACCGAAGTCCCATTGGTTTACGTCCCATAACCAATGAGAGTGTCAAGGACGCCAAATCAGCGTTCTCCGCCTCGCTAACTTGAAACTACCGCACGCTATTTCGAAAATGAACCACGCTAAAAGCTTGGTACAATACGCTAATATGCGTGTAAAAAGGTATAGTACATCTAGTAGTTGCTATAGGCAGGAACTTTCAATTACGTCCTTTCTCTCATGAAGTATTTATTTTGACCCAATATTTTGGCTGTACATTCTGTCATCCGAGTGCTCCATACAAGTTCCATCAGAGATCTTTGTCTGCTGATTCGGAAAGTGGCTGTATCGTGACCAGAGTGGCTGCATCGGTTATCCGTACTGTCAGCGGGAACACAACAACCTCCTTCATACATCCGCAGATACTAAATTCGAACACAACGGCTATAGGTGAAGCGGGATGAAGCTGCTTTGGAAACTGCTCGCCGGGCCACCAAAGAGGTCCAAGTAGTTATTACTTACGAAAAACGCCTGAGTATTTTGGGAGTTTTAAGTGGACGCTAACGGCATTTGCGCGGTGATGATATAATCATTTACCAAATTTTAAGCAACCCCAACCCCTTGTGCTATAAGCAGACAAAGCTAAGCCACAACAACAGACCGAGAGGTCACAGCCTCAAATTGGCACAACAATACAGCCGGCTGGAGGGTAGACGAAATTTCTTCTCGATATATGTGTCATATACGGAATTCATTCCCGGAACCAGTTACCTCAGCCCATACAGCAGCTGTATTTAAACATCGTGTCGACAATGCTTTGGTCGCGTCACGCAGCATACACGAACCGCCAACGAATGCAAAAAACAAAATAGCATCAAGGCACACCGTATTTCTTGGACAACCAAAGGCAGTGACATTCCAAGTTGTATAAAGTCACATGTGTTGGATCTAAACGGACAACATTTGGCTTACTAAGCTCGCTTTTTTCTGTGTTAAAGGTTGTTTTTCTCTTCTTCTGAAAAGCCTCAGTTGCCACCCTGAAGGAAATGTTAAGCCTCAGCTCTTTTATCCGCATTATACCATTGATCTATTATCATCCTTATACACATCAGCTGAGTTGGAAAACATATCGACCATTGTGCCGCAGTAAGAAAAAAATGCAACAAGCACCCCAGCTGAGTCACCAACAACAGCTGGGCATCATTCGGGAGAGCGAGGGTCATGTATTTGTGCAGCGAAAAAGAGGTTATATTATGCGTATGCAATGACATCGTGGTTGGTAGAGGAGGGTAAGCGGGAGAGGGAAACAAAAAAATCTCACAACACAAACGCAACTGAGGTTGGCTCCTAGCCATAAAAACAATTGTATCCGGCCAAACGTGTGAATCATCTTCAGGTTCCAAACAGAGCCGAGTGGCTCCAACCAAGGACAACTTCGAAATAAGGAACTTCATTCCTCTTGACCAAGTCATCGCTTGGCCTCCCCACTTCTTTTTCTATCCAAGAACCTAGCGCGCAAACAACGCACAACACGTTAATCGATGGGCTGGCCTACGCGACACGTGGCCTAGACATCAGAACCTGGTGCATGAAATAACGGTGCTGAGCAATGACCTAAAAACTGGATATCGAAACAGAAGTAGACCAGATAAGATGATCGAGCCCGGAGAGGCGGCGGTTGGAAGCTGATGCCCTTGAAACTCGATTTAACATGACGAAGTAACCGATGTGAGAGCTGAAATTCTGGACAAATGGTACCCCAAAATCAGAATGGTCACACGGTCAAAAGCTGCGGGTAGCACATATACGAAGAACGTATCTAATATGTATGAATATGTATGTTAAAAGCCAGGGGTAATGGACACGCCGCTAGCGTAAATGGATCGCGTTAACTCCTGGCTACTAAGCGGTTGCTGCTCAAAATATTCCACATTCGTTCGTGCATTCAATTGAACGATTGGATGTAGTGATCAACAATTATCCCTGGAGCCTAAGTAGTCTACAACCCTTCCTTGCTTTGGAATGCAATTTGGAAATTCGGTGTTCAAGACCCAACAAACTTTGTTGCAAGTGTTCTAAGGTTGGCTCGCCCGTGTGTAAACTGAATAATCCCGGCAAGTCACTAGCGATTGACATGCTGATGTTGATGCTACATGTTCTGTCACATGTATTAGTTACAAGTATGAGTGTAGCTATAATTCCCGCTGTACATCGCTCATACTGAAGTTAGGATAAGTCAGCTGTTATCGAGATAATGTGCGGAAGAGCAAACGTTGCTGCTACAATTTAAGTTAGAAATGGCCGATCATCTAGATTGACTGAAAAGTAGATTAGTCCAACTGTGGTGGTACGGTAGTGTTTAAATAAATAATTAATTGGAAAATAAATTCAGCACAGCAACAGGTGATTTGTTGCGAAAAATAACTGCAACCGAGATGTATGATGGCAGATTGCTAGTAAATTGTAAAATTACAGTGGGAAATTCAGATTGCATGGGAATATCATTCGTTCAGCTAATCATCTTATCTGCGCCATCTGCCGAGGCTCTTGACACCCATTATTTGTCTACCCTCATATGATTAACTTTGCAATGCTCACTGTTTTTATTGTAAATCACACCATGGGTATGGAGATTTACCCATCCACGTCTAAGTGGTTCCATTCCAAACCCCGCTGTGAAGATACCATCGTGCCCAGGTGTCCCACCACATACTCATTTGAGATATTAGATAATTAGATGCTGTGCAAGGTACTTCTTGTAAGTTTGCTAAAAGAGTTTGCACAGTCTTTCGAAAGCCGATGACAGAACAGGGAGCAGCGGAATTTGCTACATGCGTTGGTGATGTGGTAGTGTCAAGGGGGCCAACAGGAAATGTATGATATTTTCGTCTACTAACGCTTATAGCAGACAGCATCTACAATACACAGGAATCATAAGTCATCTGTGTTTTACGGTATATTTAGTTGTGCATCATTCTACCTGATGACCATACTGATGGCATTTGCTTCCGTATTTTCATATCTGTTTCAATCTATTGTTGATACTGTAGCGCCCAAAAAATTAACTGCTGTCTTTCATGTACAATTTAATTCTTAACCGACTGTACATTATTCCTTCTTGTTTTAACCTTCCTTACAACCGGCTCGACACTCGACCGCCTTGTAAGTTCCCGCGCTCACGTGTTCGCTCTTGTCTCGCTTCATCTGTCCGCGTCTTCTTGTAGCCCATCGAATACAGTCCGCTGTGTCCGACTCCAATTGCGTTCTGATATCCGCGCTTACATTCGCGGACCGTCTCGGACTAGTATTAACTAATCCTACAATACCCACACTTTTGACCAAACTTAAGGCTGCCGTTTAGGTTCAGATCCAAACGCTAACTAACCACTGACAGTCGTATTGGCTACTTATAATTCCACGAGGGATTTTCTAAAACTAAAGGAAAATGGCTGTTATTCTTTCATTCAAGCCAAACTCCTGCACGTACGTAGTGTTATGGTTCACGAGGGTTATTGTTTCTCCATCCAGTTTATGGTAGTCCATACACAAGTGTGAAAAAAATGTCCGTTCGTAACACTGCAGTACTGTAACTCGAACCAAGGACCTTTGGTATGTCAACCGTTATCTCACGCTGAAGGACTAAGCTGACACGTCGAATGAATTCGACGAGAATACTCATACCGCTTTCGTACGATCAACTTAGTGCATGGAAACGGCACTCAGGCAAACCGAAAATAACATTATCAGAACATGAAGAAGGTGAGTTTAGGACAAACTCATGTAGATTACAGGTGTTGCGAATCCAAGTCAAATTTTGATCAATGCGAATTCCGTGGACTACTATAAAGGGTGGTTGCTCAGGTGCAGGAGAAGGCACTACTGCACGTGGAATAGAAGCACCATGACTACGCTCCCATTCGATTTACTAATCCAGGCCAATAAGGCGGCGTATGTGGTACGTTTGCCTGCGTGATGAGTAATCTTGCATTTCAGAAGTAGATGTTGCTTGAGCTCCCCGACGTGGCTGCGCCTGATGTGAATGTTGACAAGGTTGCTACCTGTCTATTATCCACTACCTCGTCCATACTGGCTCCAGGAGACAATTGGTCGTTACTGGAGAGGACAGGGTGCACTGTCATCGTGACGGTGCTAGGCTCAAAGAGCGGTTCCATCCTGTGTGGAACGGGCTACGGTTCAGCCACCACCTCGTGTACGTCTGGTGTGTATGATTTACAAATTAGGCCGGAATGCTTCCGTTCTGCTTGTTGAAGGAGTGTGGGCCAGCTCCGTTGATGAAACGTGGCTCCCATTCACATGCCACCCGGTCTTATTCCTTTGGGTTTACACCGGATATGGGGTGTGTGGTGCAGCGCAAGCCACCCATGGTCCCTCTGTAGGCGCAGGCGTCCTGTGACTGTCCCCATGGAGGCCACAGTGACAGGCAAATCCGGATACGTACGCCGCCAAATCATGTAAATGTATGTACGCATAACTTCAACTAGCCTTTAAGATGAAGGATATATCACCTACGCGGAAGTCGCTGTTACTTAATTCGATATACCGGGCAAGGAGGCAGAATAAAACCAACAATATTGTCCAAGATACGGTCTCTCCAAACTTTAGCTCCATTATCGATAGTTTCAATTCAGTCACACCAAACAAGTGGTTGTCATGTTAAAACAGACGCTGAAGGCGGTCGTTTTTCTTCTTTTTCGACTCGCTCCTGAATCCAATACGCAAATTCGCTGGCCACTAGCGGTAATAGAACTGCTCAGCGTGTTCAGCCCCAATTAGTTGAGCAAGCATAACCAGTGCGGTGGAATCAAGCGCCTTTACTTACGCCGCCAAAACAATACTTACAGCGGAAGCGATAACTGATGAGGAGTGGGTAAAAATTGAAAGCATCAGACGCAACAGTGGAGTCGGAAATTACAGAGTGAAAGCAGAGGCGCTACCGGTTGCATCACTAAATTTACATCCGGCAGGTCGCGTAACCACTGATATGGCAGGTGCCGGCTATCACATTCGAGAAGACGATAAACAGCAACTCGGCTCAGCGTTTCAGCGAGTTTTGTTGGCACACTCTTCTCCCATCTTACCATCTGCTTGTTTGAATTTTCCTGAATTAGATGCAGTATAGTAAACTATTTAAAGGATAAGCGAAGGACGGATAAAGTAGGGACGCCTTCATTTCAACAGGTAACTTAGTGTGACAAAATATCACATGATGAACTTCGACAGTACTCACAAAGCAGTCCTGCAGGGTATGAGTAATACCTCGAGCCATAAGCTAAACACGGTCGATCTCCTAATGTACTAGGTGTGTATAGGCCAGGTCGCTGATCAAAGAAGTAGAAAGGAATTTAAGAAGCATCAAGTCAGAGTAATAAGGTGTGCGGCGACCGCGTTGTTAACTCACTCACACAGACAAGTAAACGCCTCGAGCACCTCGAATGAGTCCACCTAATATCGTAAAGTACTACACGTTTTGAAACTGTAAGGTGCATGCCAAAACTCGCAGCGCTGCGACTCGGGCTTACAAAGCGTCCAGACCCTGCATGAAGAGAGTTGTGTTAATTGAAGTCTATTTTTGAAAGTCGGGTACCTGACGAAACGTATAGCATAGAAGCAGTGGTCAGCCACTATCATTTCACTCCACAATAATCGTGGTGCTTCTCTTGACCCTTAAAAGTCATATATATATATATATATATATATATATATATATATATATATACCCGCTTATGCAGGCGGACGTGAAGAGTTGTCTTACGCGACAAACCTAGAGCCTTTGGCCAAATAGCTAATACGCAAATAGCGGAGCGAAGTCAGAAAGTCGCACCCATTCGGAACCGTTGACCATCCATTCATGCCATACGCCTTTCACTTGATCAATGGCCAAAGGGACACAAAATGAGCTTGAAGCAGCAGTCTGATGGAGTAGAATGTTGCACAATATTGAAGTAAGGGGCAGTGGTTACTCACCTTCACCACGCCACAGTGCTGTTAAATAGACATTTGTAGTATTTTATGGGGAGAACGCTTGTCAGGCGAAAACCAAATACGTCTTGCAACACTGCATCCGGGATAATCCAGAACCCCTCAGCTGGCAGCACAAATAAGCGCGGTCAGCAAGTCAAGGAAGACTGCATAACTAAGTGTAAAAAGATACGGTCACCGCACTCTATCTCTTGGGAGGGAAGCGTGAGTTCATATAATTTTACATGAATTACCGAATCGTCGCAGCTCAATGCACGCCCCTTGACCGATTTTAAAATTTGGGAGTGCTCAGACTGAATTTTTGTCGAATTTCCGCTTAGGTGCCCACCTGCAGTATCGGCAAGTGTTAATCCCTTTGATTTAATACGGAGAAATGGTTGCGGAATCGGAATTTTAATCGTAACATTTGCAGTGATTAAGATATATATGTTTTCTCATTTTCTGTTTCTGGTGAAATCGTGGCCAAATAAGGAGGCAGTAAATCGATATTAATGGACAGAAATGATGTTATGGGGAAACAGAATAACTGGATTGACAGCGAGTGTTACAAAGAGTAGGTCAATGACCCCATCTGTTGGATTTGTGCAATTCATCAAGTAGTCCAAGTCATGGCTGGGATTTCACTGTGATCCCATAGATGACCTTTGGATCCGCATGTTGTTATGGGCGACAAGTATGACTGCACCGTACGGACTTCCCTACCACGCCGCAGTCAGCTGGAATTTCGTAAGAGTTCATACATTTATCGATTGGTTTCGTTCGCTAGGCCAGTTTGCAATAGTTACTGTGTCATTAAGTGAGATTGGGTAAAATTAAAAAAGCACATCTGTACCTTCATGGAGGCAACATTTAGCAAAGGACGTCATTGGTTTGTATACGGAGGAGGAAAATTCTTCGGGGAGTGAAAAAAACGGAGAGTATTGGTATGATCGTCGACTTATACGTCAGGTCAAACGTTTCGAGAGGCATTCAGGCGATTGGCAGCATCGCCAATGTTCACTGTTTTCATAACTTAACTCGGCCGCGATTCACGGCGTTAAAAGCTAGGTTGAATTGAAGCGGCTGTGGGATATGGTAGATGAAGCAAATACCTAACGCATAGACGTAAATAAACAAATCTCTTATTTCTCGACGGTGCGAGAAAAGTTATTTGGAGCTGAGCAGAAATATATCTAGACGGGCGACTGAGGACCGCAATATCCGTAGTTAAAAAGAGCATACTAGTAGCACCGGAGTAAATGTCAATATGCTGAAAACTGTTTACACGCATCCTGGAGCAATGGCTCACTGACCTTCCAGAAAGTAAAGGCACACAAGATCAAGCCCAAATTGTGGTAGGCAGTGAAACGGCGCTACATGAAGGCATTTGAGGCGGCGAGCCAAACCTACTGATGGCTGACATGCTTGGGGAAGAAAGGTTGCTCGGGTTTTGACAACACATTGCGACTCTATGGATCGCTTCAAGGGAAACGGGATTTCGTCTGCTGAGTTGACTCGGAGAAGTTTAATCGGTCATGGTAACATTAAAACCTCACTACTCATTATTTTCAAAACAATGACTTTTCCTGGCTAATGCTTCCGGAGTGGAAAATTGGCCAAGGAGTCCATTCACGCGTAGAGGACGTGACTCACCTGACACAGGACCGCGCTCCTGTACAAGCACTCCTCTGTACACTGACGCAGAGTGCAATGCACCTTAGCGTGAGCATCGCACCTTCATGTTGCAGTTAGGCCAAGGAACAGTGATGATACCAAATCTTTTCTCACTAGAACCGACCAACCACTGCAAGTGAACCAAGACGCCACAACCAACAGCAAGCATCTGGGGAGGCATCTGAGTAAAAGCCATGGATACGTTCAAGTAGGGGGTTCGTTTCAAGCTTGCTTTGGACATGGGAAGATAAACAGCATAGCAAATGCAATTTCGAAAAGGGAGAGCAGAACATTTAAGCCTTGGCTAAATAGGCAAATAAACGTTGTTCGTCTATGACACCATTTTCCTCCTCGTCCATGTCGCTGGCATCGGCATTCAATTTATCGTCGTCATTCTCAGACGGTTCCTCGGCAAGATCGCCCTCATCGTCCGAATCTCCCCGGTAACTGGAGGCACTAGAATCGGTTTGTGCTTCCTCTTGTTCCTTCAGGTAATGAACTATTCGCTCGGGTAGAGGGGATACAGAGAACTGGATGAGAAGAATAGGCAAAGTGAGAACGAACTGAATCGACTGATGGTCAATAATCCACAGATGTTCTATTGACAAGTGAAAAGCAGACCAGGAGAAAAAATGTGGGTCGACGAAACACTGCTGTCCACAAGGAGGGTTTTGCGAGTATCGTACGCGAGGGAAAAGGCAAAACAATTGAAGAAACATAAAGCGCGTAGCAGCTTTTCATCACACTGGTAAAATTCTTAAACAAATTAAGATCAATGCATGATAAATCAAGAGATGACTGCTACTAAGCGTGTGGCTCACTCGGATGGTTTCGGAAAAGTCACTATCCACGTAGCTATCGGAACGTACGTACAACGTGTAAATGTACGATCCTGGGGCTGACGGGGCAACGAAACGCAAAGGAACCTGGAACAGAAGTTGCAAGCAAATGTGATGAATAAATAAGGAAAAAGAGAACAAAAAAGCACATTGAATCACTAGCACGATAAAGTGTCGGAAAGGAAGACTTACCTCCTCTACTGTTTGTAAGGTGGCCACATAGACCGGTCTGGTGACCAGTTGTCGAGTCTTACGATCGACCAAATATACCCACCATCCCTCAAACTTGTCCTGCAATGAACGCAACATTAATGAAGCAACAGTAAAACACAGGATCTTCAAGCATTATGACAGATATCTATGAGTTTTACTAAGTGGAAAAGGATGGCAAAACAGCAGAGTAGGCCCGATGAGAATAGGATTAAGGCCACTTGGCTAAATTAGAAGACTGAACGCTGAAACAGACAGGTTTCGCGAACCGCCAAAGAAGAATGATGCCGGTTACACCAGAGACGTGAGGTTGACAGATACTGGAAGCACAGATGAAAGAAGATCAGTGCAGTTCCGTTGATAAGCCCGACAAGTAGCGTGAAGACCAGTGTATCTAGTTGCTTTATCTCACATCAATGCTCATCAATAACAGCAGTGTATCAGCCACTTGAATTGATGCTTTGTCGCTGTACAATCAGAATGATATAGGCAATGAAGATTAACACGAGAGGAGGAGGAACAGAAACCTAGTCTAAAACCTAAAACGAACTAAGCAAACTTTTGAGACCAAGACGTTTAAATCATACCAACAACACACAGCTATAAACGGCCGGCTGTCGTCATCATAATGTTCTGAACAACGAATACTAATAAGAGGGATAATGGTCAAGCACCCGCACCTTGTTAACAAATGGTCACAAGGAGGCTTTCATCACTGCCTCACGATGACGCGACGCACGAAGCACATCCTAAAATCTGTCTGTATAGCTTCTAATTATTTGCGTTGTACCAAGGCACTATGCGGAAAGTCCTAGCTCGTGGGGCTAACTGGTGTCCTCTGCACAGTTTATAACTGGCATGGCAGTAGAAGAGCAGCCGGGCTGTACCAGTCAACCTTACAGGTCCACGGCTGTCACCCATGGCGAGATGGCACTAGCTGCAGGCATCCAGGAGTCTTGGGAGCGGAACCCGGCAGGGGTCCGCTGGAAGAGGCAACATTGACGAGACCCAGAAGGTCGAAACACCGGTGCCTGGTGTTTTCCAGACTAGCCAAAACCTGCTGACTGAGAGTGGACCGTGATGAACTATCTCCAAACATTCTAAACAGACAGTCCGACTAGGAAATGACAGCAATCGCACCACTGATGCCGAATGCGAGCCAGCGTAGTAGGAGGTTGCTTGTGTGAACACCAGGGTAACATGGAACAACAGCACTCATGTTAGTCGTCAGTGAGCTCATTTCCCACTGCGAAGTTCAGTATTGTCCCACTCGAGCTTTGAGCGGTCTAACTTCCAACAAACAAAATAAAGTCCTCCACAGTGAGTGGTGACACGGAGTACATAGCACGTGTCTAAGCCAACGGAATTTATTCAGCAGTGTTATGTACCAACCTTACTATCTAAGTTGCATTCGCCAGCGCAAATCATCATTGCCGACACGCTGGTGCCATCCGAGGTCCACAAATCTCTGCAGCCAGTGATGATCAAAGACTAGAAGGCGCTCCAGAACCTCAGATCGGAGAGGTAAAGTCTCACTCCTATAGAGTAGGACGACCACCACTGTGGCCTTGTACACATGGCTTCTCAGACTGACGTCACAGATGTCGCAGATTCTCGAAAATGAGTGTTATCGACTAATCGGTCGTGGAATTTGAGCAACACTTAGCACCCGGATCAATCCAAAAGTCAAAGCCGGAAGAGCTATGGCGCTATTTACAAATGGTTGGACAATTTAGTAACAAACCTCAAACATGATGCAATCCAAAATATCTACACTAATTTGATTCTCAAATGCAACTTGCTGTCAAACCAGGCAAACAACAGCAACGGTCAACCGATAAGCAAACCGAAGCGAAGCGGTTCCAATGTCATTCAGAGTGGTTTGCAACGAAGTGATCAATCCTCAGTCGATCATCCAATGAACAGTGCATATGGAATACAGGTGGGTAGGTGGATGAGTCTAGCCTACTCACCCAGACAATGTCATGTGTCCGGAAAGGAGGATACGATGGAAGGATAAAAGGGATGAGAAACAATCGATAGGGCATGTGAAAGAGGGAACGTGTGATTGTCTGGATGAAAATTCGGTGCAGAAAAACAAGGGAATTACGGACGGCATCTGTGGCATGCTTCGGTTGAATCCGACAGGCTGCGATTTGTCCGTTACGCTCCCCACCAAATTCCTTTCTCATGCTTGACTGTTCTTCCCCCGCGCTAGTTGCTCTTGCCCTATTCCGTCTCAGCTGGGCTCTCAAATGCCTCGTTACCTACTTCAATATCCTCGAGCAAACAAGGTTTCTGCATGTCTCTCTTAAGTGAACTATCGTTCGCACGACTCCAACCATCAGTGAAGGCAACGGCAACAACGCTTCAACTCTAATGAATACTCTCATCACAAACAATGACTCACTCACTCCTTCCTCAAGTAACACATCCGCGAAGCCACCAACGTTTGAACTGGTATCACCTACAAAACACAGCGCCGAGGTCCTCACCGCAACATCAATTGCCAATTTATCCGTCGCACGTAACTACAAGTCAACCAGTAAGCCACTGTCACCCACATCACCAGATGGTGATGCTCGCGCCCACTTACACGCCTCTCTCGGGTGTAGGTGTTCCAATAGAAGAAAATTCAACTCATCAACCTCAGTTTGCACAGTTTTGCACACAATATCAATGGATCTATCCTCGGCTACCCCGCTTACCAACACTGCCCCAAATCGTTCACTCACACTGTCAGACACATATGCGTCTCTACCGAATATCTCACTCTCATCAAGCAACGAGTCTACGGGATAGGTCATCAAATCCCGAACACTTCGCCTCCATTCCATGCACTCTAACTTTCGTGTCGCATGTAACAACTCTCTTCTGCTTTGAGCACGCTACAACAACATCAATTCGCATTCCTTCTCTGGCAACAGGTAACAACTAGTGCGCCACGCTGCATCAAGAGCATCCAACAGCTGTGACAAAATATTACTACTCTGACCTCGAGAGACCGCCACAGTTAATACATCCGTAAACACACCGCCTGCGCTAAGTCCAATCCCGCACTGGACCCAAAGAATACAAACTCAATCCCTGCACCACCGTCATGGCGGGACTGAAACTTCACACACTCCCTCGAGCAACCTCAATCTCCGCGCGCAAATCTTCATTCTCCAAAAGCGCAAAGCACACAGACTGCCTCACAAGACCCAATTTCGTGCTCATATCGCACACACGATCATACTTTGCAACAAACGCACAAGACGCTTCACTAGCCACCACAGTTTCACACACTCGAACGTAATCCGACCGAGGCGCAATCAACTCCTCGCTTAACGTACTTTCCGATGCACACACTGGCGTACAGGTCGCACGCAACCCCAACTTCTGCGTGATGAACGATAGCCAACTCTTGTTCTCTGTATCAAGTGTCAGTAAATCAACTCCAACTCTACTCAACACAATCTGCAATTGAAGAAACACGCCAGCCATATCAAACAATACTTGCGTCTGACCGGCCACTCGCACACCAAGCGATACATGAGACGCCTCAGAGCACTTCAAACAATCCAGCACCTCTATGGACTCGTACGCCTGACGAGAATCGGTCTCAAGAACTTCTGCACATGCCACTCCGATACAATTAGTGCAACGCGTAGCCATACCCCAAAGCTCACGCATTGACAAGCGTAACTATATCACTGAACATGTACAGCATATCACGCAACGTCGACTCTAACGTTGCACGCTCGGGTAATCCATCCACATAACCCGCACAAACTTGAACAAAATGGTCCACCAACTCACACAACAGCTTCTTGCTTACTATCAAATCAAAATTGTCCGACAATCGGTCGCGCTCAGTCAACTGTAACGGGGACCACGACGCAGACTGCAACTCACGCTTCTCACACCCCAAATCCGCCATCGCTTCTTGCGCCTGAGACGGACAGGTCTCCATTGTATGCGAGTTTCCAACTTCTGTCGGGGACATCACACCACAATTTATCACAATTGCACCCACCACCATCGGATTCGCATCTCCAGTCGAAGACACAGTAAGAGGCATCCAGCATCCACACTGCACACCCACGTCATGGACACCAGCAAATATTGTATCCGATCCGGCCTTCGTCTCAGGGAAACCATCCCACGAGCACCAACCGCCAGATTCACATTTCTTCTGCACAGGTTCATGATCACACCGAATATGGTTGATAGAGGCGAACGACGCTCTTCTGCTTTCTGCCGGCTCAATCAGTATCCATCCCAAGGGGCTTCTCGCAGCAAACGGTTGATTCCTTTCGCCGAGACACCGCGCTAGTTGCCAATGGACGGCCGGTACATCAGCTCCGATTAATATTCTCACACACTGCAGCACATGCACAAATACAAGCTACACAGCTACATTCATACACAAGTACATACGTATATACACCCATACACATACATTCGCTGTTATGTCAAACATGTCTATTCAAAAGGGCATAAGCAGTATACCGGTGCGCCGCACCGACGCCTCGCTGCCACACGACCACCATCAGCGGAACGAGATCGTTCGGACCTACGCCGACTTCAACCAACGACCTTCGGATTACAAATAAGACGCCCTAACCTTTCGGTAACTTGCCGCCTCGTAATTGTCAAGCAATAAAGACGGCATCATCTGCATAACCTAGATCAACTAAGATTCGACTAATCAGCCCTTCGATGTCCGCATTATGAGACTTCATGACGGAACCCTCCATGATGACATGGACGGTAAAGTTGAAGAAGGA
Organism: Dicrocoelium dendriticum; assembly: GCA_944474145.2. NCBI lineage: Eukaryota > Metazoa > Platyhelminthes > Trematoda > Plagiorchiida > Dicrocoeliidae > Dicrocoelium > Dicrocoelium dendriticum. Next base: position 56,475,181 of record OX104069.1, on the reverse strand, counting down.
TGGGAAAGTTGGGCAAACCTAATGGTCGTTAGGTGTTATCAAAAAGGAGTTCGACAATTAACCGTAGACACTAACGTAACTTGCACTGTTCGAGAACAAGGAACACAAAAGTTTATATATTTGGTGGTATATTTGAGCAAACATGTCAAACAGAATGGAACTATCGACTAAGTTGTACGTACTCTTGATATTGAGGAATACAATTACAGTCGGCCTGAGGTATGTGCGACGCTGTTCTAGCACACTCCGTAGAGTGAAGATCTGGTCTACACAACTTCGTCCCGGACGGAAACCTGTCTGTTCTACCCTCATCCAGCATTCCCGTTTAGCAGTAAGATGATGAACGAGCATTTGGACCAAGAAATCTATCATAACCGGTATCAGGATGATAACGCTGCAGTTAGTACAGACGGCGAGGTTATCCTTCAGTTGAAGCAGCGCTCACCGAGCACCAGTCAAGATGGAACAATTAGCGCAGGAAAGTTAGCATGGGCTGATGAAAAGCAAATCCAACGGTACTTCCGTTCTTATATATTGCCAAGTTGATCAATCTAGTCTAGTTAGCTCGGATGGTCTCTTCCTTTTAAACCTGTTCAAATAAATGAGTCAATGCTTTGCAGGTGATCTCAGGTCTATCCTTAACTAGTGCAAGTGAAAGGGGATCTGGACAAGCAACATGAAAATGATTGAGAGATGTGAGCGTTTTACGAACATCAGCCTCCGACGGAGCTTCTAAAGACCTCAGCCTGTGCCACTTGAACAGGACGAAATCCAGGAGCAGGGACCTAGCTGATCCGCTTCCGAAAGTGCTATACCCAAGAAACCTGATGGTGTTCCCTACTGTAAATTGGTGCACTGATATTGTGCTTGATTGTCTCATTCCTGTACAAGTTGTTGAAACCAGTCTTGCGGATCAGTGGGAAGAATTTCGAGTAATTGCCCGCAGCTACCTTCGCTTTCGCTTCTTAAGCCCTACTGGCCCGCAAAGCTTCCTTGTCAGCACCCAGACTTCGTATTATCACGAGCGTATTAACGCTGCATCCGGTCATATGGTGCTCGGAGCAACCAGTGGGGAATTTTCTTAGGTAATCCAGCAAGTTCACAAATCTCCCGAATAGCCAGCGTCCAGTATGATGATGACTGATAGTGCTACAGGCAACGGTTCGCACGTGATGCATGACGGTGGAGATACTATTCCGCTAAAAGCTGAAGTTTTCGAGTAGGCCTATTCTTAAGTAAAACCGATAGGAACGAATTTAGTCAATGTGGAATACCGCACACCAGCCGATAAATACCCACCTACGGTATTTTATATATAACTGTTGCAATGAAGTGGTCATGCCTACCCAAGCATATCCAGCAGGAATCAAAAATAAACTTCATTTATTCATTTAGAAAAGAGCAGTAGGGGGAGTTGAATGGTATGAGTAGAAATTTCTCACAGCTAGACTCACTCGGACAGCCATCATACACCCGGACAGGCACTGTACGGCCGTTTCACCCTTTCGGGAATCGTCAGCAGTGCACATTTCAACTGACCCTTGTAGGGCTCGAACCCGCAACTCGACTGTTTCCAGTCTGTGATTAGGACTACTGAGCTACGGGGGAAGGCAACGACTGTCGTGAATAAGTTACTAGATGTGATATAGCTCCGCTCATTATCCACTGACTTGCACGTTACTACCGTGTGTATAATCAACTGAACCTAAATGAGGATAGAATTGGTAGCAGAGAATTATGTTAGATGCCAGCAACACAAAGTAGATTCCGCGTATTCCAGGGAAGACGCTGCCTGTGATCAAGGTGACTACGATGCGAATCAAGCTAGGTTTCGATACTAACAGAGGGTACCCATTACGTCGTTGATAAACCAACAAAGATCCAGATGAGAAAACTAACTCACCACGGGGAAGAAAGGACAATGAACCAGATGCATACAATGAGGTTTAGGTTCGGAGGAGGATTTAGGTTCACTGGGGGACTTTGAGGGGTTTCGAACGCCTTTGGACGCAGAGCTGTTGTCACTGCTCTTCCTGTTAGACGTTCGATCGGTGGTGTGAACATCAGCGTCATTCGCAGCTACCTGAAGACTTGTGATGTCTTCCAACTCCGTATTACCAGTCATGTGGTTCGACGATCCTGTGACAGAAGAGTCATCTGGATCCGGTAATTGTGAAGGGGCAATGGACAAGAAAGGTCATAAACATATCGTTGAAAGTAACTAAAGTGGTATATTCTAGAAAATAATAGACAGTAATAACGATGCAGTACGAGTACGCGCGGAAACCCGGTTACTAAGCACTATTTTTATAGAATGAATAGCATATTTCTCGATGGCACGAGACAAAGTGCTGTAAGTGGTCTGAACAAGTTGTACAGGGAGGTCGTATAAAATGGACAATTAAAACAGTTCGTTCCCTTTGATAATTTGGATGTCACAGAAAGATGAACTACGATAGATGCATGTATTTCGTATCGTCTCCTCAGTACCGTTATTTCCTATTATCTTAATGGTACTGACGAGATGATACGAAATGCGCGCATCTACCATCACTCATCCTCCTTCTGTGTTATGCAAATATATATTTGTCTAATTTGTTCGAGTCGGTTCCCAAGAGCATTTTCAGTGTGATTGAGAGTTAAATGTACTCGAGCAAGGAAATGTTAGGGGGAAGGTAGCTTCATGTGTGGTAGTCTCGCAAAAGGTTTCGTCCGCAATCTCACGCCCCAACTGGTCGTGTGCTGGTGTGGCTTAAAGCAAATAAGCCAATACCGCAATAACTCACAAGTGTGAGATGAGTGGCGTTCGAAGAGTTCGTTCAGAGTTATAAATAAATCAAAAGCTGGATGTAGTGTGACTTATATCATTATTTCGGAGTGCACAGGCGCATTGTGTGGACACAGGGAAATCGACAGTAGCAGCCGGTCATTACGTCACAAGATGAGAGTGGACAAGCAAGCGAGTGCGAAATCGGCATAAGCGTAGAAGAGGTGGGAATAGCATACTCCCAATGAACTAAGCTTGTGAGTTGATAACCAAAGCCCTAAACGCTACACGACCGTGTGTCAGTTGTCAGCATCACCGCGCAACCTATCCCATAGTTGTTTGAACCGCAAAGTTGTTTAGCTTGCGCGTATATGGAACCCATAATGGCGTTGATAAAATGCAGTCAGCAAGAGAAAACAGGAGAAGATAAGAGAAAAGAACGAGATGTGAAGGCAATTCGGGGCAAAGGAAAACAAGCTGCGAATCAAGCAATATAATCAACGGCTTACCAAGTAGAAGCTCAGGAGCGTCAACATCAGAATTTTGTTCTTCAAGTGGATCGTGTTTGATGGCTGAAACGGCACGAATTTTGTCGCCCGCTGGATTTTCTCCTCGTTGCTGCAGTTTCCACTGCTCTTGCTTACGCTGTTTTGTCTTGCGAACTGGCTTTTTCCTTTTGCTCTTGTCCCAAACAGGAGTAGTGGATTTCCGTAATTTTCCCGACTTCGAAGCGTACTGATCCTGGTGAGAGAGAATCAAAAGTGGCTAGGCACCCGCTCGTACCTGGACCAATGCAACGTTACACGTAAATGGTGAGCACACAGAGTATAACTAGCGCAAACAGTGGCGTACTAAAATTGCAAACTTTGGGAAGGTTAGGCGCTCGCACTACAAAGCATCCAGAGTGATGTTGACCGAAAAACAGTGAATGATAATACGCATAAAATGGGAATCAGAATAGAAAATGAAAGTGGAAAAAGCGTTGTTGGTGCAAATGCGATTACACGTAAACAAGAGTCGTCCTTAATAGCAGCCTCAAGATAGATTATATCAGTATCCAGTAACACTAATCGCTATGCAACAATGACACTTTATTGTCTTGTCATATTATCCCGAATGTAGGTCATTATAGCGGTAAATTAAAAGGATTTTCTCTCCCTGACACATCCTCTGTCGCTGTTTTCTACAGCACCTTCGACGTCAAGTATTAGAGTGGAAATAGGGAAAGCAGTTAGATTCCAAGGGGAGCTGGATGATATAAACTGAATTCGCTGCAACCGAACTCAGTCAGACAGCCATGACATACCCGGAAAGGCACCGTACGGCCGTTTCATCCTTTCGGGATTCGGAATCAGTGTGCATTGCCCCTGTTCCTTGTAGGGCTCGAGCTCGCGACCGCGCCATTGCTCATCCATGGTTGGGAAGTCCTGGTTACGGGGACAGTAATTGCTGCCTCGATCGAGTTACTAGTTGTGACATAACACAGCTTACCCTCGCGAATCAGGATCGAATAGTCGCACTGGAGATGTTGCCTAGTCTGGTAACAGAACGTCTGCAACAGAAATGCCCGGCTCGGAGAACAGGACAATCCTCTCACAGCTTACTATTCAGTGAATTGCGTATTACTGTCGCGCAGGAGACAGAGTAGGCCCCTAAAGCAACCACTTGTGGAAATTAAGCCAACAATTAACTGAAGGCATTATAAGAAGTACTGATTACTAAGAAGTAAGTGGGGTTTCGACGGGATAATGTTAGTTCATCATAACTGGACTGAGTCCGGTAAACAATACACACCCGGGAAAAGCACTGTACGGCCGTTTCATCTTTCAGGGGATCAGTGCTCAGCTACTAGTCGATTAACAGTAGTAACCTTGTTGTACTACACCGGATAGGAGGGTGCACTTGTGCGGAGAAGTCCTAGGCAATAAGGTGCATAAGAGTTTCGCTCTCAGGTGACAAGTTGATTTGATTGCTCTTCCGTGTGACTTAACCGAGAAGCAGCTCATCAGAGGTGAACAAATGTTGCCACCATAAGTCATTTTAAGCACTAGAATCGAAGAGAAGGAATACCGCCGGCTCCCCGAGAAGTACAATATGTGGTTCAGACGGAGTCAAAGCGCAACGGAGAATCACACATGGAAGACAGCCGCATCGTTTACACGGTTGAACGCGTCGGTTGATAGGAACGTAAAGACGGTGAGGATCTAAGTAAACCTTAGTCCGGCTAAATCTGTCTAGAATGCTCAAATAGGGAACCGGTTGGTCACAGAGAGCAACAATCGGAATGGTACTAGAATGCTCACTTAAAAGCAATTCGGCAGAGAACATTTCACAACAAGGACAGTATAATAGCGGCCAGAAAAGTCCTAGAGTGACAGTTACGGACAGCTGATGAGGATAGAAATGAATGCAGACATGGAGAAAAGGATGGAAGCAAACAAGCAGAAACAGTACATTGTCTTCTTCCTCGAAGTCTCCGTAATCTATTGGTCCGGAGTCCAAATTGATGTCCGCGGCGGGGTAGAGTTGTGATGACGAATTGTCATAAACTGACCAGTCACTGCGTCCGCCACTGGCATAGTGGGCCTCTGGCAGAATGCTGGTGCTAACCACTGTAGTGGCAGCGACTGACGTGGCATTGGCAAAAGCAGTCGGTTCGTACAGAGGATGGCGTGTCAACAGTATGGTTGCCGTGACCATACTGAAGGGCCAAATGCTGGGATCCTCTTCGTCCAACACCTATGTTGGATGCAAACACAGATTGGTGCGGAAGTGAATGCGAGTATATTTGTGTTGTGGCTGAGTAAAAATATAGAGGTCTAGGTTGAGCAGGGTGGCACGTGAAATCGGACCGAGTGAGCTAAGGAAATAGGTGTGCAAAAGTGAGTGGGAACAATGTAGAGGTTAACCATTCATCACGCGTGAAAATGAAGAAAGGACGAATTATGAAATACGTCTGAGAAAAAACGATTAAATGACGCGGAAGGAATGATAACAGCATTATCCGAGCTAAGACACCAATGGAATGAGACTAGGCCTATAAAGTTGACCGTGTTTTTATGTTCCATCCGCGGCATTAGTTACACTCATTCCATCGGCAATTTTTTTTCTTTTTCTACATCAAAGCATACAATAATCAGGGCCACGATAACTTACGATATTTGAAAATCCCTATGCGTTTCTACAGAAATAGAAAGCACCGCTTTTCGTGGTCAAGCTATAAGAAATAAACGGTAGCGAATCCACAAGCAGCACAGAAATGCAAATAAAAAGCATCGTGAAGGATAGAGGGTTGTTCTGTGGAGGAAAAAATTGAGGAGCAAGAATATACCTATTGTGCTTACCTCAAATATTTCAGCAAGTATGAACAAAAGAGAAGTGATTAAGAGCACGATATGCTATGCCGAATACTAGAAGCCAGATGTAAGTATGCTTCAAGATACTTGACTCCAAGCGGATGTGGACAATACAGCTGTAGTGATTGAGGGATCTATTGGCCAAGGTTTCCATCGGCCATGTACATACAGGAATGGTGTTATCACTTACGACAATCTTTCGTGGAGCACTTTAACAAAAAGTATGTTTCGCAGATTCTATCTCCCAACAACGCAGCTCCGAAACTCTCTACTCCCGATGGGATCCCAGTGATCGAAATGGCATAAGTTTGTTCCAAAGCAAACTGTAGCCTCAATCGAGATTGCGTGTCGCAATCCAGACATACGGCGAGCACTCCAAGACCCAATACTGAACTTCTAACCGCTGGCTCGCTGAACAACCTCGTGGTGACAGCTGGGTGGTTCTAGATCTACACGTTTCAGCGAATAGTCCGGCGGCAGTGTTCCAGGACGTGGTGGGTTTTCGCCTGACCAGCGTTCCCCATATAAAAAGCCAAATAGGTCCGTTTAACAACACTGCGACGTGGCGGATGTGACTCCCAACTAAATAAAGTGACTGTCCTTTGCTTCACTCCAATGGAGCATTGTATTTCAGCAGCCAACTGCTGTTATCCAGGAGAAGATTGGGTTCCAGTTTGGTATCTTACCAAACGAAAGGCGTATGAACCGAGAAATCGGTCACCGGCTCCCAATGGGCGCGATTCCCTGAATTCACCCCGTTGCCTTGCGGGTAGGCTATTGAGTTAAAGGCTCGGGGTAATGTCCCCTAAGTCAACATCCTACTTCGGCCTGGGCAACCAGGTAGTATCGCGCTCGCTTCAGAACACATGGATTACATCGCTATTTCGCATTCTCTCGTTCCTGCCTCCGTCGCTTCTAAATCTTCATTACACGTCAATCATTCTTCTGTTAATAATCCATGTTTTCCTCGGTTTGACCTCGCTACCGGTTTCACTGCCGCTCGTTATGTCCGGCCTGAGGTTATTCTTCGACCACGATCTTCGTTTTGGCTGGCAACCCTCAATTTCCGGACGCTTATGAAGATTGGGAAACAGGCCAGGCTTGCAGGTACTTGAGTTTCCTCGCCATTGATATCTGCTGCCTATCCGAAACGCGATTACAGGACCCAAGTACTGTGCTCAAACTGAAACTTCCGACCAACCAGGAAGCCACATACCACTTAGGTTTATCTGGCGACGCAAAAGCTGCTTCCGCTGGTTTGGCCGGCGTTGGTGTGGCGTTAAGCAACAAAGCCGAGACTGCACTCCTTGATTGGTTTCCAGTTAACAGCTGACTACGTGCATTTCGCCTCCAAGGCTCATGTAGGATTAACAGACATCGCGCTGAAAGGCGCAATCTGTTTTTCAGTTTCTGCTTACACGCCAACCAGTTGTAGCTCTGAACTGAACAAGGACATTTTTTACTACCAGTTTCATCAGCCATTACACCAAGCCGCCAAGTCGGACGTCATTGTCCTCACTGGAGACTTCAACGCACGTGTCCGTCGGCTGTTACCAGATGAATGTCACATGGGTGGTCATCATGCACTTAACGAGAGTCGTTCAGCTAACGGAACCAGGCTTCTCAGTTTGTGCAAACACAGTAGTCTATTTTTCGCAAGCACAAACTTCATGCACTCGATGAGACGCTGTGCCACCTGGAGTCCACCGTCGCAGGCTTGGTCTCAAATAGACCACATTGCAATCAGTTTCAAATGGCGTGGCAGCCTACAGCACTGTGGGTCATTTTGGTTTACCTACCTCGATTCAGATCACACACTGTTCTATGCCAACATTTGCATGCGATTTGAAGGAAGTCAGAAATAGAGGCTTTGTAAGTTTGATACTAACAGGCTAGCCAGTCCATCGGCTCAGCTAGACTATTAACTACCACTGACAAGCACATTAGCCTGTGTCCCGTCCACCGAAATTGTACATCACTGGAAGTTCTTGCAGCAAACAATGTTAACTTCAGAGTAATCGGTCAGCGGGTTATCTCATCAACCCTTGAAGGGTTGGATATGGGCGCGTTTCCTGGCGCTGTTCGACTGCCGCCGAACTCTCTCAGTAAACCCAGATCAGAATGAAGTTCGCCGTATTATCAGCAGACAATTCAAACGAAGCTTTCGCAGCGATCGGGAATTGTGGTGGTCCCAACGCGACTTGGTGATGGAGGCTGCCGCCCTCACTGGAAACAACCGTGTTGTTTCAGCTCATTCGGACCACTGGGCACATGAGGTCTGGTATCAGCGAGGTCATCTGTGATGCGTACGGGTCACAAACCACTAATTTGCAAAGACGCATGGACAGATAGGCTGAGCACTTCCTCTCCATCCACCATTACAGTCAGTACACCGAGTCTCATGCCATGGTCAGCGTCCCTGGAACCACCAACCGAAGCGGAGGTTTGTCCTGGGATTCGTCTCCGGTAGTCCTTTAAGGCGGCCGGCTCAGATAAACTTCCCCCAGAGTTGTTCATATACGGCGGTAAAGCAGTCGTCAAGCAGTTTATGTCCCTGTTTCTGAAGATCTGGCAGGAAGGAAGGGTCCCCTCATCTTAGGGAGAGTCAATCATTGTTACAAATCTTCAAGAAAGGTTCTCACACTTCTTGTGTCAATTACAGGGGCATTAGTCTGATATATGTTGCCTCCAAGCTACTAGCATCCAGCATACGCCGCAGGTTACCCCTCACTCGTGTCACACTACCGGGAGGAGCAGGCTGGTTTTCGCCACGGTCGAGGATGAGTGGATCAAATTTACACTCTTCGCCAAATCCTGCGTCATCATCACCTCTACCGCAGACGCAGCACTGTCACTTTCCTGAATATTCCGGCTGCGATTCAACTGCTTTATGGATCTGCCTGCTAGACGATGAAGTTCCGGTAATGTACGTGGCCATACTTCGTGCGCTATAACTCCACACTTCACGCCGAGTGGGATCCCATGACACGCCTTCCTCACTCTTCCCTGTCTCCAGTGGCGTGCAATAAGGATGCCCAATGTCAACGTTGCGATCGATGGTGTCATTTTGGGAGGTTTAGAGTGCCTGCAGAACTTCGCATCGAGCTTCTTCCAAATAATCGCGCGACCGACGTAGACCATGATGATGATATTGCCTTGCTCGGTGACGACCCATGTGGAATGCGATCGTTCATTAAACGTTTGGTGATTGAAGGGTCTAAGTTTGGTTTGTGCTTAGCTCCCACCAAGTGCAAAGTTCTTGCACCCCTTCCCCCAATTCACCATCGAAGGCACACAAGTCGAACACATGGATAGTTTTATCTATCTAGGGAGCTGGGTCTCTGCCGAGGTCAATATTGGAGCAGAAGTATCCCTTCAAATCCTTAAAGCCCGGTCAGCGTTTGCCAACTTAACAAATTTGTGGCGCTGTCGCGACATTTCACTCTCGCTAAAAGGAAGGGTTTACAAAGCCTGTGAACGCGAGACATTGCTGTACGGATGCGAATCCTGGCTGATCCGTGTGGACGACATACGTCGTCTTTCGGCTTTTAACAGCAGCTGTTTGTGGAGGATTGTCCGCGTGCGTTGACAACACCGAGTGCGTAATGATGGCGTTAGACACCGCGTCTTGAGTAAGGCGGAAGCTCAGCGTTGTGATGTGGTCTGGATGCGTCCATTGAGATGGTTTGGCCACGTCCTGCGCATGCCTAACGAGCGTTTCCCACGTCGCGCCCTGCTTGCGCACGTAGGGGTACTTTGGAAAAGGTCGCGTGGAGGTCAACCGTCCACCTGGCGACAATGTATGAAATTGATATCTTGTCTGGCTATCGCTGGCCCCGTTCGACTCCCCGGCTGGGGACCCAAAGATGAAGAATGCCAATGGCTCACAACGCTGGAAGCAATGGCGCAAAACCGGTCACAGTGGAAGCAGTGCGCGCAAGTCTGCCTGATTTCAGGTTTACAAAAACACTAACTCATAAAAAGCGCAACAAATTACAAAATGGCGTGTGTATAACCACAAAAAATGGTTTTGTTTTTGCAGTTGTTATCAATGTTTTTTACGTGTTTTGCACGTTTTATTATTCTAGTGACCAAGACGAAAGTCGTCCACCACTGTGTTGGGCTCCCCTCATAGCTCAAGCTATCTTTACTTGACGAGTCCAAATCAGGACGAAAACGGTCAGTCGTGGAGTGCAGTGTTGGGAGAAAGCAGCACCGAAACTCTCCATTTCGGATGCCGTCCCTGTGATCGAAATGGCATAGATTTGCTTCAAAGCAAACTGTAGCCGCAATCGAGATCGCGTGTTGCAATCCAGACACACGATGGGTTTTCCAAGATCAAATGATGTAAAAGTTTGTTTCGTTTTTATGCACCAAGTAATAACTGCTTATTTTCGATATGTTAGCCAAGATGTCCAAGTGAGTACCAATCAATTTTGTTGGCAAATATCTAGATTTCCCCCAGCTGTCCTACCTCTGTAATCGACCAACTTGATTATTTGTTCCGCATTTTTGCTGATGACTTCAACAGAGTTGGCCTTACCATTGTCACAAATCTCTGGCTGCAAAGTATTGTAAATCCCCTCACCAGACTTGAAGTAACCCTAGACCTAATATATGTTAACTATTCGAAGCTGTATTTTGTCTGCAATCTGGCACCGACTGGTAATTCTGATCACGCAAAGGTTATTAACACTTGTCGACTACAGCAAAGCAAATCATATGGTTACTCGCTGTAATGATCGCAGACTTAAAAGAAGACAATGTTCACATTAGAACACATATCGACTAAGGGAAATGACTGCACTCATAGACTATAGCATACCTTTTGACATTGAAGTATCTACGTACTGTGACCAGTTAGCGAGCTACCTCAACTTCTATTTCGATACCTGCTATCTACTGAAGACCACTTTCATCCGTGCGGATCGGTTCTCATCTCCATTTCTAAAACGCTTGTATAGACTCAAAGCGTTCAAAAGTAAAGACCCTGCTGCAGTAAAATCGCTTTCTAATTCTATCAAGGTAGAGTTGTGCCATCTAAACCATCTATATGTCCAGACCATATTGGGAAATGGTAGCTGTCAAGAGATCTGGCGGACCTTGAAGAATTGAACGGCAACTTTTGTTGCTCCAATGCCAGCTCCAGTTCTTATCCTACTTCCTCCCGCCGATTGGAGGCCGACAACCTGAGAACCTGCCAATGACAGTAATACCGTGCACAATGAACTGCTGCAGCTAAATTCCAACAAAACAAGTGGCTCGGACGGACTATCCCGCGTTGTTCTCAAGGTGTGCGACGGTTTCTTGGCTCAACTTCTTGCTGACTTGTACATGTAGTGCATAGAAGGATGTGAAATTGTTGATGGTTGGATAAGTTCTAGAAATACACTAATGTCAAAGGATGGTTCAAATAAATACCGGCAAAAGACATCCACTTCTGCAAACTTGAAGATCTTGAAAAGATGCTGACTCAGACTCGTTCATACGATCCGTTCGTTTGCTCAATGTAGTTTGAAGTCTACTCAAGACGCAATAACCTACCATGTTCATTCAGTGCAGGCATCCTTGGGCAACGAGATCAAATCGGTGTATATGTTTTCTCGACTATAGTAATGCCTTCAGTAGTTTAAATATTGATCTACTATCGAGAGAAATACATGGTGTCGGAATTCAGTCGTCTAAACCGTCTGAATGCTGAGGGGTGTGTGGATGGGAGAAGATGAGCAGAGGCCAAGCAATTAATTGGTCAACGGGGGAATGAAGGATTTCAATTCGAAGTAGGTGACGGTTGTTGCATTCTGACTGCCGGCTGGGGTCACAAGAACAATGGACACGTTTGGTTGAACACACTTGTTGATAAGGCGAAGAGCCGGCCCCAGCGGCGTTCGTGTTGTGAGTTCGTTTGTCCATCCCTCCACTTTAGATTCCTCCCTCCGATCACAATCTCATATCTAATATGTGATATAATGTTTAACATTATATCACCTACGTTTTGAATTTTCGGTAGTGTCCTTTTTGTATTGTGGTACATTAGCTGAGGTGTTTTCCACCCTCAGTTAATGTGTATGGATGATGATAATGATGATGAGGGACTATTGCGATGGACGTGCCGAGTTCATTCAATCTGAGGGTTAAAGTTTCTAGCTATTTGCCCTAATCACCGGTGTTTTTCAAGGTGCCATGCCGTTTCAATAGCACTTTTTTATTTAAGTCGATTTATTACCGGCCTTTGATGAAGCGATATTGTAGCAATATGTAGACGACGTAATCTTGGATACCCAACATCCGACGGCAACATCATTAAGAAAATTGCAAACCTATCCGGAAAACCTTACATTATGGTTTAGAGCTCACATTTTACCACTGAATGCATTAAAATGTAATGACGTTATTCTGTCCCAACACAAAGGCTGTGGTTATCAACAATCACTCGTGGAATGTCCTATAGTTCACAAAGATGGTGAGAAGTTGCACGCCACCGTTTAGGTTCAGAATCTAGGTGTCACATGCAACCACCACCTCTCTTGATCACTCCATGTGAATCATATTTGCACAAAAGTAATGAGGCTACGCTGCTCGCCTGCGATCCTCCAGTACTTAATACTGCAATGTATCACCGCTTGTTTCTTACCTCACAAGACTTAGTGGTCCCCTGTGACATCTCGCGGTGTCCTAAGGAAGCGATTTATAAAATCCTAGATAGGTCATTGGCGCAACCGTCTCGATGTTATGGCATTCCAAAGTCCAACTTGGTTGACCTTGTATCTACCCATATCAGTTAATACAGAAGGCTTGCTTCAAAAATACGCACCGATGCAAGTCAGCCACTTCATGGTGTATTGTCTGAGGGTATGTCAAATCCCTCAACCAGACGAAAGTACAGATCCATTTATTCCAGTAAAAGGGCCTACCACTCATTCGGAATGCCATATTTGGTGCGTTACCGTGAGATCAGACCTCTTGAGAGTATAAGTTTGCATAGTAACCATATTGCCGCTTATGCCATTTATGAACCTACTTGTGTATTCACTGTTTTAAATTTTATTCTGTTTACCACGTGGAAGATGTGTGTGCATACAGTTGTTTTTTGAAAAGAAAAATGTGAAAAGCCCCATGTCCAGCTGAGTGCCGTTCAGAAAATCAGACCAGTTGTACACCCAACGAGTTAGTGGTTCGCGTGCGGGCTTCAACACGCGTTTGTTGTGAAATGTGACGTTCGGTGGCGGTACGAGAGGAAATCGTGAATTGGGGGATAGATTTGTGATGAAAAACTGTTTGATGCGGGTGGGAATGATGGATGAAGCTACCATCGAGAATCATTGGGCGCATGCATACCAATGGTATGGCGTCGCATTGTGGAGTTGCTACACGGCGATTAGACGGTGTTCGGACATTTTGAACTGTGGAACCCAGTTCTCTAAAGTCGCACACGGATAGTTCGAACAGCGACTGTCGAATACCGCATGGACGTGAGGTTGTTAGTGACAAACCGCGACTGTTGTCGTTCATGTGGCTAGGCAATATTAGCCAATGACATGGTATAGGCATCAGAATTGTTAAATTTGAAATTTCACTGAACCTGATCAAACAGCTGGGGCGTGGAACGCCGAGATCCGCTATTCCGAATGGGAGACCAGCAGTAACATAGCATGGTAAACAATTCAGCTACAGCACAGAACGGTGACGTTACGCGTGCGCTATATCGACTATACATCGCAAAAAACCCATTTTTAACCCGGTCAGAACCGTTGAAGAATGGTGCAAAACATGTGCAACAATTCATGGGTGGAATGAGAACAAGAAAGGGAAATCCAGAGAATTTCACGAGACAACTATGACTTTGCTTTCCCCCGATCGCCATCAACCACCGTGTAAAGTTGATATCCGGAGCATAAGCGTAGTAACCAGAACAGATTGAACAAAAGTTACATGATACCGCAGAATCCGATAGAGAATTATGTCAACTTTCAGCAGACAAAACTTCCACCAAGTGCTACAGTGAGAGCAAACTGAGGATAGCAGCCAGGTACTAAGGTGAACTCACCTCACAACGATATCCTATCTCCAAAATAGGCATAGAAGCGCAAACGTTCAGAACATCCCGGTATTGCTCGTCCGATAAACTGCGGAGAAGACTTCTTCGCTTGTCGTCAGGAAGCCGAACTAATTGCCGGATAGATTTAATATTACGCTAGGGGCAAAAAGTAAGGGGACAGTCAGTTGCGTCCAGATGGTGTCCCAGCGTGTGTTTGCAGTGGGAGCAAATACTACAGCTAGAAGAGGGGAATAGTGAGAGATGTCCTCACACCAGAACAACTAAACCCTATCGGATATAAACAGACATATTTTCCAAAACAGTGCAATTCTTAATAATCTCAGTAGTTATGCACAAAAACCGAACACACGGAATAACATTCAATCGACATACAGAAAAGGTACAAGTGGACAAAACGTAGCAACCATATGAAGAACAGATTCGTATTATGGTTGGTTGAAATGGGAGAAAACCTTTATAGATACCGGATGGTCAATTGTGGACCCAACTTCTCATGTCACCCTGTGTTGATCAGTTCGGGGTATCGACATGGCTGCTATGTAAGCACAGGACAATTAGTTCCAATTGACAGTGATAACAGCAGGCAACAGAATTTGCCGGACTAGTCATATGGTGAATGTGAGTCCACTAAGAAGGTTGGATTAACGGGAGCGTGATCAAACGCTCATTGTCGGACAAACCAACGTAGAGAAATCGTGTGCAATCTAGAGAAGGAAATTAAGTAGGAGCGCGATGATCGCTGGAACGAACCGGAGCCTTCGAGCCCGTTAGAGTGAGTTCGATCCGGTCCGCAGGAGCACCCGGGCAATGCTTGACCAGTGGGTTAGGGTTTCACAAAACCCCATAACTGTTGGCAAAAGTTAGAGAATACTAACATATATGTTGTAGATGAATACCACTACATATGCACCGTGGACATGAAACAAGTAGTTCCAATAGGCGACAGTGCAGCTCCCATTCCGGAACCAATCCACCTGGAGTGCGATTGAGAATGACTACCTGACTGAGTTCACTGGTTGTGATTTTCATCTCAAGTAACTACATCATAGGTAATTTGAAGGATAATTGGAGGAGAAGTGACAACATATAAAAGGAAGGACACAATTGAGAAACGCAAATGCTATACACACTCCTCAAAGGTATACCCGAAATCCTCATTGCTTCCAGTGATAGGATATCACAGAGTTTACAAAGTATCGGTTCGGAAAAGGGCCAATGTGCATCGTCAGTGAATTGAGTTGTGGGGCATTTTTCAAACCAAGGCAGCCCACAGGTTACCCCAAAATTTTCCAGTGACCATGAAGTGTCTGCTGATGAGGATAGTCCCAGTGAAGAAATATTATGTTAAAACCACGAAAAGTGTTGTCGATATCAAACAAAGAAAAAGGCAAAAGATCACATGGAGTCGCGATTTGGTACGAGTGTTCGACAGATCGCATTTCAAAAATCATAGGGCCAATGATAATCATCCCGTCATGAATAGGCTAAAATTAGCACAATGATTCCTGAGCAATAGTGAATTGGCTGGTGACATTTGAATTCATCACGACCAGACGAAATCATGTCGGCCACTGCCTTCCACCGTGGGCCAGTGGTTTTGTTTAACGATTTGTGAGAGACAGTAGAGCCGCGGGTTCTGATCCCACACGAGCTATATGTAAAGATCAATGTTGACGGATCACAGAATATGGAATGGCTATTCAGTGATTCTTCGGATGTGTGATAGCTGCTTGACTGAGTCTATATGTGGTGTAAGCATCTTATAATACCTAAAGCCTCCCTATCACTACCATATAAATAGTATGCAGCCGAGACTGCTTAAAAACCACAAGTCAAGTGGGAAGTAAAGTTTCGGAAGCCATTGCACGCGGGTTCTGCCATGCACCCTGCACGACAACAATGTGCAAGTTCACGAAAAGCTGCTTGCGAAATCATTTCGGTCATCAGTGTATCCCAGATGACTGCATGTTCACATAAGACGAAATGAATGCGCAATACGCCAGTACAATGGTTATGGTTGTCTGACTGAGTTTTGTCGCGAAGAACACAGATAATACAAAAGGACCACTTTTTGAAGGCGCATAAATCCGAGGTACTTTGGCCAGGAGTAGGGAGAAATGGGTGTTCAAGCGAAGCTAAATCATGGGTCGACCGGTCACACCACATGCAAGTGTACAGCCATACACGCTTTTACAATAGCATAAGGGAAAAATACCGATGCAGTCGAACGACTTAAACAGGTTAATGAAATCAATGAGGCAAAGCTTGCAGTCATTTAGGATTCACAAAAGTGCGGTTAATTGGTACCACACCACTGGCGTACTTGCTTGGCAGCCATGTGTCGAAGCTGGGAAGATCCGATATGCGGTAGTTGTAGCAGGGGAGAGGCACTGTCCGAAAGCGCTTGAATTAGCATGGGGACTAAGTGCATGCAGTTCTCTATGGTGGCCAGATGCTGCGGCATTTTGTGACGAGAGCCAACTGAAGTGGGGGAAGAGAAAAGAGGCAACCATCCGCAAAACAGTGTTTGATTGGGTAGGATGTTAAAAAAGCAACATATGCGATTCGACGGAATATACATACTAAAGCACATTATGCATTACACATGAGGGTCATAAGATGTTTCTATTAAGGAAGGATAGACAGGGTTTGTAATCTGGTTGATATCAACACCGGGGAAAACTTCGATTTGCTGGGATGAAAATTGTGTAGTTAAAGGACGCAGTGCGGATTCAAGCGATGGTGAGAGCTTGTCGAAACTCGCCGAAAACACGGTAAGAAAACCTGATCAACAGGGAAGAAAGGCTGTATAACTGTCGAATAGTGAATTAGTCTGACAAGAAACAAACACCTCCCGGTCTGCGGTTTGATGACCTTAGAAGTTCCGGAGGGGGTGACTAGCTCAAAACACAATAAAAGCATAAAAAGGAATATGGAGGATAATAGAAAGATTAAAGAATCAGCCATAACATCGTGCACAACATTTACGGATATCACTAATTAGACAGTCCCAGTCCTAACCACGGTGATGGTCTTCTCACATATGTTCTAACAATACAAACAAGATAATTTCGGACGGAGGATGCCAATATCGCTCCAAACGATAAGTCATCTGTAAAGTATCTAGATACCAGAAAAGCATCAATTATTGTTGGTAGCAGTGCGTGCGCCGGTGCACCCGGTGCGTTCAAATCCAGGAGCCTGGTATTCGCCCACTCGAAGCGTTCAAGAGCACTAGGATTTATGGTTAGTTCAGGTCAACAGGCACAACTATATGTGTCGCTGCCATGATTTCAGAGCTAACAAGAACGGTGTGAAGAAGATGCATGCGAATCGAGGTAAAGTGTGCTAAGATTGAAAGTGGAACTACCTAGGGAAAAAGTGCGGTTGTAAATTCGGATCAGTGCAGTCGGTCACAGAAAATAATGGGGAAAGAACCAGGCAAAATGGGTCACTGGTAGAATGGAATAAACCACACTCTGCTAGTAAAGCATCGGTGTAGAAATTGAGACCGCTTTTGGTTTTTCCCTAAGAAAAGAATGTGGGAAAGGACCGCGTAAAAGAGCTGCGTTTTGGTGGCACAACGAAGACAATCTAAGAACCCGAGAAATTTCACTGGCGATTGGGAGGAGCGTAACCCAGTGGAACAGCTAAACTGACCATGAGTTAGACCAATGTTTAGCTGAAGCAGAGGTCGGAAGTTATGAAGTAGCAGAAAAGTTCATCAACATTAATCATTACACACATTAGGTAGATGTGAAAAACACCTCAGCCATTGTGTCGCAATATATAAGAAAAACCAGCAACCGAGGCACAACAGCTGAGCCACCAATAACGGATAAGCATCGTTCCGGAAAGCTACCACCCGGTTTTGCATCGCAAAAAATTATATTATGCAAAATCTATAATACGCTATGAAGTGAGATCGTGGTTGGAGAGGGAAGCTAAGAGGGAGGAGGGAGACAAAGAAACATACAACACAAATGCCAATAAAGTCGGCTTCTAGTCAAGTCAGCAAACGTAGCCAGCCAAATGTCTTCACCGTCCTACGGACCCCAACCAGGGAGCCGAGGGGCTTCAACCGAGTCCAACATCGAAGTAAGGGTCTTCATTACTCTTGAATGAGTCATCGCTTGGCCTCCCATCCTCCTTTCCATCCGCACCCCTGGCGCGAAAACAACGCACGTTGCGGGAGTCGGCCCAGCCATCGGAGCACGGTGCGTGAAATAACGGTGCTGAGCTGTTAGCAAACCGCCTCGAGTTTTTGCAATGTGGTTTGCGACATTCATTTCGATTCCACGGGCGATGATACAAATACCTGTGCAGTTGAACTTCTGAACGACTTCTAGCTAATCCCCACAAAGTGTCAGCCCATGAGGCGGTTTCTGCCAATTTCGGAGGAAAGCTTTGCACTGTAAGGGAGGAAAGCAAAGCGCGAAACGGCTGACAGCCAGAGCCAATCTGTCCAGTGCAGCTCGGCACGTTTGTGAGCTGTGACAGATGGGGGCAATGTCGTCGGCAAACTCCAAGTCAAGAAGTTGTTTACCTGGGAGCACCTCCACTCGTGTAGTGCGAACGCAATCTCCATGACCTTGTCAATAGCGAAGTTACTGAGGAAAGGTAACAGCGGGTATCCTTGTCTTACACCACTGGAGATATTAAAGGGCAGCGACAGTTTGCCGTAAGTCCTCACTCTGCCCCAGCTACGCGCGGAAAACGATCGGATAATGTTTACATAATTGCCAGGCACACTTTTCCTGAGTAGACAGTCCCAAAGGGCACGTCGATTCACCGAATCGAAGGCACCTTTAATATCGAGGAACACGATAACAGTGGGCAGCCAATATATGTGACGATGCTCCAACAATTGAGGGAAAGTGAACATGAGGTTTATGCAGCCCCGACTTCGAGGAAACCCGGCTTGCTCCTCACGAACCTGCCTTTCAGGAGTACCAGTCAGTCTGTGAAGAAAAACAGGAGCAAGCAATTTGGAAGCGATGGAGACCAGACTGATGGTTGCGGCATTCCGGTCGTGAGCCTCCTTTCAAAATTAGGACCATGACGGAGCGGCCCCAGTCAATTGGGACAGTATCTTGCTCCCACAGTTTCACTAGTAATTCGTGCAAATCATCAACAAGAGCAAGCCGCCGAATTTGAAAAGGACTGGATGAAGAGCATCGGGTCGCACGGCTGCATGCAACTTCAGTAGACCGATCTCACATCCGACTTCCGAGCGAGAGGGCGGATCCAAAGAGATAGTCCAGGGAGCAGGGCGATCAGTGATGGTGACAACATCTGTGCAGCAGTTCAAAAGATTTTTAGATTTAAATTTTAACACTATTCGATTCAGAGAACGATTCCACAATTACGATGGCATGTCATATTTGTGAATGGTGCAATACCGTGAGTCAAATATTTTAAACGTTACATAAGAACGATAATGATATTCACGGCTGACAATTTCTGTAACGTTTTGCACCATATTTCGAAAGAGTTGTACTGAAGTCATTTCTACTTGCTCCATAACACAGTATTCAGTGACGGCGAGAAATCTGACAATTCCGGCAGATTAAATTGCCTTTCAAAGTGTCAGCCCAACGCTCCAAACGCTTTCTCAAATTGTGGAAGACTGTCCACTCTCGCAATAAATAGTTTCATCAACACCACGTCTCCTGCTGCCCGTTTCCCGTGTCAAACGGAATAACTTACGATGGTTACCAAGGGCAGGGGTCGTTCTGATCTCTGATGCACGATGAGACCACCACCATTCGTGGTCTTTCTTCAGGCTAGAACGGAGTTTTGACCTCTGGTCTTCGCGAGTCTCGTTGTGTTCGCTTCCAGCCGGAATTTGGCGGCGAGCATCGATAAGTTCTAGCGACTTCGAAAAGACCCAATGTCCATGTTGGCGGTTAGACTTACTATATGAGGGCTTTCCTGCTGCTAGTAAGATTTGGTGAACATACGACCACTGACCTACAACTGTATTCAGTGATCGCTTACCAAATCCGAATGCCGGCGTACTTCGATACGCATTCAGAACAAATGCTTCCGCCAGTTGGCTGGTGTCCATGTCCTCATAGTGTCATCCGCCAAAACGCACTGGCAGATCAAGACATACAAGTGCATGGTCAGTGTCCACACAAGTGTTCCAAATCGAACGACAGTTTTGGACGCAACCCCGCCAGCGGTAACTGATCGCAATGTGATCGATTTGCGTCCAAGACTTGCGGGCGCCATGTCACACTCCGGCGGGTGCTGTGTCAGAAGTTAGGGCTCGGGAGAAATAAGCGGGCATCTTCATGTAAATGAAGATATCGCTCACCGTTATCATTACGAGAGCCTACACCGTGTTGGCCGCCCAGATGCAGCTCATAAGTAGACAATTTCCCAAGTTGAGCGTTCAGATTCCAGTCAGCACTACAGTGTCTGTGCTACTTCTGTGACGAAGGAGCTCGTTCAGTTCACGATAGAAATCGTCTTTTACCGAATCATCGCTATGGTATGTGGGCACGTAGGCAGAGATGACAAACAGACACCTAATGGTCCCGCGCGACTTCCAAGCTTTGAACGCGCCAGCCAGTTGAACGGCACACATCCGGCTACTGATTGGGATGCAAACGACCAGAGTAGCGTCAGCCCAGGGACTCAGGGCAATACCCACACCGGCTTGATCGGCACTCTAAGCTGCATCGTCTCCGGATAGGCGCAATGAGAAAGCATTGCAGGTGTCACTTGAAGGGGATCGCAAAGCGAGCACAGAGCTCGAGTCTTGCAGGCGGGTTTCCGATAAGAAGCAATTATCCATCGAGAGGGTCTCTAATGATTGCACACGTGCTGTCTGTGGCAATGTGCGTACGTTGAGACATGCCAATCTGAGAGAGGATCAAGGGCTCCAAATAGAAGCCTATGAACTGGATTTGACCGCTTGGTTAGACATAGGCTTATCGATAAGGCAAGTGTTACGCTCCGCATTTGTATGCGTCGAAATTAGAAAATAAACGCCTATCAAAGCAAGGTGGAAGAAGGGCCAAAAATTGGGAGGGGGTTCAAAACGGTGGGGGAGGAAAGTGAAGTTGGAAAGGTGCGACTAAGGTGAAAAAGCGTAAGAGGAGGAATAAGAAAACAGGAAGGTTTGAGCAGTGGCATCCAAACCTCTAGCCACCCTCTCGATGCAGCAGATAAAACACCGCTGATTATCCTCTGCGACAATCAGAGCAACTAGAAATGGTTTCAAGGTAGTCATTGTACTGCGTGGGCAGGATACTGTCAGTTTGATAAGGCCTAGACAGGTGAAAAATTAGGATTCTCAACCAAAGTCTCGAGTTCAAAAACTTGACCGCAAGACAACGGATTTGGTAGTGGGCTACAACGAGTCCGTTTTAAAGAATAAGGAGCCACCCTCACTCCAACCCCCAACCTGGAGAAACAGGAGGCAACCCACGGAACTTAAGCGGTTTAAGTTCGAAAGATGGTCCACCGATGCGACATCAGAGGGTCTCGAACCAAAAACGCAAACCAGAAACCTCGGCATTTCTCATTTAGTGCGTGCGCCAGATGTGACTATATGGTTTTTGGTAATCAAATATGAGTAATTTCTTCAAAAAATTTCCTGATGCTCCGACCGCTGCAGAGGATAATCAACGGCGCCCTATCTGCAGTATCGAGCAGGGTGGATTGCGATGAGGATGCTACTGATCAAACCTCCCAGCCTTCTCATTCCCCCTTTTCGCGTCGTTCGCCTTATTGCCTCCTTAAAACTTCAATTTAACCCCCTTGTTTTCGAACCACAAATTCTTGTGCTTCCCCCGCCTTGCTTCAATAGTCGTTTGTCTTGAAGTTTCGACTCGCACGCAATCGCAGGACGTCGCTCCGGTCCAGTCAACAAGTTCATCTTTATCCAAACGGACAATGTCAATGTACCCAATTCTATTTAGAGCCGTCGATCCCACCTAAGACTAGGTGACGAGCGACGTTGGTAAATGTTCCTTGATTTGCTTTTCAAAGTGCCTGGTCGTGCGCCCAATGTACCTAGACGCACAGGAGCAGGTGAACCGGTAGATTATCATGGATTGGCGTTGAACGGGCATCTTGTCTTTGAATCTAGGAACAAAGAGCGAACTGCTTGTAAAAACGACAGTTGAGCTGCATTAAAGGTCGTTCAGCAAGTCTGTATTGGACGTCGTGTACATATCTCAGCCGGTATGTCACCTTTATAGGGAAGTTGGAGAAATAGCTGTTTCTTCTCCACCGTTTGTACTGTTGGTCTTGGGCTACTAGGCTTTATATGAACCTCAATGAATGGTTCTGGATGACCGTTTTCGAGAAGTGATTGCCTGATTCGCTTCATTTCTTCTTCAATTGTGTCCTCACTACAGATCTTCCGTGCACGATTGGCCAGCGTATGTACCAGTGTTCTTTTTCGGCTTATTGGCACAAAACTTCGGAAGTGTGTGTATTGGCCTGTCCAATACGGCTTTCTATATGCTCCCATCTGAATTGTTCCGTTTTCTCGTCGTTTTAAGTTTGCATCCCACAAGTGCATTTGGTTATCAATTTCTTCTTCATATGTGAATGTGGCGTTGGGATGTGCCCTGTTAAAATATTCGACGACATTTTGCAAGTTGTTCGTCTGCTCAATTATACAGAATATGTCGTCAACGTAACGTCGGTAGAAACGTAGGCCCGAGATGACCGATTTTAATGGGCCATCCTCTAACATTCCCATATATATATATATATATATATATATATATATATATATATATATATATATATATATATATATATATATATATATATATATAGTCGATTCCGGTTAATAGGACCACCGGTTAATAGGACCAGCCGCTTATTCGGGCCAAATTCTGAAGAACCGAAACGAATCCTATTACGCTAGCCTAATTTTAGCCGCTTATTAGGACCGGAATTCCGCTTAATCGGACCAGACGATAGAAGGTGGCAGGTAACAGAGGTGTTAAAATCAAGTTCTGTGCCTGGATGTCTGGACTAAACCCACAGTTCATATGTCGGGCAAGAAAGCGTATCATTCAGTTACGGTAATCCAAGTTGGCCTTTGGATAAACTGAACTGTGGCAACCTTGAGGCACATCTATCTAATTGGCTTCAGAACCGCCCAAAACTGACTGTAGCTTCCAACACTTGTAGGCGGAGCGAAGACATACATGCTTGTTCACATGTCGTTAACCGCTCGATCGATGTACAAAGCAGAAGAACTCGCTAAAATGCTGGGCCACGAAGATTTTATAGCTACGGACGGCTGGTTGTCTCGATGGAAATCTAGACATGATGTAAAATTTAAGAAAGCACATGGTGAGAAAGAAAGTGCCAATAGCGCTCGAGCTGAAGAATGGAAATCAACAAAACTACCAGAGCTTCTTGAAAAATTTCCAGCAGATGACATCTATAATGCTGATGAAACCGGGTTGTACTATAGGGCTACACCGGACGGCTCCTTAAGTTACAAACATGTTACTCTCTCTGGCTGCAAAAAAGCAATGGATCGCGTAACTGTCTTGTGCTGCTCAAACATGTCCGGAACAGACAAGAGGAAGTTGCTGGTTATAGGAAAATGTGCCAAGCCTCTCTGCTTTAAGGGACTCAGAATGGACAGTTTACCAGTTGTGTATCGTGCGAACAGAAATGCATGGATGAGCTCTACACTTTTTAAAGAATGGGTGAAGGATTGGGACACAGAGCTACAACGCCAGTCGAGAAAAGTGTTATTACTTCTCGACAATTGTGCAGCACATTCAAATTTGGATTTCTTGAAGAATATCCAGATGGAATTTCTGCCTCCCAAGACCACATCTTTGATACAGGCAATGGACATGGGCATCATAAAAAATTTGAAGACCTTTTATCGTTCAAGGTTGGTGAATTACATCCTTGAATCAATTGAGGAAGGCTTGCTGACCTCATCCTCGACGGCCGGAGAAATCAGTGCAAAGGTCAACATTTTGCAAGCCGTTACATTCGTGGCCGAAAGTTGGCGAAAAATGAGCAGTGCGACAATTCGGAACTGTTTTTCTCACTGTGGCTTTAAGCATATTGTCTCGGAGATGGATGTGGATATGGTGATTGTAAATGAAAATGACGGCGAGAATGTGGAGCTGAAACAAGTTGAAAATTACGAAGAATTTTTGTCAATCGACAACGAACTTCAACTCTATGATGGAAAGGAAGAATGCGATGCTGCCATTGTTGCTCGAATAGCAGCGAAACACACGACAGCAACAGAAGACCATGGAAGTGATGAAGAGAACCCTAACGTGTTGATGCCAGTCACAAAACAGGATGCAAGGAAATGCATTGAAACATTGCACCGCTATTTCATGCAGGAAGGAAATGAAGGTAGTCCTATTACTGCGTTACATGTTTGTGGTGATTTTGTGCGAATGCAGTCTGTTAAAAGAATGCGTCAAACCACACTGGATACGGTCTTCAAACGCTGAATGGAATTCGGTAATCCCTTTGTATAAAACTGTACTTCGCATGCTGAATATCTTGTAGGTCGTTACGAAGAACTTGTTTGTAAATTTCTTTTTCAGTGAACAAAGTTCGTTATCAAAGCAGTTCTTTTTTGTGTGTTTGCTATAAATATATGCCGCCAATACAGGTCATAATAGTAGTTTCCTATGTTATGTATAGCACGTCCCATCTTGTTACATCGGGTAACTTCGGTTAATCGGACCAGCCGCTTAATAGGACCAAAATGGTCTGGTCCCGATGTGGTCCGATTAACCGGAATCGACTGTATATATATATATATATATATATATATATATATATATATATATATATATATATATATCAGCCAATAGTGGTTCGAGAGGTGATCCCATCGCTATCCCATGTAGTTGTCGGTACAATTCACTGTTGAATTGAAATTGGATGTTATAAGTGCATCTGAGTAATAGTTGCTTCAAGTGACAGTTGGTATTTCGATCTGTATCTTGTGCTGTTCAATGTAATTACAAAGAAAGTTGACTGATCCTAGAAGTGGGACATTCGTGAACAGTGACACAACGTGCAGAAAAAAACATTCGATAGCCTAAGATGTTCATGGTTTTATGTTTTCAAAAAATTGGAAAATGTCCCTAAGTTGATGAGGGGCTATCGTAGTTCTAACGGGACTCAAAATAGACGTTAACCATTTTGCGATGCTGTGATATGGTGAGCCTCATATCCAATATCGGCCGCAGTGGTGCACCCGTCTTGTGTATTTTTGGGAGACGGTAAAGTTTAGGAAGTATGAAGCCAGTGGGTCTTAGGCTTTCACATCTTTCGTTAGTTATGTGGCCATCAGTGACCAGTGATTTCAAACAGTTTGTCAGTTGTGCTTCTGTGTAATCTGTTTTGTCCTTCTCTCGTTAACCTCGTACAAGTTTGAAGGAGTCCGAGAGAATAAGCTTCATTTTCTGTACGTCTTCTGTGCGGTATATGATCACGGCTCCTGATCCTTTATCTAGTTTGGTAATTATGATCCCCTCGTTTTGCTGAAATCCTCTTATGGCTTCGACGTGTGCCATTGTTAGTAATCGGAAATGTGTCATGGGGTATCGTTGATACTAAAAGAAAATTTTGACCAAGTCCGACTTAAATTGTTCGAGAATGGTGTTGGAAGTGGTTACTAAATCACTTGTCCGCATTTGTAAGGTGTCTAGTCGCATACTAGACAGGTTGTGTACATATCTTTCCGGATTTGATGGAAAAGAGAATCAAGGAATATTTATCAACGTTGCTCGTCATACAACGGGACAAAACTATGTTGAGTGCCATAATTAACCATTTCATCTGCACCAGTCATCTGATTGATAAGCGCAAGTCATTTGCGATCCTCTATCGAGTGCCATCGCAGCTACACTATCGGTCAGGGGCTCGGCAACTTGCTACTGCTGAAGCGGCATGCATCAGGTTGACAAAACCTAATTTATGCATTCAGAAGAAGCGTTTGCAAGCATTACAACTACCATGGCCAGCCACTAACAACGAGGGATCGGACCTCACTCAGTCGTGTCACATGCCCTTCATCACATTATTTCACGATAGTGTGCTGTTCGTCTTGCACTTGCTTGTTTTTCACCATTATAGAATCAAGAATATTCTATCAAGTCGCAGTGCTGGGGGCTCTTTTCGCTTACTGGCACACGAAACGGAAGCTCGTTAAGCGGAAGCTTGTTTCGTGCCTGGATCCTGTCCTGTTCTCTCACTTGACCACATGACACGTTACGTCAACCATTTAAAATTGTTGTCAAATAAATAGTTGCTCTCTGTTTTTCGAATGAACTCCTCTTCACAACGTATATTTCTGTACCAAGCCTGATGATGAATAAATCGAAAACAATTGTATTTTTTAAGTGTACTGCTTGCGTTCCATGTAATAGATCTGTTATTGTCAAAGGTTCTGCGGACACAAAGCAAAAAAGATGCATCTACCAGTTTTCGTCTGACATTGAAATTGACTACAATCCCCTCTCCGCCACTCTAAATGATGTGGCTAACATGATCCAACTCAACCGCCCTGCATTCGAAACCTGATACTCAAACTAGTAAATACTATTTAAGAGAGAAAATGTTGCATTTATCCTGATTTGATATGGCTTGAAGCGTGTGAACACGGAGAACCCAAGTGTCGCCAATAGCCAGGAAGGAGGTAGAGAAGTGATCTCCAACCATCAGTCACTGCTAGCTATGGAAACAAGTGGCTGAGAATAGCTGGCCATATGAAGGCCACGGGAGGCGACCAGGAGAAAAGCAACAATGCATGCACAGTCTCTGTCTAATTAGTACTTGTAAATCACCGCGCGCTTGGTGGATGTTAGATACAGTAATCACCAAAAGGGGTGATTACAGACCACTATTTACCGATGACAAAATACGGTGCCGAGCACTTGTGTGTCATCCGAAAATATCAAACAGTACCATCATGGATGGTCTGTGTTGTTAGTGAATCGTCTAAAGCGTACCTTCGGCTTCACATGGCCAAGTACTCGTGAACCTGCTGTGGCCGATTCATGGCAATGTTCTGTACTCACTTTTCATTGGTTAGTTAAAGCACTGAAACTCTCTTCCCATTGGTTGTGTAGAATGTTGGACAGTTATAACCGATAGTTATGTATACTGAGACTGGTTGAGTAACGATACACATCCCACTTTTTCTATTGCTTTCTTGGACGACATTTGGTGTCGAGCCCAAATATGAAACTTTCCATTCAGCTCCCATCTCCATTCTGGACTAATTGCCGTAGCAGACCGACATCGGATACTAGACACTGTTGGAAAACATCCCTCCAAAACTACTTTGATTTAATCATTAAATTCCAGTCTGACGTTAGTGAGAAAAGCAGACTAAAGCTACTTCGAAATGTACTCGGAGATAAAAGACAGCGGCAGTTTGTAGATTTGGGTTTTCAAGACTTGAGAGGCCTTATCAGTGCTCTGGATCGTACCTGTGTTTACTGCAATATACGTTGTCTCTCGCATGCACAAGGAACAGGCAAATCCCTGAACGATCTTATTGCACGGTTGAGCTGTGCAGTACGACTGTATGATTTCTCGTCCATTCCCCAGAAAAAGATCGAAGGCGGAATGCTTACTCAGCAACTGATTACTAGAATCGCCGACAATCGTATATGTGAGGCATGCAAACTAACGTGGGATCGGACCTGCGAGTTACCAACGTGAACACGGAGATTTCACTGCAGTTGAAACAGTTCAGTTCGACTAACTCAACTCAGGTGGTAAAGGTGCAATCTTCCCGACAAATACCAGCGGACAAGCCATGTTGCTATTGTTGTGGAAGTAATTTTCACAAAGCCACGCAGCCTCGAGCGCTGAAACTGCGGCAAAATTGGCCACTACGCTCGATGTTGTCAGTCGCCGGTCATTTCACACATCGACAACGATGCTACACCTGAACGCCATGTGGCTGATCCATCTCAGGAGAACATTAATTCCATCACCGCTAATGCTAAGACTACAAAAAGACTAACAATATCCTCTGTTGAATCAAAATTACCCTCCGCTGATACATGTAATGTGTCATTCCTTACCATTAAAAGTGCTGTTCCACATGAAATGGAGCGAGATTCTGCTTCTCCAGTTACTATTTAAACTTTCTAATATTACGGCTACCCATCTCAGCATATTTTACAGCCCACTTCGCATGCATTTGGGAGTTACAGATTGGAAGCAACCTAACCAGATTGGGACGCATTATCGTGGCTTTGTAACTGCATTCGGTAGCTGCGGATGTTGCAGTGTATATCACTTAAAACAACAGACGACCCTTACTTGGTAGAAACGCTATGGTGGTTTTGCAAGTAGTAATATCTTTCGACCGCATTCTCGTCTCTTCCGTCAACGTGATATAGTAACTTAGAAGTTAACCGAAGCCTTTTTCAGCAATCCATCGGACGTATTGCATATGGTGTGCATCGCATTCAGCTGAAGCAGGATGCAAAACCCGTTACCATTGGTCAACCTCGGCCTATTCCGCTAGTAAAAGGTCAAGCTGTCTCAGCGGTCCTGTAACAGATGTCAGCAAATGATTTGATTGAACCCATCGACTGCTCTGAGTGGGGGCATCCAATGGTAAGTGTCCTGAAAAAAGATGACACTGTCAGGATATGTAATGATTTGCAGCAGCTAAATAAGCAGATCGACGTAGAGCGATTCATGTTGCCATCCAATGAGGAACACCCGGTGCATTTAACTGGTGCAACCGTATTTTCCAGGCTAGATTTGTAGTGCTTTCCCCATGTGCCAGTGACCAACGATTCAAAGCATGTAATCACCTTCGCTGCGCCCGAGGGGCTATTTCAGTACAGTGTTATCAATGAGCTTGCTCTGCACCTGCTACCTGGCGGGAGTTCATGACTCACTCCTTGGCAGGTTGCATATATGCATGATATTTGCATCTTCAGCCGCTCACGAGGACACGCCGAAAGATTACACAAAGTACTTCAGCGTCAAGTGGTCCTGACCTGCGTCGGAATGCAACAATGTCACTTCAATGCCCCCGAGAGTAAATTGCTGGGACACATCATCTCGCGTAGCGGCATTAGCCCAAGCAATGGAAACATCGGAGCCATCGCAGAAGCGCCAACATCCAAGAAAGTGACAGAACTAAAGTCCTTTTTGGGAAGAGGTTCCTACAATCTGCGCTATTTTCAAAATTCTACGACGGTGGCAGATCCATTACAACGAACAAAGGGTCGTGGTTCACTTGGGAAACCGATCAGCAAAACGCTTTCGATGAACTGGTAAGAAGGGTTGCATTTGCTCACTTAGTTGCAATTTGCGATGAATCAAGCCGCACCTTTGTGTCTACTGGTTAGTCTGATGTTGGTCTCGGCATTGTTCTCTCCCAGCAACAAAAGGAAGAAGAGAAAATTATTGCTTAGGCATCCTGGAAGCTCTCAGATTCTGAAGGTTATTATTCAATTGGGTGAAATAAGCTCTTGCTTGTGCGTCGGCATGTAAAAAAAGGCATATTTTCCTGTCCGATCGTCGTTTCACTGCAAGTACTGATCATTCCGCCCTTACAATCCTCATCAGCAATGGATCTAAAAGATCACGTCCAAAGCGAATCGATCGTTAGAATGCCAGAATCCTCAAATGCGATTTTCAAATTGTGTACCGGCCGGGTTTGCAAAACCAGATTGCTGATGGGTTATCTCGCTTACTCGTAGGGCTGGAAGATGACATTAAGATTCGAGAGGTAATATTAGTTTATAGCCTTGGCTCCGACCTATCAGAATTGACAATCGAAGAATTACGAATGGAAAATGTCAACTACCCGTTACTGCATCAACACAGCGAGTATGTGGAACAGAGGTGATCTAAGAACAACACAGTCCCCGGCGAATTCATTCCGGGTTACGCAATTCGGGATGGACTGTCAGTGACAGATGGTTAACTGATACGTGGTTCGGTGTTTATAACTCCACGTCAGTTGGCAACCAAAGTAATTGCTTGTGTACAGGTTGGACACTCAGGTATCGTTCGGACCGAAAACCGAGCGAAACACTTGGTGGCCACAAATGGCATCTAGCAGTGAGGTATTTGCGATGAACTGTAACGCTTATGGCCTACTGGACAAATATTTATTGCCGGTCGAAGCCTTGACACAGCGTACAACTTAGCCGATGAAGCCATTGGCTAAGAATGCCTTTGAGAGTATGAGCCTTTTCGCCACCACTCCTAAGAACACGAGAACCAGTTGTTGTTATAAGTTTTTACTGTACGTGGCCTGAAGTCCACAAGTGCAACCAAGTGACTACTTCGGTTGTGTTACGCTGACTTAAACACATGTTCAGTCGTTTCGGATTACAAGAAGAAACAGTCCCGGACAACGGATCACAGGTTTGTAGCTACGGCTTCACAGTTTTCCTGCAGTGCCATAACATTAAACATTCCAGAACTACACGATACAATCCTGCGGCAAATGGCATGGTCGAGCGTCTAAATGGATCTCTCAAGGAAGCCATAGAGACAATCTAATAAGGAGGTTGCACTGAGAAGATGCTGTCTTAACTGCTGTATATTTTTACAGAACTTGTGATTACAGCGCTAACTGCAGAACGCTGGCGTAGCTAACGTCAGGAAAGACCCTTACGCACTAAACGAAATGTGGCACAAACTGTCATCTGAGGTACCGAAGTTTCAAATCGCAGAGCACTTTACCAAAATTTCTACGCCAGATCGTCAACTCCTATGAAGCATACGTTCACGTTAAATAACAGGTTGAGCCTAAAGGCTGCCCAGCGCTATCCGCACCCTTGCGAATCTCACAGAGACTTGGTAAGGGACCATCATCATCATCATCATCAATATACACGTCAACTACTGTGCCGCAATACATAAAAGAAAAAGGAGAAAAAAATGCAACTGATGCAAGCCGGCTGAGCAACCGGTAACGGATGGGCATCGTTCCGAACAGCTACCAGCCGGCTGCTGCGCATCAAAAAATTACTATGCAAAAGTACATGAAGCTAAATAGTGGGATCGTGGTTGGAGGGGGAGGCTAAGAGGGATGGCGTAGGACAAAGAAACTCACAGCGCGAACGCCACTGAGGTAAGCTCCTAGTCATATCAGTAAGTGTATGCAGCCAAATGTGTTCATCGGCTTTCGATTGGAAAACGGCCTAATCACAAACGTACATCGATTGCCCACCACCCATAGACCAACTACTCAGTCTCAACAAACTAGGAGCGAACACCAAGCCGAATCGCCGCTACCACGAAGACAGCTTCGCCGGTCCAAGGGTAGTTCGAGGCCTATCTATTGATACCAGCCCGCATGCGGTCACATGAGGAGTGGCTGTTATGGCTGATCCATGGAGGTTTTCGTTGGCTGGTTGAAACGTAGCAAAGCTCTTCCTATTGATCGCGCAAAATGTCGGGCATTTAAAACCGATAGTTCGGTGCATTGAGTGTATCACTGTCTGCTTGAGCAACGATACACAGCCTACTTTCTTTGTTGCTTTCTTGATGCAACAGAAGCAAGTTGACTGGATTCGCCACACAGAATAGCGAAGCATGGTTGATAAGTCTAACTGGACGGAAAACAGGCTCAGGGTCGCCTGGAAAAGCTAAGACTTATATTTATCGAATTCGATATTCGAATGGCGATTGGATATGTTTGTCTTTGCCGACACATCTGTGATATTTATGCTAGAACACACCGATTCGTGTACGTCGTGAAAGAGTCTATTGCCTCGGATCTCTAAGTAGTACAGCATGTGCTAGCCTGAAGAAGGATCGCGAAACCCGGTGGTCTCATCGTGCCTCTGAGATGGAATCAGCCGCTGCCGTTGGTAATCATCGCAAGTTATTCCGTCTGATACGGGAAACAGGCAGCAGAAGACCTGGTGTTAGCGAGACCATACGCGACGAGAGTGGGCAGCCGATCCACAGCCTGTCAAAACGCTTGGAGCGTTGGGCTGAACACTTTGCAAGGCAATTTAAGCAACCTGAGTTATCGCTTTCTTCTTCGGGCATTGAGCGCCCTTCTCCTTGGGTCCGTCCTCACGCGCAGAAATCGAACGTGAGATCAGGCTGTTGAAATTGCATAGGCCACAGGAGCAGATAGAATTCCCCAACCCTCTTCAAATTCGGGGGACCTGATCTAGTAGATGATTTACACGAGTTGCTAGTAAAACTTGGAAGCAGCAGACAGTCCCGACAGACTGGAACCGCTCCGTCATTGTCCCAATTTTCAAGGGTGAAGGGTATATCTGGAAGAAATAAACCAACCCACTAGAGTGAGTAAATCGATCGTAATGGCGACTTACAAGAAGGCCGGTCGTACCAACTGTGCTAACCGCAAGGGAATGAGCCTGACGCAAGTAGTGACAAGATTGCTGGCTTCAGTACCCGTTCGTCAACTTAAGGTGCGGTACGGGATTTTCGGATAAAAGAAGGGTAGGCAGTTTTCCATCGGGAGTAAGCTGTGCAGCCAACATAGTCAATATGCGGCAAGTGCTAGAACAGCGCCACACGTATGGCAGACCGACAATGGCCGTGTTCCTCGAGTTCAAGAGTGCATTCGACTCAGTCGATCGCTCAACCCACTCCGACATAATTGCTCAGAAAAGTGTTCCCATCAAGTACGTGAACATTGTTCGTGCTATGTAGTTGTAAACTAGTAGTCGCGACACAGTAGGTCAAATGCCATCCTGAAAACAAGTGGCGTGCGTCAGAGTTGTTTTGTTTAACTCTGCCGTGGAGTATTCCCCATGCAGGATTTCACAATGTAGGCACGGAACTGCTGCCAGAAAATATATAGATTTGGACTATGCGGAAGACATCGTCTTGCTGTCCCGCTGATGCCGCCTTTTGTTTCCAGGATAGCCAGTTGTTTGTGACTGTGTGTATTGATAAGGAATAGGCATTGCTAGCCGGTTTGTTCAGAGCATTTAGGTCATAGACTAGAATCCCTGCTTCCCATTTATAATACAACAATCTCTAGGACATTGCGGTTGTACGGCAATGAAGCATTAGTTCAGATGACTGATGTGCTGAGTTATCCGCTGACTGTACTGATAACCTGCTGCCACTGCACAAGCTGATCGACCGATTTCCCAGATTTGAAGGCCTCAGGCGAAAACTGTATTGAGCATCCGGCAAGCAGTATAAACAGATCAAATCACGGGGTCGAATCAATAGTGAATAAGGGAATGGCCTAAACCAAAAGGCGGTTTCAACGTAGACCAATTGCATTGGCTGCGTTCAAGGTGAAGCGTCACCATTAGCCCGCTCTCATTGGTTGGCGAATAAGATTCGGTCGGTGTCATAGTCAACTGTTCCGGTCTGCTAACGAAGTGGTGCCTCCTAAACACCTTCCTCACGAAATTAAAAAACGATTTCCTTCTTGGATTTAGCTGCATTCTGATGACGGATTTCCGTACTCGATCAGTCTAGCGCCGTGGTTGTATTGTCGGTTCTTAGGGAAGTTCTAAAGTTTTCTGAGTATTTGATGGTATATCAAAACTATCCAGTAGAATATCTAGCGGTAGCAGTCGAGTATTAGTGCTTGCCACCTCCTCGAAATCCTCCAAAAACGCCTTCACATCCCCGTCTTCAAATGGTTCCAGCCAGGGAATCTTCATGACTTGCGAGTTCACGGCACCAAATGTTAGAACCCAAGGGGCAGGCGGTACTTGTTTCTTGCTAAAGTGGCTTACACTAGGTGTGTTCGTTCATACCTTGGAGGCGTCTGCTCATCTGCGTGATCTCCATGGAGTGTTCGCCAACTGGCGCTTGCCTCTGTGTTCACTCCTCGTGCGCATGGAACCGTAATCCTGATGTCATCTTCAACTTTGGGGAAGTCGGCAGGGCTCGCTGTTGGTGTGTCATCTTGAACCACCACACTACTTATACCCGGCGCAGTATTATTTACCTTTAATCCACCACAACGTGAGTCCTTGGGTAGAATGTAAGCAGAGTATTTTTCGTACTCTTGTGGACCCAATTTCGTCAAAAGAATACGCACCAGAACTGCATCGTCTAGCTCACGACCATCAATTTGTAACAGGTCATCAAAGCGGCGAAAGCATGCTTGGAAAGTGAGGTCATCGTCTGGCTGTTAATGAAATTCTGCCATACAGTGCGCCAGCTTGTCCGCAGTGGAAACCATTGAGTCCGTAGATGCTGATTATAACCACATTCGTGTTCTCAATGTTACAATTAAGCGTAGCTCTCACGCCTCAAACAATGCTTTCTGAATGAACAGCATTCCTTGAAAAAATTCCGAAGGGAACATCATGGTTAACAAACTGGAATGCCGTCGTCAGTCTATTATAGCGTCTGACTGCAACACAATCCACTCCGAACGGGAAGTAAGAACATACCGCGCTGGGATGAGCTGTACTGAAAAATTGACATACCTGAGCAACCGAAATGTACTATAGATCGATCAGCCAACCATATGAAAAGACGGTCATGAATAGTAAACGGTCTAATTCTGAACGACTGTCTGCGCACCTCCAGCACAATCACGTGACAGGACAGTCACGAATGTCGAACGATCCAGCTGTGAACGACTGTCAAGAGCGAACCCAGCTAACAAAGGGCAAAGAAACTCAGAACATGAAGGTCATTGGGGTCGGGTCCTCACCATTTCAGCAAGTGCGTCCAAGTAAACATGTTCATTGTCCTTAGGACCTCAGCCAGGCAGCCGGGATGTACAAACCGACGCCAGTTTCGAAGTGAGGGCCTATATTTCTCTTGACCAAGTCATTGCTTGGTATCTCCTCATCTTCCATCCTCACCGCCGGCGCGCAAACAGCGCACGACGTGGGAGTCGGTGTGCTGACATGCGCAACACCTGACCCAAACATCGGGGCCTGGTGCGTGAAATAATGGTGCTGAGCAGTTCACTAGCTCTTCCTGCACCAAATACACGACGCCGAAGAGGCTCATTGGTCACGCGGTGCTCACACCAGACATGAACTAAGCTGCGAATTCAGCGAAGGCCAAACGTAATTAGTCTCTTTATGTCTGTCGACCTGATGAGTCAGATTTCACAACCGTACAGGAGGGCTGAACGGACGGTTACATTATAAACTCTGCTCTTCAGGGCAAGAGCGATCTCGCGTCTGCGCCACAGGTGGCGGAGATTCGCAAAAGCACCAGAAGCTTTTGCTATACGATTTTTGACTTCATAATCGATCCACGGGCGCTAATATAGCTGTCCAAGTACTTGAATACCTGAAGCACTGTTAGCTGATCACTACAAAGTCAGTATACGCGTGGGTCCTTGCCAATCTTGGAGAAGGACTGCATTTTGATAGAGAAAAGCATAACGCAAAACGACTGACAGTCATTGCTAATCTGTCCAGTGCTGGTTGATACGTTTGGCAGCTGTCACAGATGAGGACAATGTCCTCAGCATATTCCAAGAAGTCACTCACCAAGAAGTAGCCCCACACCTTGTAGGTCGTATCCAGTGAACGCTGTTTCCATGATCAGATCCATAGCGAAATTAAAGAAGAAAGATGAGAGCGGGCAAGCTTGTCTCACATCGCTGGAAAATTGAATGCTGGCGACAGTTTCCCATAAACTCTAATTCTGTCCGAACTGTGCGCGTACAGCGCTTTTTTTACTATTTAGGCATTTATCAGGCACAAACTTCTCAGCAGACAGTCCCAAAGGGCACATCGATCTACCGAAGCGAACGCACAATTTATACCCAGAAACATGACAACGGCGGGTCGCCAATAAACATGGCGGTGCTCCAACAATTGACGCAAAGTGAAGCTGTGGTCAAGGTAGCGACGACCTCGACGAAACCCGCTCTCTTCTCACGAATCTGACTTTCACGAGTGTCAGTCAGTCTGCAGAGAACGACAGACGCAAGCAATTTAGAGGCAACTAGTTGGCTGCCGCATTCCGAACGGTAGCCTACCTGGTAAAATGGGACAATGGCGGAGCGACTCCAGTCTGCTGGGATAGTCTCCCACACCCACGGTTTCATTAGTAACCCGTGTAAATAATCTACAAGAGTAGGTTCTACGAATTTAAAGAGGTCTAGGGGCCTTATTCAGTTTCAACGAACTGATCTCACGTTCGAGTTCTGCGCATGAGGGCGGGTCCAAAGTGACGGCCCACGGAGAAGGGTAACCAATGCCCGAAGAAAAGTGATTTCTCAGAGCAGTTAAATTGTTTTGCAAAGTTTTCGGCCCAACGCTCTAAGCGCTTTGACAATCTGCGGATCGGCTGTTCACTCTCGTCGCGTATAAACTCGCTAACACCAGGTCTCCTTTTGCTCGTTTCATGTCTCAAACAGAATAACTCCTGATGGTTACAAACGCAGCGGCTGTTTCCATTTCCGATGCACGATGAGACCACCAGGCTTCGCGGTCTCTCTTCATGCCAACCCGAAATATTGCTCAGAGATTTTGGCAAGTCTCATTGTATTCACTTTCTGGCGGAATACGTCGGCGAATATCGAAAAGTTCCAGAGACTGCGTAGAGACCCAATGTTCATGCTGACAATTTGATTTGCCACATGAAAACATGTCTGCTGATAGTAACATCTGAGGAATAAGCCATCAGTGATCTTCAACTATGTTCAGTGGGGGCTTACTAAGTCCGGATGCCAGCGTACCTTGATATGCAGTTAGAACTCCAGACTTCGCAATGAGAACGTACCGTCAGCGTCGCATATGGGGGATCGCAGGGCAAACACGAAGCTTGTTGCAGGCGGGTATCAGATAAACAGCAAATATCCATCGATAGGGTCTTTAATGTTCAGGTAAATGCTAATAAAATAATAATGGGTTTGTCGACTGGACTGGAACGACGCCCTGCGAATTTGTGTGAGTTAAAACTAGAAGACAAGCGAGTATTGGAAGCAAGACGGGAGGGACAGGAATTGGGGGAATGAAAACAGGGGGATAAAGGTGAAGTTGGAGCAGGACGATACGGATGAAAAAGCCCAAGAGGGGGAATAAGAAGATGAGAAGGCTTGAGTAATAGCATCTAAATTCCTATCCACCCTGCTCGATGCAGCAGATAGGGTGCCGTTTATTATCCTCTGCGACGGCCAGAAAATCAGGAAATGGTTTGTAGGAAAAGTCGTAAAGTTGTATAGCGCGGGCAGGATATTGTCACTTTGCCCAGGCCTAGACAGGAGAACGATTAAAGTTCTCAAACAAAGCCAAGTCTTCTCCGGATCGACCCTATCTTCCATTGGGGACTTCCCACGCGATAGTCTCTGACCAAAACAAGTTGTCCTGGGGAACATTGACGTGCTTGAGTTCTGTGTTGCTCATTGTAGTGCCGATAAAATTTGAGGGTGTTTTTTGTGTGGAATAGTGCGTCTCGGGAGCAGTAAAGAAGTTACAGTAGGGAGCTACCTTCCCATTAGTGCCTCTGCCGGCGATGAATGATTTGGAACCTAGAGGTTCGAGGTTTATCTACACACTAGCAGGAAAGTGTCCAGTACCACTTGCGTAGTTCTTCCCCCTATCATCTTCAGTAACAATCGCTTAAACGTGACGACGAAGCGTTCTGCCTGCCCATGTGACTGGGGGTGATACGGCGGTGAGCGCAGATGCGTGATGAATTCTGTGCGCAAAACTGGGCAAAACTGGGAAGAAGTGAGTTGAAAACGATTGTCGATTTCAGGTATGCCGTGATGGCTGAAAGCTCTTCTTGGAACGTTGTTTCGTGCACCATTTGTTGTATGCTTCATGCATAAGATCTCAGGATACTTGCTGAATGAGTCAACAACGAGCAGATACTGCTGGACATTCACGGGACCAAAGAAATCAGCGTACACTCACGGCTTCGTTGCTATCGGCCGGCAAGCCAGTTCGGCCTTTTCGGATGCTTTCGGCTTGTACAGATCTGGTTGATGGGAACATCCAGAAGGCTGAAGCGTTCGGTCCAACCTAGCCCAAGGAGGTTCGAGTTATCGGGACTTGAAACGAAAAAAAGTTCCGCAAGCGGTGAAAACGGCAAGGCGGCACTCACATTCAACCTGACCGATTAAACTCACTTTGGTGCCTGATGTGCTCATCGCACGCTGGCCGGTCGGTTTAATGTCAGGTGCACGAACAGTCTTCCACAGGTTTTCCGATATGACAGTGACGTCGGATGCCGTCAATTTGCAAACGTGCTCAAGTTTTGTCGATGCTGATAGTGACAAATTTCCACTTATCCTTAACACCTTCGGTGAAGTTAGTGTTTACTCTCCTTGTAGATTTGTCGCGACATTGTCTTTAGGCAGTGTATCCTGGCCTGAACGATAATTTGGATCTGCGGTGGATCTCCTTGTGTCCACTTCTATGGCGCTTCGAAAGACCTGCTTGCTGAAAGGATACCATCTAACAAAATGCCAACCTCCGCAGTACCAACAAGCAGACGGAGGTTTAGCTTGTGGAAATATCCCGTTCTTATTTGCTGAGGTGTTGCCTCTGGAAATTTGATGGACAGTAATATCATCAGTATGCACCCTTGAATCGTTCACCATAACTGTGTCGCGCTTTAAATTCATGACTGGACTTCAGCAACGACATTTTGTAATGTGACATCTGGATTTTGGTATCTTTGGGGGACTGCAAACTAATATCAGGGACTCGAACTGATCTTCGGTAAGCGAATTTGGTTTAAAATTCTAGCATTCACATTGTACTGTTGCTGCATGAGCAATAAAACCGTCACTTTTGCAAAGTTTCAAACAATTGTACAGATTACTAAAAACCGAAGACCAGTCTCTATAAGCTAAGCAACTGTGTCATCAAAGCTGAAATCATGGGCGGTCTTCGGCAAAATGTAGTTGAGCTTTCTGTCATGCTCGACCGCGCCCAGTTTTCGTTACAGCAAACGAACTTCTGACTTCGAACTCTGTCCTGAAAACATCTTCATGGCGCCTGAACCAAGCATCGAATTTTAGTGTTGAATCAGGAACAAAATTGAACTCAGTAACGTTGCTGACCACTGTGTCCGCTGAAGGCTTCCCAGTGTTCTGGTGAGGTGTGGACTGAAGAGCTAAGGTTCGAGTGAGAGTCTCAAACATTCGCAGCCGCGCGACTTCCAACTGCTGCTGCCATTGATACAAAATAACCTTAAGGTCTTCTGATGAGATTGACATCCTAATTTAGTTCACATTTGTCGCTGATTGTACGGATAACCTTCTGCTACAGCGCAAGATGACCGCTGCCTTGTTGAACTACCTTCTCGTGGTGGCAGTTTAATGGTTCGGGTGTACCCCGATCCAGCAAAGTGTTTGGCACCAATGTTCCACCTCCGTGGAGCATTATATTCCAGCAATTGTGCTGACTTCATGGGGACTATTGGGTCCCTGTTTGGTAATCTACCAAACATAGACGTATAAACTGATCATTCAGTCAACGCATCCCAATGGGCGCGATTCCCTAAATTCGCCCCGCTGACTTGCGGGTAGGTTATTTAGCCAAAGGCTCGGGGTGGAGTCAACTAAGTTAACTACCTACTTCGGCTTGGGCAACCGGGTAGTATCATGCCCTCTCGTAAAACCATGGACTGTATAACAACGTGCTCATCACCTACTGTTTCTGCTAGTCACTTTCACGCGACTTCATCACATGCCAATTGTTTGTTTGCTAACAATCTTCACTTTCCGTTACCCGATTCATGTGCTCAACAATCTGGCTGCGATTCCGGTTGCGCCGCAGCCAAGGAGTTCAACCAACGGCTCTCCTTCGTCCCCGATCCTCGTTCCGTCTGGCGTGCTTCAACGTTCGGACACTCATGCAGACTGGATAGCAAGCCGGTCTAGCGCACACCCTAGATTCCCTAGACATTGATGTCTGCTGCCTTTCGGAAATCCGATTGCAAGATCCAAGCACTATGCTTACATTGACACTCCCAATGACCACGAAGCCAGATATCACCTGCGTCTTTCTGGAAATCCAGAATCAGCCTCAGCTGGTGTGGCTGGTGTAGGTATCGCAATGAGTGGCAAGGCCGAGGCAGCACTACTGGACTGGTTCCCCATTAACAGCAGACTATGTGAAGTTCGGTTTCGGGGTTCATGTAGAATTAACAGGCACCGCGAAGAGAGACACAACTTGTTTGTGATCTCCGTGTACGCTCCAACTGACTGCAGTGGCGACTCGGTCAAGGACGAATTCTACCGAGATCTACAGCAGCTCTTGACTAATGCTAAAAAGTCGGATGTCGTTATCCCTGCTGGGGATTTTAATGCACGAGTTGGCCTCCTGTTACCATACGAACGCCACCTTGGTGGTCATCACGCGCTCGATGAGAACCGCTCTGATACTGGGGAGAGACTTCTCACATTGTGCGAAGACAACCGTCTGTTTCTTTCGAGCACTAACTCCAGGCGTACGAAAAAGCGTTCCGCAACGTGGCGTCCCCCTTCGCCAACAAAACCGTGGTCTCAAATTGATCACATTGCAATTAGCTTCAGATGGCGCGGCAACGAACTGGGCTGCAGATCCTTTTGGTCCATTTTCGTCGACTCAGATCATGCTATGGTCTGCGCGAAAATCTGTATGTGTTTTGGAGGATCCCGAAACACGAAGCACCGCAAGATTGATGTAAACAGATTAATTGATTCCTCTGTCCAGACGAGCTATCAGTCTTCATTGGCATATGCACTCAGTTGCAATCCACCGCAAGAAGTGGAACAACACTGGACTTGTATACGGAAAGGGATGACCATTTCCGGACAGTCATGCTGCGGCCTAACTCGACGACTCTTGAAGGCTTGGATCTCTGCTCGTTCTCTGGAGCTGTTCGAACGCCGCAAAGATATCCCCGCGGAATCAGATTGCAACGAGCGGCGCCGTTCTGACAACCGGCTGCTCAAGCAAAGCCCACACAAGAATCGCGAGACATGGTAGTGTAAGCGTGCTTTAGAGATGGAGACCGCTGCCCTCTCTGGCAACACTCGCAGGGTCTTCCAACACATTCGGTC
Organism: Dicrocoelium dendriticum; assembly: GCA_944474145.2. NCBI lineage: Eukaryota > Metazoa > Platyhelminthes > Trematoda > Plagiorchiida > Dicrocoeliidae > Dicrocoelium > Dicrocoelium dendriticum. The sequence continues at coordinate 56,434,046 of OX104069.1, read as the reverse complement.
TACTGACCTCAGGAAGCCTGGTGTCAGTGAGGCCATTAGTGAGGTGGATAGGTCTCCGATCACCAACCGACAGAGGCGTATGGACCGCTGGGCCGAGCACTTTCACTCGCAGTTCCACTGGCCACCATCCATTAGTACATGCAGTACACCTTGTTGTCCACCCTGGCTCGTCTCACTGAATCCACTCAGTGAAGCGGAAGTCTGCCCCGAGATTCGACGCCTGAAGCGCTTCAAGGCTGCCGGCTTAGATGGACTTCCTCCGGAGCTATTCAAGTACGGCGGTGTGGCGATCATTAACCAGCTGACCGCGCTGTTCGCAAAAATTTGGCATAAAGTGAAAGTGCCTTCCTCTTGGGATGAATCAGTTATTGTCCCGATTTTCAAGAAAGGCGCTCGCACTTCTTGTGCAAATCATCGCGGGATTAGTCTTATTTCGGTTGCCTCCAAGCTATTGTCATCCATTCTGCTTCGCAGGCTATCCCCAGTACGTGAATCATACTATCGTGAAGAACAAGCTGGTTTCCGTCCTGGCCGAGGATGCGTGGCTCAAATCTTCACGCTCCGCCAGCTCCTCGAACATCGCCACATTTATCACAGGCCCACTATCGTTGCATTCCTGGACATACGTGCCGCTTTTGACTCCGTCGATCGACCTGCTTTATGGCGTTGCTTGCTAAAGAGCGGGATGCCAGAGAAATATACCGCCATCATACAAGCACTTTACCTTCATACATCCCGCAAAGTGAGGGACTATGGCAAGCTTTCCTCGCAATCAACCGTCAATAGGGATGTGCGACAGGGCTGCCGTATGTCTCTATTCCTCTTCAACTTCGCAATCGAAGACGTTCTGTCGAATGCTCTAGAAGGTTTCCAACATGTCGGCCTAGAGCTTCTACCGGGTGAGCGCGCGCCCGACTTAGGGCATGCTGATGATATCGCCTTACTTGGTGACGATCCTCAGAGTATGCAACTCATTCTGGATCGTTTGGCGGTTGAAGCATCTAAGTATGACATGAGCTTCGCCTCATCGAAGTGTAAAGTATTGCTCAAGGATTGGCTTTCACCTGCTCCTGTACTCACTCTCGAAGGTGCACAACTTGAACAAGTAGACAGTTTCGTCTACCTTGGGAGCTGTGTTTCTGCTGACGGCACTATCAACAAAGAAGTTTCTCTTCGTATCGCTAAAGCTCGATCAGCATTTGTTAATCTGAGGCACTTGTGGCATCGTCGCGACGTCTCATTCTCACTAAAGGGCCGCGTTTACAGCGCATCAGTTCGCTCAGGATTGTTGTATGGGTGCGAGTCCTGGACGATTCGCGTGGAAGACATGCATCGTCTTTCTGCCTTCGATAACGGTTGCTTAAGGAGGATCGCTCGTGTTTGGTGGCAACATCGAATTAATAGTAATGACGTTCGATGTCGCATCTTGGGGAATAGGAGTATGCCTTTCAACAAACTGATTATGTTGCGCCAGTGGAGATGGCTTGGTCACATCCTACGCATGGCACCTGAGCGTCTACCGTGTCGCGCTCTATTTGCTCATCAAGGACCTGGTTGGAGGTGACCGCGTGGTGGTCAGCCTTCCACTTAGCGGCAGCACATGAAATCGCTGACGTCGTGTCTAGCCGCTGTTGGATCCGTGCGTCTTGCAGAATGGGGACCCAAAGATGAGGAGTGCCAATGGTTTAGCACTCTTGAAGACATGGCCCGCAACCGGAATCAGTGGAAGGATTGCGTACAGAATCGTACTGATTCACGTGTTTAATACTACAAACATTGAAAATGACAAAAAAGGAGAAAAATCGGCGTGTGAAAAACAAAAGGTTTCGTTCTACTTTTTGTCAAAAGTTTCTATTCTTCCTGCGGCATATTAGTTGAAGTGTGTTGCTCACCTTCAACAACCATGCCACGATGATTATGACGCAGTGACTTCCCTTTATCTGCTAATCTCCATGGCTTTGTTGGCTCTATGTCTAGTTGCTAGGCTGTTGTGATTAAATACATACATACCTACAGATTAGAAAACAAAGTCCTCAAGCGAAAACTGTATTGAGCATCCGGCAAGCAGTATAAACAAATCAAGTCGAATCAATAGTTAATAAAGAGATAGCCTAGCGCTCATTGGCGGGCTTAAAGATAGACCATCCTCATTGGCTGCGTTCAAAGTAAAGCGTCACCATTAGCCCGCTCTCATTGGTTGGCCAATAAGCTTTGGCCTGCGTCATGTACAACTGTTCCGGGTTGCTAGCAAAGGGGTGCCTGCACCCTTAATAAGATGCTTTGCTGCTGTTGTTAAGATTTGGGCCCAGTTGTACAAACGAATGAAACAAACACGAGAAACAAAACCCAAATAGAATCAATCAACGTACCTAAATGCAGTGTTTTCGGCGGCAAATCTATACGCTCTAAATGTGCGTAGATCAATGCCCTTGCCTTTACAGAGCTGGGTGAGCCGACAATTGCTTTCTTGAAAATAGTAAAAATCGGTATCTGCATGATAAGCTACAAAAGGAAAATCGGAGGCAAGAGGGATAGGAAGTGGAAAGAAATACATCTGGTGTACTTTCATCATGCATAATAATTATCATCACCACATTGTACAAAAAGAGGAAAAACACTCCAGCTATTGTGCCGAAATGTGATACAAACACATAGCCGTAAAAGGAACAAAAAGATAATGTAAAAACAGAAATAAAAAGCATATTTTCGCTATGCATCGGGACTGAGATCGTGATCGGAGAGGTGAAGCGGCGTGAGTGGGATAAAAAAATTATAACACAAACGCCATTGAGGTCGTCTCCTGACCATAACAACAAGTGTCTCCAACCAGAAGTAAATATATAGCTGCGATGTAATTGAATTCCTGAATGACCAAGTGATCCCTACCAATACAGGAAAAAAAACTTTGCGTTTGTAGGGTGAAAAGCACAGCCCGAAGAGGTTGACAGTCAGCGCTAATGTGTTCAGCGCTGCCTGGCACGTTAGTGAGCCGCCACGGTAATACCGTCGGCATACTCAAAATCAAGAAGTCTATCAGCTTAGAACAGCTCTAAGCTCCTAGGCAGTTTCCACAACGCAGTTTCCATGACTTCGTTGACCGGGAATTTAGAAAGGAATGGTGACAGCGGACATCTCTGTCTCACACCACTGACCACATTGAAGGTCGGGAACAGCTGGCCACAAGCCCTCACTCCGACGGAACTAGGCACGTATAGAGATGGGATGAAGTTTACCCAATTCGTGCACACAGATTTCGTAATGAGACATTTCCAACGAACACATCAATTCACCGAATCAAAGGCTCTGTTGATGTCGAGGAGCATGACTAAGGTGAATAGCCAATAGATGTGGCGGAGCTCCAACAAATTAAAGACGAGGTCAATGCGCACCCGATATAGACTAGGACCAGCTTGCTCTTCACGATTCTGGCTTTCAAAGGCACTAATCAGTAATGGAAAGACAACACGGACAAACAATTTAGGAGAGATGGAGAGAAGACTGACCCCTGTGAATGCAGTAACACGAATGTCAATAACGGAGCTGCCCTTTGCAGCTCAAATAGTTCCATAACCCCACAATTTAAATAATAAATTGTTCAAATCGTCTACAAGAGCTGGTCCTCCGAATTTGAAGAGGTTAAGAACAAGATCATCTGGTCCTATGGCCTGATTCAAGTTCGACTTCTGCTCGAGGGTGGGTCCAAGGTTACGACCCAGGGAATAGGGAGATCAATAGCCGGCGGATAACCCGACAATTCTGACAGATTACGTTGCCTTCCAAAGTATTTGGTCCAACACTCAAAGCGTTTTAACAAATTGTGGATATGATGCCGCTCTCGTTGTATAGTCTGGCTAACACTAGGTCTCCAAATGCCTGTTCCACATGTGAGACGGAAAAACAATCAGCGCTTACCAAGAGGAGTGCCTATTTTAATCTCTGATGTCAAATAAAACAATCAGGATTTGTGGTCTTTCTTCAGGCTAGTGCACACTTTTGTCCTTAGGTCTTTGCGAGCCTCGTAGTTGATATCAGTGGGAATGTGTCATGGAGTATCCAGGAGTTCCAGGGAGTGCGTAGAGACTCAGTCTCCTGGACGGCAATCAGACTTCTCACATAAAAGCACACCCGCTGCCAATAACGTCTGGCGAACATGTAACCAATGGCCGACAACCAGTTACAGTGAGCGTTTACTCAGCCCGGATGTCAGCAGACTTTGATACGCATTAAAAGCATCCGGCTTCGCCAATTGGCAAGTATTTATACACTCACAGCGTCGTCGAAGGCGTCCGCCGAAATGCAATCGTAGATCAGCATATAGAAGTTCACGGTCAGTGTCCACACATGTGTTCCAGATCCAGCGACAGTTTTGGACGCAACCTTTTCAACGGTAACTGCCTGTGATACAATCGATTTGCGTCCATGGCTGGTCTGAAGCTGGTGGGTGCCATATCACCGTAGGACGGATGCTGTCGGAAGTTAGTGCTCGCGAGAAACAGACGAACATCCTCACATAGATTTAACAACGGTTCATCGTTAGTATTACCGGAGCTTACACCGTGTTGGCCGTACAGGTGAAACTTATCATCAGACAATTTTCCAACCATCCGCATCGGTATTCTTTGGCGACGAAGAAGCTAGTTCTGTTGACGATAGATGTCATCACTCGGACTCAGCGCTAAAGTTTAAGGGGGCAAAGGTACTGATGACAAATAGGCACCTATTGGCCTCGCGCGACTTTGAGGTTTGAACGAGTCAACCAATTTGATGGCGCATATCCGGCTGTTGAGCAGGATACAGATGTGAATATTAATAGCCTAGATTGTTCAGTTGGTGGTCGGAGTGGGCGCTGAGCATGGCAGTTAAGATGCAAACGTTGCATCACCACTCGAGGTGAAATCGTCGTTGAGGTAATTTTCTGCGGAGCGGCGCGATGCGAATAGCCCTGCTACATAAAACGCATTGACTATATCACCTTGAGTGGTGATGAAGTGTTTGCATCCAAACTACCAAGCTCAACGCACACTGTGTTTGTTCGCTTGATTGGACATGGATTTGTCGACTAGACAGGATGGATTCACCTTCCACCGGCTCCTGCTGTGAAACTGCTATCACTTCTGCACTGATTATGTCACCGCGAATGGTGATGAAACGCTAGCAATCAAATTACCGTTCGGTGAAAATCAGATCAACTGACGTACAAGTATTTTAAATAATTTTGAACAGAAATTAAACAAAACCACACAGTCGGAGCAGTTTCTGTCAGGATAACGAAAGTATGACGTGTCATAGGAGGAATACAAACAATCCAAGAATCCCGTGCATTCATTTACCATCGGGAATATGCAAGCCCATTGCGACGAAATTGGGCCGTAACGTTGCCGTGCGATGGTTTGCGTGCTTCAGTTATTCGTCGAGCCATGCTTGGTGATACGTTTTGCACCTTCACAGACATACATGTCAGATCGGCCAAAGGTTACAGGCCTGACAAACTCAGTCTCCTGGCCGTCCAAGTTCGAGTCAGAGTGGCGCCTTACTCCATATAACGGACTATCTGTAGTCTAGTGCCAAATCTCCGCTGCCCTGACGTCAGGTTTTTGAATCAAAGGCTTTGCTTGAGAACCCTAATCGTTCGTCTGTCTAGGCCTATGCAATAGAATGAACCATTGATCAAGTAATTTCTTGACACTCTGGCCGTCGCAGAGGATGATCAACGACGCTCTATGGTGTATCGATCAGGGTAGATAAGGGTGAAGATACTACCGCTAAGACCATTCTTTCCTCTTATTTCCACTCTTGTACGTTTTCAACCCTATCATCCCGTTCCAACTAACTTTTATCCCCTGTTTTCAATCACACCAAATTGTTTCGATAGTTGCTCGTCTTCTAATTTTAACCAACAGAGAATCGCAGATTGTCGCTCCGGTTCAGTCTACAAGACCATGTCCAGCCAAGAGAACAACGTCAACACAATCGTTTCTATTAGGATCCCTCGATCCTCCCTAAGGCTGGCATACATTAACATGCGCACATGCTTTTGCTAATCTCCGGCACCTGTGACACAGATGTGACATCACTCTCGCTCTGAAGATCAGAGTTTACAATGCATCTGTCCATTCAACCCTCCTGTACGGTGGTGAAACCTGGACCATCAGGTCAACAGATGCAGAGGCTAAGTATACCTGACCAGCGCTGCCTTTGCAGTTTAGCTCATGTCTGGTGAGAGCACCACCAGAGCAATAAGTGCGTTCGGCGTCGCGTATTTTGTGCAGGAAGAGCAAGTGAACCGCTCGTCATATCACGCAGCAGGCAACGATGGCTTGGCCACATGTTGCTCATACGAGCAAAACGACTCCTGCGAAGTGCATGGTTTGTGCGACCGTTATTATCCCAATAATCTGTTGTTTTCATCCACTTGTGTCCACGTCCTGTTCGCATCCGCAAGTTGGACACCGGAACGCTAATCCAACTCTGTTTTGGTTGGTCTCGCGGACAATCATCGGTTTGGCTGTGGTTAATACGAGTAGGGATACATCAATCATTAGGCGTATTGAAGGCTCTCACTGATATCGTCGTTCTTATAGTGTACACCGACTGTTACCTATACATGGATGTGACTTTCATTGAGCTCGTTGAACTGGATTTGTTCACAGTGTTGCAGTTTAGTCACTAAAATTATACTTAGCTCCATGTCAACCCCCTCATTCATCAGCGCCGCTCCGAGTGCTGTCTACGCTACGTCGAAATTGTTCTCTAGCAATAACGTGGGAAGTACTACTGGGTGTCACCTATCGGGTAAACCCCATACTATGCTGTCGAAATGCTGGGTGAGCTCAAGACAGGGAACAAGCTGTATTGTTCTTCGAAGCGTCTGTCTAAAAGAGCCAATTGAGGTGACTGAGAGTGCGGCATTTGTCCGTCGCTCTCGGTAAATAATTAATTCGCAAGAGCCTAGACCGAAAAATGATTCTGATGGGTTGGAGTGCGGTCTGATTTTCCTAAGTGTAACCGATATTCTCTATCCCCCGGAACCTCGCGTCCAACTAGCACTCCTGGTCAATCCTAAGTAACTAAGTTAGACACCGTTTCAAGGCTTCACGGACATCCCGAACCCGTTTTAAACCAGTTGAAGGCCCAGAATTTCATCCACCAATTTAACGTCTAAATTTGAATGAGAGTGACCTTGAACGCATTGTACGTATGACATTGAAGTGGATATCATCAACCCGCACCCAGTCAGCGCATCTAGTTCGAAGTTGCTCACATAATAGAGGTCAGAAAAGCGAACCTAAAATGGGCGCCCAAATACAACAGGGCCAGTGAGAGAGGTACTTCAGAACAATTGAAAATTATGTACTGGTGAGCACCGTATACAATTGGTGGTAGCAGGATCAATATGAGTCAACCGCATTCCGTCTATTTTTAAACAGCACCAACTCGGGGCGAAAGATAGTACTGGAAAGCAGGGCACAACTGGAAAAAGACGGAGGCTGTAGGCAATATGTCAAGCATCAGACTAGAAACGGAAATGTCCTGGATCCGATAGTTGATCGACTAAAGCACATAAGTCGTCTGCAACAATAAAGATGTCTGTATTTCTGTCGATTGGAACAATAGGCAGCTTGCCCGTGGAATTAAGTACTGACAACCTCCGGGCTATAGTTGCTAAGAGAATAATCCGATATAATGGAGTGACATGTTGCATTCCATACCTGGTTACATAACGAACTATTAAAAGAGACAGATATTGGTAGCGCTGAGTTGCCACAGATAAATTATATTATCTAGCTGCCCATTCACAGAGCAAAGTAATGTTCGAAATTAATTACTTTGAGTCTTCGGCCTAATTGCCTGTAGCAAAAAACGTCGAAGAGCGGGCGAAGATTTGCAGTGTGGTAACAGCGCCTCAATCCCATGTGTTTGAGGCTAACCCACGAGTTCTCAAGAGGTTCAAGCTAGAGCTAGCTTCGCTTGTTCCGACTATTTGGTGTACCTGATGAAAATGCGGTGGTCACGATACAACTGCTATGGATCCCCATCCAAGCAACTCTACAGAGCAAAGGATGAAGTTATGAATAATGGATCACAAATCATAGTCAAGGAGTTATGGTGTTCACTGCAATGGTAACTGCGGTTATATTGTTGGGAGAGAGATACCAGAGAATAGAGCATTGCTACAAGAAATTGCTTGAGCTTATCATTTGCCTGCACAAATTGGCTCTTAAAGCCATATACTTTCAATGGTTGACTCTGACCGCCACGTATTCTCACTGGGTAACCCCTGTCCGACCGACTTTAAGTGCCGCTGGTCTGAAGTTGTGATAGAGGCACAGCTATGAAATGGCCTCGGATGATTTCTTTGGGTGATCTTTCTTCACAGACCGCGTAAGGTGACACAATGCTACTAAGGTCAATGGCGGGTTGGTTTCTACTCTACTGACCAGGGGCTGGCAGGCTGAGTTGAGGCAAATGGCAACTAATAGGTGAGAAAGGGTGATGCTCTTCCTGCGCCGGAGATAACTCGTGGCGCGCGTACTGTGTGCCAACCGAGCTGAGCCTGTAACGAGTAGTCGCTGCATCCGATGATTCGGCTACGGAAGAAGGGACTATGAAGCACTAGATATCCGATGACATATATATTATACACAAGCTGTGGTACGGATATTGCCATTGGAATCATGGATGAATAGGAAAACAGTATGAATAATAAGAAAAGAGCAACAACAACAAAAGCTTTTATGTCTAGTTTACCACTCACAGTTTTTGAAATGTTTTTCAGTTTGTTCTTTGTTTAGGAGGAGAAAGAACGGACATCACAACACACGTCCGCCATTGACATCGATCTTGAGCCAAGGCTTCCAAGGTATTCAACCAGCAATTATCCTCATCTCTCGGACCTCGACTAGGTAGTAGACAACAACCGGCCGAGGTCAATTGTTTCGTCAGGTTTTCCATGCGGCTTCTTCATGTTGTAGGCTGTCCACCAGACCGTCTCTTCCAGCCGTGTCCAGCAACTGCAAACAACGCACGACGCAGGTAACGCTGCACAGGGATGCGCAATACGTGTCCCAACCACCGCAGTTGATGCAGTGAGACGAGCTCCTCGAGCGAGTGGCTTCCTCGTCCCAAGACACGCTGTCTAACTTCCACATTGCTTACGTGGTGCTGCCACCACACAAGGGCAATGGACCGCAGACAGCGGTGCTCGAAGACATATAGCCTGCGCAAGTCATCTTTACGAATGGGCTAGGTCTTGCATCCGTACAACAGTACAGCACTAACAGTTGCACAACAGACCCGCCCTTTGATGGAGAGACGAATGTCGTGGCGACGCCACAAGTGCCTCAGCCTAGAAAAAGCGAGGCGTGCTCTCGAGATTCGCATCGAAATCGTGTCTATCACAGCTCCGCCAGCAGTGATGCAACTTCCCAAGTAGACAAAGCTCTCCACAACCTCTAGTGTCTCACCACCAAGCGTGAGTGCATGCAGAGGCACCTGCCAGTCTTGGAAGAGAGCCTTGCATATGGGTGGTGAAAAGTACATACCATACTTTGATGCTTCAATCACCAAGCGGTTTAGTGCAAGTTGGACGACGTGTAGATCGTCACCCAGCAAGATGATATCATCAGCATAATCCAAATCAACAACTCGACTAGCTGGGAGGAACTCAACGCCAGCGTTCAACGAATCGCCCAGAGCGTTCTTCAGGATATCCTCAATGGGAAAGTTGAATAGGAACGGAGAGATAGGGCATCCTTGTCGAACTCCACTGAAGACCACAAAGGTACGCGAAAGTTTGCCATAAGTCATAACCCTGCCCGAGGTCAGACTATAGAGAGCGCGCAGTATGGAGACGAACTTCTCGGGGACACCATTCTTCAGTAGGCAGTGCCACAGTACCGTACAATCGACAGAATCGAAGGCTGCACGGATATCCAGGAACACAGCAATCGTTGGCCTCTGATACACATGGCGGAACTCGAGGATCTGGCGGAGTGTGAAGATTTGATCGATGCAGCCGCGAGCAGGGCGAAATCCAGCTTGTTCTTCTCGTTGCAACGATTCGCGCGCTGGGGATAGCCTGCGAAGTATGATGGACATCAGCAGCCTGCAAACGACGGGAACTAAGCTTATGCCTCTGTAGTTGGAGCAGATTGAGTGCAGGCCCTTTTTGAAGATGTCCGATGAGGAGGATAATGAGATCAGATTTCTCTGAACTCTAATCAGTGACCAGTCTGAATTGAGTAAGTCTAGATGCCCCCGGAAGGTATCACACTGTGAGCACGAATTGATGCAAAACAACGAGCCACGATGAGGCTCAGCCTAGTCGTGATGGGGGACATGAGTAGGTTGGGCATGATGGAACCGACTGTCGGTAAGCGATGTTTAGGGCGCTTCTGTTGTTAAATAATGAAAGAAAACAGGAACAATTGATATTAAATGAATAAGGATAGATAGTGTCGGGGAGTGGTAAGATGATCAACCGAAAATGTGCACGGTTTGTGCATATGTCCATACAAAGGAGAAACACGTGGAAGGTGGATCAGCGTAGAAGAGAAACGGCGGATAGAAAAGAAGAGCAAACCGATTAAACTCACAGGGGGTAGTTCAACGTTATCACTAGGACGACAGGCCACTTCTTTATTGCAACTCGGATTGAACTCATAGGCACTGGAGAGCACTTTGATCACTCGAGGCATGGCCATGTATGGAGAACGCATGAATGCCCCACAAAAACATCTGACGGTGTCTAGAAGAACGTTGTTCGTGCTGAACTTCATTGTGTTGTACCACCAAGTGCCCTGTAAATGAGAATAACATCTAACACGTAAACAACATCGGCACGAAAATCGGGAAGCGACAATCGTTGACGACATGCAGTCAATGATCATGCAGGGAGGCAGTAAAGCGTGGCTTCAACGTTAAAGATAAGGGGGTTGAGAGCTCCATCATCTGGCTAAGAAGGCCAAGAATACAATGCAGAATAATACACATATGTGGCTGCAAAAATGGGACAAGGATGTGTTGAGACAATAGAGATTAGTGCAAAAAGGCGTGGTTTCTGGAACATATCTAACGAGGATTACTGTGCATCAAAAGGCAGGTGTATGTCCCGATATTCATCACTGCAGCGTGGCATTAACGCTGACCTATGTGCTAGCAATACGCACTAACAGGCAGTTATACTGCAAGTGAGACAAAAAGACAAGACATAGTAGCTGGAGTGATTGATGACAAGAATGTGACCCATTAAAATAGAACGTAACCAAAAGACAGAGGTTAAATCAAAAAGGACAATAGACGTCAAGATTTCCACAGGAAAAAGAGACAACCGGAGATTCCCTAGAATGTGTAGATAGGATGATGTCAAGGATGTAGGAAGCAGCAACTCCCCAGGTGAGAGTATTGAGGAATGAGTCACGGAGGCTTGCAGATCCTCCTGGGAAACTGTAAGCACACATTCATTACTACGAGAAGTAACACCTACCCGCACGTATTGGCAGACGCACGGTTGAACAGATAGTGTAACACGATGACTAATTCGACAGGTGAAAAGTGGTGTCAGGGGACAGAAATATGACTTACCACAGCGATCGGAAGCAGAAGCATGAACAGGAAGATGTAGGCACCGATAACCTGAAAAGTGGAAGTGTGGCGCATTTGTATAGCAGGAGTGGAAAAAAGAGAAGAGGCTAGGGGTTAGTAAAGATTTGTATTAAAACAGCAAAAGGAGAGAATAAGTCAAACGGATTTATTACGATGCAGTCAATGCTCGAATGGAACATGGCTCTCATCGCGAATTGGTCTACTAATGTGAGTACGAAAACTCAAATGATACCTGCGTCTGTGGAAGGACTGGAAGTGTAGCTTACGCTCGGTTATCAATACATCTAATCATAAAGTTAGTATTCGTTGCGAACCAGAAAGAATAACGTTACGAGATATGCGAATGAGAACAAGAGTTGGTACAAAACGACCCTCAGTTCTTCAGCACGCTCATTAGAGCAAATACTGCACAGTCCCAACAAAATCCTGAAAATGCAGAGGGAAGGCGTGTCACGAGAAGACTTAAGTGTTTTGCGAATATCTATGAGTGTAACGCAGTCCAGGTTCCCAAGCCAAGTGTGTGGGGAAAAGTAGTTTTTGAGTGTAGCCTACAAGAAATCGCCCAGCTGATTAAGCAATGGAGGTAGCTATCGGTATCGGGTCAAAAGTTGCTAGGAGGACACAGAAGTCAAATGTGGAAATTCATGGTAGGTTCCTGTCAAACAGCCGTAACCACGTGGACGGGGGAGATCCATTGAAAGAGACCTACGATACACTGAAGTTCGGCAAAAAGGTTGAGAAGGGTAGTGATCGCGAGAATAGTATACTCAAAGTAAAAAACCAGGGAATAGCACTACACAATTTTAGAGTGTGGCATATAGACTAAACCGATTTCACGGAGGTGTCTAAGTACAGTGCTTTAATCGGTTTAGTGGTATTGAACTCAGTTGAGAAGCAAGTTCGAATACGTTCGTCATGGCGCGTATGAAGCAATTTCAATTGGCGATAGGCTCGCCCACTTTGATCGCCTTTATATCACAGAATAGTGAAGTGTAAGTTCAGGTGGCTAACGAAAATATAGAAGTGAAGCAGTATGCCAACGTGCCTCTTGGCCTGGTTCGAATCCGGGTGACTGACAAGCAGTTGTTGAAGCGCGTCATTTGCGGCTACGGACAAAGCCGAATTATGTCCAAGCCAGTGATCCACTGCGTACGCGCCATGTGGCGCCGTGCCGACAGACTAAGCAAAGCAACCTGAAAAGCGTTGGTACATCCCGGATAAATGGCTGAGAAGACCATTGAAGCTACCTGCCATAATGGCAACATCCAAATTCATGTACAAGTGAATGAAATACAAGATTCGTATATGGAATTCCGTCCCAAAGAACTGGCAAACGCAGTCGGCGCGAAGGGGGTTAAATGGAACAAACAAGAACGACATCGTATTCTTGAACGATGACGTTAATTATGACAGAGGTTCAGATGCGAATGATTTAAAAAACAGTAGAGTATAGTGACGCAGATCACTGACCCTATCCACAGGGACCCCATCACTGCATTGCTGGAGATGAGAAGGGCAGTTCTTTTCGCCAATAGAGTATCAGCCGAGTAGTCAATGGTAAGTAAAAAACGCTGTACTTTTATAACTGCTCCAGAAACAGTTCAATTCGAATCTAACAGAGCTTGAACAGTCGACCCAAAAGTGATAGAAAACGAAGGTTCTTAAATGGACCGATAAACACAAATAAACTTTCAGCATAAATGAACCGTGTAGTACAGCTTCTATTCTGAACATCTTCGGAGAGAATAAATCCTTTTCAATCGGAACATAATATTACTTGAATGACATCATAAATGGTAACAATAAAAAATAGGCCAACCTCACCAAATAGAAGTTCTCCTTTCGTACCATCCATCTGGGCAGCGCGATCCCAAAATGAGCGACTAAAAATATGAAAACAGAATTAAAAAACGAAATATGCGTGCATGGGCTAAACAAGACGATCTGAAAACATACATTTAAGCAACAAAATGTAATCACAAACCTGAAAAAAGAAAGCGTACAGCAATAACCGAATGTAGAAGAATAGGTGAAAAGGAGAGCAAAAGCGGCTGAAGTTGACAGTTTAAAAGCCGAAAAATTACCGATAAGACATGTAGCAAACGGTTATCAAGCAATACACGTCGGTCAGAATCAGTACGCGGTGATAAGGTTGGTATTTAGGAAAGATGGGATGAGGAAGCGATGTTGGCACAGGGTAGCACATGGGCTCTGGAAGTAGGCTCAAAAAACAATATAATTGCGTCGAGGTGGTATCTAGTGTCCCTAAGTGCTATCGAATCGAAAATCGAAACAAGAGTCAAGTCGACTAAGTCAAGTGGAAATGAGGACGAGGGGCGATGAAGTATCCACTAACCTTGACATTTGGAACCAGGTCAGATGGCACTAGCTTAAACAAATTATGGCAAATCTAACAAACCTCTAACTCAGACCAAACGCAGTATGCAACATATCTTGATGACAACCGAAGAAAAACTGCAGTGGCAAAGCCGAGACCGCAGTGAATATTTGCCAAGGAAACTTAATCTGCTCCACAGTAAGCTGGTAGCTAATAATTATCATGTTTAAAATATGCTATGTTTACTTAAACGAGCAAAATGCACCCATCCAGTTGCGGTAGAATCAGTCGCTGTGACACACATCGTCACTGCAACGAAATTAAAATGGTGATAAAAGCTGATGAAAGACAGTAAACGAGTAAAGCCGATAGGCAAGCTCAAAATCGTTTAAGGAAAGGTTGGTGGCTAGTAACAAGGAGCCAAATGCAATGGTATGCAACCAGTGCAACTACAGACAATAAGTTAGGCCCGTGCGTGAACACTCTCGTCTACCGAGAACTGAACTATATGGGAATTTGAAAGCATTTTTGGCGACAAGACAGCAACGGGTGAGTTTGGAGAAATAATCATGACATTAGTGCAAGATCAAGCTTAATTGCTAGGACGCCTTCAGAAAGAGCTTGTGTAGAAAAGGCAGCGAAGGCCAAGTCGAAGGCGAGATGTACACTTAGATTAAGACTGGTGATTATTATCCATCGTACGCCGATGAGAATCCCGCATCGGTCAAAACACGCAGCCCACAGAGAAAATATGGCGAAGGCGAAATGAGTGTGGGCTGCTAATTTTGAAAGACCAGATGTTAATTCCGGATGGCTATTTTTCAGAGAGCCTGAGTGGGCACGCAGAATATGGTCGGTGAAGTAAATTGTAAATTAGAGATAGTTCAACACGGTCCATTTTCAGTCAGTAGGCTTTGGCTAGTCTGGAAAAGCACTAGACACTGGTGTTTCGACCTGCGTCTCGTCAGTGGTGCGCCTTTCAGCGGACTCTGCCGGGTTCCGCCCCATGACATTCGAATGCCAACAGCTAGTGCCAGTTCGCCATGGGTGACATCCGTGGACTGTTGATTGTGATATAGCTCGGCTCCTCTCCTAATGCCATGCCGGTTACAAACTGTGCAGAGGATAGCAACTAGCCCCAAAAGCTAGGACATTCCGCCATAGTGCCTTGGTACAACGCAAGGAATTATACGGACAGATTTTATATTCCTAATAAGTAGCGGGGATTTGGTATGATTAGAGATAGTTCATCACGGTCACTCACAGTCAGCAGGCTTTTGGCTAGTCTAGAAAAGCACCAGCCTGATATGGCAGAAAAAGTTGAGACGGGCTATATCACAGGCAAGTGTCAAGCACGCAAGTCCACGGATGTCACCCGTGGCGAAGTGGCACTAGCTGCTAGTATTAGGAAGTCATGGGGCGGAATCCGGCAGTCCGCTGGAAGGCGCACCACTGAGGAGACACAGAAGGTCGAAACACTGGTATCTGGTGCTTTTCCAGACTAAGCAAAGTCTGCTAACTGAGAGTCGATGGTGATGAACTATCTCTAATCATACCAAATCCCACCACTCATAAGTAAAATTGCAAATTATTACATGGAACTGCTACCACCGCTGCACCCTCAGATAAAGCGTGGAATGGCCAGTAAGTGCGCAGAGAGAAATAAGCGGTGGGAATTTTTAGAGTCTAAAGGGTACCACGGAGCAAAGGTGGACATGTTTTCAATGTCGTTGCCTATCACAGTCCACGCGGCTGGTCCGTGTGAATTCACTGAATCAACGCGCATCTTACTGTTTACCACAGGCTGTTCCATCAGCAATCTCACTACCAATTGAGACATCGGAAATTCACATTGTTTTCATTGAAACTGGTAGTAACCTTTTCGGTGTTTAACTCGTAGTAAACGCCCCGATTGACCACCAAATGTAGTAGACACGAGTTGTAGTTCTGCCAAGTGTAGAAGCAGCGGTCTGCAGCATATGCCGGGGAAACATACAGTTGCTTGATTCATCCTAATAAGCTTGTTTAAAAGACAACATTCGGGCCGAGGACGAAACAATACGCACAGGTTGTCAATTGGTCACGTACAGGCCCTCCGCAACACGAAACGGTGTGTTATGACAATTTCGAACATAAGAATGAATGAGAAAAACGAAAACAAAGTGATGCAGATGTATTTTAACTACTGTAGTGAATACACAGAGGTTCTCGCAAACGCCGTTGTGACCCACGAGATGGCACCATAGAGGTTCAAGTGTATGAAAACCTTTCGTAGGTACTTACTAACAAGCCATGATGTGCTAGATGCGTAAATATAACCGCGCTATAGTTAAAACTAACAACAAGGAGGGGAATCAGCATCACCACCACCGTACAAAACAAAAACAACAACAGCAATAGCGGAAACAGCACATTAGTGCGTTGGACTAGTGTCGAAATTGTTATGATGGGAATCAACGGAGACAGTCGCACCGACTGTGCTAACCTCAGAGGTATCAGACTAACGTCAGTGGTGACAAAATTGCTGGCCTCAATTCTCATTCGTCGCCTCAAAGCGGAACGGGGATTCTGGAGAAGGGAGAAGCAAGCAAGCTTTCGCCATGAACATGGCTGTTTAGACCATATATACACTCTACGATAGGTACTAGAGCATTGCTACATGCATCACACACCGACAATAGCAGTGTTACTGGACTTCAAGAGTGAATTCGACTCAGTCGATCGATTCTTTCTGTTCAAGGTACGTGTGCAGGAAGGTTCCCGGGGAATATGTGAACAGCTTACGTGCTCTATACTCGGACAAGACAGGTCGCGTCAGGGTCTACGGTGACTTATAAAATATCTTCCCGAAAACAAGTGATGTGCGTCAGAGTTACCCGATTCCCCCTAATTTTTCAACTTCGCCGTGTATTCTATCATGGAATGCTTGCTTTCTGAAGCTTACGTTACAGACGTTGAAGTAATGCATAGCGAAAAGGTTGTTGATGTCGATTATGGGGACGATATCGTCTTGCTGTTTAATGATGTATGGGGCTGCCAAATCAACCCTGAATAACTCTAGAGTGATCAAATCATATGGCATGCGTCTCGCATCTTCAAAGTGCAGTGTTGTTAGAAGAACACGAGCCACTTGACCCCTTGATAGCGAGAAATTCAAGGTAGTTGATCACGTAAATGCCATGGCAGCTACACAAGAAACGATAGGCGTATAACCACTGAAATCAGTTCACGTAACACAAAAACCAGAACAGCCTGCTTGAATCCGCGACATCTTCCGCCTCAGAAAGGGAATTCCCTTGGTTTGATAAGCCGTGTTTACAAGACTACAGTGAGGGCCGTCCAACTCTATCGGAGTGAGACTTGGCCCCTTCGATTTGCGGCAACTTGAAGTCTTTGAATATCGCTGTCTGCGGAGCATTGATGGTGTCGGATCACACCACTGTGTACGCAACGACGATGTGCGAAAGCGAGTACTAGGCAGCGATAACCAAGCTAGTCCCTTAGAACAACAGGTAGCACTTAATAAGTTGCGTTGGCATGGACACGTACTACGTATGCCCGGTCCGCTCTTACCTAGTAAGGAATTGCTTTGTTTGCCAGATGTAGGGTGGTGCAAGGCCCTAGGTGGATAAATGTTAACTTGGCAATGTGAAGTGAAGTCAATGACGACCAAACTGGGTGCCGTCGGTCCGTCTCGCCTTCCGGCCTAAGTCCACGTGACTCGCCTTGTGCTTGGCACGATACATTACAAGATATGGCTCGTACTCGATACCAGTAGCGCATCCGCTGTCGGCTCCTAGTCGGACTGCCTGTTTAAAGGTTGTTTAGTGCTGAATTATCTGCGTGTCACTGGCTGATTTTCGCGTGGGGCAACAAACACAGCAAGGAATCTGTGTCACCGATGCTGCCAAATCTTTATTTGATAGCCAGCTGTTACCGCCGGTATTTTGTTGACAAAAGGTATGCACCTTGATCCTGAATGTTTGATTAAAGCATTAGGTTTTACGCTAGGCCCCGGTCTCCGCCCGTTATTATTTTTCATTCCGTAGATCACCGTGGTTGTAAGACAGCGAAGCAACGGTTAAAATGGCTGCTGTACGTCTGTTGATGATGATGATGACGGTGTTGGTAGTGAGTCTCAGTGGCCAAGCGATGAAACGTCGGCGACAATCCTCTATGTGTTGGTGGCTGAAACCTGGGGCGAAGGGAATCGTCGCGGTACCGATGGGCCGGAGGCCAAGCAGACGAAGACTGAGGGCGCACAACCGGTCCGGCTCAGCACACAAGAGAAACGGCATGATTTTCAACAATTCAGAAGCGGATTGTTCAGTCCAGCTTGATGACACACATCGCTGTGGCAGCTAGCCAGCCGAGGAAGCATCAAGCTAAAAGACCAATGGCCAATCAGGCGCTAGTCAGGAGAATTAAGCATGTGGAAGACATCCGACATAGCACATCGGCAGGACAGCACGAATTTTGACAGAGGAAAAGCAGATTGGTCAGCCGTACAACGAACGGATGGGTTATGCTTGAGTCCATAGTAATTTCGCGCTCAGCTGTGGCAAAAATGCAATTGCAAGACCATTGACCAAATGGGCGGGCGGCCAATTAGACGCCACCATGCAGTCTGCCTGGAATGGCGACAACGAGGTTCAACGTAACGCTGGATTCGGTCCAGCTGAAGAACGAGCACAAACCAAATGGATGGAGATAACGCCACATGCCAGTTAACAAGGGCCAGTCAGTAAACGGACGACAGCAGAATACTGTATGTAGTCTAAACAGAACCGCGATTCTTTTAAATAATGATTTTTGGTCGTCGCCCAGATTCTGTTCCTGATTCCCATGGGGCCACACGACACTGTCCCAGATCCTACTCGAGACTCAGGTTATTTCTACTTGATGAGTTCATACACAGACAAAGCCGATGGGGGAGCACAGCGTTTGGAGTGAACGGCATCAAAACGTCTGCAATGTCGGAATTCATCAGACACTGTTACGTGAAAAGCTCAGTCGAAATGAACAATGCGACATACCGGGTACCGGTAAGGTCTGTGCTGAGTAAGTTCCATGCACCAGGGATAACGGGAACTACACTTCGACATGTCGTGTTTGGTGACAATTAACTTGGTCAGATGAAGCATCGTGTTTGAGCACCAGGGAACCAAGTTACACTCAGATAAGCCGCCCCAACTGGAGAAAACGACGATAGTCTAAATCAGTCGTTGAAAGCAGGTATGGAACGGCTGACCAGCCAGCACAATTTTCAGTAGGATTCTTGACAGCTTGGCGAGAAAGCTGATTACCAACGCGCGCATGTTCGCCATAAGGTGCGCTTGGGACATACCCTGCGAGCGTGTTGCCACGGCCCAGTCGAAAGCTGATGAAATCGCGTACCAGACATCATGCATGTTGCCAAGGTCTGACCGGAAGCTGATGAAGTTGCGCGGCAGATATCATGTACATTGCCATGCCCAGGGGAGGCGGATGAAGAGTGGCCAGACGGAGCGGACAGTCAAATGTGGAGTGTGAGGGTAGGAGGAAGACACGTAGCCAAATCCACCAGACGGTGTTTAGAGGATTGGTGAGACTGACCTATAAATATAAGCGTTCTCGGTTCTAATACAAATCTAGACGGTTGAGCCTTCTTCTGTTTTCCTTCCTGTCGGGTTGGCCAAGGCGTCAAGCAGAGCAGGCGTAAGGGCACAGATTTACCAGCAGGTGTGAAGCAAACGGTCGATTGCGGGTACAGCGTTATAACAGTGGTGACGCGAGTTCAATCGAACCCAGAGATGGCAGTCACGTTTGAACAATTGCGGATGCGTTTGCCGAAACAACAGGCGCAGTATGAAGCAATCCAGACCAAGCTGATCGAGATGCTAACTCAGAAGCTGACAGTGCAGTCAAGCTCAGGGTTAGGGACAAGTGAAAGTGCTCCATCGCCAGAAACCTTGACTCAGCAGATCAGTGAGTTCCATTATGACGCTGATGCCGGCATAACATTTGTTTCTTGGTCCCAAAAGTATGAAGACATGTTCCGGGTTGGTTTCCCCAACCTTCCGGCGGAAAAGAAGATCCGAATAATGCTGTGGAAGCTGGGTGCTGCCGAACACGAAAGTTCTCCAGTGTTAGCATACCTAAAAAGGGTACCGATTGGTCGTTCGTTGAAGTGGTCGTAGTCCTGTCGCAAATATTCGGAGAGCAGACATCGTTGTTCAACATCCGGTACAAGTGTCTGACAATAACAAAAAAGACGAAGACTGGGTCGACTATTCCAGCCGTGTGAACCGAGATTGCGAACGGTCGCAATTACACAAGATGACAAGTGATCAGTTTAAATGTCACATATATGTTTGTGGGCAACAAGTATCCGACATTCGAACAAGAATACTGAACAAAATTGAGCAGAATCCGGATGTCACATTGCAGCAAGTGACCGGTGAGTACTAACGCATGACGAATTTGAATCAAGATACCGCAATGATACAGCAGTTGTCCAAGCATAATGAGTTCATCGCATTCTAAACCTCCCTCTGCATGCTGGTTTTGTAGAGAGTGGCATTTTGCCCGCGAGTGCCATTCAAAACTCACACTTGTAACCGTTGCGACAGGAAAGGGTATAAGAGGTCACGTTGTCTGGTGAGTCGTCCAATTTTAACCAAGAAGATGCGTAACAAAGCTAGATCGTTCCGGCGTCCCAAGGTGACCAGAGCTATCACCGCAACTTTCAAGGTTGACAGGGCCAGCAAGCGCAAATACACATTTGTGAAAATCAACGGCTTCCAAGTCAAGTTACAAATCGAGACAGCTTCAGATATCACCCTGATATCTCGCGACACTTGGTGCATTCTGGAGCGACCGACACTCATACAAACGGGCCACACGGCAAGGAATACTTCAGAAAGTACGTTAAAATTGTTTTGTGAACTGAATTGTCAGGAAACTGCCGCAATAAACAAATCCAGACGACACGTTGCGTGACAGGGGGTTAGATTTGTTGGGGCTCGACTGGATGGATGAACTGAAACTGCTTGATCAATCAGTGCACAGTAAATGTCAGCTACCGCAAGTCAATCTGCTGTCGCAACCGTCGACTTCAAGCCCAGATTACTGAGATAAAACGACGTCACGATGCATTGTTCCAACCTGGTCTCGGATCCTGCAACACGGCTACTGCTGCATTGAACCTTAACCCATACGCTAAGCCAGTCTTTAGGCCAACACGAGTCATTAGTAGAAGCCGAGTAAAACCGAATACAATCTGAAGGAATAACCAACCGAGTTCACTATACAAAATGGGCAGCATTTATCGTGGTGGTAAAGAAAGGAAACGTTAAAGTCTATTTGTGCTGATTTCTCGACAGGTTTGAATTCCGTGTTGGAAGATCATCAGTATCCCTTGCCAGTATCAGAAGACTTGTTCAGCAAACTCAATGAGGGAAATGTTTCGCAAAACTTAACTTAACTGAGGCGTATCTGCAAATCCCAGTTGCCCATCGGTGCAGAACATCACTGACAGCAAAGGCCCACCTCGCAGATTTTCAATACAACCGGCTGCCGTTCGGAGTGAAAACAACACCGTGCATTTTTCAACAAATAATGGATACCCTGCTGAGCGATATCCCAAATACAGCAGTGTACCTGGATGATGCATTGATTATGGGCTCAGCTCCGCAAAGCTTGATACAGAAACTGGAGAGAGTGCTTTCGCGTCTCGAAGTAGCTGGATTCCGATTACGGGCTGAAAAATGTGACTTCCAGTTAGAAAGTGTCGAATTTCTTGGGTTTGTCATCGATCAACATGGCAGGCGTCCGGATCCCGCCAATATTGAAACCATCAAAAAGATGAAGTCCCCAAAAGACCTTTCAGAGCTCCGACCGTTTCTTGGGTTCGTTAGCCATTATAGCGTTTTCCTACCAAGCCTTCACTAAACCAGGGGTCCGCTGAACCAGCTACTGACAAAAGACAAGGATTGGAAATGAACGAAGGAGTGCCAGTAGTGTTTTGATGCAGTCGAAGCAGCTCTCACTTATGATCTCCTCTTGACTCAATTTAATCCGAAGTTTAAAATTGTCCTTGCTACGGACGCTTCCAACTATGGTGTCGTTGCTGTTATCTCCCACATTTTTCCGCATGGAGGAGAGAAGGCTGTCGCGCACGCAGGACCGTCATTAACGGCAACTGAAAAAACTATAGCCCGAAAGGGAAGAAAGCGCTCCTGATCGTTTTCGCAATGAAACGGTTTTATAGGATGCTGTATGGCGGACCTTTTACGCTCCTGACTGACCACAAGCCACTTCTGTCGATAGTCGGGTCAAAGAAAGGAATTCCCGTTTTTACGGCAAACCGATTGCAACGATGGACGACCATACTACTGGCCTACGACTTCAGTATGCAGTATAGACTGACGAAATTAATCGGTCAGGCGGATGCCCTGTCTCGTCTTATCAATTCACACCTAATGGCGGATGATGATTGTGTGCTTGCACATATCAGTTTCGAATCAGAGGTCCAACGAATCCTGGCTGATAATGTGAGAATACTACCAGTAACAGCCGACACCATTCGTATGGAGACATCACGGGACAGAATCTTGGAGAGAGCAATGCAGTGTGTACGAACATGTTTTCCAAATGGAGGCATACCTATGAAGTTGCGGCCGTTATACAATCGAGATGGATCCCTGTCAGTCGTGGACAATTGTCTGATGTTTGGAGATCGAGTGGTGGTGCCAAAGAAATTACAGAGGCAAATATTTCAGCAGTTCCACACGGGGCACCCTGGTACCAGCCGCATGAAAGCCTTGGCACGCAGCTTTGTTTACTGGTCAGAACTGGATTCGGAAATTGAAAGTTTTGCCAACAGTTCGAATCTTGTCAACTTGCAGCGAAGGCCCCTCCCAAGTGTCAGTGACAACCTTGGCCTAAGGCAGAGAAACAGTGGCAACGAATACACTTAGACTATTAAGGACCAATCAGTGGCCAAGTGTACCTCGTTTTGGTCGACTCATTCATCAAGTGGCCTGATGTGATTCCGATATACAATCCGACTGCCCAGCAAACTGTCAACGAGCGGGAGAAGCTGTTCCGATATTTGGCCTGCCAGTGGTGTTGGTGAGAGACAACGGAACACAACTGACCTCAACTACTTTCCGCGAGTATTGCACGGAAAAGGGATTTCAGTAAATGTTTTCACCATCATATCATCAGCAATAGACCGGACAGGCAAAATGGTTCGTAGATACGTCCAAACGTGCACCCTGTAAGATAGGGCAAAGAAGGGCATCACAGGATGCAATCCAATCCTTCATATGCATGTATCGGAACGCTCTGAACCCAAACGCCCCTAATGGAAAATCCCTACAGAAGTACTATTTGGAAGGAAGATCCGGACATTGTTCGATAATCTTTTACCAAGGAGAATAGAAAAGCATGGCAGTAGTCACCTGGAGGAAGATTGCAAAGTCAGGCTCCCTAACTTCAGTGTAGTTGATCTGGTTTACGCCCGGGATTTTCGAAGGCCGAAGGGGTGGTCGAGCGGAACTGTTAGCAGCAGGAAGGGCAGAGTTATCCACAAAGTGATGGTTAGATGTGAGAGGTGGATTAGGCACATCAATCAGTTGAAACCGAACCATGACAAAACCTAAGGGCACCACGAACCACCAGCTTTGCGTTGGGACATTCTCCTAGACACGTTCGGGCTGGAAGTTGAGGGTCAGCAACCGTGAGACCGGTGAGACAAAACAAATGCCGCAGAAATCAGATACACAATGCAGGTCGGCTCGGAGGCGAAGAAGCCCAAAGTAGCTGCAAATCGATCAACAGGCGAAAAGCAATGAACAAAATTAAGTTCAAAGGGTTTGCAACTTGACTCAATTCGGAAAGGGAGGTGATAGGTAAGTGCGAAAGCTGATTGCTACCGCGTGCGTGTTTGCCACAAAGCGTGCTTGAGACAGACCCTGCGAGCGTGTTGCCGTGGCCCAGCCGAAAGCTGATTAACTCGAGCATCAGACATTGTGCGTGTTACAAAGGCCTGACCGGAAGCGGATGAAATCGCGCGTCAGACATCATGCACGTTGGCATGCCCTGGGTAGGCGGATAAAGACTGGCGTGCCCGAGCAAGACGGTGAACTGGCCAGACGGAACAGAGAGTCAAGTGTGGAGCGTGGGTGTACGAGGAAGAGAGGTAGCCAAATCCATCAGGCAGTGTTTAGAGGTCTCCTTTCGGTAATTCACATTAGGCAAATAGGTTTACAAACACAACTGGGATACTTATAAGCTAAGGAAAGCTGAAGCGAAAGTAGGAGAGATACTGAATTTATTCGGACGGAAATTAAATTGATCGGGCCAATTGGTAAAGCCTGTGTTGTCGATGAAGGCTGACCCCACTTGACACAGTTTGCTGACCACTTGTGAAGCAAATTGGGTCACCAGAGAAGTGATGCCACCTTTGATCTCATCAATGTTCCATGCGGATGGATCCTTTTCACGGCCACGGCAGCGTGAGAGACTGCAGTAGCATCCTCTGCTTGCAAAGCTCCGGTTGCGTTAACTTGATCGCGATCGATTCCGCAATCATAAAGAGGCGTCTCTTAATCTCCTTAGGATATCGCATTTGACACGGTGTAGAAAAATTTGAAAGTGTCATTGATCAGAATTCCCTATCCACTTTGAACCGGATGTTCAAGGATGGTACTTTTGATACTTCCGGCAGCGCCTTTTCGTAGAGACCCGGGACAGTGCTCAGCTATCCTTGTTGACAGATGCCTGCTCGTATGTCCGAGGTAACTAACACCCCAGATGCAAGTAAATTGATACACCACGTATGATTCGGACTTGGCCGGTAATCTGTCTTTAAGGTGCTGAGTAATAAATGGAGTGGTTCCAGCAAGAATGTGTGGATTTTCTGCTGGGTATGTTCTTGTCACTGCAGCGGAAAGGCTTCTGTTCAGTAGATCGAAAACGATGTCACCCTTAAACGGAACCGTCAGAAACACATCCATTTTGAGAACTGTGATGACAGGTTCACTGAGTTCACGAACAACAGCATGCTTTTTGATAAAAGAAGAGGGAAAACCGTTTGAGAGCAACGTAGTAAAGATGTGTTCCTTCTCATCTGCTAGCATCTCCGGGCGGCAGATTTTGGAGGCTCAGTAGTACATGCAATGGACTAAGTTACGTGTATACCTCAGAGGCACGAAACTCAGAAAGTGTGTGTATTGTCAAACCCAAGAATCCTTCCGGAGGACCCTTCTCTCAAGAGAGCCGTCTTCCCGTCTCACCAGTAGTACGTCCAGAAACGACAGCTTTCCTTCTTTTCGGTCTCTTTGGTGAACTTCAATGATGGATGTGCACTGTTGAGTCGATCGAGTAACTCAACTAAATCAGCACTCGAATTACAAAGAACGAACGTGTCATCCATATACCTGCAGTAGAAATCCAGTGAAACAATAAAAGGTTGGATAGGATCGCGTTTAAGCATTGCGAAGAAGACGTCAGGAAGAAGAGGTCCTAGGGGCGAACCCATAACGACTCCAGCAATCTACCGATAATAAATTCCATCAAACAGAAACTGTCTGTTAAAGGTGTATCGCAGGATTAGTTCCTTTAGTTTTTTCGGTTATGTATTCGCAAAGAAAGTTGACGGTCTCTAGCAACGGGAAGTTGGTGAAAAGTGACTCCACGTCAAATGAGAGCATCACTTTACCGTCTACCTTCAAGCCATTAACTTTTCCAATAAATTCAAATATGTCTCAGAACGTGTATGGACAGTGCATTACGTACGGGTTCCAGTAATTCGACAATCCGTTTTGCAACAGCGGGAAAAGCGGATGCCGATGTATCAATTATAGGAGGTAAGGGGACATGTGGATTGTGTATTTAGATAAATTATAAAACCGGCGTGGCTGAGAGCCAACAGGAGTTGATCGATCAAATATAGAGTCATTTATTGCATGCAGCTGTTTTAATTCCTTAAAGACTTCGTAACGTTAGTTTCATCTTCTGCGGTTCTGTCCTTCTGGACTGTATGACGCATGAACTTGCTTGAGTCTTGCAAAATAACGTGAATTTTGGCGACATACTCAGATCTGTCCATTAACACCCATCCCGATAATTTACCTGATCTAAAAAGGATGAGAGCAGGATTCGATCGTAATTCTTTAATTGCTTTTCGATGTTTCTTGGTCAAGATGTTTGACGACCATTTCTCGTAGCGAAGGGACTGTTGACAAATATGTACCAATGTAGTTTTAAAAGAGTCGGGCAAGGGGAAGGTGTTAATTCAGCCAGTTGTGCATTAAGTTTTCAAACTGGGTTTCTAGGTGGACTTGACCGCAAGTCGGTTGAATGAAACACCTGTGGCAGTATGCACCTCGGACATACTACCAGGCATCTGTCAACAAGGATAGCTGAGCACTGTCTCGGGTCTCTACGAAAACGCGCTGCCGGAAGTATCAAAAGTACCATCCTTGAACATCCGGTTCAAAGTGGATAGGGAATTCTGATCAATGACACTTTCAAATTTTTCTACACCGTGTCAAATGCGATATCCTAAGGAGATTAAGAGACGCCTCTTTATGATTGCGGAATCGATCGCGATCAAGTTAACGCAACCGGAGCTTTGCAAGCAGTTTTGTTTACTGGCCAGAAATGGATTCGGAAATTGAAGAATTTTGCTAACAGTGCGAATCTTGTCAAGTTGCAGCGAAGGTTCCTCCTAAGTATCGGTGGTAACCTTGGCCTAAAGCAGAGAAACAGTGGCAAGGAATACACTTAGACTATGCAGGACCAATCAATGGTCAATTCTATCTCGTTTTGGTCGACTCACTCACCAAGTGGTCTGATGTGATTCCGATAAACAATTCGACTGCCCAGCACACTGTCAACGAGCTGGAGAAACTGTTCCGATATTTCGGCCTACCAGAGATGTTAGTGACAGATAATAGAACACTATTCACCTCAACTTCTTTCCGCGAGTGGTGCAAAGAAAAGGGAATTCAGCAGACGTTCTCACCACCATAACATCCGCAATCAAACGGACAGGCGGAAAGGTTCGTGGATACGTTCAAATGTGCACTATGTAAAGCAGGGTAAAGCACGGTTTCACAGGATGCAATGTAATCTTTCCTATGCATGTATCGGAACGCTCCGAACTCAAACGCCCCTGAGGAGAAATCCCCCAGAGGTACTATTTGGAAGGAAGCTCCGGACGTTGTTCGATAACCTTTTGCCAAGGAGAAGAAAAATGTACGGTAGTAGTCATCTGAAAGAGGATCGCAAGGTAAGGCTCCGTAACTTCAATGTTGGTGACATGGTTTACGCCCTTGATTTTCGAAAGCCGAAGGGGTGGTCGAGCGGAACTGTTATCGGCAGGAAAGACAGAGTTATCTACGAGGTGATGGTTGGACGTGAGAAGTGGATTAGACACACCAACCAGTTGAGACCGAACCATGGTAAAACCCAAGGTCTCACGAACCACCAGCTTTGCATTGGGACATACTACTAGACACGTTCGGGTTGGAAGTTGGGAGTCAGTAACTCAGTGAGACACAACAAGTGCTGCAAACATCAGAAGAACAAAGCAGGCCGGCTCGGAAGCGGAGAAGACCACAATGGCTCAAAATCGAACCGCGGGGAAAAAGCTACGAACAAAATCAGGCTTGCAATCTGACTCAATTCGGAAAGGGAGATGACAAGTGGGCAAGAAAGCTGATTGTCAACGAGCTCGTGTCCGCCACAAAGCGTGCTTGGGACACACCCCGGCCCAGCCGAAAGCTGATGAAATCACGCATCAGACATTATGCGTGTTGCCAAGGTCTGACCGGAAGCTGATGAAATCATCATGTACGTTACTATGCCTCGGGTAGGCGGATGAAGACTAGCGTGCCAGAACAAGACGGTGAAGTGGCCAGAGGGAGCGGATAGTCAAGTGTGAAATGTGGGCGTACGAGAAAGACACGTAGCCAAATCCGCCAGACGGTGTATAGTGGATTGATGAGACCAACCAATAAAAAGGAGCGTTCTCAGTTCTAATATAACTCCGGTCGGCTGAGCCTTTTGTTTTCGTTCCTATCGTGTTGGCCAAGGCGTCAAGTAGAGCAGGCGTAAGGGTGCAGATTAACCAGCAGGCGTGAACCAACCGGTCGATTGCGGGTACAGCGTTATAGCAATTCTTGAACCCGATGATTGTACTGGCTGCAAAACTCATTGGTTCTAGCAATAGTGGAAGCTTCCAAGTAGTGGAGAAAACCTAGAGTGCATAGAAAGTCAGTTACCAGAAAAAATGCTGACACCATACGTACATTTAGATAAATATAGAAAATTATTCGACTGCGTTGCACCATGAACCAGCCACGAGGTATGTGCTTTATTGCGGTGGAACTGCTGTGGGTAGATCTAGATCGCTGCTGATAAGCGTGGACAGTAGTCAAGGCAGACTTTTGCCGTTATTGTTGGTAACAAATTTTGCTCGACGAGCGTTGGATTCTTTACACCGGCCATCGGTGTCTACTGATGCCATGAGAACCATACCTATTCCTCAATGCGAGGACAGCATGAGGTCTGACTGCTGCACTCCGCGGACCTTAATGCCTGAAGCATAGCGGACCAAACCAAACCAAACCGAACATAAGGACGCCTGTATGCTCATTTGGAGTTAGCTATAGAAGCCATCAAATTGGTGCCCACATACGGTCTCCAAAAATCAACTGTTGACGCATAAACCCGAAGACTACAATGCTTGTTCAGCACTTTGCAAATTACTCGTAAGTAGCAGGATTTTAGTTGTAATTTTGTTGAGGTTTCATCCCAAGGTTTTATCAAAGCTACATAGCACAGCCTAGTCCGGAAAAGCCCCAGCAGGGGGAAACGCATCTGGTGCTTCTCCGGACTAGGCTGTGTTACGTAGCCTGCGAATTACTAGGATGAACACCTCAACAAAATTACAACTAAAATCCTGCTACTTACGGGTAATATAAAATAGATAGTCTCTCCTAGTTTCAAAATGCTATGGATATCGCGTCCAGTGAGAGGACGCCATCACCTCGCAGGCGAACCAGTGTCAGTGGGTGGAAGATAGGTGGTGCTATATTCCAGTTGGTTTGCACAGTATGTAGCCCAACCAACGTCCACCATGGTTCAGTGGTTTAAGCTGCTGGCTAGTTGGCATCTGCCTCTAGCAGTCATGGGTTCGATCCTCCTTGGAGAACCGAGGGAATGCGCACCACTGACGAGCCCCAATAGGGCGAAACGCGTCTGGCGCTTTCCGGACTGGGCTCTGCTATGTAGCTTGTGAATTACTGGGATGAAAATCTCAACAAAATTTTGCAAATTGATGCTTTGGTTTAAATCTTCACTAGCGTCACTCAAGGAAACGGCAGTGAATCCACAGTAAATCGGTGTTTGAAACGTAGCTGCTAAACCAAATTGTTAACACTAGAGAACAGAAAATGACCAATGAGTAGTTAATTCTAGGCTGAAAGATCGAAACGGTGGACAAGGTCAGGTGAAGAAGAGATCTCTCATTTAGTAGACTGACATCTCGCATCTGATCCTAGCGCGAAAGAGAACAAAATGGCATCAGCGTAACCACCATTCATCAAGCGGATCAGGCAGTTGCGTGTGAACTAGACTCAAGCTGCTACTGGGGTCACAGAGATGAGCGCTAGTGTTAAGTGCAAGGAAAGACAAAAAGCAGCGTGACCCGTCAAGTTGCACTCACCTCCTGGCCCATCGGGGTTTCCATATTCCTCCCAGTTCTTCCTTGATTCCTCGTTTGTGAGACTAAAGGGAGAACAAGAGACGGCGACTTTGGCATTAGATGTTGACACGATGGAACACAGAGGAAACATCGGGCAAGTAAGGGAGTACGGGTGTAAGTAAACGCAGTAGGTTTGTTCAGGAGTAGCGTCCAAAGAAAAGAGATGGACTTACGCTGCATAAGCCTTTGATATCAGAATAAAACGTTTGGGATCGCCACCCTTGTCAGGATGATATTTGACGGACAACTGTTTGTAAGCGCGCCGGATTTCAGCAGAAGAGGCATCCTAAGAGATTACCAGAGTAAATAGTGAGCACCTTGCTTATTTCTAGCTGCACAAAGGGATCGAAGCCAGCCTCTGTCGGTTTCATCAATGTGAGTTTATAAATCAAAAGGAAGAAAATGATCCAGGCGAGTGCAAAACCACCTTTACTGCATCACAAAAATTGCGTTAAAAGTAAAGGGCATACACTGAAATCCTTTTGATCTTCTTTAATGGAGTTGAAAATTTGAGACTGTGACGCTTAATCTGACATGGTTGGCACATACATTTACGCTTTCCCTGGTCATAATAATCTGAAAATATAACCAATGAATGTGAACAAAAGACCTACCCTTGTTGTCGAACGATGGCCAACAGAAATAAGTAACCGGGATGAGAACAATGGTGTAGAATGAGGCCAGGAAACAAAAGAATGTATCGCCGTTATCATCGAATTCGAAACGGTCCCCAGGCATTATACTGGAGACTGTGGGGAACTACTTGAAAGACTATAGGTTGTAGAAGGCAAAGCCTGTTTTCTGAAAAAAAGACTTTAGTAAGCTGAAAGATGTCTTGCAGACCACAATGAAGAGAAAAGACTGATTAATAAAATGGTGACAGAACACGCTGTAGATTATTCGCTGATCTTTCGAGGATAAGCAACAGCAGTTAATCGTGCTGAATCCAATGCAATCAGTCAATTACGATCCGAACCCAGAAAATATAAG
Organism: Dicrocoelium dendriticum; assembly: GCA_944474145.2. Taxonomy (NCBI): domain Eukaryota; kingdom Metazoa; phylum Platyhelminthes; class Trematoda; order Plagiorchiida; family Dicrocoeliidae; genus Dicrocoelium; species Dicrocoelium dendriticum. The sequence goes on along the minus strand of OX104069.1, from coordinate 56,403,354 downwards.
GGCCGATTTTCAACGACTTGAGCCGGCAAGATGATCAGGGAAATACGAGCAGTAAGAAATTAACAGATGCAATCAGAAAGGAGGGGAATAAAAAGATGTGTTGATTAAAAACAGACATTCGTAAAAAAACTAAAGTGTAGAGCTAACACCGACATAGGTAAGGTCTATAGCAGAGGTCTTGAACCGCTGTTATGGCCTATCCAGAGGCCGTCATCCAGGAAAAAGTAAGGGCGAATTAGGATTACCGCATTGAACAATCCCTTCAAATATTTTACCCATTCATCAAATGACCACTGCGGAATCCACTCATCGTGGTGCAGTGTGCAAAAACAGTAAAAGCGAGCGGGCAATAAGCATACGAAATCCCTAATCAAACTAACGCAGACGACTCGAGTGCGTACGGTAACCTAATACTGCATCTAATGATTTGGCGACGGACACCAATAGGTGGACATAAGGAGTATTCATTCAGTTACCTCACCCGATAAGGGGAAGGCTTCAGACATTAGGCAAAGACGACCAGTAAATCGATACTAACAACAGCTGTGCGTCGGCCATTTGAAGTGATGCTTCGCTGCCATACAACCATGATGACCATAAGAGTGCCCTACGTAAACATTCATGGTCAAGGCGCCGGTAAGAGGTGGAAGCAACATACAGTCAAAAATAAATGGATATTGTGCAAAAATAAGGCGGCATCGGCGAGACAGCTTCCTTGCGGCTTCCAAGGGGCCCCGCGTAATATTCAACCACTACCCCGCAGATAACTCAGCACCAAACACACTTTAAACAGACAATCCGACTAGGAGACGGCAGCAGACGCGCCACTGGTGTCGGTTGCGAATCATGTCCTGTAAAGTCTCGAGCCAAACACAAGGCGAGTCACGTAGACTCCAGCCCGGAAGACGAGACGGACCAACAACGCCAAGTTTGGTTGTCAAGAACTTCATTTCCCGCTGCCAAGTCAACTTCTGTCCACCTCGAGCTTTCCGCCACCATACACCTAGCAGATTAAGCAACTTCCTCCTAGGTAAGCGGTGACAAGACATTAGTAGTAGGTGCACAAGCCAATACAACTTATCTGTGGTTCTAAGGAGCCGGCATAATTACTACTACCTAGTATTCGTCTACGCACAACATCAAGGCGAACACGCCGGTTCCATTCGACACTAGAAATGTGTCGCAGACAACAATGATCAAAGACGTGTAGACGCCTAAGATGTTCAGACCAAAGATGCCAAGCCTCACTACCAAAGAGCAGAACGGCCCTCACTGTGGCTTTGTATGCACGGCCTCTCAGACGGAGGGAAACTCCCTTCTGTCGCCAAAAATGAAGCGGGTTCAAGAAGGCAACCCTTGCATATGCAATGAGGGAACTGAGGTCAGCTTCTATGTGATAATTGTTGCGGATGCATCTGTCAAGGTAAGTGAAATGATCAACCACCTAGAGATCCTCGTTATCAAGGGTCAAGAAATCAACGAGTGGCTGGTGGTCCGGTAGCCATATCTTGCACTATGAAAGTGCGAAGTGCATACCAAATAACGGGCCACTCTAGACAGACTATTCAGGATTGAATAGGCCGCTCCAACATCGTCCGCATAATCAAGATCAACTAACCCTTAACCAGACAGAACCTCAACGTCTACATCGTAAGATTCCGCAAGGGAACACTCCGTGATAGAGTCCACGACGAAGTTGAACAAAAACGGGAAAATCGGACAACCCTGAAGAACGCCAAATGCAGTCGGAAATCCATCAGACAGGTCACCGTTGACCCTATCGCAACCTGTAGTGTTCGATTAAGATGTTCCCATATTTCGTGGGAACACCTCTGCGCAAGCATTTCGAACAGAATACATTGAACGACTAAATCAAACGTACTCTTCAAATCAAGTAAAACAGCTACTGTCGGCCTGCGGTATGCATGGCACGGCTCTAGCACCTGTCGCAGAGTGAATATGTGGTCTGTACAGCCACGTAACGGGCGGAAACCAGCCTGCTCTTCCCTAATCCGAGATTCCCGTTGCACATTGAGGCGAGGAACGAGAATTAAGGCCAGTATGCTTGTAATAATTGGTGTTAGGCTAATACCCCCTGTGATTAGCAAAGTCCGTGTGATTCTCCTTGTAGATTGTCACTATAATCCATTCACTCCAGTTGGCCGGGACATTCTCTTCCTATCCAGATATGTTCGAACAGGGAGGTCAGTGCTCTACAGAGGACCTCACCCCCATCCGAAATAGTGCAGATAGGAGGGAATCCGGGCCAGCGACACGAAAAGGATTGACGGAAGTGATCAAGTTTTGGACCTCTAAACAACAACAATAAAACACACCAGCCATTTGAACTGATGCTTCGCTGCCATACAATCATGAGAACCTATGAAATAAAGAATAAGAGGGAGAGAAGGAGGACTTACCTGAAAACCTTAATACCCTAAGCAAACATTCAGGGTCAAGGCGCCTACACCTTGTGTAGACAACATTCCGTCACAAACAGCTGGCTATCCTGCAAAGATAAGGCAGAATCGGCGAGACCACTTCCTTGCGGCTTTCACTGCCACGCGTAATAATCAACAACTACCCGCAGATAACTCAGCACCAAACATACTTTAAACAGGCAATCCGACTAGGAGACGGCAGCAGACGCGCCACTGGTGTCTACTGCGAGCCATGTCCTGTAAAGTCTCGAGCCAAACACAAGGCGAGTCACGTAGACTCCAGCCCGGAAGACGAGACGGACCAACAACGCCAAGTTTGGTTGTCAAGAACTTCATTTCCCGCTGCCAAGTCAACTTCTGTCCACCTCGAGCCCTGCGCCATCCTACACCTGGCAGGCTAAATAAGGCCTTCCTAGATAAGCGGTGACCAAGCATGCGTTGGACGTGCCCGAGCCAACGCAACATGCTCAGTGCTATCTGTTGTTCTAAAGAGCTAGCATGATTATCACTACGTAGTACTCGCCTACGCACATCATTGTTGCAAACACGCTGGTGCCATCTGACACCAGCAATGCTTCGCAAACAACGATGATCTAAGACTTATAGGAGCCTAAGATGTTCAGACCAAAGAGGCCAAGCCTCACTACCATAGAGCAGAACAGCCATCAATGTGGCTTTGTATACACGACCTTTCAGACGGAGAGAAACTCCCTTCTGTCGCCAAAGATGCCGCAGGTCAAAGAAGGCAGCTCTGGCCTTTGCAATGCGTGAGCTCACGTCAGTTTCTATACGCCCATCATTGCTGATGCAGCTGCCAAAGTGAGTGAAAGGATCAACCACCTCGAGTTAGCAAGCGTCAAGGGGTCATCGAGTGGCTGGTGGTCCTGCAGCAACACTTTGCACTTTGAAGGTGCGAAGTGCATACCAAATAACGAGCAACTCTAGATAGGTTAATCGGGGGTGATTGTGACGCCCCAACATCGTCGAAAAGGAAAGCGATATCGTCTGCATAATCTAGATCAACTAACCTTTCACCAGGCAGCACTTCAACGCTTACGTCGTGCGATTCCGCAAGGGAACACTCCATGATAGAATCCACGACGAAATCGGGAAATCGGGCAATCCTGACAAACGCCACTTGTGGTGGAAAAGCTATCCGACAGGACACGGTCAACGATGACGCGGTACGAATGATGTTCACATCTTTCGTGGGAACACCTTTCCGCGCAAGCAATTCGAACAGAATCGATCGATCGACTGAATCAAACGCACTCTTGAAATCGAGGAACACAGCTATTGTCGGTCTGCGGTATGAGTGGCGCGGCTCTAGCACCTGCCGCAAAGTAAATATATGGTCTATACAGCCACGTCCTGGGCGAAAACCGGCCTGCTCTTCCCTAATCCAATATTCGCGTTCCGCAGTGAGGCGACGAACAATAATCCAGGCCAATGATTTTGTCACAACTGGCGTTAGGCTAATACCCCTGTGGTTCGCACAGTCTGTGCGACTGTCCTTTTTGTATATTGCCACTATAATTGATTCGCTCCAATTAGCCGGCACAATCTCTTTCTTACAGATACATTCGAATAAGGCGGTCAGTGCTTTGAGGAGGACCTCACCTCCATGCTTAAATAGTGCAGGTGGGAGGGAATCCGGATCAGCGGCACGAAAACGATTAAGGGCTGTGATCGGCCTCCGACGGAGACTCTAAACTAACTGTCCATGGCACGTCCTGCATCACTTGAGTTGGAAGAGGTCCAGGAGCAGGGGGCCAGCTGAACTGAGCTTCAAAGTGTTCCGCCCAGCGAGCCATACGGCGCTGCTTATTGTGAATCAGCGCACCCGCGCTGTCTCTTGCTGTCTCATTGACGCCTGGTTTCCTGGGATCAGTGGTGCGAATTAGCTGCAAGAGCTCGTGGTAATTGCCTACTGCTCCTGCCCCCTCCATTTCTTGAGTCTTATTGGTCCACCAGGCTTCCTCGTCAGCAAGTAGGCTCCGCTTTATTTCACGCCTAATAGCCCGTCTGGTTACATTGTGTTCAGAGCGAGCCGGGAGGTGTCTTTTAGATTCCAACAAGTTCACCGACCTCTCGGATATCCAGTGACTGGTGCGGTGACGACCGATGGTGCCACAAGCAGATGCTCCTGCGTGGTGCATGGCGGCCGAGATCCTATTCCACTGAAGCTCAGTGCCAATAGGACAAGTGTCCGGGAGAAAGTAAGAATTGCCTTGGAAATTTCCTATTTTAGCGATTAATCGATTATTAACGATTATTGCATCGATTTCGAACGTTCCTGAATGTTCTTCTTCTACACGTGATCAAAATCCACCTGACCTCTCGGCAAAAGATATGGGGAACCACTAACCTTGGCAGCTGACCTTCCAATTCTAGAAGTCGAAGGTCAGCAGAAACCTATAAATACAGCCAGGGTCCTCAGTCGTTGTACAGTGTTCGTTGGCTGCGATTAATACGTTATTTGTCAGGGTCATTGGCGTTCTGCTTTTTTCCTTCGGTTGGGCTAGACGTTTTGTGGAGCAGTGAATTGTTATTTTTGGTGTTGCGTCTAGTGAGAAGATTATAACAAATGGCGACGGAGAAAAGTGGGAATGTGATGAATTTTTCTGCTGAGCAATTTCAAAAGCAGCTTTTTCAACAGCAAACTCAAATGGAGGCGCAAATGAAAATGATTGAAAATCTGACAAAATGCTTGAGTTTGCAGACAACTGGAGCAGCGACGCGGGACACGCAGGCGAATTCTGTTGCTCTTCTCACGAACGCCATCACTGAATTCCATTACGATGGGGGTTCTGGAAGCACTTTCGAAGCGTGGTTCAAGCGCTGGGAAGACATGTTCCAGACGGACTTCATTCGTCAGGACGACTCCTGGAAAGTGCGATTGCTACTCCGCAAGCTCGGAATAAGTGAACATTCAAGGTTCATAGACCACATTTTGCCCAAACAGCCGAAGGATCTGACATTTGACGAAGCAGTGTCGCAGTTGAAGGAAATTTTTGGTGAGTCGGTGTCCTTGTTTAGTATTCGCTATCAATGCCTGAAAATAGTCAAACAGGAGTCTGACGATTTTGGGGCCCTAGCAGACATGATTAACCGTGAGTGTGAACGATTCGAACTACGCTCTTTAACGGACGATCAGTTTAAGTGTCTCATTTTCGTCAGTGCTCTACAATCGCCAAGTGATGCTGAAATCCGAACGCGGCTTTTAGCTAAGCTAGAGCAGGACCCTGATCTGACATTGAAGGTCCTCGGTAGCGAATGCAAGCGGCTGCTCACTCTAAAACACGACATTGCCATGGTCGAACGCAATGGTCTCGCACCAGCAGCAACCGTGCAACTCGTGAAAAAGACCAGGACCACCAACGCAAGCAAACCCTTCAAGAGGCCTACGAAGAAACCGCCCACAGCATGCTGGTCATGCGGCGAATGGCATTTCGCTCGCTTTTGTCCCTTCAAACATCATATTTGTCGGACGTGCCATAAGCGTGGGCATAAGGAGGAATGCTGCAGTCAAGTCCGATCGAAGAAAGTGCAGAAGTCTCACCGAAGGGTTAATTCTAGAAGGGGAGGCGCTGAATCTCTCTCCATAGTCGCCGCATTCCAAAGCGAGTGTAAACCGAGACGACGATTCATCACTGTATTAATCAATGGTATCCCAACGAAACTGCAATTTGACACTGCATCAGACATCACCATCATTTCCAGGCGCACATGGAATCACATAAAGAGGCCGAAGATGGTCGACTCCCAGAAAGTTGCACATAATGCATCCGGCGGTGTGTTAAACTTAGTGGGCGAACTCAATTGCAAGATGGCTTTCCAAGGTGTGGAGAAGTCAGGAACATGCTACATTTCGGATCGGCCGAATTTGAATCTTCTTGGCCTCGACTGCATTGAAAAGTTGCAACTCCTCGATGTTCCCTTGAATCAGATCTGCAACCGAGTTCGAGCAAGTCCAGACCCATCTGCAAAGTCCGTCGAAGACATGACACGTACCCTGAAGCGAAAATTTGCCTGTCTTTCAGGATGGCTTGGGCCACTGTACGAAATTCAAGGCAACTCTGAACTTGCGACCAGGTGCTAAACCAGTGTTCAAGGCTAAAAGACCGGTACCATATGCAGCCATGTCAACCGTTGAGCAAGAGCTCGATCGACTGGAAAGTGCCGGGGTCATCACAGCCGTAAACTACTCATCATGGGCCGCACCTATTGTCGCAGTGAAGAAAGCAAATGGCAAGGTACGCGTCTGTGCTGATTTTTCAACTGGCCTCAACGCCGCGCTGGACGACCATCAGTATCCCTTACCTGTACCGGAGGATATCTTTGCAAAGCTGAATGGTGGTAAGTACTTTGCAAAGCTTGATCTATCCGATGCTTATCTGCAAGTGGATGTTGACGAAGTCTCGAGGGAGTTGTTGACGATCAACACTCATCGTGGGCTATTCCAATACAACCGCTTGCCATTTGGTGTGAAAACGGCGCCAGCCATCTTTCAACAGTTGATGGACACCATGCTAGCGGGAGTTTCTGGAACCGCTGCATATCTGGACGATATCATAGTAATGGGTCGAACACCGGAAGAACTCTTCAACCGTTTGGATGAAGTGCTTGGTTGCATAGTCGTATGGCTTCCGGATCCGTGAGGATAAATGCACTTTTTTCACGCCGCTCATCGAATACCTCAGGTTTATCCTCGAAAAGGATGGACGTCGACCAGACCCGGAAAACATCGAAGCCATTAGAAAAATGCCTCCACCCACAGATCTACAGTCTCTGCGTTCCTTTTGTGGGCTCATCAGCCACTACAGCGCATTTTTGCCTGAGATGCACTGCTTGCGTGCCCCGTTAAACAAGCTCCTATCCAAGGGACAACCTTGGAACTGGACAGCAGAATGTCAGAATGCCTTCGAACGCGTCAAGTCACTGTTGTCTTCAAACTTGCTTTTGACGCATTTCGATCCCTCCAAAGAGATCGTCCTAACCACAGATGCATCAAGCCATGGGATTGGTGCAGTAATTGCACACACGTACACGGATGGATCTCAAAAAGCAATCGCCCATGCCGCCAGAACCCTTACGAAGGCCGAGAAGAACTACAGTCAGATTGAGAAAGAAGCATTGGCCATAGTGTACGCGGTAAAGAGATTCCACAAAATGCTATACGGCCGCCGCTTCAAGCTTCTGACAGATCACAAGCCCTTGCTAGCTAACTTTGGTCCGAAAAAGGGCATCCCTGCCTACACAGCCAACAGGCTACAACGTTGGGCTCTTACGTTAATGGGGTATGATTTCGAGATCCAATATCAGTCGACAGTTTCCATTGGCCAAGCAGATGCACTGTCACGCCTAATTGATACCCGTCATCAAGAACATGAAGACACAATCATTGCCTCGGTGGAGATTGAACCAGACGTCAACTTTCTGGTAACTAATGCACTGCACTGTCTACCAGTTACCGCAGAAGCTGTACGGACCGAAACACTTCGGGACCCAATAATCAAAAGGTTACTCAGTTTCACAAAACAAGTTGGCCACGTTCATGTCCATCTGCCGAGTTGTAACAGTATTTTCAGAGGAGACACTCACTCTCTATTGTAAACGATTGCATACTATTTTCGGAAAGAGTGGTCATCCCCAAGACACTTCAGGAGCGCCTTATTCGACAGTTTCACGCCGGGCATCCTGGAATCAACCGGATGAAGGCGCTTGCCCGCAGTTATGTATACTGGCCCTTAATGGACAAAGAGTTGGAAGAAATAGCCAGACGCTGCCAAAAGTGTGCCGATGTCTTGAAAGCACCACCGAAAGCAGAACTCTGTTCATGGCCAATAGCTACTAAGCCGTGGTCCCGCATTCATGTCGACTTTGCAGGGCCGATCAACGGGAGAAGTTTCCTCATTATAGTCGACTCATACAGCAAGTGGCCAGAAGTATTTCTCATGGATAACACCACCACCAATGCCACCATATCGAAACTGCGCCAAGCCTTTAGCAGATTCGGCTGTCCTGAGACAATGGTCACTGACAATGGCTCACAGTTTACTTCAGCAGCGTTTAAGGAGTTTTGCAAGCAATGCGCCGTTCAGCACGTTCGCTCGCCGCCGTTTCACCCACAGTCGAATGGCCAGGCAGAAAGATTTGTCGACACATTCAAGCGAGCCCTCCAAAAATCAAAAGGGGAGGGACGTATGGAGGAGGTGGTTGACCGGTTCCTTTTCCTCTACCGATCAACACCGAATCCACAAGCACCAGACGAAGTCTCTCCAGCACAGGTTATGATGAACCGGAAGCTCCGCATGCCTTTCGACGCCATCCGACCGGGCTCGGAATCCTCTGTTGGTGAAAGAAACCGCAGAATGGAACAGGAGTTTAACCGGCGGCATGGAGCAAAGAAGCGACCTTTCACGCTTGGACAGAAGGTGCTAGTACGTGACTACCGAAAAGGCCATGCAAAATGGACGCCAGGGACGGTCAAAAGCAAGCGCGGAAACGTCATGTACGACGTGAAGGTGGGCGCACAGCTCTGGCCGCGGCATGCAAACCAGTTACGGCCCACATTGTGTCAGCCAGAACAAGAAAGGCCTACTGACCTCCAGTTCGATTTACTGGTGGAAACTTTCAACCTGCCGAAGGTAACAGTGGACGACTGCACAAGGTCGAGCAACGAATCCAGAACAAGAATATCGGAACAAAGTTCTCGGGCGCTTCTGCCAAGGAGGTGGACCGACAGGCAGAGAACACCGTCCCGAAGACCGCAAGTTGATCCCAGGCTTTCCACTTACACCTCGGAACATATCTCAGGAGGGGAGGTGTCCGGGAGAAAGTAAGAATTGCCTTGGAAATTTCCTATTTTAGCGATTAATCGATTATTAACGATTATCGCATCGATTTCGAACGTTCCTGAATGTTCTTCTTCTACACGTGATCAAAATCCACCTGACCTCTCGGCAAAAGATATGGGGAACCACTAACCTTGGCAGCTGACCTTCCAATTCTAGAAGTCGAAGGTCAGCAGAAACCTATAAATACAGCCAGGGTCCTCAGTCGTTGTACAGTGTTCGTTGGCTGCGATTAATACGTTATTTGTCAGGGTCATTGGCGTTCTGCTTTTTTCCTTCGGTTGGGCTAGAAGTTTTGTGGAGCAGTGAATTGTTATTTTTGGTGTTGCGTCTAGTGAGAAGATTATAACAACAAGACTGCGGAAGTTCGATACGCAGCGCCTCTTGATAGGCTTGTCTGGCCGAGGACTGAGACAATTTTTCCGTTGCCAATTGTAGGGGACGCTTGGTGCGCCTTCCGGTACACTTCATGGAGAAAGGATAGCGCACCAAGGCATGATCAGAGTCGACACAGGTACTCCAGTACGAGCGGCAATCCAGAATGGAACCGCGCCACCTGTAACTTATGGCTATGTGGTCAATTTGGGTTCATCGATGGCCAGCTACAGGTGGAAGCTAAGTGGCACTTCGGCGCCCACTGTGTCTAAAAGCAGTGCTACTAAGAAACAACTGGTGCTCCGCACACAGTTGCAGCAGACGCTCGCCGTTGTCAGTCCGTTCGGAGTTAAGCCTATAATTACCAACCAGCTGAGCTTCTGAAGAGCTCAGACGCCCTACTTGTGCGTTCACATCTCTTGCAAGTACCGTAATATCTGAACTAGTAGCACTGCGTAGTAGCGCGTTCAGTTCGTAATATAATGTGTCCTTGAGAACATTTGAACTGCAGTCGGTGAGAGCACAAACGGAAATCACAAACAAACAGCGTTTTGTTTTACTTCGCGAATTCACCTTAGCTGATGTCATCAAACGGGCTGCACATAAACGGCTGTTCACCGGAATCCAATCAACTGACGATGGCTCAGCCTTGGAGTTTAGAATGATACCTACACCAGCTTGACCAGTGAGTGCTGCAACGGCGTCTCCGGATGCGTGCAACCAATAACGAGAGGATAAGCCGGGTGCAGTCAATTCAATAACCCCCTTAGGGTCATTAATCCTAGTTTCGGACACACAACACACATCAACACCCAGTGTGTCCAAGGTGCGTGCGAGTGCAGCCTGTTGACCAGTTTGTCTTGCGAACATTGAATGTCGCCATAGAAACGGGATAGCGTGACTTTATAAGGGACTTTTGCCGATAGGCGTCCGATAGGTGCTGTGGGACGGTGGCTGAAGATGGTACTACTCCAGTGGCATTTCGGTTGCTGTCAATTAAGCTGGGAATTATAGAAGGAAGGTGAATAATGGGGGTCGGGATGGGAGTAAGAGAAAAAGGTGGAAAAGAAAGAAGGGAGGCGCCAGCAATGGCATGTTTATGCTTATCCGCCCTGCTGTATGCAGCAGATAAGGCGACCCTTGATAATCTGCGCGATGGCCGATCCACGATGAAGTTTGTGTTTGAAGAAAATGTTACGGTTGCATGTGGGCTGAGATACTGCCAGGGCGCCCAGACCTAGACAGGAGGACGATTAGGGTCCTCATCCAAAGCATTTGGCTAAAAAGCCTGTCCGCAAGGCAGCGGGGAGGTGGCAATGATTTAGTTTTACAGAAAATGGACGCCATCCCATTTCAAACCCCCAACCTTTAGGACCAGGAGACTGAATTTGTCTGACCTCTCACCACTGACCAACCTGGTAGGAGTAGCTCTCAAGGTGCTCGGAGGCACCACACAGTATAGCTCAATGGGTCAATGAGGTACGCAAACCGTTGCACCACGTTAAGGTCCAGTCTCGTTGCAGATGGGAGGGAATCCGGACCAGCGGCACGAAAACGATTAAGGGCTGTGATCGCGTTTCGGACCTCGGCCTGCGACGGAGGCTGTAAATTAACCATTCATGGCTCGTCCTGCATCACTTGAGTTGGAAGAGGTCCGGGAGCAGATGGCCAGCTGAACTGATCTTGAAATTGTTCCGCCCAACGAGCCATACGACGCTCCTTATTGTGTATCAGTGTACCCCCGCTGTCTCTTACTGTCTCACTGACGCCTGGTTTCCTGAGATCTGTGGTGCGGATTAGCTGGAAGAGCTTGTGGTAATCGCCTACCGCTCCTGACTCCGCCATTTGTTGAGCGCAATTGGTCCACCAGGCTTCTTTATCAGCACGGAAACTCCGCTTTACTTCGTGCCTAATAGCCCGTCTGGTCACATTGTGCTCAGAGCCAGTCGGGAGGTTCTTCTAGATTCCAACAGGTTCACCGACCTCTCGGATATCCAGTGACTGGTACGGTGACAATTGATAGTGCCACAAGCAGATACTTCTGCGTTGTGCATGGTGGCCGAGATCCTATTCCACAGAAGCTGTGTCATTAGTACAAGACAGCGGAAGTTCGGCATGCAGTGCATCTTGAAAGGCTTGCTTGACCGAGGACTGAGACAAATTCTCCGTTTCCAGTTACCAATCGAGGGAGATGCTTGGTGCGCCTCTCGGTAAAGTTCATGGAGAAACGACAGCGTACCGAGGTAATGTCAGAGTCGACACAGGTACTCCAATACGAGCGGCAATTCAGGATAGAACCTCGCCATCTGTAACTTATGGCAATCTGCACAATTTGAGTCCGTCGCTGGCCAGCTAAAGGAGGACGCCAAGTGGCAATTCGGTGGTCACTGTGTCTAAAAGCAGTACTACTAAAAAACAACTGGTGCTCCGCACACAGTCGCAGCAGACACTCACCGTTGTCAGCTCCTTCGAAGTCAAGCCCATAATTACCACCCAGCTGAGCTTCTGAAGAGCTCTGATGCTCTACTTGTGTGTTCACACCCCCCACAAGTAATATAATACCTGAACTAGTGGCATTTCGTAGTAGCGCCTTCATTTCGTGATAGAATGTGCCCTTGACAGCAATAAAACTGCGGTCGGTGGGAGCATAAACGGAAATCACAACTGATACCGTCAAGGAGTAGTAAGCAAGTTGCAATCGACGCAGTAATGTCAGAAACATTATAACGTCAAACACTTTTCCCAATACTTTTCTATCTCACCGTTGCCAGTGATAAGTTGAAAACTCACAACAACTCTTATAATGTGCGCCACGACCTCTCTGGTGATATGGTTTTCAGGGTGCATATAGCTGACCTAATAATTAGAACGATCCACGAATTCAAGCGCCTGTGCAATAAATTTGAGAAAAAGTGGTATTAAGGCATGTAAAAAGAATCTGCATTCGGGAGCTGAGGGGCGCATGCCTTTGTATGCAGCGTTTGTAAGAGGGATAAGCACAGCTCCGATAAAGCAACATTATTATTGTATTTTTGTCAGTAACCCAGTGGAACAGAAGAAGAAGAACAGAGGCTCTTGTGGTTTATTCGACCGCGCATTTAGAGAAGAGTGGAAAGGAAGTCATGGTGCACACTACTCGACTTGTATAACTCAGACAAAAGCATCTTGTAGACCCACACGAGGTTTCAAAAGTCGAGCCAAAGATTTCATAGCACAAAGTTTCTCTGGCACAGCACACGAAGGCAATCTACTGAATCGAAGAAAGGCGGCTAGAGTAGAAAGTGCAACCGAGGCAACACCTAGCGAAAGAAGTCGAGGTTAACTATCACTGAGTGGGACATAGTTGGGTTTCTTACCCCAAATGAAAACTTTGGGGTCGGTCGAAGAGTATGGAATGGCATGCGGAGCCAAGTGTTCAAGTGTTTCTTCTAGGTAAACTCTGTTCAGGATTTGTGAGTTTAATGTGCATCGATAAGGGAAAAGGAATCTGTCGATCACCTTATTGACACATTCCTCTGAAGGGATCCACCTCTTCCTTTTGTCACTCGATTATGGGTGAAACGGCAGTGAGTGAACGTGCTGGATAGCGCAGCGTCTTCAGAAAGCCGTGAAAGTTGCCGAAGTGAACTGTGCGTCGTTGGCCATTACAAGTGTTTCCGGACAGCCGAACCCGTTGATTTGCCCCAGTCTTGATACAGTGGCCCTGGTTGCTATCCTATCCGTGGAGTCAAGGTTTGCGTCAAATTCGTGGGCTTCATCAGCCTCCAGCATCGTTCAACATCATCAGCATCATCGACAGCAGTACATCAGCCATTTGAACTGATGCTTCGCTGCCATACAATCATGAGAACCTAGAAATAAAGAATAAGAGGGAGAGAAGGAGGACTTACCTGAAAACCTTAATGTCCTAAGCAAACATGCAGGGTCAAGGCGCCTACACCTTGTGTAGACAACATACCGTCGCAAACAGCTGGCTATCGTACAAAGGTAAGGCGCGTCGAGAAAGCCGGTCAACGGGTATACAGAGGATACGGCTTAGCCAACGTAAGCGATTAAGCTTCAGTTAACACTCGAGTGAGGAAGCAGAAGACTTCTTGCTAAAACCAACTGGCGAACCTCAACATTATTCACCCTGTGTTCCCACCAGACGTGGGCCATACTCCGCAAGTCATACGAAAGTCATACGAACCTTGCTGATACGAGAAGTAACTATTTTAGTGATGTGAGCATGAGAGGTGACGGCTACAATGGTAAGTGAACAGACCCTACATTTCCTGTGGCTGTTTGTAAATAGCTAGAATAGGTGTCGATCCAGTGCTGCAACAGCATCTTGCACTTTGAAGGTGCAAAGCACATGCCGAAGCGTGCAGCGCTACGTGTCAGTCTACCTAGTAGTGTTTGCACAGTTACCGCATCAGACTTAAGAAGAGCTATAACGTCAGCATACGCTAGGTTTATCAGTCTGTCAACTGGTAGAAGTTCCACTCCAGTAGTGAAAACAACGTCAAGAGGCGCCATGGTGCATTAGACTGGCTTGCTGCCTAATGTGCATGAGCGTCTATGTTGAAGCACACCAGACGGAATGAGGATCAGGAATCAACTGATAACAAATGAGCAAGTGAAGAAAGTGCATGAGTAGCGGAAGCAAGAGTTACTGAGGGTGGTATAGCAAATGAACGATTCATACATTTATCAGTGAGCGTGACGCTACCTGGCTGACCAAGCAAAGGTAGGGAATTGTGTTGAGGGACAACACCCGAAAGCTTTAGCTGAAATGTCTGTCGGCGAAGTAGCGGAACGAAGCTGAGCAATTGTACCCATTGGGAACGGGTGAATGATTGCTCAGTTCATGTTCCTTTCGTCTGGTCAGTCAACAAACAGCTCAGTCAATGATGTCAGCACATGCTACAGTGCAATGATCCACTGGGGTGATACAAGTGGCAGTGACTGGTTAGTGACGAGTCACTTACACGTCAGTGTTGTTAAACGTACAGTAGTGGTTTTCATAGGAGTAACGATAGCTAAGCGAAAATCCACTACGCCCTGGCAAAATGTTGCCGAATAATTCGCTGAAACGGGATAATCCTGAAACACCCACCAGACACCATAGTAGTTCTCCAAAACCAGCCATAGTAGCATTGGCTGGTGGCAAATCTCGTCGCCGTGTTTGCAAAACAGCGATTACAGGGCCGCAAAAACCATAAAGGTTTCTACACATCGTGTAAGTAAAGGTGCCAAAGCGGTATATACGAGGTACCGAGCAATGCGACTGGGTTGGCAAAATTCACGACTGCATGACACATAGGAGCCACCGGCAGTTTAATTTGTATATGTTGGTCGTTTCAAATAGGATGCATGGGTAATAGGGTTAAACCGTTTTGTCAACCGTCGAGGAGTATCTGATGGTCACAAAAAACCAGTTCTGTGTGCAGCCAACAATTAGTCATTACTCAAGCTCAGTTTAACTTAGGAGCAGAATGATAAGGGTTTCCGGTAAATGTTCCACAAAGGAACGTGACCGATTGTGAGTGCATAGATAACAGCCAGGTCAAAATGTGTTGTCATGCGGGTTGAGTAAGTGCTCACTAGATCCAGTCGTGGGTCAGTGGTCGCAATTCCGACAGATATAGTTAGCAATTTGGTCTTCATGTGGTAAGCCTGATGTTAAACCTTGATGTTCTGGCCGTCGCAGAGGATAATCAACAGCGCCCTATCTGCTACATCCAGCAGGATGGACTGGAGTAAGGATGCTACTGCTTAAACCTTCCCGCCTTCGTATTCCCTCTCTTGCGCATTTTTATCCTCATCGTCCTGCTCCAACTGCATATTTATCCCCCTGTTAACAGCTCCCCAATTCTTGACATACACCGCCTTGCTTCAATGGTCCCTTGTCTTCCAAGTTCAACTCACACAATCGCAGGTCGTTGCTCCAGTCCAGACAACAAGTCCAATTTGAACCAAGCCGTCGATCCTCACAATGAAAAGCATGCCTCAACGTGCACACTTCAAACAAATTTCTGAAGCTCTGGCCACCGCTGAGGATAAACAATGATGCGCTATCTGCTGCATCGGGTAAGGTAGAAAGGGGTTTGGATGCTACTGCTCAAGCCTTCTCGCCTTCTTATTCCCTCACTTGCGTTTTTCCACCCCTATCGTCCCGTTCCAGCTTCACTTTTATCCCCCTGTTTTCAACCCCCCAATTCTCGGCCCTCCCCACCTTGCTTCAATAGTCGCTTGTCTTTTAGTTTCAACTCACATGTGAACGCAGAGCATCATTCCTGCCCTGTCAACAGGCCCATGTCCAACCAAGCGGCCCATTCCAGTTCATCAACTTCCATTTGGAGCCCTCGATCCTCCTTCAGATTGGCGTGCCTCAATGTTCGCACATTGCTTCAGATCGGTCAACAGGCAGCACTTGCTCGAACATTAGAGACCCTATCGATCGATATCTGCTGCTTATCGGAGACCCGCCTGCAAGACTCCAGCTCTGAACTCACTCTGCAAGCTAATTCAGGTGAAACTTGCAGCACTTTCTCATTGCGCCTATCCGGTGACGATGCAGCTTCGAGCACCGGCCAAGCCGGTGTTGGTATTGTCCTGAGTCCCCGGGCTGAAGCTACTCTGGTTGATTGGATTCCAATCAGTAGCCGGATGTGTGCGGTCCGATTGGCTGGCTCGTTCAGAACTTCGAAGTCGCGTGGGACTAACAGGTGTCTATTCGTTATCGCTGCCTAGGCACCGACAAACTGTAGTGATGACTCGGTAAAAGACGACCTCTATCGTCAACTGAACGAGCTCCTTAGTCACAGAAGAAGCTCGGACACTGTAGTGCTGGCTGGGGATCTGAACGTTCAAGTTGGAAAATTGTCCACGGATGAGCTGCATTATGGCCGCCAACATGGTATAGGCTCCCGTAATGATAACGGTGAGCGGTTACTTCATTTGTGTGAGGATGTTCGCTTATTTCGTGCGAGCACTAATTGCAGACACAGCACCCGCCGGAGGGTGACTTGGCGCCCACCAGCCTCGAACCAGCTATGGACGCAAATCAATCACATTGCGATAAGTTACCGATGGAGAGGCTGCGTCCAGAACTGCCACTCGATTTGGAACACAGGTGTGGACACCGACCATGCACTTGTATGCGCTGACTTGCGGATGCGCTTTGGCGGACTCCCACGACGACATTGTGAGCGCATTGACACCAGCCAACTGGTGAAGCCAGCTGTTCTGAAAGTACGCTGTCATGCGAGTTGGATAAAGGCTCACTGGATGCATTTGAAGCTACTAGTCTCATATTCACCAGACCTTACTAGCAGCAGGAAAATCCTCATGTGGTATGTCTGATCACCAACATGGACCTTGGGCCTCTTCATAGTCTCCGTAACTTATCGATGCTCGCCGGCATATTCCGGCTGGAAGCAAACACAGTGAAACTCGCAAAGAGCTCCGGGCAAAACTCCGTGCTAGCCTGAAGAGAGACCGCGAATCCTGGTGGTCTCATCTTGCATCAGAAATGGAAAAGGCCGCTGCCCTTGTTAACCATCGAAAGTTATTCCGTCTGATGGGGGAAAAGGGCAGCAGGAGACCTGGTGTTAGTGAAACTATACGTGACGAGAGTGGACAGCCTATCCACAACTTATCAAAACGCTTAGAGTGTTGGGCTGAGCACTTTAAAAGGCAATTTAATCGGTCGGAAGGGTTAGATTTCCGGTCGGCCACTGATTGCCCCGCTCCCTGGGCTGTCCCTTTGCATCCACCCTCTCGCTCAGAAGTCGAACGTGAGATCGACCTGTTGAAGCTAAATAAAGCCGCGGGACCTAATGACCTTCCTCCAGCGCTCTTCAAATTCGGGGGACCTGCTCTTGTGGATGATGTACACGAGTTACTAGTCAAATTGTGGCAGCAGGAAACTGTCCCAACCGATTGGAGCCGCTCCGTCATAGTCCCAATTTTCAAGGGAGGCTCACGATCGAAATGCGGCAGCCATAGAGGAATCAGTCTGATCTCCATCGCCTCCAAATTGCTTGCCTCTGCCATCCTTCACAGACTGACTGGCACACGTGAAAGCCAGATTCGTGAAGAGCAAGCTGGATTTCGTCGAGGTCGTGGCTGCATTGACCACATCTTCACCTAGCGTCAGTTGTTGGAGAACCGTCACACATATTGGCGGTCCACCGTAGTCGTGTTTCTTGACAGAAAAGGTCCCTTCGATTCAGCTGATCGATGTGCACTTGGGAATTGTCCACTCAGGAAAGGTGTAACTGAGAAATATGTAAATATTATCCGAGCATTATATGCGCGTAGCTCGGGCAGAGTGAGGGCTTACGGCAAGTTGTCGTAGCCCATTATTATCTCCAGTGGCGTGAGACAAGGATGCCCGCTGTCACCTTTCCTCTGCAACTTCGCTATTGACGAAGTCAAGGAAATCGTGTTCACAGGACACGACTTAGATGGTGTGGATCTGCTCCCAGGAGAACGACTTCTTGACTTAGAGTGTGCTGATGATATTGCCCTAATCTGTGACAGCTCACAAACGTGCCAAGCGGCACTGGACAGATTAGCACTAGCTGTCCGTCACTTCGGGCTTTGCTTCGCACCCTCGAAGTGCAAACCGTGCCTCCAAGATTGGTCTGGACCGCCTCCTACGCTGACCGGCGGTGGGGATCAGCTAGAAGTCGTTCCAAAATTCAACTACCTGGGAAGTTGTATCAGTGCCCGTGGGATTGAGGATGAGATCACGAACCGTATAGCAAAAGCTCGGGGCGCTTTTGCTAACCTTCGTCACTTATGGCGCCGGCGCGACATCACTCTTGCCCTGAAGGGTAGAGTGTACAATGCAGCAGTACGTCCGACCCGACTGTACGGTTGTGAAACCTGGCCGCTTAAAGCAGCGGATCTGAAGAGGCTAGTTACGTTCGACCACCGGTGCCTTCGTAATTTAGCTCACATCTGGTGGGAACACCGCGTGAGCAATTAGCGTGTTCGACGTCTTGTTTATGGCACAGGAAAAGGAAATGAACCGCTCAGCACCGTCATTTCACGCACCAGGCTCCGATGGCTGGGCCACGTCTTACGCATGCCAGCCCACCGACTCCCGCGACATGCGTTGTTTGCGCTCCGGGGGTGTGGATGGAAGAAGAGGAGGGTTGGCCAAGCGATGACTTGGTCGAGAGGAATGAAGGCCCTCACTTCTGAGCTGGCCTCGGTTGGAGCGTCTCGACTCCCTGGTTGGGGTCCGAGAGACGATGAACACGTTTGGTTGGATACACCTGCTGATATGGCTAGGAGCCGACCTCAGTGGCGTTCGTGCTGAGTTTCTTTGTCCCAGCCCATCCTTCTTAGCCTTCCCCCCCAACCACAATCTCATTATTTAGCTTGTATAATTTCGCATAGTATTTTTTTGATGCACAATAGCCGCCTGGTGGCTTACCGGAAGGATGCCCATCCGTTACCGGTAGCTTAGCTGGCTTGCATTAGTTGCATTTTTTCTCTTTTCTTTGTATTGCGGCAGAGTAGTTGAGGTGTTCCCCACCTCTAGCTAACGTGTAGGATGATGTATGATGATGCACACTTTATTGCAGACTGGCCAACAGGCACCACTTGCCGGAACACTGGGGGACCTTATCGATCGATATTTGCTGCTTACCGGAAACTCGCCTGCAAGATTCGAGTTCCGTGATGACCCTTTACTTCCTCACAAGACACTGGCCGCAGTTTCTCACTGCGTTTGTCTGGAGGTAAAGTAGCTTCAAATACTGGTCAAGCCTGTGAGAACATTATACCTTCGGGCTGAAGCTGCCCTGACTGGCACGATTCCAATCAACAGCCAATCAGATTGGCCACAGCATTTGTCATGGCGACTGTTTGAATACACTTGCTGGCATGGCTAGGAGCCGACCACAATGGCATTCATGCTGAGTTTCTGTCCCTCCCAACCCCCTTAGCTTCCCACTCCAACCACAATCACATTTCTTAGCATAATGTAACTTCATATAACAACTTTTTGTTGCATAGCAGTCGGCTAGTAGCTTCCCGGAATGATGCGCACCGGTTACTGGTAGCTCAGTTGGCATGCATGTTGCATTTTTCTTTTATGTATTGCGGCACAGCAGCTGTGCTTCCCACCTCTAGCTAAGGTGTACAATGAAGAATGATGTCATTGTAGTCTACGCCCTCACAAACAATAGTGCTGATTCGTTGAAGATGAATATCACCAACCGAACGAGACCCTTAGCTACGGGAAATGTACGGACACTGTGGTGCCGTTTGGTAATCTGAATGCCCAAATAGGAAAACTGACCACTGGTAAGCTGCATTATGACGGCCAACACGGTGTAGGCTCCTGTAATGATAACGGTGAGCGGTTGATACACCTGTGTGAAGATGCTCATCTATTTATCACTAACCCTAACTTCCAACACAGCACCCGCCGGATGGTGAAATAGGGTCCACCAGCCTCGGACCAGCCATGGACGCAAATTGGTCACATCGCGATCAGTTACCGCTGGAGAGGCTGTGGCCGAAATTGTCGCTCGAGTTGGAGCACGAGCGTGGACTCTGACCACGCACTCGATTGTGCCGATGTTACTGTTCGCTTCGGTGGGCTCATGCGGTGACGCTGTTATGGTATAGATACTTGCCTGTCTAGGCCCGGGCAACCTGACAGTATCCTGCCCACGCAATACAATGAATCTCACTTCAAAGAAATTCTGGTGCTCGGGCCATCGCTGAGGATAATCAACGGTGCCCCATCTGCTGCAACGTGCAGGGTGGATAGGGGTTTGGATACTACTGCTCAAGCCTTCCCGCCTTCTTATTCCCTCACTTGCGTTTTTCCACCCCTATCGTCCCGTTCCAGCTTCACTTTTATCCCCCTGTTTTCAACCCCCCGATTCTCGGCCCTCCCCACCTTGCTTCAATAGTCGCTTGTCTTTTAGTTTCAACTCACATGTGAACGCAGAGCATCATTCCTGCCCTGTCAACAGGCCCATGTCCAACCAAGCGGCCCATTCCAGTTCATCAACTTCCATTTGGAGCCCTCGATCCTCCTTCAGATTGGCGTGCCTCAATGTTCGCACATTGCTTCAGATCGGTCAACAGGCAGCACTTGCTCGAACATTAGAGACCCTATCGATCGATATCTGCTGCTTATCGGAGACCCGCCTGCAAGACTCCAGCTCTGAACTCACTCTGCAAGCTAATTCAGGTGAAACTTGCAGCACTTTCTCATTGCGCCTATCCGGTGACGATGCAGCTTCGAGCACCGGCCAAGCCGGTGTTGGTATTGTCCTGAGTCCCCGGGCTGAAGCTACTCTGGTTGATTGGATTCCAATCAGTAGCCGGGTGTGTGCGGTCCGATTGGCTGGCTCGTTCAGAACTTCGAAGTCGCGTGGGACTAACAGGTGTCTATTCGTTATCGCTGCCTAGGCACCGACAAACTGTAGTGATGACTCGGTAAAAGACGACCTCTATCGTCAACTGAACGAGCTCCTTAGTCACAGAAGAAGCTCGGACACTGTAGTGCTGGCTGGGGATCTGAACGTTCAAGTTGGAAAATTGTCCACGGATGAGCTGCATTATGGCCGCCAACATGGTATAGGCTCCCGTAATGATAACGGTGAGCGGTTACTTCATTTGTGTGAGGATGTTCGCTTATTTCGTGCGAGCACTAATTGCAGACACAGCACCCGCCGGAGGGTGACTTGGCGCCCACCAGCCTCGAACCAGCTATGGACGCAAATCAATCACATTGCGATAAGTTACCGATGGAGAGGCTGCGTCCAGAACTGCCACTCGATTTGGAACACAGGTGTGGACACCGACCATGCACTTGTATGCGCTGACTTGCGGATGCGCTTTGGCGGACTCCCACGACGACATTGTGAGCGCATTGACACCAGCCAACTGGTGAAGCCAGCTGTTCTGAAAGTACGCTGTCATGCGAGTTGGATAAAGGCTCACTGGATGCATTTGAAGCTACTAGTCTCATATTCACCAGACCTTACTAGCAGCAGGAAAATCCTCATGTGGTATGTCTGATCACCAACATGGACCTTGGGCCTCTTCATAGTCTCCGTAACTTATCGATGCTCGCCGGCATATTCCGGCTGGAAGCAAACACAGTGAAACTCGCAAAGAGCTCCGGGCAAAACTCCGTGCTAGCCTGAAGAGAGACCGCGAATCCTGGTGGTCTCATCTTGCATCAGAAATGGAAAAGGCCGCTGCCCTTGTTAACCATCGAAAGTTATTCCGTCTGATGGGGGAAAAGGGCAGCAGGAGACCTGGTGTTAGTGAAACTATACGTGACGAGAGTGGACAGCCTATCCACAACTTATCAAAACGCTTAGAGTGTTGGGCTGAGCACTTTAAAAGGCAATTTAATCGGTCGGAAGGGTTAGATTTCCGGTCGGCCACTGATTGCCCCGCTCCCTGGGCTGTCCCTTTGCATCCACCCTCTCGCTCAGAAGTCGAACGTGAGATCGACCTGTTGAAGCTAAATAAAGCCGCGGGACCTAATGACCTTCCTCCAGCGCTCTTCAAATTCGGGGGACCTGCTCTTGTGGATGATGTACACGAGTTACTAGTCAAATTGTGGGAGCAGGAAACTGTCCCAACCGATTGGAGCCGCTCCGTCATAGTCCCAATTTTCAAGGGAGGCTCACGATCGAAATGCGGCAGCCATAGAGGAATCAGTCTGATCTCCATCGCCTCCAAATTGCTTGCCTCTGCCATCCTTCACAGACTGACTGGCACACGTGAAAGCCAGATTCGTGAAGAGCAAGCTGGATTTCGTCGAGGTCGTGGCTGCATTGACCACATCTTCACCTAGCGTCAGTTGTTGGAGAACCGTCACACATATTGGCGGTCCACCGTAGTCGTGTTTCTTGACAGAAAAGGTCCCTTCGATTCAGCTGATCGATGTGCACTTGGGAATTGTCCACTCAGGAAAGGTGTAACTGAGAAATATGTAAATATTATCCGAGCATTATATGCGCGTAGCTCGGGCAGAGTGAGGGCTTACGGCAAGTTGTCGTAGCCCATTATTATCTCCAGTGGCGTGAGACAAGGATGCCCGCTGTCACCTTTCCTCTGCAACTTCGCTATTGACGAAGTCAAGGAAATCGTGTTCACAGGACACGACTTAGATGGTGTGGATCTGCTCCCAGGAGAACGACTTCTTGACTTAGAGTGTGCTGATGATATTGCCCTAATCTGTGACAGCTCACAAACGTGCCAAGCGGCACTGGACAGATTAGCACTAGCTGTCCGTCAATTCGGGCTTTGCTTCGCACCCTCGAAGTGCAAACCGTGCCTCCAAGATTGGTCTGGACCGCCTCCTACGCTGACCGGCGGTGGGGATCAGCTAGAAGTCGTTCCAAAATTCAACTACCTGGGAAGTTGTATCAGTGCCCGTGGGATTGAGGATGAGATCACGAACCGTATAGCAAAAGCTCGGGGCGCTTTTGCTAACCTTCGTCACTTATGGCGCCGGCGCGACATCACTCTTGCCCTGAAGGGTAGAGTGTACAATGCAGCAGTACGTCCGACCCGACTGTACGGTTGTGAAACCTGGCCGCTTAAAGCAGCGGATCTGAAGAGGCTAGTTACGTTCGACCACCGGTGCCTTCGTAATTTAGCTCACATCTGGTGGGAACACCGCGTGAGCAATTAGCGTGTTCGACGTCTTGTTTATGGCACAGGAAAAGGAAATGAACCGCTCAGCACCGTCATTTCACGCACCAGGCTCCGATGGCTGGGCCACGTCTTACGCATGCCAGCCCACCGACTCCCGCGACATGCGTTGTTTGCGCTCCGGGGGTGTGGATGGAAGAAGAGGAGGGTTGGCCAAGCGATGACTTGGTCGAGAGGAATGAAGGCCCTCACTTCCGAACTGGCCTCGGTTGGAGCGTCTCGACTCCCTGGTTGGGGTCCGAGAGACGATGAACACGTTTGGTTGGATACACCTGCTGATATGGCTAGGAGCCGACCTCAGTGGCGTTCGTGCTGAGTTTCTTTGTCCCAGCCCATCCTTCTTAGCCTCCCCCCCCAACCACAATCTCATTATTTAGCTTGTATAATTTCGCATAGTATTTTTTTGATGCACAGTAGCCGCCTGGTGGCTTACCGGAAGGATGCCCATCCGTTACCGGTAGCTTAGCTGGCTTGCATTAGTTGCATTTTTTCTCTTTTCTTTGTATTGCGGCAGAGTAGTTGAGGTGTTCCCCACCTCTAGCTAACGTGTAGGATGATGTATGATGATGCACACTTTATTGCAGACTGGCCAACAGGCACCACTTGCCGGAACACTGGGGGACCTTATCGATCGATATTTGCTGCTTACCGGAAACTCGCCTGCAAGATTCGAGTTCCGTGATGACCCTTTACTTCCTCACAAGACACTGGCCGCAGTTTCTCACTGCGTTTGTCTGGAGGTAAAGTAGCTTCAAATACTGGTCAAGCCTGTGAGAACATTATACCTTCGGGCTGAAGCTGCCCTGACTGGCACGATTCCAATCAACAGCCAATCAGATTGGCCACAGCATTTGTCATGGCGACTGTTTGAATACACTTGCTGGCATGGCTAGGAGCCGACCACAATGGCATTCATGCTGAGTTTCTGTCCCTCCCAACCCCCTTAGCTTCCCACTCCAACCACAATCACATTTCTTAGCATAATGTAACTTCATATAACAACTTTTTGTTGCATAGCAGTCGGCTAGTAGCTTCCCGGAATGATGCGCACCGGTTACTGGTAGCTCAGTTGGCATGCATGTTGCATTTTTCTTTTATGTATTGCGGCACAGCAGCTGTGCTTCCCACCTCTAGCTAAGGTGTACAATGAAGAATGATGTCATTGTAGTCTACGCCCTCACAAACAATAGTGATGAAGTTAGATGTCCTGAATGCATATGAAAGTACGCTGACATGCGTTCTGAATAAGCGCTTTTTGGTCGCATATCGTATAGACGTCATAAGCAGCACGCATGTTCTCATGTGGCAAATCAAATTATTAACCTGCAAGTTGGATTTGTTTGCATTCTTTGGAACTTCTGGATACTCTTCGACACATACGGGCTGGGAGCGAACATAAAGAGACTAGCAAAAGCCTCAAGGCGCAACTGCGTGCTAACGTGAAGTGAGACCGCGAAGCCATGTGGTCACATCGTACATCGGAGATGAAATTGGCCGCTGCCCTTGGTAACCATCCGAAGTTATTCCGTCTGATACGCAAAAAAGGCAGGAGACAGCGTTAGCGAGACTATATGTGACGAAGGTGGACGGCCAATCCGCAGTTTGTCAAAAGTTTGCAGCGTTGGGACGAAGATTTTGAAAAGCAGAGTTAGCTGCTTTTCCATTGGCCAATTACGCCCTTCTCCCTGGGCTGTACTCATAGACCTGTCTTCAGGGGCAGAAGTCGAATGTGAGATCAGATTACTGAAAGTAAGAAAGTCGCAGGAACAGACAGACCTCCTGCAGCCGCCTTTAACTTCAAGGGAACTGATTTTGTAGATGATCTGGACAACTTACTTGTGAAGTTGTAGGAACTGGAAACTGTCCCAGCAGACTGCCATTCCGTTATAGTCCAAATTTTCAAAGGGGTTCACGTTCCGAAGGTGGTGGTCATAGAAGGAGCAGTCTGATCACAAATGCTTCTAAGATACCAGCCTGAAATCCTTCATAGAACTCCTAGCACCCGTGAAACCCAGATTCGTGATGAGTAAGCCGAGTTTCACTGGAGTCGCGGCTGTATTAGGCATATTTTCACATTACGTCAATTGTTGGAGCACAGCCATATTTACTGGTGACCCACGGTGGTTGTGTTCAATGGCATCAAAGGTCTCTTCGATTCAGTGGATTAATGCACCCATTGAGACTGTCTACTCAGGAAGTGTGTCCAAAAATACGAACACATTATCAGAGTGCTTTATAAGTAAAGTTCAGACAGAGTGAGGATTTACGGCAAGATGTCGCCGCCCTTCAAAACATTATTTAGAAGGAGTGGAGCTACTCCCATGAGAACGACTTCTTGAGTTGGAGTATGCAGACGACATTGCCCTTATCTGTGACACATCACAAACGTGCCAAGCTGCACTGGACAGATTAGCAATGGCTATCAGCCGCTTCGGGCTTTGCTTTGCACCATCAGAGTGCAATGCTTTCCTACAAGATTGGAAGGGATCGCCTCCTGCGCTGACCCTTGGTGGGTACCAACTAGAAGTCATGGAGAAATCACAATATCTAGGCAGAAATATTAGCGCCATTGGAATGGAAGTTGAGATTACAAACCGCATAGCAAAAGTGTGAGGTGCTTTTGCCAATCTTTGCCACCTGTGACGCCGGCACACATCATTCGCTTTGAAGAGCAGAGTTGGCAATTCACCTGAGCGTTGAACCCTCATATGCGGTTGCGAAACCCGGCTCATCGAATGGACAGACATAGAGGTTTCTTACCTTCGATCATCGGTGGTACGCATCTTAGGTTATATCTGGTGGGAACACCACGCGAGCAACGAGCGTGTTTGGTGTCGCGTACTTGGTGCAGGAAGAGCAGGTGAACCGCTCAGCGCCATTATATCACGCATCAGGTTCCGATGGCTGGACCATGTGTTGTGCATGCCAGCATACCAACTCACACATCGTGCGTTGTTTGCGCGCTGGAGGTGTGGGTGAAAAAAAGGGGAATCCAAACAAGGACTTGGTCAAGAGGAATGTAGCGATTCGCTTGGAAGTTAGCTTAGTTTGGTGTCTCCTCACTGCCTGGCTGGGAACGGAAGGATGAACACATCTGGTTGGATACTTTAGTTGACACTGCAAGGAGCCGACCACAATGGCGTTTGTGTTAAGTCTCCTTGCCCATCCCATCCCGCTTATCTACCCTCTTCAAACACAATTTTACTCTTGAAGCATAGCACGTTAATAAGTAGTGTATTGTCTGTTTTTGGATGCTATGTTCAGTATCTTGCATTGCGACACAATAGTTGAAGCGTTTCTCACCTCCAGCCAATGTGGATGGTGATGAGTCTCTTAAACTATTAGACGCTGGCCGACAGATTATGATAGGAAGCGAACACAAGGAGACTGGCAGACTTTAGAGCGAAACTGGATGCTAGCTGAAGAGAGTCAGGTAAGCTTGATGGTCAGGTGAGATCAGGGACGAAACAGGCCTTCGCCTAAAGAGCGTCTCGTTTCGTATGCCGGAAAGCAAGCAAAGGCTCCAGGCATTTCGACGTTTAAGCTTCACTTCTTCAGACAAAAAAGAACAAGAGGGACGTCCTATAACTTCATGAAACTATTCGTGATATACTGTTGGTAGGGATTGGAATGCACTAATCTCTCTGCGGATAACGACGTCCGGTGGCTCGTTCCCATTCTTGTTATACGTTTGTCTTACAAGTGAAATACGCTTGAATACCGGTGTTTCAACGCACATTGGTAATAGAATTTGACGTCTGTCAAATTCCTTCACACCTCCAGGGTGATTTGGATAGCGACACCTATCCACAAGACATCAAGCATGACGAGCAAGGTCCAGCGAGCTGCGACCTCCCGTGCGTCTAGCACTTTGGACGCCACTCTCGACAAAACGAGAGCAGCAGCAGCATCTAAGTGCCTGAGCTGCAGCAGAAATGTCACTTCTCGGTCTAAAGCGCTGCAGTGCGGTCTGTGCGAAGGATGGGCCCACACAACGTGCAGCGGCATTGAGCACGATCTTTATGAATGCCTGAAAAGAACGGCATCTTCCGCGCTAACATTCCACTGTGACAAATGCCGACTTATTATTAACGATAAGTCCCTTCTGGCGAATCTGACTTTGACGAAAAAGACAGATAATAACGCCGCATTGGTGACGCCCGTACTACCGCCGGTGACTCCTCCATGCATCCATACTGTGCGCAATCGAAGCCGCTCCTCCTCCGCTTCATCAGCAAACACACCAATGCATAGTTCACAAGACAACCGAAAAAAGCCGTCTGTCGGCACTGCAACTGCGACCTACGCAGCCGTGGCCAGCGCTGGCGCCGCAAAACCACCCGGCTGGGTCCAGGCCCCTAAAAAGAAAAGTTGTAAGGCGGTAAACAACAACAAATCGAAATCACCGTCTACAGT
Source organism: Dicrocoelium dendriticum (assembly GCA_944474145.2). Lineage (NCBI taxonomy): Eukaryota > Metazoa > Platyhelminthes > Trematoda > Plagiorchiida > Dicrocoeliidae > Dicrocoelium > Dicrocoelium dendriticum. The sequence continues at coordinate 56,375,570 of OX104069.1, read as the reverse complement.
GTCACAACTAAAGTCTGTGCTAAACAAGGTAACGCGACTTGAGAAATTGCTAGCCGAGAAACCGGCCTTACCGAAACCGGTGAAGCCAAGCGATAGCAAGTCACCACGGGGACGGCTGTGCAACGTCATGATTTTCCACGCACCTGAGTCGACTGATCCCAGTCCCCAGGTACGCTATGACCATGATGTGCAATTCTTGCAGTCTCTAACCGACAAACTACTGGATGTTGGCGAACCCGGGTTACGAGTGAAACAAGTCACTCGTCTGGGGAAACAAGTTGATGGCAAGTGTCGGCCTCTGCGCATCGCGTTCGCCGACGAAACTGCCCCAAGGTTAGTACTGTCCCGCCTCGGTCGCCTAAAGGGGATGAAAATCCATGTCCGGCCAGACCTTGATCCCGCAGAACGAGAGCAGCTGAAGTCTGCCGTGGTCGAACTGAAACGACGCACGGACGCCGGTGAAACTAACCTGCGTATCGTAAATTTTCGCACAGTTGCCCGGATACCCCGAATCCGGGTAAACAGAGCAATGACGCTTCAAGCTCGCCCAGCGGTTCCTACCGCGGATTGCGTGTAGCGTTCATTAATGTATGCAGCTTAATGAACAAGCACGATGATCTGATCCGCTTCATTGCTTCACGTCGGCCAGATGTGGTTGGTTTGGCTGAGACGTGGTTGACATCTGAAGTGACAAGCGAAGAAATTGCGATCACGGACTATTCGTGCTTCCGCTGTGATCGACAGTCGAATAGCCGCGGTGGCGTCCTACTTTACCTCCGGTCTACCCTGTGCGGGAGACTCGTGAGCACCTACCGAAGCATTGACGGTCTATGTGAGCAGCTGTGGTGTTCGATCCACCTACGACGCGGCGAACTGCTTGTGGGTGTGGCATATCGTAGCCCACTGAGTAACGGATTGGATTGGCTCACACACGTCCAAAACCAAATGAGTCGCCCACAGTTCCTGCTCACTGGCGACTTTAACCTTCCTCGAATCTTATGGCCTGAAGTTCAGCTTCTCCCTGGCCATAATGAAGTGGAGACAAGATTCGCCGAACTGGTACTGGAAACCGGAACGGTGCAGCACATCACGCAACCCACCCGCATAACCCCGCGCTCAATGCCATCATGCCTGGACCTGCTGCTAACCAGCTGCGAACAAACAGTGCATGACATAGAAGTTCTTGAGCCCATGGCGGCCAGTGATCACTCGACAATTATGGCCACTATAGACCTGCAGCTTCCATGTGTGCGTCCAGTGGCGCCAACATACAACTATTGGAAAGCTGACTTCGATGGCCTCCTTCTAGCTGCCAATCAGCTTGATTGGTCTATGCCACAGGATTCATCCGTTGAAACTTGCTGGGCAAACATTAAAGGGGCAGTGCACTCATTGTGTGCGCAATTTGTACCCCTCAAGACTCGGAAAGTTGGACCAATGAAACCCCATTGGTTTGACAAAGAGTATAACCGACTGTCTCGACAACGACGTCGACTATGGAATGCGTTCCTCCTGTCTGGCTCTGCCGATGACTATGAGGCATACAAGCGACAACGAAACTTGTGCAACAGCACAAAGACGCGAAAACGCCGTCAGTTTGAGGAGCAGCTTGCTTGCTCAGCTAAAACTGCCCCGAAGCGCATATTTGCGTACGTGAAGCGACGCCTGAAGTCTGCAGGTAATGTGCCGGTGCTAGTGGGTTCGAACGGACAACCACTAAGTTCAAGCACCGAGCGTGCGTCCGCATTGGCGGCGCACTTCGCTTCTGTATTCGCAACTAACCAAACCTGCGCACCAAGCTCTGCCGTCGCCGCACCGACTGAGCTAACCGACTTGATCTGCGACGTTGCGGAGGTACATGGGCTAGTCAGCTGCCTAGACAGCACGAAGCCAGCTGGACCGGATGGTCTCCATCCGCTGATCCTCAAGTCCTTGTCAGCTGTGATCTCACCTGCTGTAACCGACCTGTTCAACCGATCCCTGTCCGTAGGCTGCGTGCCTTGTGACTGGAAATGCGCCGTTGTCAAACCGATTCCAAAAGGCGGTGACACACGCAAAGTGGAGAATTACCGCCCTATTTGTTTGACCGCAGTGTTGTCGAAAGTTCTGGAGAAGATTGTGAAGAAGAGACTGCTCCAGCTATTGGAGACCAACTCTCTCCTGACGCCTGCACAGCATGGTTTCGTGAGAGGCCGCTCGTGCATCACTAACCTGCTGCTAACATGGCATGAATGGTTGCAAGCAGTAAACCAACGTAAGTCAGTCGACGTGGTATACGTCGATTTCAGTAAGGCCTTCGACAGAGTGAATCACGAGATCCTCCTTCAGAAACTGAGGGAGTGCGGAGTCGGAGGCTCGCTGCACCAATGGATCCGTGACTTCTTAGTTGGACGGAAGTGGAGGGTGCAAGTCGACAGCCACCTGACCGACTGGTACCCGTCGACGAGCGGCGTTCCTCAGGGGACGGTGCTTGGCCCCATTCTCTTCCTGATTCACATCAACGACGTGCCCAATCTCCTTCGGTCGCCGTGTGCCTTGTTCGCGGATGACCTGAAGCTATGGAGGGTGATCCATACGTCGGACGACTTTGACATACTTCAGCAGGACCTCGACCGCCTCTCCATGTGGTCCGCCGAAGTAAGTTTGCCTATCAACTCGGCAAAATCGCTACTTCTGTGCCTCGGTAAAGGTGGAGCGGGCCGATCGTACACTCTCGACGGCCAAGTTCTACACCCGACGCATTGCGTCAGAGACCTTGGCGTTATACAACGTTACGACATGAAGTCACAGGACAACACGGACAATACGTATCGCACAGCATTGCGTTCGCTGTGGGCGCTGAAGCGTAGCTTCTGCACCTGGTCGAAAGAGATTGCCACTCGTCTCTTCACATCCATTGTACGACCGGTGCTAGAATACGGCTCACCCGCCTACTGTCCGTTGACGAAAGGCGAGATACACAAGCTCGAAAGAGTACAACACATAGCCACACGGCTCATTCCCGGCCTTCAGGGTGTGCCGTATGAAGAAAGATGCAGACAATTGGGTCTGTATACTCTAGCCTACCGCCGCGTGCGAGTGGACCTCATCATGACCCATCGGGTATTGCATCTGGGTGCTTATCCGATGCTGAGGCCACTGCTCCATGTCCGTGCGTCAAGCAGCACACGAGGTCACCAGTACAAACTGGTAGTCCCTGACCTCAAGTGGGTAGCTCATCCCTTGTGTCTTGAGCGGCGAGTGGTGAACATGTGGAACCGTTTGCCACCGCGGATAGTAGAAGCGAACTCGGTGTCGGAATTCAAACGATTCCTGGACGCGCACTTTGTGGATGCCAGATTCGACGAAGCCTTCACAGGAAACTGACGAAGGAATCGTTCAATGATTATAACCCATGGAGCCCGTTAATCCACCAACTGCAGCTTCCGAAACGATGCCCATCCGTAATAGGCGGCGGAGCTGGTGAAGGACTCCATGTGGTTCATCCAAGAATATATGGTAAGTACATGGAGATTTTTTCTATGCTTGTAAATATTTTACTTTTTTCACCTGGGCTAGCTCACTACTACAGGTAACACTGTGTCAGTGGGACATGTCCTACATTGAGATATAGCTACATAGATGTTCAACATCTTTCTCGCTATCATGACAGTATCAGTATCAGTATCAGTGGAAATCCGAAAGCAGAGTAAAACAATTAATATCTAAGCCTCTTTTCAAGGCTTCGATAATATTATAGACAACCAGTGCAGGAGGAAGTAACTTCCAACTTTATACTACATAAATAATGAAAGATTTCGCTTGGATATCCAGTCTAAGCCTATGCGACTTGAGCTTCAGATGGTTTACAAGCAGGTGGTCCGACGTAGCCAGTAAGAAGAGATCGGTAGGCTTATAATCGTAAACGTTTCTATCAGGTCTCCGTGTCGTCTGCGTCGTTTCAATAAGAACGAACCTAAACAATCCACGTCAACATACGATTTCTCACGCTGGTCTTTAAGAATTCTACGTTTGCCATCTGTTGTATCATTACGAATATCCCGTCGTAACATTTGGAAAGCAAACTGGGATCAGTTGATGAGTACTGCGGAACACATGGACTGGTCATTACCTTTGAATGACGGTGTTGAAGTGTGTTGGGAGGTGCTAAAGCAAAACCTTGTTCAGTTGCTAGACCAGTTTGCTCCTTTAACACAAATAAAATGTTGGAAGAGGCCGCCATGGATGGATAGCGAATATGTTGTCATGTCGAGGCGATGTGCAAAATTGTGAAAGAGGTTCAAACAAACTCATAGCGCCGAAGATTGCACAGCTTACAAAACACAGAGAAACTGTTGCAATTCAGTGAAACTACAGAAGCGTGCGGCTTATGAAACACGCTTATCAGCAAATGCGGAGGCACCCAAAAAGGTTTTTGCATACATCAAGCGCAAGCTTAAGCCAACTGACGAGTTACATGCTTTGGAAAATTCGCTTGGTGCACTGTTGACCGCCGACAAGGACCGAGCTATCGCACTTGCTTCACACTTCGAGTCAATGTTCGACTCAGCTTCTCCAGCATTTCAGTGTACCCAAGTCGACGCCAAACTGGATACAGTATCCTGTTCAGAGGACCAAGTAAGGGGATTGCTTGCTAATCTAGACTGCTCCAAACCGCCAGGACCTGACGGCTTGCATCCACTACTTCTCAAAAGGCTGGCACCTGTTATCGCACCTGCAGTGGCGGAATTGTTCGAGGCCTCTTTGACACAAGGGAACGTCCCACGTGAATGGAAGCAAGCGATCGTACGGCCCTTCCCGAAAGGAGGAAACAGAAGCAGAGTAGAGAACTATAGACCGATTTGCCTGACACCAGTGCTGGCCAAATTGCTGGAGAAAGTGGTCAAGAAGGCGCTGCTTGAGTTCGCAGAATCACACGGTGTGCTTACATCAGTTCAACATGGTTTCCTAAGAGGACGGTCTTGTACCACGAATCTTCTGACTTCCCGACACAGTTGGATTGAAGCAGTTAATGACGGTAGGAGCGTTGATGCCTTGCTGATTGACTTTAGCAAAGCATTTGATAGAGTGAATCACTTTATCTTGCTATCTAAACTCAACAGTTATGGCGTGGGTGGAAAATTGCTGAAATGGATTCAGTCTTTTCTGGACAAGCGGCAGTGGTGCGTCCAGGTCAATGACTACCGAACGAAATGGTGTACTGCCTCTAGTGGTGTGCCACAGGGCACAGTACTTGGCCCAACGCTTTTTCTGTTTCATATCAACGACTTACCAGGACGTTTGACATCTACTTGCGCGCTGTTCGCAGATGATTTGAAAGTTTGGAGGGAAATATCGACCCCCGTCGATGAAGATATACTGCAAAGTGATCTCGATACAATCTCCTCATGGGCATCAACAAACTGCCTTCCACTGAATGCTGAAAAGTCCGAATTGCTCCGCATTGGCAAGTGCTGTCGGGACAGAACTTACAGTGTCGGTGGACGTCTACTGTGCTCGGCTGCGACGGTTAGAGATCTAGGAGTACTATCCCGATGGGACTTAAAATCGTCAGACAATACGCACAAGGTCTACTGTTCCAGCCTTCGCATGTTTTGGTCATTAAAGCGGACCTTCCACGTTTGGTCGGAGGAAATTGCTGTCAGGCTATACGTCTCCATGGTGCGCCCGCTTTTAGAATACGGGGCACCGGCCTATTATCCAAGTACAAAAAGTGAGATGAGAAAACTGGAAAAAGTCCAGCACCTAGTCACCCGCCTGATCCCCACGCTCCGAGGCTTATCTTACCACCAGAGGTGCCACAAGTTACGTCTCCATACACTAGTATACAGGAGATTACGAATTGACCTCATTACAACGTTTAGAATCCTTCACCTGAGACATTTTCCTCACCTGAGACATATGTTCTGTATTGTGGATGCACCTATCACCCGAGGGCATTCTTACAAGCTGGAAGTTCCACGTATGGACAATGTCACTCATATTCATTGTTTCGCGCGACGTGTGATACATTTCTGGAACTGGTTGCCCAGTTCCGTTGTTCTTTCTGATTCAGTGCAGTGTTTCAAACGAAGCATTGACAAACATTTTTCAGACTTGTGTTTCGATGCAGACGCCATGTTTGACCTCCTTTCGTCGCGTGGTTATGTCACGGCTACACTAGCAACCCTAAAAGACCAAGACACGTAGTGCTTTCTTTGTGCTTATATATCGGTATTTTGTTTGCTTATTACTAAATGACTATTGATGTGCATTCACACAGACCCATATTCGGCATGGGTCATTTTTGCTTTACTTATGATGGAGATCACATAGATTCCTATCTTATTCTCCTAATAAATTGATTCTGATTCTGAACTGATTCTAACGTCAGAAATGTAAACATCCGCTGCTGTTTCCCGCTACTGAAATTGATTCAAGTTCAAGTGGGACTGGAACGATAGGAGCATCCCGTGAGTGTTCCAGCTTGAGTGGAGCGTTGAGCCAAGAATTGATGAAGTGTTCAGTTATCAATGGATCTAAAACGGAACACCCATATCCCACCCTGGCCAACCAGTTAATGCCCACGTTCCCTGCCCTAGCAGTCCCTGCTGTGGCAGTCAAGTGAAGTAAGCAAAGGATAGGAAGGGAAAGCGAAGGTACAGAAAAAGGAAGTGCACTTGAAATAAAATAATACTAATGCGTGGAGAAAAATAGAGAAAAAATCGAAGCACGAAGATGCAAGTTGCTCAGGAAAATGGAAAGGTTTCGTGTTGCAACCCAAGAGCGTCAGGTTGACGCTCAAACTCTTTAACGGTATATTACCTGATAACACTTTCCGGAAGCATGTTCCAGCGCTCGATGACTCTGCGTGACAGTCGGATTTGCGTCAGTCAGTCCTCAGTGTGGTCCCACAAGGTTCGGTGCTCAAACCCCTTAATCGCAGATTTCATGATAATTTCCGGAAGCATGTTCCAGCGCTCGATGACTCTACGTGACAGCGGGATTAGAATCAGTCAGTCCTCAGTGGGGTCCCTCAAGATTCGGCGCTTGGCCCGTTGTTATTCTCTTTGTATGTCAATGAGCTGCCCGAACTGCTGGAGGTAACATCTCTCATGTTTGCAGATTAGCTAAAGTTTTGGCACATGGTGTCTGACTTCGATGGACCCCAGACTCTGCAACGGGCCCTCGATAAAAATTTGGGACTAGGCTCCTCTGTGGCAGTTGCCCAGAATTTATGCAAAACGTTCCATCTTACGAATAGGGCCAAACCCTGGTAGCACAATGGAGCGTCGGATCCGCCACTTGCGATCAAGGATCTTCCGCTAGATCGATTTCGATACACACGGTTGGATGTAAATTTGGGGCCATCGGACGCAGGTTCATAGGATTGTAGAGAGCAGAAGGAGAAATCCTTTGTCAGCTCCATCGCTTCCCGATCACTGTGTGGGATGCCCGCGTTTTCGACGTTTATGCGGATAATTCCACTAAGAGGACCATTGGACAGCTACAGTGGAAGCTGCAAGGACCCATCGTACTCAAAAGATAAGCGTCTAACATTCGCTTGAAACATTCCTCAGTCTGGGCATCGACCACACACTTCGGCAAGTTATTCCAATCGTTGACTATGCGAGTTGATAGAGCGAGAGCAGGATGAATCCGAAGTCTTCTGGGTTTAAACAGTTTCCAGTTGTGGCCTCGAGTTGAACTGTTTGGATTGGATTGAAAGCACGCCTGCAGCTCCGTCCCCATCTCTCCTCTCAGGATGCGCCTAGTGAAAATCAGGTCACCGCGACGTCGGGGATAATCCAGGGTGAACAGATTCATCCGCTGAAGTCTCCGGGGATAAGGCAAGTCCCGTAACTCCAAGATATATTTCGATCCACGCCGTTGCACCTTCTCAATTAGGTCACATACGAACTTGGTGAGAGGGAAGACGGCAGGTAATCCGTATTCGAGAATGGGGCGGACATGGGAAGCAAACAATAGTCGGAAGATATCCGGAGTCAAACGCGAGAAGGCTCGTCGTTTGGCGTGGGACATCCTATGAATGTTTTTTTTAATTTAGGGTGTTTGTTGTAATGCTAGGAGTTAGATTTGGAATCAATATACTAAGCGGTTTAAATGCGTTACGGTGTTTACTCATTTTCCCTCTTCAAGCTGAGCAGCCATGCCAGATGGGGAGAGTGGCTAATTTTTGATATGAAATATTGGCCTGGAGGGCAGTTGTTTTCCGGTACACCAGGCTAAATGCTGATGATTTCATAACTGGATTTGAAAGAGATGTGTGTAGGTAGCTTTGGGCTTAGGTAGGCACAAAAAATGTTAATTGGTAAGCTTTATTAGTTTTAAATTTCGATTTTCTTTATCGCGCTTTCAAAAAATACAAAAATACAATAATAAGACAAGAGATATGTGTACCCCTACATCCAAGCAAGGAAGTTACTGCAAGCATAACCTATACATACATGAAACAATTGCTGTTACACTTATTTGCTCCATAAAACAGCCTTTCACACTTTAATTGCATTTACCATTTGCTTGTTTTAGATTATGCCGTGAAGTTCAACTACACTTGTAGTCATCATTTTAAATCATCATAACCGTTTTCACGAAGAAAATCCATATAGCATTATCTTCTAGTTTCCACACCTTAATATCACCAAAGTTAGGAATATACTCTGCAGCCACTCAAACTATCTTGAATGTTAGCGAGGACAATGGAAGCGAAACCCTTTCCCGTCATGACAAAAATTAGCTAACTTTTATCATGTCAAAAAGTAGCCACGCTCATGGTAGATGGCTGTTACAATTGCCCTGCTCGCTTTTCAGCTACGTTTAAGGGCGAATGTTACGAGATTGGAAACGCGCGCCTGTGGCATAGACACAGTCTTCAAGTGAGGAAGCCTTGGCTGTATGCGAAATACCTGAGGCTACCGGCGGATGTGGAAGGCATGGTGCTTAACTTAATGAAATCATTTCGTCTGACGCAGGAGATGGTTGCATTTGTGCGCCAGAAATATACCATTCGTTTAACAATGCGCGATTTGTATGACAAACGGTGGCTTCATCGGAACGCTTGTGTCACGGAAGTGGAAGAGGTTATGTGGCTGTTGCGAAGAAATGTTCATCTTAAAATTGTGCTTTTCGTGCTCACGCGAATGCTGGAGTTGGTGAGCCAATACGGTGAGGTCCGTTTGGCGGACTGCACAAATCACAGCAATTACGTGGGTCACCTCCTATGGCCTCGCGTCTTTGTGGACGTTAGCGGTCTTGTTATGAGGTTCTTTTATGTGCTTCTGCTAAATGAGACGGAGGCTACTTACGAAGAGGCAATGAGAGGTATTTTGCATTTGGCCCCCGGAGTTGCCGGGGGTCGGACGTTGGTAATGGACAAGTGCGCTGTGCAATTGAATGCGTTTCGCAATGCGTATCCCACTGGTAACATCGTGTTCTGCCGGATTCCCATCATGCGGGACATGCAGCGGCGTTGTTCACACCTTTCTTTCTGTAACACGGTGGATAAGACGGCTCTGTTCAGCATGCTACGCATGTAGTCGTACACCCACCATTGCGCACATTATCATCGGATTATGGAAGGTAAATCGGTGCCTAGCGCGGAGTGCTTCCAATACCCCTGTCGCACGTGGATCCTATGGCGGCTTAGCTGGGCGGCGCATTCGATGGGCCGCGCGGTGTGATAGCACAAATCGCATTAAGAAAGAAAATAAGCAATTGAAAGAAACTTTGAGTGAGCGGTCAACTCTACTGCACCCGTTTTAGGTGATAGTGCATCGTTGCACTTGCATTTAGGAGCAGAGGTAAACATTGCTTGCCTGAGATCTGTTTGGTATGTGCTATGTTGTGCAAGGTGTACGCAGTGCGCAAGTGGTTTTGAGGAGAATGTCGTCATACGCCCGGCGGCAGTACGTGCGGTACAGTCTTTCAGTTCGCCACCGTATTGTGAACCCTGACGGCGGTTATTGGCTGTTAAATGAGAATCGCCCGCGCAGGCAACGTGTGGTCATTGAGAATGGTAGCCCATGCGGATGTCGATTTAATCGTCAGTGACGCATTCCATGTGCGCACATTATACACGCGGGAAGTCTACACGCGTACAACGAGGAGGTGGTGCTTCGTGGTTACCGTTGGGTACTGTCAGTGGGATGTGTAGCAGTGTCGGCCCTTTCGGAGGACAGGGACGGAACCGTGATGTAGGCGTGGATGTGATGCCGTAGTGATGGCGTCCTTGACCGGGCCGCCAAAATTCGCCTTACTCGGGCTATGTTTGCTGACTTGGAGGCGCATGTATTGAGTATGGGCATAGAGGAGTGCTACCGCACAATGGCCGGAATGGCATGCATGCGTGAGCTTCTGGCTACTCACAGTAATGTTCGTCTGATCATCGATGGTTGAACAATTACATCGATTTTCCTGGGAGGACCTGCCTACCTTCCAAGCAGAAGGCGCTTCTTCCTTCGGTGCCGCTACCCGGGAGTTGACGGGCAAGGGTTCTTCGACCAGCAGTAATTCACTAGAAACGCACGTTGGCGAGGCGCTGCCGTTTGTGGTGGCAGGAGCTGGTGTTCCGCACGTTAATTGCAATAACCGTCCGCTCCACAAACGAAAGTTGCCTTCGATAGCCCGTGCTGTGGAGGTGCGGATACCAGCATGGTGTCACGGCTAAGCGACGTTTTACGTATTTATCGTGGCATTTCCTTAAGGTTGCACAAAAACACAATTTAATTGTTGCGTCATGAAGTTGTGCCCATAGGGAACGCTTACACTCGGTAAGCGCGCAACTTATGGATTTTTTCCGGAAATCGATACCTCATGCTTACTTACTGACCATTGTCAATCCGCGATCAATGTGCTTCCGAGGTGTATGTGGCTTCCGCTTACACAGCCGCGCAGTTTAAGCGTTACTTTACATGGAGAGGATTGCGTTGCTGGACCTTCACCTGACCCATATGGAAAAAGTATTCCCGTGGTGTCTAATGAAAGGCCAAGCAACGCTATAGCCGGTAGGACTCGCCTGTTAACTATATCCTCAGCGGGCTTATGCGGCCTTGAAACAGAATGCACGTAGGCTCAAAGCATGACGTCCCGGCACTAACTCCGAAACCACTGGGTTCCTATGGTCACTTCTCTTCCAGAATCACAGTGATATGTGTCGCCCTTCGTCATCCTACTAACCGCTGCCGCTGCGTCTTTTCAAACGTACTGCCTCCGTAATACGACGCAGCTGTGCAACTTATCTACAAGTATAGTTTCACCTTATTAAAGACAGACCATTCACAGTCAAAATAACATGCGCCGCCGTCAAAGTGAACCCTGCCACCGCCTATTTGCCCACGTATTCACTTCACTTGTGCGTTTATCAGTGATACCAGTACAAAGGTTAGGTTGCGGTTCAATGGTGACGTACCTTTCATAGCCAAAGTACAAATGCGCCGCTCATAGCGTCTAGGTTATCGCTGCCACTGGCCCTCCTTCCGCCGAGTGCTACCTTTATATCAGACGTTAGTGAACGCCAGCCAAAGGTAATCTCAAATTTAAATGATGACCTTTACAGAGACATAGTACACATGCACCTCAATCCGCCGTTCTCATTACCCACCTTGGTCAACCTGTGGCGCGCGTGCATTAGTTGTCTCCTGTCATGGCAACAGATCCGGTCTTTCTTCACTTTTCCACTTTCGTCTACATTTATTACATTCCTTAGAGAACGGAGCAACGGCTTTTTTCAGGACCCTCTCTGTCAACGTGCCTTGTCGTCCCACTTTACATAAAAAAGGTGCAAAGTCCGCATATTCCTAGCGGCGGACTGCAAGCTCACAAGGTTTAGTGGATGTTTCCCTAACCTTCAGACAAGATATGGGCCAATTCCCACATCTTGACATGTGACGCAACACTGTAATCCATGCGAACTATATGCTCGGCCCTTAAGAACGTGATATGTTCAACTTATGCGGTCATTTTTAACGATGAACATGCCGATATAGACCTACGTTCTTCGTAAACCTTGTTTCCCTATTTGTCTGAGCTTTTGGCAAGTTTAGCTCGTAGCGCCCTTTTCTCTGGCAAAAAGCTAACCATGCGGCAGTGAGGCCCCTGTCACCTTGAAAGATAGACACCCAGATATTTTAACCACCACTTCTTCTTTCCTTGGCCGTTCGCACGTAATTTTAACCTTTACCTGGCTCCAAAGCCTACCATACGTAATGCGTAATGGTGGGTGAACAACCAGCTCCCACTTGTTTTCCGTTATCTTCTCTGCCTGCGTTATATTATTGTTCATTCATTTTGCCTGACAATGTGGAAGCTTCCCACCAGGAAACCTCCGAGATAATAGCTGTTGTGATCTCCCAGTTTTCTATTACCTTACACTGGTGAATATCACTGGCACTTGCATCGGACTCCAAACCAAGAGAGTTAGAGCTCAAAATAGCAACGCTATGCAGAAACGGTGTGCGTTAACACATTAGGTCCAATAATCCGTCATAAATGAGAAAGTGTAACCTCTATAAGATGAGGTGATCACGCCTAACCAATGTGGCATTCGTGGTATTTCCCACCTGAATGCATTTCGCTAATTTTTTGGACACCTATTTCTCTATTATCAATAGAAGACATCTCTAGCTCATTAGCGTTGATGGCACATCCATTAAGATATATAACATAACCTCAAACTGCTGAAACTGATGATGTTCCTCCAGGGAACGATTGCGTTATTCTGGTCCAACACCACCGGCACTTGCATCCGACTCTCAGCTAAGAGAAATAGAGCTCTAAACTAGCAACTTAATGCACAGTTGTGTGCTTTAGCACCTGTTGCCCATTAATCGGTCATGCTTGACATGGCGCAACCCCCAAAAGAAGTGGTATTCGTGTCTAACCAAAGCGGAACCCAAGGTGTTTCTCACCTGGACACATTTTGTAAATTTTCTCACCTTCGTTTTTTTATTATCACTGGAAGACCACCCTGGCACATTAGTGTCAGTGATACAACCATAAAGACGTATAAATTAGCCTCAAAGAGTCGAAACTGGTAATATTTCTGTTGGAAATGCTTGCGTTATCCTAGTTCAGACGGGGCAAATGAGTTTTATGTTCCCTTGTCTTATAAATATGGACTCAGCTCATGCGGCTTTAGTATAATTTTCGCATCCAAATCGGAGCATTAAAAACGTTGAATTTCACATTCATAGTGGATTCTGCGGCCCAATATACTCTGAAAATCGCACATGGTCGCATTCTGGCTGTGGGCTAGCTACACCATATCCTGTGCTGTTCTACCTATATAATAATTCTTACAGCCTACCTAGTATTACCCTAAAACATTTCCGTCTGTTTTCCCAACGTTTACTACGTTTACTGAAAAAGTATGCTTTTCGGACCACAGCGTCATACTTCGCTACTGCAGCGAATTACACGATATCCTAGGCATTCCCAGTTACTACTCCATATTCTGAACTTATTACGCCTAGCCGTTTTTTGTATTATCTCTTTTTTTTGTATCTGCTTCCAAAGCAGCACGTGAATTTAGCGGAAGCTCGAAACTGGCGCTATCCGCAGTCGCCCCCTAAATGTGCAAATATCTTCATAACCACTGCACCTAGCTTAATTATTTTACCTTTGTCGTAACCAGCGCCCAAAGTTTGTCCTAGACCGTTCATTGCTGTTTCGTTTTAGTTAATATTTCGGCTCCAATACTGCGTTCATTCCTCTTGTTTGTAGATTTACACTTTGAAATTCGCGCCAGGTATGCGGTTCTGGTATGCTGTTTCTGGGCCATATTTTGGCTCCATTTTCCAATATTAGTGTATTTTCTAGTTAAGTGGGCTGGCCTTTAGTCGCACTTTTCTAAGAAAGGGTAAATTATTAGCCACGACTGTTTTTCCCTTGTTTCCATCCTCCACTTTTACGATCTAATTTTCGCTGGCAAATTCCTTTCCATGAGCCCGCTACTAATGGATGCTCGAAATGCGATGATGTGACCAAAGAAAATGGATCAACTTTTCTCTAGTGGTGCATTTTCCATCGAAAATAACACAATCCGTTTTCATAATAGATTGCTCGTTTACTAATGGAATCAAGCACCTCAAGGTTTGGCAGCGGTAGCCGGTGAAAAGCGCAGAATTTGTACATAAGCTACGGAGACCCAAACTACTGGCTTCAAAAATGTCAAGGCCGACGAAACGTTTGTATTTATCCCTGCTTTACTGTTTGGAAAGATAAACACGATCAAAAGCAGTTGTTAACGATTTTTCTTCTCCATGCATGAGCATGGATGTTATGTACAATTTGATCTGATCCCACGCAGGAACAGCATCTAGCGGTTGTCTAGAAATATACTTATATTTATTTATATTTATTTATTTATTTATGATGAACCACTTTTCAGTATTCGGGCTTGCTGGGTGATGAGCGTTCGCAACGCTTCCCACAAAGACGAGAATATTTGCATATGGTTTGAGCGTGCCTCTGCTGATCTAATACTATCACACCCCACCTTAAGCGCACGGCGTATATCAGTACACGTCGTCACGTGCATCGGTCCCTTTGTATGCCAATCCGTTGCTCCATACATCCACTTCCTACTCAGTAAGTCTTGTTAGTCTGCCCAGCAGCGGGTTAATTTATAAGTATAATGCGGCCCTAATAAGTAACGTAAAACCGGCTGCATCATGAGTTAAGATTAATGAACACAGAACACTGTATCTTACGAATTTATCACGGTAACCTTTAGCGAATTCCATCTTCACTACTTCACCGCATACAACGGATAAACTTCGTTTATATATATATATATATATATATATATATATATATATATATATATATATATATATATATATATATATATATATATATAAATCGGCGGGAGGGCATATGGTGCGCTGAGGCTGATGGTGACTAGATCCTGACAAACGTTCTATCCAGTGCTGCTACTGTTGTGGCATATCCTCAATTGCTAGGCGCCTCCTCTTGGCGACCGCTGGGTGGGATTTGGGTTTCGCTATTCTCCCCGGTTATATCCAGGACGCCAATCCGCATTTGTCAGTGGACTGATTATGTGCTAGAACCGCTGCCTTTCGGAGGTTCATTTAATCGAAGGTTTTGGCTGAGGACCTGTTTCGTTCTCCTGTCAAGATGGGGCGCAATGACAGTATCCTAGTAAATCATTGGCCAGCTGGTGGGTGAAAAACGGGCACCAGAGTGCAACAGTTGAAGGTTAGCCTAGGACTAGGAAGAGGTAGGTTTGCTACATTTATAAGCGCTTGCGGTTCGACCATGGGTTATCCTGATGACAGGCGTGATCAGTTCTACACTGAGCTAGCCTCCGTGATACTTTCCGTGCCGAAAAGCAACCTAATATTTCTGCTAGGTGATTTCAACGCCCGCGTTCAGCGTTATGCATCAGCATGGACAGATGTTGTCAGTGCGCATGGCGTTGGTTCAGCGAAATCGAACGGTGACAGGCTGCTCTCACGGTGTGTCGCGCACGACCTGACGATCACGAACACTCGGTTTGCACGGAGTGAGAGTGATATAGCAGCTTTGACCCACCCACGGAGTGGTCACGTTACCTGCTCGACTAAGTAATCGTACGTCGGCGTGATATGCGTGAAGTGCGCATGACACGTGTACTGCGTGGAGCTGAGTGTGGCACAAATCACAGGTTAGTGCCGACATTTCCGTCACTACCTCGAAGGTCGACATTTCACCGTCTTCACCGACCACAAGCCATTGATCTACGCAATCAATGGCGCAACAGACAAGTACTCGCCGCGGGAAACTAGACACCTAGACTACGTTTCTCAGTTTACGACAGACGTACGTCATGTTTCAGGTGCTCTTAATCCCGTCGCGGATGCGCTTTCACGCATTCAACAGATCAGCTTATCGCCTGGCACCAACATTGATCTAGCCGCTATGGCTGCTGCCCAACAAGCTGATCCCGACACAGACAAACTACGACGCAACACCTCGTTAAAACTACGTGAAGTCCCACTAGCTTCATCTGAAGGGACCATTCTTTGTGACGTTTCACAAACTTCTCCCCGACCCGTAGTTCCTACCTCAATGCGTCGACTAGTTTTCAATGCTTTACACAACCTGTCTCATCCCGGCATACGTGCTTCGCAGAAGCTCGTAACGGAACGCTTCATATGGCCCAACGTCAAGCGCGATGTCCGCCTTTGGGCACGCGCATGCTTAGAGTGTCAGCGCGCCAAGGTCTACAGACACACCAAAAGCCCACTTGGCGTCTTTCCCGCTCCTGACGCTCGTTTTGCACACGTCCATGTCGATCTGGTCGGACCTTTGCCTCCATGCAAAGGCTACGTGTACCTACTCACCTGTGTCGACCGATGCACTCGTTGGCCAGATGCGATTCCGTTAGTCAACTGCTCATCTGAGACAGTTGCACAAGCTTTCTTAGAACGCTGGGTAACTCAGTTCGGTTGCCCAAGCGTAGTCATCACTGACAGAGGATCACACTTTGACGGATCCTTCAGCAAATTGCTCAACGTTCTTGGTTGCCAACATAACCGAACCACCGCATACCATCCCGCAGCTAATGGGATGGTAGAAAGGTTCCACCGGCAACTCAAAGCCTCACTCTGTGCCCAATCTAGCACATCCTGGAACGAAGCACTTCCGCTCGTTCTCTTGGGCATAAGAAACACGATTAAAGCGGACTTGCACGCCACTCCATCGTCGCTAGTCTTTGGATGCGCACAACGCTTACCTGCTGAACTCTTCTCACCAAAAGCGCCAACAACTTTCGACTATGGCGAGTACGCAGCTCGCCTATCTCATCACATGCGACAGCTTCAGCCTGTGCAACCCAGAGCACAGAGCTTGCGTACAAACGTGGACGAACGGTTTACTACTTGCACGCACGTGTTCGTTCGCACTGGGAGCGTACGCCGACCACTTCAGCCTCCTTACTCTGGTCCGTACCGTGTCGTACGTAGAAGCGACAAAACGTTTACCATTGACTCCAATGGTAAGACTGAGACGGTCAACGTCGATCGACTCAAGCCAGCATACCTTGACAAGTCTGACTCGCCGGTGCAACAAGCACCTTCACAGCCTGTGCCATCACAGCCGGCCCCGCAAACGCAGACGAGTCAGCCCGCTCCAGCAGAACCGACAAACACAACCGACAGCACTCCTACCCGCCCTACTCTCAATCGACGCGGTAGGAAACTCAAGCCACCAGTTCGTTTTTCAGACTTCGTTAGCACTTACTATTTTACGTAGAACGTGCCTTCGAAATTTTCTGCTCTTACTAAGCGTTTTTGAAAACCCACAAAAAAGATCAAAACGTTTTGAAATTACTAAAAAAGAGCAAAATCTTTTGAAAACCCAAAAACAGCTTTGCACGTTTTTCGCTTTGCACTCTTTTGTGTATTGCTATGCATTTATGCTGCTTTTTCGTTTTGCTTTCCATATACACCGTCGGTTGGTTGCACCTCGGTCGCACTTTTCGCTGGATCTCCACACGTCAACTGGAAGTGGAAAAACCTTCCTGCTCAACCGCACACGTGAACTTTACTAACTGCCCCCCCCACAAACAGATTTTTTACCGTTTCGACACCGTAGCGAGGACAGGGGTGGGAGCCCGCTAGAGTCCGATTGCATGGTTCTCCCCCAGCAGCTGCATCGTGTTTCACAACCTGGTCTCGCAGAAGGCTGGCCGGCGACGGACAGTCCTCACGTAGATCGAAGGACTGCTTACACAGTCCCTTCTGGGAGAGGGCTATGTAGCAGTCTGGAGATTCCCCGGTTTGCTTGTGTAAAATTCTAACCAAAATTCTTTAATTGTACACTTAGGCAACCGGTGTGGTTTGTTGAACTGCTTGCTGAGTTCGAATGCTTTACTTGCTCATCGCCATTTTTGCTTGGCGCTCGCTTCGGTTGCAACGCGCGACTGCTCTGTGTGCTGTGTTTGCTCCGTTTCCCTAGCTAGAGCGTACACGGTGTCGTTCGTTTATAGCTAGCTAACAGGGAATCTTTTGCTGAACCAATAAAAGTTTCCCTGCAACTCGATCTGTCTTCTGGAATCGCTCTCTGGGCTCCCGGAATAGGCAAACCTCTAAAATGTTCCCTATGGTTCTGTACTAGGCCGGATATTATTCCTTATATATATATATATATATATATATATATATATATATATATATATTATATATATATATATATATATATATATATATATATATATATATATATATATATATATATATATATATGATATGCGTGAAGTGCGCATGACACGTGTACTGTGTGGAGCTGAGTGTGGCACTGATCACAAATTGGTTCGGACCAAACTGTACATGTATTTTCGTAACTCTATGTATTGCACTTCCGCCGTGAATCGGCGTAAATTTAACATTCCCTCGGTACTGTAGCGAAACGTTCTGAGCTGGAGAAGGCGATGGCTGCACGCCTATCTGACGTGAAATGCATAGCAACAGTGGGCGACTTGTGTCACCACATTCGCGACCAGGTGACAGCTGCTGCCGAGGAGACCATTGAGCGCGCAAGCTAAAAGCGGCCCGAGTGGTTTGGTGACAACATGGCGGCGATAGGCGCATTGGTGTCGAAGAAGCATGCGGCATTTGCTGCAAAGGTTGCAGACCCCAGTGACTTGAGAAAGAGTAGTCAGTTTTGCAAAAACCGAACGTGACTGCACCGAGAGCTCCGTAGCATTAACAATGCATGGTGGACGGAGAAGGCGAAGCAGGTGGAATTCTACGCTGAACGCCACTAACACAAGGTATGCTTTGACTCATTGAAGGTGGTGTATGGACCGAGATTCGAGCCGCTAATGACGCTGGTCAAGGGTAGTTCAGGCGCTCCCTGCACACAGACTGAAGTTCTAATGCAGATCTGACGGAAACACTTTGACTGGTTCCTGAACAAACGTACAGAGATCGGCTGGCCTACATTGAATAGCCTGAAGCAGCACGATGTGAAGGCGAATCAGGCGGACACGCCGACACCGGATGAGACGAAGACAGCCGTTGCTCAGCTGCGAATCGGCAAGTGTGCCGGGGCCGGCGGCATCCCACCTGATGTATTGAAACACGGCGGACCCGCCTTGTTGTCTGCGCTACATCAGTTGGTGCACCGCGTACGGATTGAGGATGGCGTGCCTCCTAAGCTGAAGGGTGCTCCTGTGCTACCACAGTATAAGGGCAAATGTTGCAAGCAAGGTTGCACGAATTATCGTGGCATCAACTTGCTGAGTTGTGTGGGCAAGTTGATTGCACGAATCCTGCTCAACCGCCTTGTCAGTCACTTTGTGGAACCTAAAGTGGCGGAAGAGTAATGCGGATTCCGTTCTGGTGTTTGCGGCTCGTCAGTTGCAGGAGAAGTGCAGGGGAACAACACCAGCCATTGTACTCGCTTTTTGTCGATCTCACCAAGGCATTCGATACGGTGAACCGCGAGGCATTGTGGCTGCTGTTGGGTAAGTTTGGGGGCCCGCGTAAGTTTGTAAGTTTAATTGAATGTCTGCACAGTGGTATGCGAGCGAGGGTGCTGCTGAGTGGAGAGACCTCGGATGACTTTGCAGTTTTCTCTGGTGTGAAGCAAGGCTGTGTCTTAGCTCCTGCCCTGTTTAATATCTATCTTCATGCAATGTTGTCCTGTGCTTTCGATACCGTTTGAGATTACGAGGTTCGTGCGGAGCACCGTATTGATGGTGGGTTGCTGAACATCCGTCGTTTTGGTGCGAGAACTCTAGTCTGTGAGACAACTATCCGTATGTTGCTGTTTGCTGACGACTGTGCATTGTTTTCACACAGCGCGGATGAGTTACAGCACATGACTAGTGCTCTGGCTTCGACAGTGGCCAAATTCGGGCTCAGCTTCAACACAAGCCTAAATGTCTGTCTCGTTCAGCCTTCACCGGAGGTACAATCTTCGATATCGCCGTCAATCAGCATTGGCGCTCATGTTTTAGAAACTACCTCCAGCTTTGCTACCTGGGGATGGTGACGACGACTGATCAGCAGCTACATAGTTAGCTGCGTATCCGCGTGTCGAAGGCAGCAGCGGCGTTTAGGAAGCTTGAGTACCGAGTGTGGAACAACCATCAGCTTAGCATTGGCCCGAAGCTGACGGTGTACAAATCCATGGTGCTGTCCGTTCTTCTATACGGCAGTGAAACGTGGACGATGTACAGGCGGGATGTGCGATATCTCGAACTGTTCCATCAGCAGTGTCTGCGACGCTTTTGGCGCATTAGTTGGGGCGACAGGGTTGCAGACACGGAAGTTTTGCGCCGAAATGGGATGTATGCAGTAGACTACATACTTTTATTGAGACACCTGAGGTGGGTCGTTCATGTGAGCCGTAAGGATCTGACGCGGTTACGGAGGCAGCTATTATATGTTTAGCTGAGTATTGGGAAGCGGCACGTAGGGAAACCAATGTTACGATACCAGGACATGATTAAAGTGAGTCTCACACGTTCTAAGCGTGATTGCAAGTCATGGGAATCGAAGGCGCTCGATCGGCGTGCATGGCTCGATCTGATCATGAAGGCAGTTACCAAGGTGCAAGAGAAAGTCCTCATGCATGTAGAGAAAAGTGGCACTTGCGGAAGCGGCAGGCACCGATGGGTTGCTCTCCATCGATATCAAGCGCATGGTGCTGTAGAATATGCATTTAGTGAGCCATTAGCGAGGCCACTGGGGACTACTACCGAAGCGACGACGGGTACTGCAGAGAATGTAGGCAGAACCGGCACAGCGATTTTAGGCACAGTGCATTCGATTTACTAACCAGGTGCTCTATATTTCAGGTGGTGGGTTTTCAAGTTTGCCTAAATGCTTTTCTTTCTCATATGAATGTCTACCTGCACTGTATTCCATTAACTTGTACACCACACTTAAGCCAATTGTATTCGCTTTCCGTAGCATGTTCCTGTTCGTGGTATCCCGTAAAGTATACTTTCTGACCTCGTGAACTTATCTAGAATTTGTTTGTTAACAACTTATTTCATGTGCTCATTAACTTATGGTTTTATATCCCCGCTTCCTCATGCATTAATCGAGTTACTTTCTTTGTCGCACAAGTGTTTGGCTGTTGTTTGATATCCCTGGTATGGTGGCGCTTGATGTGCATGTTGACAAGGTGCCTACCTGTCTATTACCCACTATCTCGTCCATACTGGCTCCAGGAGACAGTTGGTCGTTGCTGGAGGGGGCAGAGCGCACGGTCCTTGTGGCCGTGTTAGGATCAAAGAGTGGTTCCATGCAGTCAGTGTGGAGCGGACTACGGTTCAGCCACGGCCTTGTGTGCGCTTGATTCCCCAAATATAGTGTGCTTGTATTACTTATGAGTAGAGGGATTTTTGTGAGTATTCTTTGATCATCGCAGTCAGCCGACAATCCAGATAAGTCAACCACCTATCCGGAAAAGCACCAGACGGCCGTTTCGTCCTATTGGGACTCGTCAGTGGTGCGCATCCTTCGGTCCTCTACCGAGGATCGAACCCATGACTGCTAGTGGCTTGTGCCAACTAGCCCGCAGCTTATGCAACTGCGCCATGGAGGACGGTAGCCGACCATCAGGAATTGTTAGCTAACTGCGATATAGCCCGACCCATCCTCCACTGCCACGCAGGCACCTGCCATGCAGTTGACAGCGTTTGGCATTCCGGTGTCAGGACTTCCCGTTTTACGGCAGCTATGAATCGACATAGCATTTTATGAAATCCGTAAGGGTGAATTTATATTACTTATGAGTAGAAGGATATTTGTGAGTATTTTTTGTTCGTCGCAGTCAGCCGACAATCCAGATAAGTCAACTACCTATCCGGAAAAGCACCAGACGGCCGTTTCGTCCTATTAGGACCCGTCAGTGGTGCGCATCCTTCGGTCCTCTACCGAGGATCGAACCCATGACTGCTAGTGGCTTGTGCCAACCAGCCCGCAGCTTATGCAACTGCGAAATGGAGGACAGTAGCCGACCATCAGGAATTGTTAGCTAACTGCGATATAGCCCGTCCCAATAGCTAACAATTCCTGATAGCCGGCTACCGTCCTCCATGGCGCAGTTGCATAAGCTGCGGGCTAGTTGGCACAAGCCACTAGCAGTCATGGGTTCGATCCTCGGTAGAGGACCGAAGGATGCGCACCACTGACGAGTCCCAATAGGACGAAACGGCCGTCTGGTGCTTTCTTGGATAGGTAGTTGACTTATCTGGATTGTCGGCTGACTGCGACGAACAAAAAATAAAGTGTGCTTGTGTTTGCCTGTGAAGGAGTGTGGGCCGGCTTCGTTGATGAAACGTGGTTCCCATCCACATGCCTACCGGTCTTATTCCTTCGGGTTTACACCTGATATGGGGTGCGTGGATGGAGCTGTGGCTGGTGGAGCGGAAGCCATCCGTCGTCCCTCTGTAGGCGCAGGCGTCCTGTAGCTTGCCACAGTGACAGGCATATCCGGAACTGGATGCCACCAACCAAACATATATATATATATATATATATATTATTGTTTGGTTGGTGGCATCCGGTTTGGGATATGCCTGTCACTGTGGCAATCTACAGGACGCCTGCGCCTACAGAGGGACCACGGATGGCTTCCGCTGCACCACCCACAGCTCCATCCACGCACCCCATATCCAGTGTAAACCCGACGGAATAAGACCAGGAGGCATGCGGATGGGAACTACGTTTCATCAACGAAGCCGGCCCCCGCTCCTTCACAGGCAAACACAAGCACACTGTATTTGGGTAATCAAGCGCACACAAGGCCGTGGCTGGAGCGTAGTCCTCTCCAGCAACGACCAACTGTCTCCTGGTGCCAGTATGGACGAGGTAGTGAATAATAGACAGGTAGGCACCTTGTCAACATGCACATCAAGCGCATCCACACCAGGGATATCAAACACCAGCCAAACACTTGAAAGAGAGAAAGATAAAAACTCGATTAATGCATAAGGAAACGGTGCTATAAACCTTAATTAAATAGCATATGTAATAAGTTGATTACAAACAAATCCTGGCTAAGTGCATGAGGTCAGGAAGTATAGTTCACGGAATGCCACGAACGCAAATATGCTACGGAAATCGAATACAACTGGCTTAGGCGATGTGTGCAAGTTAATGAAATAGAGTACAGGGAGATATTTATATGAGAAAGAAAAGCATTAAGGTAAAAACTGTAAACTTACCACCTGAAATAAAGAGACATAGCATGCAAGCACGCGGTTAGTAAATCGAATTCAGCGTGCCTACAAACGCTGCGCCGGCTCGCCGTAATTCTCTGTAGGACCCGTCGTCGCTTCTGTAGTGGCCCCTAATGTCATAGCCCATGGCCCACTAGACATTTATATGAGAAATAAAGGCATTTAGAGAGAACCGAAAAGGCACTACCTGAAATAAAGAGGATTAGCATGCAAGCATGCGTTTAGTAAATCGAATTCAGCGTGCCTACAAACGCTGCGCCCGTGCTGACTACGTTCACTGCGGGACCCGCCGTCGCTTCGGCAGTGGTCCCGAGTGACCTTTCTTATAGCTCACTAGGCCTGCCTGACTAAGGCACTCGCGACCGCATGTTCTGCAGCACCATGCGCTCGAGGTCGATGGAGTACAATTCATCGGTGCTTGCCGCTTCCGCAACTGCCGCTTCTTCTCTGCATGCATGAGGGATTTCTCCCGCACTTCAGCAACTGCCTTCGTGATTAGATCGCGCCATGCACGCCGATCAACCGCCTCCGATTCCCATGATCTGCAATCAAGATTAGAACGTGTGAGGCTCACTTTAATCATGTCCTGGTAACGTAACTTTGGTTTCCCAGCATGCCGCTTCCCTATACTCAGCTGACCGTATAAGAGTTGTTTCGGTATCCGCGTCGAATCCATACGGCTCACATGACCGAGCCATCTCAGGTGTCGCAGTAAAAGTATGCAGTCCACTGCATACATCCCACTTCGGCGCAACACTTCCGTGTCTGCGACTCTGTCGCCTCAGCCGATCCGCAAAATTCGTCGCAGACACTGCTGATGGAACCGCACGAGATGTCGCACATCCCGAAGGTATATCGTCCACGTTTCACTGCCGTATATAAGAACGGGCAGTACCATGGATTTGTACACCATCAGCTTCGTGCCAATGGTAAGCTGCTGGTTGTTCCACACGCGGTACTCAGGCTTCCCGAATGCCGCTGCTGCCTTCGACACGCGAATACGCAACTCAACGTGCAGCTGCTGATCAGTCGATATCACACTCCCAAGGTAGCAGAAGCGGGAGGTGGTTTCCAATACTTCAGCACCAATGCTGATTCGCGGCAATATTGAAGATTGCACCTCCGGTGAAGGCTGAAAGGGACAGACAGTTTTGCATGTGTTGACGGTGCGCCCGAATTTGGCCGCTGTCAAAGCCAGAGCACTGTTCATATGCTGCAGCGCATCCGCGCTGTGCGAAAACAACGCATATATATATATATATATATATATATATATATATATATATATATGACAAAGCTGCGTACAGATATTTCGCCATCGAAATCATGGCTGAATAAGAAAACAGTGAGAATAATAAGAAAATAACAACAAAAACGCAGTTTTGTCTAGTTTGAAATCATAGCTTTGGAATGTTCGCAGTATGGGGGGAGAAAGTGGGGCACCGCAACACACCGATGCACACTTCCGCCATTGATATCGACTTTGAAATATGGCTTCCAAGGTTTTTAATTAGCAATTATCAGCATCTCTCGGACCCCAACCAAGCAGCCGACAAAAACCGGCCGAGGCCAACTGTTTCGTCAGCCTTTTCATGCGGCTTCTCTAACCCAGCCAGCAATCGCAAACGCATGACGCGGGTAAGGCTGGACAAGCATATGCAATACGTGTCCCAACCACCGCTGTTGATGCAGTGAGACGAGCTCCTCGAGCGATTGGCTTACACGTCCCAAGACACGCTGCCTAACTTCCACATCGCTTATGTCGTGCCGCCACCATACTCCGGCAATGGACCGCAGACAGCGGTGCTCGAAGGCGGATATTCTGCGCAAGTCACCTTTATGAATGGGCCAGGTCTCGCATCCTGTTATGACGCCCAGTACGCCTTCACCCCACGACCGCAAGAAGAAGTCCAGATGAGCCGGGATGAACAGATTTTCTCTTACAGCACGGCACCAGTTATATAGCTTTACAAACAAGGGCGAAGCCAAGCTACTAAACGCATGAGGTCCAACAGGCATGGAGAAAACGCAACATGGAACAAGCAAATAAGAATCGCGAAAATTATGAGCCAATGAAGTGCGGCAAAGAAAATAGTGTCTGCGGAGTTACTCCCTGGGGTAACCTTCTGATGAACGACCATTAAAAACCACGAGTAGTGTCCAATCAGTGTGGAGAAGTGATGCGTTTAAACAAATGCCAGAACAGTTGATAGTTAGAATGATACAAACCAGGAAAATAAAAACAGGCTTAATAAATATGTGTTGGCTGAATAATCCATCCACGTGAAAAAGCTAAGGAACGCTGAGCAAAAGAAACCAATCATAATGTCCACAGAATGAGACGGCTGAAATTAGCTACGAGCGACTGCGAATGAGGCTGAGGAAAAGCGGCGTGTCCAAAATGTAGCAGAGAAGCAGGTAACTGCGCAAACAAAGAAATAGGCAACTAACATAATTCATGAAACTGAGGGTTAAGTAGCCAGCTCCCTAACATCTCCCCCTTCTAAAAATTAGTTACCTGTACGGAACATAGCTTTTCCGACGCGGGTCCACTTGAAACGGCTGTACAAATTTTCTTGTTCGTTGTGATCTGTTCCGACCTTCTTTTTCCGGGCATTCCCTTGGTTGAAATTCTCGGTGTGAAGAAGCAGTTGGGTTGCCATTGTCAAGCAACTCATTACCATCAAAGCTGTTGGCATTCTGAACATCACCTTCCAGTGTACACCGCAGTTTCAGCTGATTTGCGTGACGTCTCCATACCTGCGCACCAACTTGAACATCGTACATCACCCGCCCCCGACGTCGCACGATGCGTCCTGGTATCCAGCTGATCCGCCGTCCCTGAATAGCCGCTGCAGATACAAATTCGCCA
Source organism: Dicrocoelium dendriticum (assembly GCA_944474145.2). Lineage (NCBI taxonomy): Eukaryota > Metazoa > Platyhelminthes > Trematoda > Plagiorchiida > Dicrocoeliidae > Dicrocoelium > Dicrocoelium dendriticum. Next base: position 56,349,498 of record OX104069.1, on the reverse strand, counting down.
ACTCTGAACATCCTTCTCCGTGCCCCGTACCGCCTGTTGTATTGCTGCTCCATTGCTAAGTTCCTTGTTTGTGGGAGAGGACGCCTGGGTGTCAGCAAATCCAGTGTAGTTCTCAATCTGCGACCCATTAGGACTTCAGCTGGTGACTTCCCATCGGGTGCATTGGGATTGAGAGTCACTCGATAATTCAGTAGGAACCGCTCCAGTCTTTCGTCCAACGTTCCCTCGCCTTGTGACTTCAAAAGTGCTCTTTTCGGGGTATCGACAAATCTTTCTGCTTGGCCATTTGACTGTGGATAATATGGTGCTGTCCTCACGTGCTTGATTCCATTTTGTGCACAAAACTCGGCGAATTGATAGGACGTAAACTGCAATCCGTTGTCGGAAATAACGGTTTTTGGTAGGCCATGCTGACTGAATACATGCCTCATTTCCGAGATCGTGCTGTTTGAGGACGTGGTTTTCATCCGGATCACTTCCGGCCCCTTACTGTACGCGTCAACCATCACAAGAAATTCCACACCCTCGACCGGTCCTGCGAAATCAACATGTATGCGCGACCAGGGAGATTCTGGATTCGACCAAGATTGCAATGGCACACGAACCAGCAGTTTGGATGCACTGACGCATCTGGAACAGGATCGACCGATATCCTCAATTTGGCTGTCCATCATCGGCCAAAAGACGTAGCCGCGAGCGAATGCCTTCATGCGGGCGATTCCTGGATGGCCCTTGTGCAGCTCTCTTAGTATGCGTTGTCTGAGCACTTCTGGGATGACTATGCGATCTGCGAAAAACAGACAGGAATCAACTTCCGACAATGCGCCTCGCCTTGTGAAGAACTGAGTCAAAGCTTCGTTCGGACACTTCTTTGGCCATCCACTTCTTGTATAGGTTAATACTTCTTGTAGCACAGCGTCCTGTTTAGTGGCTTGCTTGTCAGGTCTGCAGACCCACAGCTCTCAGCACTTTGTTTTGAGTGCATTGTCAAAAAAATATTTAACCCTAAGGAATGTAATCTCCTTCAACCCGAGCGTTGGCATTCCGCTTGGACTCCCTTGTTATAAAGATGTTCCTATTGAAGTTTATATTCTTACTGCCCTGCAATGATACAGTCCAGCCTGCTTCGACTGCTGCACTTTTGCTTCCTGCGGACTATTGAGACATTAGTGACCAGGTTCTTCAGACCCAACACTTTGTTGCTTTCACATAGGAGCTTTGCTGGTTTTGATAACACTTTATTAACATAGCCATTTCATCCCAAACCTGTCCATTCTTATTAACCTCCCATTCTTTTACTACTATATCTATTGGACATATTGCTGTCGATGCTGCGGACGGGCATATTCTCGACTGGCTGTTCTTCTGCAAACGGACAGCTTCCACTTACAAGTATGTCACCTAGCTGGATCCGGTTAGGACATCGCACTGGTCCCCTCACCTTGAGACCTCGGTTGGTCGTATTTACTCTTTATACGCACGGGATCCTTCATTTAATAACTGTTCTTTCCTGTTTACGCTAGCTTTTTATTCAATCTTCAAGTGGATGGCTTGTTCTCAATGCGCCGAGGTAATCCAGCATTCACCGGCTTGTCCCCTGCTCTCGGGCATTTCTAGACCCCTGAGAGCTTGACAATCAATGCTCAGCTGGCCTACAGCTCTACCCGCTTTGCTTCGCAATTCTTGTAGAAATTATCTTTCCAGCAGCAATACCGGCTTCTTCAGCACGAACATGGCTATTCGGCCTGCGCTCATCAGCAGGCTAGCCTAAGCACCCCTGCGTGATGCCAGCTGGGCTGTTTTGGTGAATCCCGTTCCAGCGGATAGCGTGGCTGCAGTGCAGCAGGACGTGGTGAACTTCGTCTTGAAGACGCTCTGCTTATAAAGGCCGGCAGTGTCCGATTCTCAGGGCTGCTACTTGGCGGATTTACTTCTCCAATTTAGGACGTCACTGCCTCCTATTTTTCCAAAAGGATTTTCCATTTCAAGGACGTCATCCAACTCAAAGTGGTAATTCACTCGACGCGTACGATTGTGAACACCAACAAACTTGAAAGTTCAGTGACCCATTAACACGTTCACTTACCATACACATTTACACATCCATCTACACGTACAGATCCAGGATGTTACTGCTTAACTTACGATCAGTGTGTACAACCATTGACCATATATTTTCTATTATCATAAGCAATTCACTGCAGCTCCGGCTCGTACTGCAGAGAATAAAAACATATATATATTCCTTTATTTGGATAGCTGCCTCTCAATACGCCGCCATGTCCTAGTCTCGTTTGCACGGCGTCATGCATTCTGAACGCTCAAAAACTTATAAGACGTTGACGATCCGTGATCAGAAAACACACGTTCATCCAATCTATTTTGAGAGATTTGTTTTTCCTATTTACACTTTATTAATACAGACAGTCCAGCTAGAACCTAGCTTCTTTCTCTTTCATTTTGTATACCCTCTGCAATTGGATGGCATAAGTTAACGCACAGTATTATGTAATCCCGCCTGTTCTGTTGCGCGGATACTTCCAGTCTATTAAGCATGGCGTGTTGCATTCTCGACACAGCCGACAACGCATCCATCTTAACACCATGGGTTTTATTTTTTATTAGCTCGATATCAGCATAGACATCCTTAATTTGAACTGTCCTTGTTGCTATCTCTGTTTGTATTACTATTTAAATAGCAAGTCGCACTCTCCAAGGGCCTCAACTCTTTTTTGCTTGCCTGATTTCTACCCTACGACTACTCCGTGATGTTATAACTCCAACCCATAAGATCGTCATATTTAATATACAATTCATCTCAACACCACGAGATGCTAGCCCTATTTGCCAGTTAGCAATATCAGTCGTTTGTTCTGGAACCTTAAATACTTTAATTGCATCTTTTGCCTCATGGTTTCCAACCGCCATTGGGCTTGTTGCTTCAAATAAGATGCTCGGATGTAGCTTATTCTGATCAGCTCCCCTCTTCGACTACACCAAGATTGCTGCTTTGTACTCACCTGCGCTGGGCAGACTCTTAAGCTTGCATATTCGTGTTGGCTTTAGTCAGCCTTATTCAATGTAACGATTTCCATGCAGCACCACTCCCCACTATACAAAATAGAACACAATGCACTGTCTTTCGGATAGCAGAAATTTACGCTTATACGATAGAGGACTGTATCGTTGCTTTATCCCATTTGCCCCATACCCTAAACGTGATGGCATTTGGGTGTACAGGATCTTGCGATTGCGCTAGGTATCCCTCTGGCACCTTTGCCAATCTCAGGCGTGCACGCACTAAGTTAGGCCCACCTTCCTCTTTATTCACCTTACCTACCTGCTTTCCCGACCCTTCACCAATTGTCCCTGGATACTTATGCACAGCGCAGCCCAAGGTATAAAAGTATGCACCTTACCTATCAAAAAATCAGTTTTCCACAGCATGGAACGGATCCATACTCAAGGCACCGTTTTAGGTACTTCACATGTTATCCTGCTTTCCGTTTGTTTATCTGTTTAGCAACTTTCATGTTCCGCGTCCATTTTCCCAGGTTACTCCGTAGTTTTCGACCGTCACAAGCGAGATTTTACTTTGGCACCGGCTGATCCAGCAGCATTAGCCATATTCACTGACCCTCTAAAGATACCCGGACATAGACGGAAGCTCGTCCAGCTGCCGTTACAACAACTCATTCGGTGGATTTTCTACTCGCCACCTTGGACAGAAACCGCTCTTCTGAAATCGAAACAAAGGGTTTCAGCTTCCCAGATTTTCACATATACTTACCTGGTGTTTTCTATGAATGGCGGAGTGCTAATTTACAAATGGACTATGGGAGGTCTTCCGATATTATACCACGCCAAACTTGGCTGATTACCAACCCTTTCTCTTGGGTTGGCCTGAACAATAGTGTTTAGCCTTTGTAGACGTTACGTGAACCCTTTCCAAACACAAGTGCTTGGGATTTAAGCCGCCAACATAGCGTGTTCAAACGATCTATCATGAATGGCTGTGCCTTACTATGCTGCCGTAAGTTACCGTTGGAGTAACTTTGCTACAGTATTGGGCCAAATGTTGCTTTCTTCGTGGCATTCCCATCGGACTGCTGTCCTCCTCTTTCTAAAGCTATTTCACTTGCTTTCTTCTTCAACACTTCCCATGCCATTTCATGGTTCCACAATATAATAGTTCCTCGAATATCAACCAGCGCAAACTTCTACCTAGGAACCTAACAATTATCTTCCTAGATGGCACACCTAACCGATTTTAAGCTGCTGAATGTGAATACCAGTGATGATCATTGTTGTCGGTTCTGAGGTTATGATGAAAGTTTTAACATTCCCATCAGTAATCGAAAGCGAAGGTACTGGGATTTTCCATCGGCAACTGTTTTTATTAAACCTAGACTTGCAAAGTAAGGAAATCAAGCGGAATAAAACCTATTACAAAGTAGTTGTAAGTTTGCCTTTTCCCCAAACTCACACCATCACCTGCCCGGCACCGGCTAGTATCTGACCAAGTGCAAACATGTAAAATATTCGAAACTTTTAGTTGCACATTATTAAACTAAATATTTTATGATTTATATACAGTTTTACTTGTTGTGTGGGTTCGGTCATGCCTTAAGCGGCTTGTCGCGTTCTATTTCAAAGATACCACTTTATAGGTATTACAAATTTATTGCTTTCTGACAGGCTCTAGACAACCAGTGAATCAGAAGGAGGTAGATGATTTTGCAGTGATACCTCATGTTCCCCTATCGTGCTTGGCTCTGCTACTTTATCAAGTTAACAAATTAACGTCTGTTGCACTTTAACGCACTTTTATATATTTGAATTTCTTTTCGTCCCAATAGGCCTTTAGCATATCGTAGGTGGATGCAGTACTATTTTTCGGACAGGTACCGAGTCATTTTTGGCTGAGCTTAGACTAGTGTGCTCGCAGCGGAGGTTTCAGCACTATGGACAAAATTATCATTCACCAAGTAAACACACCTGTTTTATTTGTTCGCAGTTATGTCACTTATATGTATAAATACCATCAAATCGGTCCACCTATCGGGAATTCAAGCAAAACGCCTACGTAATCTCAACTGTTCAATGCTAACAGACACGTCTAAGAGCACTGACGCCCCCCGCAACGTTGTATATATTGCGCTGATAAGTATCTTTATACGCTAGGATCGATTATCTTTAAATCCGCATTATGTTTGCGATTCCTTCAGTGTGTATTATAGAAAACCAGTTTGCCACTCACTATTTTCGTAGCCAACGTATTATGAATTGGCACCTCTTTAATCATTCCTGACAAAACTTTTGTGTGCTTTAATGTACAAGAACCATGAAAAGCTAGTTTAATTGTGGGATATTTCGGAGTGCTTCCAAAATGCACAACGACAGAAGTAGCATACGTACCATTCTACTGTACCTACTTTCCTTATTGCAGTAAACACAAAACACCTACTCTCTCCTGCCCTTTAATCAATTGTCGGGAATGCAACGAAAGGACCCATAGTTTGTGACAAATGTCACCATTTTCTATAAATAAATAAATAAATAAATAAATACTTTATTCTCGACTATGCGAGGCACGCCCATGGAGGCATGATCAGATATGTACAACTGTACAAACATTTTATGGCAACTGTGACAGCAATAGTAGAAAATTGGTGGTATGTTCATGGTAAAATAAATAAATAGATAGTTTATTCTCAGTTTCATAGAGACGCACCAACTTAGGCATGATCAAGGTTTAAAACTGTTGTGTATCATGACGATACTCCGGGTTCAATCGTGTATAGTTGAAACGGTGTCAAGAGGAGTTGATATGTGAATCTAGTCGACTTGCCAGTATGTAGTTGTGGGCTGTGACTTTATTCAGTGGCGAGTCACATCCGCCACGTCGCAGTGTTGTTAAACAGACATATGTGGCTTTTTATAGGGAGAACGCTTGCCAGGCGTAAACCCACCACGTCCTGCAACACTGCCGTAAAGCATTTTGAACATTAATGTTGAACTGGCAAAGCCACTTGACGACTGGTTTCACATTCGGTTTTTCGCGGGGTAATGGCTTCTAATTTCCTCTGTTAGTTGGACGGGTATTTTGCTCTGGGTCGCCATGATTTTTTGGGGTCGCTGGAGGAGAGGGACATCGCGATTTTTCTTCTTGTTGTATGTCCAGGTGAGCAAAAGTTTCAATTTTTCCGCTGTTCAGATTTTTCAGATGTATAATGTATGGGAGTATGAGGATATATCCAGTTCTCCATACTGGACAAGGGTTATGGTGATTGTAGGTTGGTCCTTGCGGAGTTTTACTATCCTCCATGTCAGTCCTTGTGGGTTGTTACGTCCGTCTTGGGCAAAATTGTTCCTCAGTCCAATCCCAGATCTCCAAGATGTCCCGGACCTCAGAGAAAAGGGAAAGTTTGAGACAACCGAGAGAAGACCGCAAGAACAGGCATGGAATTGAATATTGTTAGTGTCTTGTGTTATAACATTTGGGCTTGAGACAAAAGCATGTACACTGTGCAACAATAATTATGCTGAAAATGTCTTTTGAGTATCCTATAGAATCATTAGCCGTATAGGTGGATTGCTATCGCCTGCGTAGGGACGAGCGTTGCACCAGTAAGTAAAGTACGAGTATCCATTTGATATGAGTCGATAGTTGCGTGGGGATAGAGCAAAGAGAGTTAGAATGTTGGTAGTGATTGTCAGGTGCATGAACAGCACGTAGTTAGTGTAATCCGAGAGGGGGGCATAATAAGCCAAAATAAATAGGTTGCTGCGAGAGAGTCTTAAAGCTCAATTGGTGGCAGGGCAGCGGAGGGACTGGATGCAGTTATTCTAGAGGAGTAGAGGTTATTCAGATACGGGGTGGCTACTAACAAGCACTGGATCATCGCATATGCATGGGGCCAATGGCCATTAGCTACTTCTGAAGAGAAATGCCGAATTTATGACGACCGACAGATGTTGGCGCTAGGAATGACTCAGTCGCCAGATGCAGCTATTCCAATCGGGAGCTTTGTCACTAGTATGCCTATAGGGTCGATGAGTGTATCTATAGGCCAGTGAAGGTAAGTGATAGGTCAACAGATCAGCTAAGCTGTGACGCAAACAATCCAAGAGAATGAACATTGTAAGAGGGAGCGAGCTCCGGATATCCGCAGAGTTAAGTGGAAGCTATGGCGACTAGCTGCTGGTAAGCAGAGATAGTGTCTCTAGGAAAGAATGAATCAGTGGCTGCTGAAGCCATAGTATTAAGACGTTTGTCTACTACTGGATACCTACAGCTTTGTTGAGGAAGTCAACAGGCAAGCGAGGTTTAAGAGTGACATACGGCAGAAGAAAATGAAGGTTGGAGAGTCAAGAAGTGGCTATTTGTAGGCTACATGAAGCCAATACAATACAACGATGTCTACCTATTGTCAAGAAACGTTGAGGCGAGTAAGATGAACGATGGATAATGGCGCGCTAGGAGAGAGGTGAATGGCAAGCATTGGAGTTCGGATTAAGCCTCTAGTTCCTAGTGGATCCTACGGTGGCATATAATAGGTCAACAAAACATCTGAGCTGTGACGCAAGCAATCCAAGATTAAGAACATTGTACGAATGGAGCTACACCTACAGATCTCCTGATATCCGCAGAGTTAAATGGAAGCTATGGCGACTAGCTGTGGCTAAGCGGAGATAGTGGCTCTAGAAAAGAATGAATCAGTGGCTGGTGCAGTCATAGTATTAAGACGTTTGTCCACTACTAGATACCTACAGTTTCGATGAAGAAGTCAACAGGCAAGCGAGGTTTAAGAGTGACATACGGCAGAAGAGAATGAAGGCTGGAGAGTCAAGAAGTGGCTCCTTGTAGGCTACATGGAGCCAACAATTTCTAGCTATTTTCAAGAAAAATTGAGGCGAGTAAGATGAACGACGGATAATGGCGCGCTAGGAGAGAGAAGAGTGACCAGCAATAGAGTTTGGGCTAAGCCTTCAGTAACTAGTGGATCCTACGGTGGCACATAATAGGTCGGCAAACCATCTGAGCTGTGAAGCAAACATTCCAAGTGAATGAATATTGTAAGAAGGGAGCGACTCCCACAGAGCTCCGGATATCCGCAGAGTTAAATGGAGGCTATGGCGACTAACTGATGCTAAGCAGAGATATCGGCTTTGGAAAAGAGTGAACCAGTGGCTGGTGTAGCCATAGTATTAAGACGTTTGTCCACTATTGGATACCTACAGTTTCGGTGAAGAAATCAACATGCGAGGGAAACTTAAGCGAGACAGACGGCACAAGAAATTGAGGGTTGGAGAGTCAGGGAGTGGCTACCTATAAGCTACATGGAGCCAACAATGATTAGCTATTGCCAAGAAGAGTTGACCAGAGTACGGTAACGGCGCGCTAGTAGAGAGATGAATAGCCAACATTTTAGTTCGGATTAAACCTTTGGTTACTAGTGGATCCTACGGTGGCATATAATAGGTCAACAAAACATCTGAGCTGTGACGCAAGCAATCCAAGATTATGAACATTGTAAGAATGGAGCTACTCCTACAGATCTCCGGATATCCGAAGAGTTAGATGGAAGCTATGGCGACTAGCTGTTGCTAAGCGGAGATAGTGGCTCTAGAAAAGAATGAATCAGTGGCTGGTGCAGCCATAGTATTAAGACGTTTGTCCACTATTTGATACCTACAGTTTCGATGAAGAAGTCAACAGACGAGCGAGGTTTAAGAGAGACATACGGCAGAAGAAAATGAAGGTTGGAGAGTCAAGAAGTGGCTATTTGTAGGCTACATGAAGCCAATACAATACAACGATGTCTACCTATTGTCAAGAAACGTTGAGGCGAGTAAGATGAACGATGGATAATGGCGCGCTAGGAGAGAGGTGAATGGCAAGCATTGGAGTTCGGATTAAGCTTCCAGTTCCTAGTGGATCCTACGGTGGCATATAATAGGTCAACAAAACATCTGAGCTGTGACGCAAGCAATCCAAGATTAAGAACATTGTACGAATGGAGCTACACCTACAGATCTCCTGATATCCGCAGAGTTAAATGGAAGCTATGGCGACTAGCTGTGGCCAAGCGGAGATAGTGGCTCTAGAAAAGAATGAATCAGTGGCTGGTGCAGTCATAGTATTAAGACGTTTGTCCACTACTAGATACCTACAGTTTCGATGAAGAAGTCAACAGGCAAGCGAGGTTTAAGAGTGACATACGGCAGAAGAGAATGAAGGCTGGAGAGTCAAGAAGTGGCTCCTTGTAGGCTACATGGAGCCAACAATTTCTAGCTATTTTCAAGAAAAATTGAGGCGAGTAAGATGAACGACGGATAATGGCGCGCTAGGAGAGAGAAGAGTGACCAGCAATAGAGTTTGGGCTAAGCCTTCAGTAACTAGTGGATCCTACGGTGGCACATAATAGGTCGGCAAACCATCTGAGCTGTGAAGCAAACATTCCAAGTGAATGAATATTGTAAGAAGGGAGCGACTCCCACAGAGCTCCGGATATCCGCAGAGTTAAATGGAGGCTATGGCGACTAACTGATGCTAAGCAGAGATATTGGCTTTGGAAAAGAGTGAACCAGTGGCTGGTGTAGCCATAGTATTAAGACGTTTGTCCACTATTGGATACCTACAGTTTCGATGAAGGAAATCAACATGCGAGCAATGCTTTAGATAGACAGACGGCAGAAGAAAATGAAGGTTGGAGAGTCAGGGAGTGGCTACTTGTAAGCTACATGGAGGCAACAATGACTAGCTGCTGTCAAGAGGAGTTGTTGCGAGTGGGACGTACGGCACATAACGGCGCGCAAGGAGAGAGAAGAGTGACCAGCAGTAGAGTTTGGGCTGAGCCTTCAGTAACTAGTGGATCCTACGGTGGCTCATAATAGATCAACAAACCGGCTGACGCAAGCATTTGAAGAGAATGAATATAGCAGGAAAGGAACGACTCCTACAGAGCTCCGGATATCCGCAAAGTTAAGTTGAAGCTATGGCAACTGGCTGCTGCTAAGCAGAGATAGCCGCTTTAGAAAAGAATGAATCGGTGGCTGGTGTATCCATGTCATTAAGACATTTGCCCAATACTGGATACCAACAGTTTTGATGAAGAGATCAAGATGCGAGCAAAGCTTTAGATAGACAGACGGCAGAAGAAAATGAAGGTTGGAGAGTTAGGGAGTGGCTACTTGTAAGCTACATGGAGTCAACAATGACTAGCTGCTGTCAAGAGTTGTTTGCGAGTGGGACGTACGGCACAGAACGGCGCGCAAGGAGAGAGAGGAGTGACCAGCAATATAGTCGGACTAAACCTTCAGTTACTAGTAGATCCTACGGTGGCACTTAATAGGTCACCAAACCATCTGAGCTGTGACGGAAGCAGTCTAAGAGAATGAACATTGTAAGAAAGGAGCGACTCCTACGGAGCGCCGGATATCCGCAGAGTTAGATGGAAGCTGTGTCGACTAGCTGCTGCTAAGCAGAGATAGTGGCTCTAGAAAAGAATGGATCAGTGGCTGGTGTAGCCATAGCATTAAGACGTTTGTCCACTATTGGATGCCTACAGTTTCGATGAAGAAGTCAACATGCAAGCGATGTTTAAGAAAGATGTACGGCAGAAAAAAAGAAGGCTGGAGAGTAAAGGAGTGCATCCTTGCAAGCTACTTGGAGCCAACAATACCTAGCCATTGCCAAGAAGAGTTGACCAGAGTTGGTTAACGGCGCGCTAGGAGAGAGATGATGGCCAACATTGGAGTTACTAGTGGTTACTAGTGGATCCTACGGTGGCAAATAATAGGTCAGCAAACCATCTGGGCTGTTACGCAAGCAATCCAAGAGAATGTATATTGTAAGGAAGGAGCGACTCCTACAGATCTTCGGATATCCGCAGAGTTAAATGGAAGCTATGGCAGCTAGCTGCTGCTAAGTAGAGATAGTGGCTTTAGAAAAGAATGAGTCAGTGGCTGGTGCAGCCATAGTATTAGGACGTTTGGCCAATACTAGATACCTGCAGTGTCGGTGAAGAAATCAACATACGAGCGTAGCTTAAGAGAGACAGACGGCAAAAGAGAATGAATTTTGGAGAGTCAGGGAGTGCGTACTTGTAAGCTACATGGAGTCAACAATGACTAGCTGCTGTCAAGAGGAGTTGACGCGAGTAGGCCGGGCGACGCATAACGGCGCGCTAGGAGAGAGAAGGGTGACCAACAATAGAGTTTTGACTAAACCTTCAGTTAATAGTGGATCTTACGGTGGCACATAATAGGTCAACAGGACATCTGAGCTGTGACGCAAGCAATCCAAGAGGATGAACATTGTAAGAAAGGAGCGACTCTTACAGAGCTTCGGATATCCGCAGAGTTAAATGGAAGCTACGGCGACTAGCTGCTGCTAAGCAGAGATAGTGGCTGTAGAAAAGATGAATCAGAGGCAGTTGTACCCATAACATTAAGACGTTTGTCCACTATTGGATACTTACAGTTTCGATGAAGAAGTCAACAGACGAGCGAGGTTTAAGAGAGACATACGGCAGAAGAAAATGAAGGCTGGAGAGTCAAGAAGTGGCTCCTTGTAGGCTACATGGAGCCAACAAGGTCTAGCGGTTGTCAAGAAAGTTAACGCGAGTAAGATGAACGATGGATAATGGCGCGCTAGGAGAGAGATGAAAGGCCAGCATTGGAGTTCAGATGAAGCCTTCAGTTACTAGTGGATCCTACGGTGGTAAATAATAGGTCAACAAACCATTGAGCTGTGAAGCAAACAATCCATGTGAATGAACATTGTAAGAAGGGAGCGAGCTCCGGATATCCGCAAAGTTAAATGGGGGCAATGGCGACTAGCTGCCGTTAAGCAGAGATAGTGGCTCTAGAAAGGAATGAACCAGTGGCTGGTGTAGCCATGTCATTAAGACGTTTGACCATTACTGGATACCTACAGTTTCGATGGAGAAACCAACATGCGGGCGAAGCTTAGGAGAGACAGATGGCAAAATAGAGAAGAGTGACCAGCAATAGAGTTTGTGCTAAGCCTTCAGTCACTAGTGGATCCTATGATGGCACATAATAGGTCAACAAATCATCTGAGCTGTGACGCAAGCAATCCAAGAGAATGAACATTGTAAGAAAGGAGCGACTCCTACAGAGCTCCGGGTATCCGCAGAGTTAAATGGAAGCTATGGCGACTAGCTGCTGCTAAGCAGAGCTAGTGGCTCTGGGGGAGGATGAATGAGTGGCTGGTGTAGCCATATCATTAAGACCTTTGACCACTATTGGATATCTGTAGTTTCGACGAAGAAGTCAACATGCGAGCGAAGCTTAGAGAGACATACAGCAGAAAAAATGAAGGCTGAAGAGTCAAGAAGTGGCTCCTTGCAAGCTACATGGAGCCAACAATGACTAGCTGCTGTCAAGAGGAGGTGACGAGAGTAAGATGCACGATGGATAACGGCGCGGTAGGAGAGAGATGTGGAGTCGGGAAGAGAATAGTGTCGAAAGTAAGAAGAGGCGATTATAAGTGGTCCGGTCCAGTTTCAAAAAACTCTTCTTCAGGACAGTTTATATTCAGTAGTTTGGAAACTTGTGTGACTGAGAGGTATTTGCTAATAGAGAAGCGGAACTGGTTTATGTTCATGGATGCCCTTATTGTGAGAGGTAACTTATTCCATACGTGTGCGTATCTGTAGAGGTAGAAGTTGGAGCGAATGCTGCTTCGCGTTCTTGGTAGGATAATGGAGTAGGGTCTATCACGTAGGGGGTACGAAGTGATATATGAGTCTGTGACAGGGGTGATTTGGCTCCCACTGATGTTGTTAATGAGCGAGTATAGGAAGGCGAGGTTGGTTTTCAATCGGCGCAGCCATAACGGGTCGAGCTTAAGCGTGTGGCACCGATCACGGTAGCTCAGACTTGAGTGCCCCAGGAGGCGTTTTGTGAAGGTACGCTGAACCTTTTCGAGCGCTATTCGGTCGCATTTTCTAAGGTTGGTGAATACTATAGAGCAGTATTCTAGCAGGGGCCGCACACATGTTTTGTAGAGCACAGTTCTAGATTCTTGTATTGCCACGGACGCCTCAGCTTTGGCTACGTGGATCGCACTGGTTTCTTACTTACAATCGGATAGAAAATGTTTGCTTCATCACCCATTTATCAATTAAGTCAAAGTTAGCCGTTCGTTGTTCTATCGTATTATAATTTGGCCCCTCGATCCACGTATGGATAATAGTGGTAGAATCTTTAGCCAAGCCTGACCCATCCACGACCATCTAAAATGCAACCGACAAATGAAGACTCTGCACTTGATGGACTATACTGCGGCGAACTTTTGAATAACCCCTTATCCCCTACAACACGCTACGGAATTTGCCTACACTACGTTATATCGCAGCCCAATTAGTTACCAGTTCATTTGATGTGACGCCTATTCGTCATAGCTTGTCAGGACCTAAGCCACGTCGGTCGAAGCGCTAGCTTACTGACAAGTGCAAATTACTGACGCGCCTGTTTGGAAAAGCTTACTCCACTAGACAGCTACTTTATTTAATAATAAACTGCCGCCACATCATATCATACATAGTTTTATGGTTTATTATTTACTTCAGTGATGTTGCATTTGATTTTGACCAAAATATCGACATTGCCTACTGAGCACCTAATTCACTCCAGGCATTCTTTCGCATATTATGCATTAAAAACTTTGAAAATGCTGCCCTAGCAGACAGTGGCAATTTGCTGTCAACCACAAAGCTTTGCTTCACATATTCTTCCCCTCACGATTTCAGCCTTTCTTAATCTTACCTTTGTCCTCATACTTACAAATTCAACTTTGTCCATTAAACCATTTAGCAAATCGTTGTATACCCTATTTGCTTTTAGATGAATTGCATATCATTATAGCCTTGACAATGCAACTTCCGACAGCAACTGCTCCGTTCCATTCTCTACAGAAAGTTACTTTATAACTTCACCAGCTGAACATTTCCGTTTTAGCCATTATCTATCCTTTTCTTTATATCTAATAAAGCCGGTCACTTCGGTCCAAGTTTTAGTAATGTTAGTAGAATTCTTAGCTGCTGCTGACCAAGTGACACATCACTGCCAAATATTAGCGCGGTTGCCCGTGTCGTCCTGCTAACTTTCTTTATCTTGACAGGCTTCGGTTCCTTATATCCCCATGATTTGCGTAAAATCCCTCTGTGGCACTGCCCCATATTTCTAAAATATTTTGTTTTGATAACCCTTCGGCGAAGCTTGGCAGGACCCTAACTATTTTGATCCAATTATTGCTTTTTGTTAGTTTCAAGACTCGTGACGCCTCTGCTCTGCAGTGTCCAAAATTTCAGCTAACCTAGTTTTGGTATAATACTAAGCTTCTTGTAACAATTTAACAACATCCATTTTCTACTTTGTTTATTACTTCCAGTCTTAGTATTGTCTCACTATTACCGGACTAGAACCTTTAAACGAAACCTCTCGCCTTTTTGTGCCCGACTACCCTAATTTAAATCTGGGAGTATCCCTACGACTGTGGATTCTTCAGTTGCTGTCAACTTTAAAACCAAAGGCCCTACGGGTGTTGGCTATTTAGCAGTCTGGGTGCTCCCCGGTTAGCCTAGGTGGAATTCTAAACAAGCTCACTATTTTGCTGTACACTTAGGCGACCATGAAGAAACGTTGAGCTGGTTAATTTTTTCCAGCCTTTGAGCTTAACCACGCCATTTTGCCTGGCGTTCGTTTGGGCATAAGCGTGCGACCACCTTAGGCGTTGTACACTTTTTTACCCTGGGTAGTGCCTCAAAGGTTCCTTGTTAGGGCTAGGCAACAGAAAAGGTGCGCAGTAGAAACAAAACTTTTCCCACAACCCGATCTGTCTATAGGAATCGCCATCCGAGCTCCCCACAAAGTGCTACTCGCTAAAACATACACTGTCTCTCAGTTCTGGTGTCCATCCTTCAGAACCTATACGTACGGTTTTCAGTACTAATTTTCCTAATCCCATATTACGTCGTTCCATTTCGTTTGCAAAGTTATTGTATACCGTTTCAGGGGTACATTGATTTCTAACCTCTACGTTACTTTCCGACACCGGTATGACCACTTAATTTTTTGAATCGGAAAAGCCATCCTTCTACAATGACCAGCATTGCACTTCTTCTTCATTACTAATCAACATTCATTTACCTTATTACTATTACACATGTAATATTAGGAAATTACGATAATTCGGTCCACTTCTCAAGGAATTTTATGGTACCGTAAACGTGTCTGACCAGAAAATGGTCAAAGACGAAGTACATTATTTATCTGCAAGTTTCGGCAATATTTGCCCAATCATAGACAAAGAGAAAGCAGTTCAGAACATTAAGCAAGTAGTAGGTTTCTAATGGGAACCGTTCATGAGCAGTAATCCCCAACTAAATCAGAAAAGTAGTTTAATGGCGGGAAGCGCTCTGGTAAGCAGTGACCTATAGTAATGCACACTGCTTTTTCCAGGCTTTCAATATCTCTGTTTGGCCGTTAGCGTTCGTAAACTCCATGAAGAGGGGCATTCTGAAGTTAGTTTATATGTTAAGCAATGAGTAATCGTCGAGTAGGCAAGGATAATATAAAATGTTTACGCTTTTCCTTTAGATAGTGCCATCCGGGAACCACAGGGTTTCAGTGGAAAATGGAAAATTTCTTGATGTATTTGTTGACTTCAACAAAACCTTTAACAAGGTCCACACCTTCGGCTCAATTTTAATCTGCGCTTTCTGCATGATGAAACCCGGAACTATAGTTCCGTTATAACGGGGTGGTGGGAAACATTTTGAGTCAGACGTTTTCAGAACCAGCGCAACGTTTAATGATGGAAGCATAGCAGGATAAATCGTATTGAGGAAATAAATAAATAAATTAGTTCAATAAATAAAACACGCTAATACAATGTTATGGGCCAGAGAATATTATAAATAAACTAAATTTGACGTTCAAGGAACATCCTATTGAATATTTTGATTCATATACATCCGAAACTTTACTTGCAAAATTTTATCAAGTGTAAAATATAAATATATAAATAAACGCTTAGAACCATAGTTAAAATACTTCACACACATTGTAATAGTATACCTGCTAAGCAATAATATTAAAATTTAAACTAAATATTGTATGAGCATTTTTAAGTTAATATATAATCATATACATAAGCAAGTTAGGATTCAGGCATTTGTGACCAGATACCACTTTTCATCACCCAAAGTCTAGCAACAACCTGTGAGCACTACGCAATAACTCGATCGTCTGGTGTGCCATATTGATAGAACTTGTTAGCTGAAATAACGTGAAAGCAATGCTTAAGTAAACACTTGTAAAGTACTTTGGCTATTGTCAAATTTCTGCTGATCCAGAGTACCTTGGATCGATTAAAGTAGTGCTGGCCAAAGCGTCTCCCTGACGTTTACTGGGAGGTTTGCGGTTGTTCCCTTTTTAATCTCGTGTTACACCCTGCTTTGACTTTTTATTGTGATCGGTTTACACTTGTATACGTGTTTTGAAACGCCACGCTCTTTCCACTTAAACCTGGTCGTCGCGCTAAAAGCCGAATCACATCAACCCTATTGCTTTCTCGTGTGATGAGTCAACTACTGCTTGCAGCAGTTCTTCCTGTTAAAGGCCAGTTACGGATTCATCGTTTGATATGCACTGTGCTGCTAGCTCCCACTGGTAGCATAAAAGTTGTACCGACACCCTACAGAATCAGTAGTTATGCTACCATCCAGTAAGTACCCACTGTGTAGCTACGTTAATTGTTGTGCTCAGATAGCCAATTTCCAGGCTTACACCTGCGCTGAATTAACAACACTGACATCCAGATTCACAGTTGTTGAGCACGAGTTATCGTAGCCTGACTTTCATGCCTCACTCAACCCTAACGTCGGTCTGATTATAAAAGCCCTGACTATTGCTAAGTTGGACGCTGTAACCAACCTTCGTTATGCTGACAGTCCATCCGTTGACGAGGCGTTCGTTCTACTGGACGCTCCACTTAACATAGAGATAACTGACACAGCTGCCTCGGCAGGCCTTGTTGACCCGCCTTAAATGGAAGGAGAGTAACGAGATGCTGGGCCATTAAAGAATAAGCGCATGAGGGTAAGGAAAACTCGCAAACGCTCCGCCTCCAAACCAGGGGGTGATAAAACGCTCAAGAAACCAGCGCCTGTGCTGGAAACACTATCTGGTGTTGCAATTCCCTCAGTGACACAGGAGATGCCGTTGCCTGTCAAACAACCATGTGGCGTGGATGGCAGCGCACGTGGTGTAAGTACTAGCTGCCCTGCTGGATTTTAGGTTCTAAACGGGCTCAGTTAACTTAAGCTTGTCTGTCAATGAAAGATCGGACTAAACACGGACCATACTACCCTTGCGTTTGAAAGCATGACGGGGCAATGATTTGCGCTCCTGTGGTTTAGAGAAGATCACGTGAAATAAGCAAGGTATAAGAATGTGTGTGCTGATAGGAATTTTTTCCAGTATGGTTAATTTTCTGAGGATGACTCCGGTAAAACCGCGCGGAAGTGGCTTAATAACACATATTTTGAATTACTGAAGATCGTCCAACATGTGCTCCTTTGGAGGACCAGCAGCGGATTCAGCAACGTTTTGGAAGATAACGCTGCACTCTGTGAACGAGTACCCTCGAGGGGGTATACTTACCCCATGTGCTTTAGACTCAGCAATAGTACTGATCGGCTAAACCGGTGACGGCGGCACTGCCAGTTTCTTCTCAGGAAACGATGGAGCGACTGGTGTCCGAATTTCACTCTGCACCGTTCTAGGTTTTACCCTCAAAGCTTTCAATGTGGATTCAAGAGTTCTTGTATCCTCTTTCGAGTTTCTGGCTTGTCGGACCTTTCCGTGGTGCCAGCTGGGTGGTCTGGATCTGTCCCGTTCCGGAATCCGTGTTGGACATTGCGAAGCAATTTAAACCTACTCAGATGACTCTCCAATGAATCTCTCACCAGGTTTTTGAAGCGTTTGCCAATGCACTGGTCAGACTAACTGATCTGTACTTGGCAGACAGACTCCAGCCGTCACTGTTAAAGAGGCGGCAGAGAAAAGCTTGTTTCCATTCGGAAGGTACTGCACAGCTGTCAAGCGATTGATGTAACACTATTTTAATCGATCCACTTGGTGCCGCAGTCAACTCATGCAACAATATTGGGTGAAATAAATCAAGCCCATAGGCCTAAGGTGGGTTCAGCCGGTGTAACAGTCTAGGTACGTCCGTCTCTGCTACTACCAATTCAGCTAGTCTCGAACCTCCTTGGATCCCGCAAAACAGCTCAACGCCTGCCAATGGTGTTTCCCTTACAAACGCCGCTGCACGTTGCCCAATACGAACGCAGGCATTGTCATAGTCCGTATGCGCATGAGTACCGCCATCACGCATCAATACTGGAATTGACATGTTCGAACCGCAGCGCCTATTGACACATGTGCAGAACAATTCCGAATGCTCTGAAGCTTAGGCTGCTAACCTTATCTCAAAATTGAGCCGAGCATTCCTCAGGTGTTGCTTACACCTATAACTAGCCTTACGGTACATGTCATAAGTATCAGTGGGCAGGGCATCCTGGTAAATCCGCCAACATCTAGACCTATTTGTGAGCACATGCCTGCTAGTAGAATCTGTCCAGGGCGGCCCTGCTCGTGCCTCCTTTTTCTATGTGACTGGGATGTAGGGTGCGGTGACACTGTGAGGAAGGACGTAAAGTTATCCCAGCCAACCTTGACAGTATAATTAGTTAAAACCTAACAATGGAAACCCAGAGCCTTGGCGCTCATTGCTTGCTAGTCTGCGTACCATATGTTTGGAACAGTCTCAAAAGTACTCTGGTAGCGTCTAGATGGAGGACATCTGAAGAGCAAACAAACATGCTCACTAGCACCCAGCGGAGAACCGTAATTAATGTCACCAAACAACTCGCGTGACTAAAAATATACAAGTCTAAGATGGGTGGCACTTTTGCGTCCATGTACCTAGTGGGAAGGTCAATGAACTGACGAAACGTTACTTGAAGCGTAGGCACAAGTAGGTCAGTGTCGAATGTGCCTGACGCTGAGCGGCAAGAAAGCGCTGCCCAGCAAACCTCCGGGAGGTTGAAGCCGCTTAACACCAAACACTTGTTTACGGACTGGGAGAGAATAAAGTCAAGTAACTCTTTGCCTACGCTCGCAGGGTTTCTATTCACAATTACAACTGTAACCCAAGTCGAGGAAGTGCTACTCACAGCCGACAGGGTTTTAACAGGTTTGTCTGACGACTGAAATAAGCAAGTATTCAACTCTTCAAGTTTAGAGCTCACGTAACTTGTGACGCCTTTCTGTCAGCCAGCGAAGCGTTCGCATATAAATAATGCTAGCCAGTTGGATGTAGTTCACCACCCCTGATGCCCCGAGACAGTCAAGTTTCAGTGAATCCCAGTATATCGAGGCGACACTTATCTACAAGCAGGCGTAACTTATACGTCATATTCCTTAGGCTGCGCAAGTTACTTAGCACTGTCTGAAGGTATTCGTCCGGTCCAGTCCTGGGTCATGCGCTACCAGAAGTGCGGCGGTAGGGCAGAGCGTACCGCCGGCTGAAACTCCGAAAGCAGGTTAACCGGAGACCTCGTTCATCGGCCGCTCGCCTGCAAGTAAGATCTTTGCTTGCTTCCTTAGCTTCAGTCTATTGGCCAGCGGAAATTCCAGCTGAACACTAATATTTGTAACCCCCAGCTTAAAAGCAAATCGCATGGGAGCACTGCGTTACTTCGGGGGAGAGTACAACACGAGATATCCGCGGGCGTGGATATGTTACATTAACTGAGACGTTTCCAGTCTAAGTATCATTCTCATAGTGACGCCTGGAAAACCATGCGGAAGAAGCTTGGTTACGCACATGTTAAACCGTTGAAGTATGTCCAAAGTGCTAGTAGCAGGAGGGACAGCCGTGGATTCTGCTGTGTTACGGAATATAAAGCTAATAATCTGAAAGAATCACCACGATTGGGTGTGCTAACACCAACGGTATTCGAATCGCTACTTGGAGCAGGTGGCCTCACCATTTGTGCTGGGACTCCCTTTAGCCCCTCCGATGATGTAGCAACGGCAGCGTTTGCTTTTCGCTCCAATGTCAATGTCTTACTTTTATCCGATCACGGATTCCACCGATAGGCTTTATGGCAGATTTGGTCTAGTTTTTCTTCTTGCTCACAGAAGCAGGGTCCCGTGTCTCTATTCCGCTTTGAGCAGAGCCAAGCAAAAATTCAGAACGTGCCTTCTCGGTGAGAACCGATATATCCGGCAATTTCGGCGGACAAGTGGTGCTTGTTAAATCTCCACCTTCGTACAACAATCAGACGGTCTGACAAGTAATGACACTTGTCTTGTTTCCGGTGCCGAGATAACTATAACTTCTTGTATAGCAGAGCATACAGGGTTTCCTGGCTCTCCTTCGCTTTACTTGAAGGGACGCTTGAACCGGCAGTTCGGTTTAGATCAAAGTAGCCTTAGATGGGACGTCCGAAGCAGCTTCATTTTTGTGGTCGGTATCTATCTAGACGGGTGACATAATGATCTATGCCGCAAGTTGACCTCCAGTGTAAGTGATCAATTCTTAGTTTTTGAAAACCGAAAGCTTTGCCATGAGCAGATCAATCTTAAGGCGAAGCTCGGAGAGCATCGAGTACGAGCGCTTTACATTTCGTAGCCGGGGATCAAGAGCTTCGTCTCTCGGCCTTGCAGACGGCTGCAGCAATTAGCACAGCTGAAAAGCAACATTTCGCTGGAAGCCAGCGTTGCGTGCTGCTCGGCATTTAGATCCGTACAAAGCTGGTGATACAGTCGGTTGCAAACATCGCACTGCGTACCGCCGGAAGCCTCAGTTACTGGTATTTTGCAGCTTGGACTGCCACCAAGTGCGATAACCGCAGAATCCAAGCTACCAGGGACAACAGCCATGGTGCGTTGCGAGACCGACATAGTGGAAAACAGTGTGGCATAAAAGCACGCATACCATAATCAAACGACCTCAATAAAAAGGCAAAAGTCTGATTGCAAAACGGGATTAAAACTGGGAAAAACCGGAAAAATTACCAGTAAGCGCCGAAGAGACTTTGACCAGAACTGCATTTATCGATCCAAGATATCTTGGATCAGAAGAAATTTGGTAATAGTCATACTCCGTTACAAGTGTTTACTTATACACTGTTTTCAACAATGTGCAGCTAAATAGCTCGATCAGTAAGACACCGGAGCGTCCCATCCGTTACGTGGAAATAATTTTCTTTGGGCAGTGTGATTTCGGTACACACGTTGGTGGTTGATGAGAAGTAAAATTTAATCCATTGAACCCATAGTAATGTTTATTAATAATTTAGGAAGCCTGTCGGAATGCTAATACCTCAATCAGTGAACAAGCTAAATGGTGGTTTAAATGCGTTACGATGGTTAATCAATTTCCCGCTTCACGCGTAGCAGCCATGGTTGCTGACTCGCTTGAATTCTGACGTAGGCTTAAGGGTCCTTATCTGGACTTCGCATCTTTGAACAAGGATGTGAAAATCTTTCAGCTTGAAACGGAAACTTCGTTTGTTCGTCGGAACGTTGTAACTGCAAAGGCGTACCAGAGGGAGACCGGAGAGGTGCTACCGGAAGGAAGCCCATACCGGCATATTCTGTTTGTGTATGTGCATGGAAAGCGCAGCAACGTAACTGGAAAGCGGTAAGTGCATGGTATCTGCCTGATGAGAAGATTACCATAGGTACCGCTGTTACGATTGCCCTGCGCGTTTTTCTGTGACGTTTAAGGGCGAAGGTTGCCAGATTGGGAGTGCGTAGCTGAGGCATTCTCACAGTTTTCATGTTGGGAAGCCGTGGCTGTATGTGAGGACTCGGAGGCTAACAGATCAGGAACGCATGGTGCTGAACCTAGGGAAAACGTTTCGTCCGACCCAGGAGATGCTTGCATTTGTGCGGCAGCAATATAACATTCGTCCAACAAGGCGGGATTTGTATGACATACGGCGGCGTCATCGTGACGCTTGTGTCACCGAGGTGGAGGAGGTAACGCAGCTTTTGCAAAGAACTGGTCAGGTAAAAATTAATCATGAGGGCAATGAGATTTGTTTGCTCTTTTTCGTCCCTTCTCGCATGCTGGATTTAGTGGGCCAATACGGGGAAGTAATTTTGGCAGACTCCACATATCAGATCAATTACGGCGGCCACATCCTATGGCACTGCATGTTTGCGGACGTTAGCGGCCTGGGTATGAGTTTCTTTTATGCTCTGTTACCAAATGAGACGGAGGTTGCTTACGAAGAGGCAGTAAGAGGTAAGTTTGAATTGGTCCACGCGGTTGCCGGTGCACGGACCTTGGTGATGGACAAGTGCAGCGCACAAGTGAATGCTTTCCGCAATGCGTACCCCACTGCGAATATCGTATTTTGCCGGGTACACATTATGCGGGGCATGCGGTGGCATTACTCACACCTTCCTTTCTGTAACAAGGAAGATAAAAGGGCTCTGTTCAACAGGCTGCGGTCATTGTTGTACATGCAGGATTGCGCGCATTACCGTTGGATTTTGAAAGGCATATCCCTGCGCAGAGGTGAATGTTTCCAATGCCTCCGTCGTACCTGGATCCCATAACGTCTCAGCTGGGCAGCGCATTTGATGGGGCACGTGTTAGTATTTGGAGGTGATAGCACGAATCCGGTTGAAAATGAGAATATGCATGTGAAGGAAACTTTGAGCGGGCGGTCCTCCCTACTTCACCTGTTTCAGATGATAGTGCAGCGTGCTACTGGCATCATTGAGGAGAGGGAATCAATGCTTGCTAGAAATCAGCTGCGTATATGCGTGGTGGAGCATAGTGTCAGCAGTGGGGACATCACCTTGAGCAGGACGTCGTCCTACGCTCGGCGGCAGTACGCACGGCTGTGTTCGAGTTCGCATTCCCAGTGACAACCAATGCGGCGCGTGTTGTCTGGTGGACGACGAGCGAATAGGGACGCAACGTGTCGTCATCGGACATGGCAGAGCATGTGGATGTAAATTTAATCGGCCGTGGCGCACTCCATGTGCGCACATTATTCCCGTGGCAAGCTTACACGCGTACGAGGAGGAGGATGTTCTTCGTGGTTTCCGTTGGGTGTAGCCAGCGGCAAGTACGTCTGCGCCGATCCCTTCGGAGGACAGGCAAAGCACGTTGACGGTGGCGCGGGTGCGATGCCCCAGTGATGGGATTCTTGACCAGGCCTCGAAAATTCGCCTCACTCGGGATATATTTGCTGCTCTGGTAGCGCAGATGCTGAGTATGGGCACGGATGAGTTCCGGCGCACAGTTGGGGTAATTGCATGCGTGCGTGAACTGCTCGCCAGTCACAGTAATGTGCAGCTTTACGCGCGATCATCGCAGATGAAAGACCTGCCAAGTTTCCAAGCATTGCAGTCGTCATCCTCCGATGCAGGTACCCAGGTGACGGCTGACAATGGTACGCGTACCGGCAGGGATTCACCAGAGGCGGCCGTCAGCGCGGGGATACCGTTGGTGACCTCAAGGGCTGGTGCTGCGCATGTTCCTTGCAACGACCGCAAGCGGCGGAAACGAAAGTCACTTTTTTTACCGCGTGCGGTAGAAGTGGGATTGCACCATGACGTCAAGGGATTTGAAATTTCGTACCCTGAAAAGGAGGACTTCGGCTCGTCGCCGCACATGCACCTGCCGCACAAAAACAGGCACTGCAGTGGAAGAGACTGACAGCGCAGTTTGCGCTTCTTGCGAGGAAGAGGAGGACGCTTTTGGTAGCTCGGACCAAGTCGATTGGATACGTTGTGATGTATGTGGTAGATGGTTTCATCAAAATTTTGCAGCACATCATGGGGAGCCCGCATACACGTGTGCGCACTGCTGTGGGTAAGTTCCGTTTCACGTGTCACTATAATTTTTCTTAGGAATGCAAAGGAGCACCAAGTCCATGTTGCGGATTGAACTTCGAGAAATGGGGGAACCCTTACAATCGGTAAGTGTGCGAGGCATTCTTTTCCTTCCCGAAGTCCATACTTCCTTGCCCATTTTGTGACCATTGTAAATGTGAAGTGTGTATTATTCAAAATCGGTTCGTTGATGGAGCAACGGAAGACCCGGATATGTGATAGCCGGAGATAGTGGTTTTATTAGCGCTATGTACCTGGGGCTTTCTCGTAATTCAGTAAGCGAATAAGTGCGTAATGAGGAAAGGGGTAGTTACCTGAGAATCTGTATGCCCACCGCAAGCAGTGCGGGTCAACGCGCGAACCCGGAGTGCAATAAACACAGGGTGACAAACACATGGCTGACGTGCTTACCTAAGTCGGCATGGGGAGACTAGACGACGCACAAGGAGAGTCACGTAAGCGGTAGTCCCAATGACCCGATTACCTAAGGGCAACCACCTCGGTCATCAGTGCCTTCTTTTATCGCTGCCCATTGATTTGCTGTGAACGATGAGGCTTGCGCCGCAACCGCGAGACTCAGTTCGCCAGACTTGTAACTGTTGACGGAGCTAGCAGGAATACCTGCGAAGGTGGCCAGAGGCGTCAGGCATTAAACGTCATTTGGTCTAGGAGGTACGCAGACCGTCGCACCAGGTTACATTCCAGCCTCCTTCCGGCGGCGTAGTTTGCATTCAAGGAAGGGGCTTCTGATGAAAGTGCACTTAGCGCTTACGGGTTATTTAGCCATTGTTGCCCGTTTCAATCCCTTGGTTTTCAGATGTTCAGGGGGAAGTTAGCTTCCAGCCCATCAGAAGGCATCCCACCCACGGCTTTTCGTGATCACCGTGTGCGGAGCACCGCCTGCTTCCTTCTAGCGATGGTCTAACACAGCGGTTAGCGTATCTTCACTTGCGGTTTAGGGGCAGCTGGCCAGCGATGCACCCAGATAGCCATAACTGAAGAATATCGAGGTTGCATCATTCAATATCCTGGGAAAATGAGCACCTGCGGGCATTGTGTTTATGCCTCATTTAGGGACTTAGCCAATAGGCGTCTCCTGTTATAGGCAACTGATATACTGCTGAACTCCCACCGCAGGCACTACTATGGAGACGCACGGCATGCGACGCTTTCACTGCTTTTCCCAAGTCACGCTGAGGTGCAGTGCTATAGGGTCTGGCCCGCGGTGCGCGTCGCAGGAGCATGCAGTTGCGGCCCCAGCCTGTTCACCTCACTAAACCAGGGATAGTGGACAGGTCCACGTGCCCGTGTTAAGGTGCCAATGAGATTATTAGGGACAGCGATAGTGCACTGTAACGGAAGTTCCTCAACTTTGCACGAAGCTTTAGTTCGCGAATCACTGGTACAACGGCTATGTACTTACGTATCACACCTTTCCGTCAACATATCGAAGGTCCACCTCGTACAGTCTCCACTGGCCACAAGGAACCAAGGGCAAATGAACTCCGCGGTAAACTAGACACGTAGGCTACGTTTCTCATATTACAGTTGACGTGCTACATGTATCAACCGCCCTGTAGTCACCACAGGGGCGCCATTCACAGGAGTTCTTCGGTACCATATGGAATGGTGATGCCCATGGACTTTTAGACGGCCGGTTTATTCCCAGTTGCAGCGTTTGCTGGAATTCCGCCTTAGCAGCTCTGAGGTTGTCCGGGGCTAGTCTGCGAGGGCTGGCCGAAACAGGTGTTCCGTTAGTGCAAGTGTCATGTACCACGTTTGACATCACAGGTGGCATTTGGTTCAGGATGCGAACGAATTTAGTATGTTTGTCGTAAAGTTCTAGAAAAGGCTGTAAGGCTTGAGGTAGGACACGAATGTGAGTGCTAGCAGCCACGTTGGCGCTAGTCCCCATAACGCTGAGTTGTGTCCTAGATTCCATAAGCCTCTTCCATTTAACGTGGACGATGAAGTCTAAGTGTTGAAGTAAGTCTATGCCTATGACGGCGAAGTTGCAAGGCTTTACACCTTTATGAGCGGCGGTACCGAAACGATGGCGGTACCAACAGCTAGCCAACCTGTTTCTAGACTTCGCACGTTTGCAAGGCGAATTTGATCGGCTATGACGACGGGGGTTCATAGTAAGCGGTTGCACCTGGGAACTAAGCGTCGCAACTTGTGTTAGCAGGTCTGGTATTTATTACTGTATGCCAGTGATAGAACTGGCCTGGGACGCGACGGCATTGATCTTGCTGGCGTTGCTTTGTGACTATGATGGTGCAAGAACTCGATCTGTTAAACCTGCTAGTTGAGTGGGCGATAAGGAGCTCACTGTATCGACAATCGCTTGCTTGTTTTCCGGTAGCCCTTTTAGCCATAGTTCGCGAGGTGATATCTCGTCCATGGTTAGGGGAACAAGGAGTTGCTGCATCTCTCTGAGCAGGGTTTAGGGCATTTGATCGCCAAGCTGCTACTCCCTGAAAACCTGCTGCAGGCGAGCTTTCTCACGGGGCATAACGCACCTAATCGTGGCTTCCTTGAGAGCCACTTGGCGGTTTCCTGTCTTTATGTCGGATTTTCCCAAACGTTTGGTAAGAGCAGAAAATCAAACGCACGTTCTACGTGAAATAGTGAGTGCTAAAGAAGTCCAAATAGCGAACTGGAGGTTGGAGTTTACTACCGCGCCGATCGACAGTAGGGCGATTAGGAATGCTGCCGGTTGAGTTTGTACGTTCCGCTAGAGCGCGCGGACGCGTCTGATGTTCCTCTGCTTCCGAACACGTGCGTGCAAATTGTTGAACTCATCCACGTAGGTACGCAGGCTCTGTGCTCCGTGTTGCACAGGATTACGCTGTCACATGTGATGAGATAGGCGAGCTGCATAGTCACCATAGTGCAAGGTTGTTGGCCATTTTGGTGAGATAAATTCACCAGGTAAGCGTTCTGTGCATCCACAGACCTGGGACGATGGAGTGGCGTGCAAATCCGCCTGCATCGGGCTGCTTATGCGTAAGAGAATGAGCGTAAGTGCTTCGTGCCAGGACGGACTGCATTATGCACGAAGTGATGTTTTGAGTAGTCGGTGCAGCCTGTCTACCACCCATTCCCTACGTGATGATATGCGGTGGATAGGTTATGTTGGTGACCAACGACATTGAGCAATTTGCGGAAGGACCCGTCAAGGTCAGTGATGACTAGGCTTGGGCAACCGATTTCAGCTACCCAGGTTCTAGGAAAGTTTGCGCATATGTCTCCGATTAGCAGTTTACTATTGGAATCGCCTCTGGCCAATGGGTGTGTCGGTCGCCACCAGTGAGGAGGGAATACGTAGCCTTTGCATGGAGGGGAAGGTCCAACCAGGTCAACATGGACGTGTGCAAACCGATAGTCAGGAGCGGGAAACACGCCAAGCTCGCCTTTGATGTGTCTATATACCTTGGCGCGCTGACACTGTAATCATGGGCGTGTCCAAAGGCTGGCATCGTGGTTTACTTAGGGCCCTACGAAGCGTTCGGTGACGAGCTTCTGCGAAGCAAGTATGCCGGGATGACATAGATTGTGCAACGTGTTGAAAACTGCTGGACGCATCGCGTTTGCAACTGCGGGTCTTTGAGAGTTTTGTGAAACGGCACAAAGTATGGTCCCCTCAGATGAAGTTAGTGGAACGTTGCGTAGTTTCAAAGTGGTGTAGCGTAGTACCTTGTCTATGTCTGGAGCAGGTTGTTGGGCAGCAGCCACAGCGGCGGGATCAATGTTGGTGTCAGGCGATCACCGGATCTGCTGAATAAGTAAACAGCGCATCCGCGACGGGATTGAGAGCATCTGAAACATGTTGTATATCCATCTTAAATTGAAATACGTTAGCTAGGTGTCCAGTGTATCGCGAGTAATACTTCTCCGTTGTGCCATTGAATGCGTAGTTCAATGGCTTGAGGTCAGTAAAGAATGTAAAGGGTCGACCTTCGCGATGGTGACGAAAATGTCTGCTACCTAGGTCGGTAGGTACCAGTTCCCTACGGAAGGTACTGTAACCCGATTCCGCAAGTTGTCAACGTTTGAGAAGAAACAAAGAGGTACCCATGGATGGTCGGTGCGTTGTTGAAGAACTGCACCGACGGCAGTACCCGAGGCGTCAGTTGTCAGGGATAGTGCTGCAGAAATGTGTATAAATCAGCGAGAAGCGCTGTGTTGGAAATAGCGTCTTTGTGCTTATCAAAAATAGCCTACCGTTAGCTGTAAAATAAAAAGACCGTTGGTTACCGCGGCGCAAGTCAGAAATTGGTTGGACAATACCTGCGCAGTTACCAATAAAACGTCCATAATAGTAGACCAGGCCAAAGAATCGGCGTAACTGTTTGAAAGAACTGGAAGCAGGATAGTCATTCAGTGCTTGCATGTTGTGTGCCACACGGTAAATACTAGAGGCGGATAGGCTGTAGCCAAGAAATCTATGCAGCTGTGGCCATACTCGCATTTATCACGGTTGACTGTTACCCCATGCTAAGTTCAGCATCGAAACAGAGCAACCAGGTGATGAGGATGTTCCTCGTTAGAAGAGCTCGCGATAGCTTGGTGGAATACTTTCAAGCAAGTTACCTTGGCCCCCACCTCCCGGACCGCTTCATAATCCGGTGATGCAGTACCAGCCATGTAACCTTACAGTACAGCCCCTGGCGGAGGTCTTAGTCCGAAACCGCACGAATGATAAGCCGTCATGGAAACCATTCCTTTCCCATTGCCACTTTTGTGTAACAGGCTACCGGATTTATGCCGCCTGTTGGGTCCTACCCCGCGCTGCCACAGAGCCTCCTCTCACTTACTGCCGCCGCCACGTTGGGGAGCGATGAGACTTCGAGACAGGTAACATACATTTCCCATACTCACCTTTCTTTCTGAGTCACTTTATGTTTCGGCCATTACCCTCCTACTGCACGCTGCCACAGAGACTCCTCTCACGTCCCGCCGCCGCCATGTTGTGCAGCAATGATACTTAGCCAAAGGTAACATACATCCTCCAAGCTCACCTCTCTTTCACAGCCAGTGTTTCGTTCCGCCCATTACCTTACTGCCTCACGTTGTCACAGAACCTCCTCCCACGTCCTGCCGCCGCCATGTGATGTAGATATAATACTTAGCCACAGGTAACATACATTGTAGAAGCTCCCATCTCTTTCAGAGCCCATGGTATGTGCCGCCCGTTGGCTTCCTACCTCGCGCTGCCACAGAGCATCCTCTCACTAACTGCCGCCGACATGTGTTGAAGCAATGATACCTAGCCATGACCACTTATATTTTACAGCCAAAGTGACATGCGCCCCCATTGCCTTACCACCCCACGCTGCCACGGAGCCTCCTCCCAAGTACGGCCGTCGCCGTGAGATAACCCAATGACACCCGGCCACAGGTAATATCCCTTGTCCATCCAGATTTCTCTTTCAGATCCCATGTAACGTACATGCGTTCGATGTGTTCTACCAAAGCACCTTGTGCGATCTTCTTTGTTACCAGTACCTACAAGTGTCGCATTCCTTAGAGAACGGAGCAACGGCCCTTTTCACGGCCACCCACTGATTCTGCGTGTTGTCGCCCCACAGCCCATAGGATGTATGCGAACGCCTCTATTTCCTTGCGGCGGACTACAAGCTCACAGGTTCCGTGGGTGGCTCCGTAAACTTCAGACAAAATATGATGCATTTCATACATCCAGACGTGTGCGCAACCCTGCGGCATATGCGAACAACATGCTCCTCCAATAAGAACGTGGTAAGTTTACCTTCTGCACACTTTTTAAACTACTAACATGCCGTTGCACCCGTTGAGTGTGTCTTAGTGTGCGGTCGCAAAAAAACTGTCCTCCTGCGTTATTCGCCTCCAAATCTTTGGATTTATTCTCACAGAGACCTACGTGCCATCATTCGATTTGGCTCCGCGAGCTCCTCCTACCACTGTTCATCTATTGGATCCATCATTCACGGATCACCAACAAACTGTGCTCTTGGAACTTCGAAGTCAACCGTATTTGAAGCTTATCGGATGTTTTATTTCTCCTCTCATCACATAAGAACTCTTGTGGTCTTATTTTAAAGATCTTTTTGAGAGTCACCCGATCAGCTTACTACCATTCCTTCAAGTCGCTCTACAAAGCGATAGTCGTCAATTTGATCCGTCCTTGGAACTGCCACTGTCGTCATTAGACAGTATTTTCCAAATCACCTTGCTTTGCCTCAGTCCTACGTCCACCACGGCCTACCCTCTACCGTCTGAATTGATAGCACGCACATCCACCCCAAAGAACGCGTGATTCATCTGGCCTCGACACGCCTGGACCTGCTGACCTCGAACCAGCGCCGATCGCCACGCAAAGGTGCGTCAGTATCTCCATCCCATCCCTACCCCTACTGAGAACATGTCTCGTATGAAGAGCAAATGCGAATCATGTGCCAAAGTCGTAAAAAGTGGTCTGGTTTGTACTGTGTGTTTGAAAACATACCACACTACCTGCCTTGGGAAGGCGTTCACGAAAGCCAACACCGCAGACGCGTTTTGGTTCTGCCAAGTATGCGAGTCTATTCCATTTGTTAGCTGTCTATCTGTGCTACTGAAGAGGTGTGAAAGACTAACTGAAGCAGTCGAGCAACTGGTGAGCGCCAGAGTTACACCCTTGGGAGGAAACGGACCTGCACTTGTGAGTGAAAATAACACCTCGAACTCACTAGTCAGGCCGAAGAAGCGAGCCAGGCGTCCCAACCCAACCCCAACAACTCAGCCTCCAGCAGTATCAACTCCATTCTCCCTCCCTCCTATAAGTAAAAACAGTGACTGCAGTGCGCCTGCCTCGACTTCTGTACTGTGTGCTGCACCTAGTAGTCTGTTCACTACACTTGAGACTGTAAGCTACAGTCAACCAGCCATAGTGAACAACCCGGCAACGTACACATCGGTTGCTGCCAAGCAAACACCGGAAAGAGCACCGGTAACCTTTGTGCCCGAACTAGAGAAAACAAAACTGACGCAGCACGGATGGCACACACCAAGGCCGTTCACAAATTCAACAAAAACACCAGAAACTAAGCCTCGAAATCCAAAACCAGTAGCCACCAGGCGCAACCATGGTGTCCTAAATATTGTATGCACTAATGTCCCCGAATCCAAATCCAATACAATTAAGGGTAAGTTGACAGACGATCGAAATCAGTGGGTTTCCATCTGTACGTCGATCGGAGTCCATGCTAATCCCACGACAGTAAAAAGAATCTCGCGCCACCCAAACGCGTTGCACTACGGCGAACCCCGGTTACTTCGGGTAACACTAAACTCGGCGGACGAGACTGAGGCCGTTCTGCTGTCCGCGAATCGTCTGCGCAACGACTCAAGTGGAGGGCGCATACTACCCGAAATCCCGTGGAAAGAACGTTCAGGGGATCCCGCCAACAAAGCTAGGTACAGAATAAGTCAAGATAAGAAAACAGTGATTGCTCACGGTGTTCCTGAGCTTACTGACTCCTCTTCCGACGATGCTCAGATGCATGACCGCGAGCAAGGGCACTACATCCGGGAGGTTCTTTCTCTCGAAAATGTGGTGGTCACCTCGTTGACAAGGATCCCCATATCACCAAACTATAAAGGATGCGGTCCCAGGCTCTTACAACTTGTGTTACAGTCGGAACAAATGGCACAAACCCTACTAGCGAACTGGATCAAATTCCGTTGCAGATTGCCAACGGAAATTCGTCTGAAAGCAGCAAGAACACCAACATCTTTTAATGACAATTCAGTAGAGGCACAACTCTTAATGAAAACGCCAGCTGCAGGACCCGACTCGGGGACGGTTTCAAGAGTAGCCATACTATCCGGAGGGCCCAGCAGAGCACGAGCAAACACCAGGATTCGGAGCATCTGATACCTGCTTATATATCAAATACTTCTCGAGAGTGTGCAACCCATCCAAAAAACGATTAGTCGCCGACCCTTTAATGGTCGGCGTAACCTCATTTGCTTCATCCACCCCTCCAGTCGCCGGCCACTCACTGGTCGGCGAAACTTCACGTATGAGTTGTACAACTTCTGAAACATTGATTAAATCTGAGAAACTTTCATGTATGTACACCAACGCCCAAGGGCTCCTCAGTAAAATTAACGAACTTCGACTGCGTCAGGTTGCGAATGCTTGGGACCTAATTTCTATTACCGAAACTTGGTTGCATCAAGAGGTGACTGATGCTGAGGTTGAGATAGCCGGAATGTCAATCATCCGGAACGACCGCCCCAGCAGAGGAGGTGGGGTCCTACTCTACTACCGCAGCGATCTACAATGTACAATAGTTGAGGACCTGGAAACACACCTTACCGACTCACTCTGGTACCGTCTCCGACTGAGACACAACGATACATGTCTCATAGCTATCGTTTACTGCCCCCCAACGTCCACTCTGGAAATGGATTCCTGCTTGATCCGTGGCCTAAACAGAGGAACACGCACTAAGTACAGCCACACTCTCATCTCCGGGGACTTCAATCTACACAATCTGGAGGTTTCGGCATCGCCCAGTGAGCAGTTCAAAGCAGACTTGCAGGAACTGATCGCTAATATTCCTTTGTACAATCACGTCACCACGCCCACTAGATTCAGGACAGCAAACAAACCGTCCATATTGGACCTTGTGCTCACAAATGAAGAGCTCATGATTGAGAAGTTATTGATGGATAGTCCATTAGGTCTCAGTGACCACGTAGTAATAACTTTTGACTTTGTGTGTTATGAAGAGTATCCATATGAACACTCGGAACTAACTCATACAATCACACGCTACCACGTATTGAAAGAACTCGCCGACGCAGCTGCTTGGAAATTCTCAAACAAAAGTCCCCTTGACAACGTTTGGGCAGAGTTCGTTAATAAGCT
Source organism: Dicrocoelium dendriticum (assembly GCA_944474145.2). Classification (NCBI taxonomy): domain Eukaryota; kingdom Metazoa; phylum Platyhelminthes; class Trematoda; order Plagiorchiida; family Dicrocoeliidae; genus Dicrocoelium; species Dicrocoelium dendriticum. The sequence goes on along the minus strand of OX104069.1, from coordinate 56,316,629 downwards.
CAGCGACATCGTCAACAAAGCATCAGAGACCAAACCCCTTCGTCCCGCGAAAATGCCTTCAATTATAAGGAGTAGGACCCGCAAATGCCTGGCGATAAGGGATGCAGGATGGCGTGCCTACATGATTAACCCAGACTCAGAGACTTGGGGAAATTTCCTGACCCATCGAAACCATTGCACCGCACTTGTCCGTGAGGACAAAATAACTTTTCAACAGTGCCTAGCCAAAAAGTTCATGGCAAACAACAAACTGCTGTATAAGCATGTCAATAAGCTTCGTAAAGTGAAGCATGGAATACCCCCACTATTCACGACAGGCGGTAGAGTACAAAGCGCCGAAGAAGCAGCTAATGCACTGCGGCTGCAATACGCCCCAATTTTTGAATTAGCAACATCTACCTGTCCCATAATATCAAGCTCATTACCGACACCTTTGTTTACAAATGTTATTTTCAACCCATCAATTGTGCTAAGGAAGCTACTCTCACTGCGCGAACATAGTTCTCCGGGAGCAGACAACATCCGCCCGAAGGCACTGAAGGCTGTGGCTAATAAGCTAGCTGAACCACTGTCACAGTTCCTCCAAAGGTGCTTTGATGAACAACGAGTCCCCACTATGTGGAAGTGTGGCATTATAACCCCTATTTTTAAAGGCGGTAGCCGTTCCGATCCTGCAAACTATCGTCCAGTGACTCTCCTCCCTGTGCTCGCGAAGGTGATGGAAGCAGTCATTGCTGAGGCTTTGATGGACTATCTGGAAAAATGCAACATCTTGGTAGTGGAACAGCATGGCTTCCGTCAACACCGGTCATGCACCACCAACCTACTTATTGCTCGAGGTAGTTGGACGGAAGTGGCCGATGATGGGGTCGGAGTCGACGTCATCTATCTGGACTTTTCCAAAGCTTTCGACCGCCTCAATCACCGCATCCTACTTCAACGGCTTCAGAGTTACGGAATCGGAGATCCTGTACTTGGTTGGATTGGCAACTTCCTTTACCAACGAAAGCTCCAAGTACGTGTTAGGGGATCACTTTCTAACCCAATTGAGGTGCAATGTGGTGTCCCGCAAGGCTCAGTGCTGGGACCGCGCTTATTCCTGGTGTTTATCAACGACCTGGCAAGAGTCATCTCCTCAAACTTCCTGCTTTTCGCCGATGACATCAAGATATGGCGGGCGATTAGTAACAAGGCAGATCAGGATCTGCTCCCACATGACCTAGATTGCATTTACGAATGGTCAAAGAGTAACAAGCTTCAATTGAACATGGCTAAGTGCAAAGTGATGCATCTGCGTCACCAGCTGGTGAGCGCCTACAAGATTGGAGACCACACCTTGGCAAAGGTTTCTCATGAGCGGGACCTGGGTGTATTGGTACAGGAAGATCTCGGGTGTTCCAAACAAGCAGAGAAGGCGACGAGAACCGGAAATCAACACTTCGGCCTTCTTCGCAGAGCCTTCGGTCGGTTTGAACCATCAATATTTCCCCAAATGCTTAACGCCTACGTGCGCCCGCATGTGGAATTTGCTATTCAGGCGTGGCAGCCGTGGCATAAACAGGATCTCATTGCTCTCGAGACTCCTCAACGACGGGCAACCAAGAACGTCAGGGGCCTCTTTCATCTGCCCTATCAGCTTAGACTGAAATGTCTAAGAATGTACAGCAGTCGATATCGGATTTTGCGGGGGGATCTCATAATGGTTTACCAGATTCTGAAGAACCCAAACCACATTTGCCTTCCGCTGCTGGAATTGAACCCCAACATTAAAATAAGAGGTCACCCTCTGAAACTGACAATTCATTATAGCCGGCTTGAATGCCGTAGAAATTTCTTTTCTCTCCGCGTGTGTGAAGCTTGGAATGCCCTCCCTAATTATGTCGTCTCTGCTCAAAATCTGGCGATATTTAAAAAACGTGTTGACGATGCGTTGTCTCACTTACATTTCCTGTTATGACTTGTTAGCCAGGGGCTACAAAACGCAATCAAACGGTTTCTTGCCAAACGCTCAACCATTGGATTTATGGATTTTTATGTTTAATACGCGAACATCTCCGCTATCTCACATAAGTCTATGGTGAGTCCACCACAAGGCTTTTCACTTTATTATGCAATTTATTTTCGCAATAATTTCCATCCCACGGGACTTGTTAAGCGATGCTTTTTTACCCGTAATAAACCATTGTCCATTGGCCATTGTCCATTGTCCATTATTCCCAAACCCTGTTTCTGTAGTGCGCGCACACTTAGCAATGGTCGTTCCGTTGCGCCGTCCCCACCGACTGTAACCATATTTAATGAACCATGTTGCAGTATTCTCGATTGGTGGGTGATGAACGTTCCGAAAGCTCCCCACTTATACGAGAATATTTGCAAAAGGTTTAAGCGTCCTGGCTGCCCACCTGTCAGATAATCATACAGCAATTTAACCAGGGTCTGCCTACCTAAGTACTACGTAGCCATATACATCCGTCAGCCTTAGGTGGTTAACATCTTGTGCCAAACAGTAACATCCCTTTCATGAGGTTGTGTCACCGCACTATGCAAGAACCTTAATTCTAGACATATATATGTATAGTATTCACATTAAATCCACTGCCCCTTCCGTTCACCTTAGTGCACCCAGTCACCTAGGTATCAGTCAGCTATTGCTGGAAGGTTTACATATTTCCATTGCCCCTACTTCAGAAAATACCACTGAGTAAGTCCGTCATTCTTACGGACGCCATATTCCTGACACCATTTACAGCGTTTCCAGAAACCACTTTGGCGCATACCACCTCTTCACAAATACATATATATTTGTCTATTTATATATATACATATTTATTTCTCATATGCATACATATATATCATTCCTCTGCGTCTCTTCAAATTCATATCGCATAACCCATTGCAATGGAAGATAAGTTACTTCGCACGCAACATACCAATCTGGATATATATTCCATGCACCAGTTAACAAGCATCATGCATACAGCATGCGTCGGTATACGGAGGTACACAAAATCAGCATTTAAGGATCTCATTTGCTACTTATGTCCTCCTCAATCTCTTATACCAGGTTCAATAACATATAGATGCCAACACACATCGGCTTCTCCGTGCAATATACACATATGCATATACATTTCCATTTATGTTCTTATACATACATACAGATATATATATATATATATATATATATATATATATATATATATATATATATATATATATATATATATATATATATATATATATATATATATAACGCCTTAACATGTCAGCCTTTAGAGCTTATTGAGGTTTCCGTGGGATATACGATATATCTTAAGTAGCAATTTAGGATGGTATTTATAGGTGCACTATAAGCCTATTTCTAATCTTGTTTGCAGATCATGGGAATCGAAGGCGGTTGATCATGGTGCACGGCGCGATCTAATCACGAAGGCAGTTGCTGAAGTGCGGGAGAAAGCCCTCATGCATGCAGAGAAGAAGCGGCAAGTGCGGAAGCGGCAAGCACCAATGAATTGTACTCCATCGACCTCGAGCGCATGGTGCTGTAGAACATGCGGTCTCGAATGCCTTAGTCAGGCAGGCCTAGTGAGCCATGAGAGAGGTCACTCGGGACCACTGCCGAAGCGACGACCGGTCCCGCAATGAACCTAGACAGCACCGGCGCAGCGTTTGTAGGCACGCTGAATTCGATTTACTAACCGCATGCTTGCATGCTAAGTCTCTTTATTTCAGGTGGTAGGTTTTCGGTTCTGTCCTAATGCCTTTCTTTCTCATATAAATGTCTAGTGCGCCTTGAGCTAGGCCCTTTGGGGCCACTACAGAAGCGACGACGGGTCCTGCAGAGAATTACGGCGAGACGGCACAGCATTTGTAGGCACGCTGAATTCGATTTACTAACCGCGTGCTTGCATGCTAAGTCTCTTTATTTCAGGTGGTGGGTTTCCAATTCTTTCTCAATGCTTTTCTTTCTCATATAATATAACTCCCTGTACGCTATTCCATTAACTAACACAACTCGCCTAAGCCAATTGTATTCGATTTCCATAACATTTTTGTGTTCGTGGCATTCCGTAAACTTTACTTCCTGACCTCGTGCACTTAGCTAGGATTTGTTTGTAAACAACTTATTATATATGCTGTTTAACTAAGGTTTATAGCACCTTTTCCTTACGCATTAATCGAGCATTTGTCTTCTTCTTTCTCTCTCTCTCAAGTGTTTGGCTGTTGTTTGATATCCCCGGTGTGGATGCGCTTGATGTGCATGTTGACAAGGTGCCTACCTGTCTATTACCCACTACGTCGTCCATACTGGCTCCAGGAGACAGTTAGTCGTTGCTGGAGGAGACGGGGGGCACGGTTCTTGTGGCCGTGCTAGGCTCAAAGAGCGGTTCCATGCACTCAGCGTGGAGCGGACTACGGTCCAGCCACCGCCTTGTGTGCGGTTGATTCCCCAAATACAGTGTACTTGTGTTTGCCTGTGAAGGAGTGTGGACAGGCTCCGTTGATGAAACGTGGTTCACATCCGCATGCCTCTCGGGCTAATTCCTTCGGGTTTACACTGAATATGGGGTGTGTGGATGGAGCTATGGGTGTTGAAGCGCAAGCCATCCATGGTCCCTCTGTAGGCGCAGGCGTCCTGTGGCTTGCCACAGTGACAGGCAAATACGAAAAGCGATGCCGCCAACCATAAGGCTATCTACCAACGCATGATTTCTGCATATCAACTGAGAAATGCGATATCCAGGACATTTCACGTTTGTTATTTCCCCAAACATGAGCATTATTTTTACTTAAAGATGCTCTCCGTTAATACATATATATTTGTACTCCATATAAATATACATATATATGCGTATATACAAATATATATATATCAATATATATATATTCGTGTTTTTGTATATACATATATATATCGCGCTTGATTCCGCAGCTAGACGGCATTTTGTATCCATTAGCAACGATTCTAGTGACCATGTCGATTATACCGTTACCCAAACCAAATGCCACCTACACTACAAATCAAGCCTTACTTAAATAAGCCAGATGCTAAGCGCGGCTTATCCTGTCTTTGACAATTTAAGGTATATTATCCCACTTCTTTCCTTTTTCCGATACATACTGCGGACTTCCATACACCAAATTTTATACTCCGTTTCTTAATATATAAATAAATAAATAAATAGTATATTCTCGGTGAAACCAGCCATACCTGTAAAGGCGTGATCAAATATGCCTACAAGCATAGCTTCTGTGGAATGTTAAAACATTTCGTTTTAATGAACGGTATAAAAGAAAAGAGGTTGTCCGTATGAGTGAGCATACTGTCAGGTAATAGTCAGACCCAAGAACATTATGGCGCTGTGGCACGCAAAAATCCGTCAAGACACAAGTTGGGGGTAATTTCGCCAGGTAGTGATCCGTGAGCACAGGAGCCTAAACAAGGTTTTGTTGCAACCAACAACCATTACGAGATAGGGATGATCTGTGCTCCAACAAAGCATTCTTCATAGCAGAATTAGTTGCACAGGTTCGATGTAGAAGGCTGAGGACTGCGTCAGTGTGAAATGCGTAGCTGTGACTTTATTTTGTGGCGAGTCACATCCGCCACGTTGCAGTGCTGTTAAGCGGATATTTGTGGCTTTTTATAGGGAGAACGCTTGCCAGGCGAAAACCCACCACGTCCTGGAACAATGCTGTAGCTTTCGTTGAACAGTGTTGCAAGTCGGTTATGCATCGTATAGACCGATTTTGCATTTTATTATTCGCAGTCGGTTGACAGCCAAAATTCTTCGATGGTTGGCCGAATGGCTTAGTATTGATACGGCAGCAGTCGTTGAAGCCGGTGAATGCTGCAAGATTGGAAGAGTCGAATGATAATGATGCAGGTGAGTAAACACATTGTTAATAGAGGCCGGCTCTTCTATTATCTTCTTGCTCGGCTTGCAAACCGTGTCCAGCTATCCACGCTGGACTTGTCATGGGGTTGGTGAGTGAAGTAATTTCTTGTGGCTGAATATGTCCTTAATAGGTAAAAACGCCATTCTCTGCAAATTGGCTTTGGGATTCCTTCAAATGTAAATAAGTGTAACTGTTTCCATAGCCAAGTGAAAATTCCATGGAAGACCATCGGAATAGCCACGTATACGTGCGCAACGCTGTCCGTGAAATGACATCAGAATAGCTCCAGGTGACTGGCGAATAGGAATGTTTGAGGCAGTGAAGGTAATCAAGCCAGAGTTGTTTTTCTTCGGTTGTGGAACGGGGGATCCATGTACATATATTATTCCAGGTGAGTAAAGTGTTCTCTGAGTACGAGGCAAGCTAAACCCATTTGTTTAGACCCCGTGAAGGTAGCGCCTCCGGAATGGCGGAATGAGCTCCATTTAGACCAGTGTGTGGGTTTTTCATTTCCTGGAGAAAGGACCAAGCGTTTTGAGGACGGGTCGGCCAGTCCCAGTGGATAAACCTTCTTGTTTTGACGGATGTACCTGTGGGAATCTTGGGAGAAACGGGCAACGGACAAGAGGTGGCCAAACAGAGACAGCAATGAATCAAGAAGCACTAACACTTACATATTGATATACTCCAACTTTTCCACTTTTATGCAATTTTGCAACCACAAATTGTACAGATCAGTTTTTAGATTTTTGGAGGTTCTGATCTCTTTACAAACACGATCCGCAAGCAAGTTACCCATAAAAACCCTTACTTTTTGAAAACGCAGATTCAGGTTGTCCTCATAAACAACATTTTGCATTCAAAATCGCGCCAGTTATGGATAGAAGGGTCTCGTAAGCCACGCCAACGAATGGAGTTACCGCGTACTTCTCACGGTACCAGCTGAACTTTCAATGTTAGATGCGTAGCAGAAATAGAACTATATAATAAATAAATAAAAAAATTAGTTTACTAAAGGAAACATACAAATTGTATGCTAATGGCCACAGAATATTGTTAAAAATACGGCAATTAACCTTGAAAGAACATTCTAATGGCAATATTTGAGCAAATACATTAGCAAGATAAAAATGCAAATAGTCATCAAATTTAATAGTCAACTACCTATATAAGCATATATATGGCTATAGTTAAAATAATGTTCAAACTGGCATAATTTTACATGCTATTAATAATATAAAAAAAGGGTTGAAGGAACATTATTAAGTTAATCTGTGCTCATACACCTACGCAAGTTGGAATTCTTTCGTTTGACTAGGGATCACTTTTTCATCACTCAATGTCTAACAACAACCTTTGATAGCTATGCGGTCACTCGATCTTCTGGCGTGCTTAGATTGGGATGGGATAATTATTGTCAGCGGCGAGAACGACTTTCGCTTTGGTCGTCCCTGGTGACATCCAAGCACGTTTGAGGGACTTAATGATGTAAGCTTAAATCTGTTCATATATTAATGTGGGAAATAAAAGGTAAATGTATATTGAGGTTATTCCTGAAAACGGTTAGGATAAATTAAAATGATGACTTTGGGCGTCGTTGAAGGTCATGGCGTAATCGAAAGTAGGGAACATACTTACATAGTAGGAACATTTACGGAAGTGTTGGAAGGGATAGGGGGATATCAAATAAGTATGGCAATGTGAATTGGTATAGATATGTGTACTTATTTCATTAGGCAGTGCAAGTTTGCTAATATGTGACGCAGGAATCTGTTCTGTGGAAGTTATAGGGAGGGTAAATTTGTGGTAATGAGGACATGTAATAGGACATATGGGAGTATGCAAATTATAAGGAAGTGCAATATATATATATATATACATTTATTCTTACTAATACATAATTGTAGACGGAAATGTAGATGCATAGGCAATTTCACAACTGTCATAGTGGGAGTCATGAAATATGTATATGTATACATGCATAAATGTATATACATGTATACCAATGTCAGGGAAGATATATATGGAAATGTATATGTATATATATAAATATATGTACTGTAGATACCGGCGTCCTTCGGCTTTCCACATTCATGGGCAAAGGTTAACGCGGAAGCACCCCTGCATAAAAGTTGCTGTACATATATATATATATATATATATATATATATATATATATATATATATATAAAGTTATGTACATATGCTTATACGCATGTGTACAGTTGTATGTCGCAATGGGGAACTGAATATGTATATGCATCTAAATCCAAATAAGTATAAATTTATAAATGTATACACATACATATATATACATATATATATATATGTACATGTATGTATTTAATCTTTTGACATTTGTTTTCTCCCGGTATATATATATATAAGTGCGTACCATGTGCGTGACTTATTTTCGCGTATTTATTAAAGTAAGATATATGCAAGTGTCCACATGTATGTGCGCCGACATATGGATTTCTAGGTGCATATGTATGCATGTGGATAAAAAGGGGGATGTGTAACTACACTTCATTATGAGTTGCAGGCACGGTTACAAATGTAAAGGGGTAAATACGTATGGGGATGTGTTACTGCAGGCATACCGCTGATGGTGTTTTATTATGCAGGTGGCGTCTGTTCACGGTGGTTTGTTGAAATCTATCGCTAAATTACATGGGTTACGAACGCCAGGAAACGCTTTTGCCTAGGGAAATGCGTTATAGTTACGTTCTGTGGAAACCATAGCCATGGTGTCCCCGTTGTGGTAGCGTTATCCATTTATTACGTAAAGCTGTTAGAAACAATAAAGAAGAGGATGATTCATAAAATCATCACGTCATTGTTGCTCAATCCCATTCAAAATGGTCACGCTTATGCTGCGGAGGAATGGAAGCCGTCACGTAGGCATACCGGATCACTGAGTGATGGGTTAAACGTGCTTCAGTCAAGTTGTACGTGTGAACCAATACGCTTACCGATGACATGCGCCATTGTACCTCAGGTAGTATGGCAGAATTTGAGGAAAAACTGTTGGCTTGGAAACAATTGGCTGGCGAAGCTGGGAACTCAACTGTGATATCGTTTGTTGCGTATGAGTTCTAATGATAGTAACCCTATATGAAAGGTAAGTTGAAAGGTGAAAACATGTGACACCGATGGACGGATGATAGCATGATCGACGTTCACACCAATTCTAATATCCGCGGCATTGTGGGGAGCGCGTCTATGGAGGCACTCTACCCGCAAAGCCTGGACACTAAAAGATGGTGGGCCCTTAAGACGGCCGTTTTCCCGTTCCCTTGATGTGAGCCCTAAGGAGTGCTAAGGTTGCTTTCCCTTGTTTGGTTTCATGGAAGCGGAAGGAGCAGGTGGACATATTACTGATGTGCGACCTGAATGATTAGGTTTATAAATATATGCTTAGCTATACAGGCTTACGGTTCGGTGCATTCATGTTCCGCATACTGGATACATTCCGCAGCGGGGACTAAGGTCACAGAAGGGGCTGACACATGCGGTTGTGTTGCGGTGTGTAACTGTAAACGTGCTACTGCAAGCGGAGAATGTACCTGTGAGCGTAGCAGGTTGCTGGATTGGCGGATGACGCATGGCTGAGATTGCTGTCATTTCAACGGAGGACGATTGCCGCTTGTGACGGATTTGCGGATTTACATGTAACATGAGAAGCTGTTAAATGGAATGTAAACGGTGAGGCTGCAAGTACGTACCGTAAGTTCCTGTATGCAGAGGAAAGAGGTAGGGCAGTTAGCAGTGAGGATCTCAGTCGGAGGCGATGGGAAGTATAAGGGTTGCGGTGCGCAGGGGGCGAGGAGATAATCGGTAGCAATTTAGTCTATGCAGAAGAACGTTGGATGCGAAGCCACGGAAACGTACCTCTGTGTGCGGCGGATTTAGGCTTCGCAAAGTACAGGTTGCTGAGGTTCCTTACATACCAACGGAGGAGGAATGCGGCGTATGACGCGTTTCTGAATGAAGATGGAACAGGGGTACGCTGTGAAGTGGGAGTCATAATGAGTAGATGCATGTACGGACAGGTAAATCATGCATCTTGAGGATAAAGGCGCCTGGGTTGCCGTTTTGCCTGTCGGTTACCACGTATCGTTACAACGTACCAACAGTAGGTGCAATGGGCAAGCTATCAGCGGAAAGATGACGAGGAGGGGAGCAGCAGTGCTGGATCATTCATATAGAGAGCATGGATGCACATCGCTTCTAAAAGCCATTTGTTGACAGTGCATAGACATACCGGAGGTGCAACGGAGAGGCTATCAGTGGAAAGGTGGCGTGGAGGGTGACCATGATTTACGCATTTACCGTATAGGCTGCGCAGATGGATCGGTGTTTTATAAGCCACGTATTAACAGGGGATAGACTTACAGTACGTGCAACGGAAGACCGAGCGGCCGCAAAGGTGACATGCTGGCGGACTAGTGGTGGCGGATCATCCATACTGGCGGCACGCATGTAAAGCGACTCTAGGGGCTAATTGTTGGCAGCAGATACACTTACGGTAGATGCAAAGTTCAAGGTGGCAGCGGCAAACGTTAGGTGTGCGCGGACCAATATTTGTGAATGAGCAGTACGGGCAACGCAGATTAAACGGTTCTCTGGAGGCCACTTATTGACAGCGGATACACTTACCGGACGTTCAACGTACTTCATAGCTGCGGAAAAGGTGACGTGCAGGTGGACCAGCAGGGTGTTTCACCCATGTAGGCAGCATGGGTACACAGACCCCTAAAAGCCACTTATGAACAGCGTATAGACTTACCCGGGGCGCAAAGAACAAGGTAGCAGCGGCGGAGGTGATATGTAGGGTGAAATATTGCCGGAGGGACTATATCGGCAGCGCAAATGAAGGCGTCCTCTAAAAGCTAATCATTAACAGCCGATACACTAACTAGACGTGCAACGAAGTTGTTATGAGCGGCGAAGGTGAGGTGCAGGTTTGGCAGTTGTGCACGCTTAAGCAGATACGACGGATGTATACACAGCACTTCTAAAAGGCAGGTATTAACAACGGATGCACTTACCGTACGTCAACGGTGCATGCGTTATGGTTTGGCCTGTCGGTTATGTAGGTGGGGACTTCTTTCCATGGCGGCGGCATTTTTGCATTGCGGGTTGCACGTGGCTGCGGCAGCTTGCATACCAAAAAGCGGCGAAAGGGCGGTGTTGTGCATTCTATTCTGAAGAAGGGAACGTTTGCTGACAGGCTCGGGAATTCACCAGTGACTGCGGCCGTATGTACCACCGTCGGAGGGGACACCTCACAGCTTTCTGAGGTGGGAGAACTGATTTGCAGCCTGAGACACCTATTGTAGCGATTGTAAATAATTTGCTTATTTTGCATTTTCACGTTTACCTATTTCGCTGCAGTTGTTGTACAGCTTTGTTTTAATTAACTTTTTATACATATACTTGGTTACGAGCTCGCCTTCCGTGGTTCTTCCTTGGTTGCCGCTGGATTGTTGTGATTGTGCGCATCGCTGCCTGCTTGGTTCACGATCGGACTCTACGTACACGTACATTTCGGCATACCCCGGGATTTACGGCCGTCCGACGCTAAGGTGCATCAGGATACTTTATATGTGAGGTAAACCTGACTGACTTGGTATTCTCCTTTACCGGTTCCTCCATATAATTGGTGACCCCGCATTTTTTATTCAACATTTTGTGTATATTTTTCTTTTTTAACTTACAATGTCTGATCACGCGCCTGCCATTAATGCGTCGGAACATTCTCTTGGACTCGTTTTGCCTTCATTTGACCTTTCTAACCTACGTGTTTGGTTTGTTCAAGTGGAAGCTGTTTTCCGTTTTCGTAAGATTACATCCCAGTCTACAATGTTTTCATATGTGACTGCTCACTTACCGTCCAACATCGCCTCTGAGGTCATCGACATTCTTGACCCTATGCCCCTAGAGTCCCCCTATGATAAACTTAAGGCAGTCATATTAAAGCGCACTACAGCCTCAGACGAATCACGCCTTCAGCAGTTACTCTCTTGTGTAGAACTTGGAGATAGAACGCCATCTCAGTTACTCTGACACATGCGTTCCCTCGTCGGTTCTTCCGCACTGGATGATTCCGTTCTCCGCCAATTGTGGAGTAATTGTCTTCCTGCGAATACCACGGCTATTTTAGCTGTGCTTGCCGACGATCTTCCGCTAGACAAACTGGCAGAAGCTGCCGATAAGGTTCACGAACGCTTCATTAGAACGTCGGTATCACACGTCACAGAGACTAGCTCAGGCAGCCCCTCCAGAACCACGCTACTTGATACAATCAGCGAGAGGTTTTCTAACTTAGAGCTCACCTTGTCCCATCTCAGACGCGACCGCGTTCCTTCGCGACGATCCGTTTCTCGATCCAGACGGTCTAGCAGCTCTCGTACACGGAAGTCTTACCGCTATTGTTATTATCACCACCGCTTCGGAGACGCAGCACGTAAGTGCCGTCCAGGGTGTAAACACCCCAAAGCATTTTCAACTCCTACGTCGGGAAACCACATGGCCAGCCAGTAATGGCGGCAGCTGTCGCTGGCCATGTTATTAGTCGCCTGTTGTATGTATTTGACTCCACAACCAAACTTCACTTCTTGGTTGATACTGGTGCAGAAGTCAGCGTTCTCCCCCGTTCTCTGGAGAAACGCCCCCTGCAACCAGCGGGTCCAATGCTTACGGCAGCTAATCAGACTAAAATCGCGGCCTACGGCCAGAAATTACTTACTTTGAGTCTCGGATTACGGCGTAACTTCCCTTTCTTTTTTACCATCGCCGATGTGCAAAAGCCCATTATCGGAATCGACTTCCTCAGCAAGTTCGGTTTTGTGGTCGACCTACGTTGTGGGAAATTGCGAGACGATACTACGTCTTTAAGCACGCCCTGCAAACTTGCCTCAGTCAATTCTCTCGGGCTTCGCATCCTCATCCCTGACGACTCACAGTATTCTTCATTGCTCCGACAATTTCCGTCCCTAATTCGAGCAAGTAACGACACTTCCGATCCTAAACACGATGTACGCCATCACATCGTTACAACCGGTCCGCCTGTAAGTGCTAAAGCTCGACGCTTGCGTCCTGACAAACTCCAGGCATCTAAAAAGGAATTCCAACACATGCTTGATCTCGGCATTATTCGTCCTTCAAACAGCTGCTGGGCATCACCTCTCCATCTGGTGTCTAAAAAGTCAGGCGATTGGCGACCATGCGGTGACTACCGTGCTCTTAACAACGTCACTGTTCCGGATAGGTATCCTATCCCACATATCCACGATTTCTCCCTTGGACTAGCTGGAAAGTCAATCTTTACCAAACTCGATCTTGTCAGAGCTTACCATCAAATTCCAATGGCGGAGGAAGACATCGCAAAAACTGCCGTGATCACTCCATTCGGCCTTTACGAATTTCTTCGTATGCGTTTCGGCCTCCGGAATGCAGCACAGTCTTTCCAACGCCTTATGGATCAGGTCCTCCGTGGCCTTGATTTCGTCTACGTTTACATTGACGATGTCCTGATCGCAAGCGCCACACCCGACGAGCATTTATCACACCTGAGAATGGTTTTCGAACGCTTTGAAAACCACGGGATAAACATCAACCCGGATAAATGCAAATTTGGTCAGCCAACCGTCGAATTTCTTGGTCACAAGATGGATGGTGAAGGTATTAAACCCCTTCCGGAGAAATCTCAAGCAATCCTCGACTACCCGAAGCCACAATCTGTCCGAAGCCTACGCCGATTCCTCGGTATGATCAACTACTACGGCAGATTTATTCCCAACTGTGCTGATTTGCTTCACCCGCTTACCGACTTATTGAAAGGAAACTCAAAGACGTTTACGATAACCCCAGAAGTTGAAGCCGCTTTCACGGCCGTTAAGCAGAAGTTCAGTGAGGTCACCTCTCTCCATCACTTGAACACCACTGAGGACGCTACACTTGTCCTTAAGACGGATGCTTCAAGTTCTGCTGTCGGTGCAGTTTTGCAACAGTTAGTTGATAACGAATTTCAACCACTGTCTTTTTTCTCACGGAAGCTCCAACCTGCTCAGGTCAGGTACAGCAACTTTGGTCGTGAACTGCTCGCCATGTACTTGGCTGTGAAACATTTCCGTCACCTTTTAGAAGGACGTCGTTTCATTCTCTTGACAGATCACAAGCCACTGGTGTATGCCTTCCGTTCTTCCTCAGACCGTTACTCACCCCGAGAAACGCGTCATCTGGACTATCTTTCACAGTTTTGTGTTGATGTTCGTTATATCAACGGTCCTAACAACGTTGTTGCCGATGCATTGTCCCGCGCTCATATGAATCAACTGTCATCGACGCCCATCGACTTGGAGAGAATAGCGGCCGCCCAAAACGATGATCCTGAGCTTGTTCAACTTCGTACAAACTCCTCATTGAAAGTCACCCAACTGCCCGTACTTAACTCTGACATAAGAGTTTACTGTGATCTTTCAACCGGTAAGCCTAGACCCTTTGTCTCACAATCATTTCGCCGAACCATTTTTGATCATTTTCACGGTTTTTCACACCCAAGTATCCGCTCCACCGTAAAACTCATTACCGACCGCTTCCTCTGGCCCAATATGCGTTCAGACATTAGACAGTGGGCTAAACATTGCCTTAGTTGCCAAACTAGTAAAGTGCATCGTCACACAGTCACCACCCCAGGTACATTTTTACTCCCTGACGCTCGTTTTAGACACGTGCACGTAGATATTGTTGGCCCTTTACCTCCTTCCAACGGTTTCACTCATCTTCTAACATGTGTTGACCGTTTTACCCGTTGGCCACAAGCTGTTCCCTTACGTGATACCTCTACCGAATCTGTATCCCGTGCTTTTGTTGAATCTTGGATTTCGCTGTTTGGTGTTCCATCCACCATCACTACCGACAGAGGGGCTCAGTTCAGTTCCACACTGTTCCGCGATCTGAGTCGTTTATTAGGCTGTACTCACATGAGAACAACCGCGCACCACCCCGCTGCCAATGGCCTCGTCGAGCGCTTTCATCGACAATTAAAAGCTGCCATCATTGCTACTTCGTCCGACTCACGCTGGTCTGAGCGTCTAACTGCGATCCTCCTTGGTATACGCAATACAATCAAAGAGGACATTGGGTGCTGCCCTGCAGAACTCGTGTTCGGGACGACCCTCAGACTACCTGGGGAGATGGTACTGGACTCTCGCACCACCGGCGAACTAGACCCCTTCTCGTACGCTGAACGCCTCAAACAGCATTTTCGATCCATTCGACCAACGTCTACGCGGCCTAACCTACGTAAACAGCAAGTCCACCCCGATTTGCACAAGTGTCCGTTTGTTTTCATCCGCGTCGACGCTGTCCGAAGACCTTTAACTCCGCCCTACGACGGCCCGTACCAGGTTTTGTCACGGAAACCGAAGTATTTCGTGTTGAATAAGAATGGATCAAAAGAATCCGTGAGCATCGACCTACTCAAACCAGCTTACGTCGAACCTACAGTCGATAGTAAAGACCCCGTTTCCTCCCCTCAGCATACCCCCGCCCCTGACTCATTACCCCCTACCCAACGACACACTGACACCAGTACATTGAGTCCTCCGTGTCCTACGACTACACGCAGCTCCAAACACACACGTTCTGGTCGTGTTGTTTCCTTTCCACATAAGCTTGCTCAATACGTTCCGTAGGCAATTGTCGAGCGTTTTCTTAGTGCACGCTCTAGGGGGGGAATACTGTAGCGATTGTAAATAATTTGCTTATTTTGCATTTTCACGTTTACCTATTTCGCTGCAGTTGTTGTACAGCTTTGTTTTAATTAACTTTTTATACATATACTTGGTTACGAGCTCGCCTTCCGTGGTTCTTCCTTGGTTGCCGCTGGATTGTTGTGATTGTGCGCATCGCTGCCTGCTTGGTTCACGATCGGACTCTACGTACACGTACATTTCGGCATACCCCGGGATTTACGGCCGTCCGACGCTAAGGTGCATCAGGATACTTTATATGTGAGGTAAACCTGACTGACTTGGTATTCTCCTTTATCGGTTCCTCCATACTATGAGATAAACGGAAAAGGAGCAACAGATAAATCCATGTGGGAAATATACCTTTGCATACATACAAACATAACGCCGCTTGAGGACACGCGTCCACCTGGCAGTGAACCGCTAAGCAGCCTATCCTGAGAGAGGTTGTGGGGAAAGGCATATCAAAGTACCTGTCAATGTTCAGTAAGACTGCCAGCCCGGTGGGAAAAAGGGCACACTGTTTGGACATGGCAACGTAGGAGAAAGGAGGAATATAACGGGTTACTTATTGCACATGTGCTATTGGTACTCTTTGAAATCGGAGTTTAAGTAGGAACATTCACGTACCTGCCGGAAGCTCATGTAACGTCAGCTTCCGGTGGGAACAACTACCGGTTAGGAGGAGGTGGAAGGTCGCATGCTTACGGATTCCAGAAGTCAGGTGGCACATTGAAACCCTGTGAAATGGAAAGCAGGCAGTGGCGCTTCATATACGTACCGTAAGTTCAGGAATATCCATAGAAAGCTGTGCCGGCTGTAAACAGCAAACGAACGACAGCGCTGTGCACGTGCACCCAGCAGCAGCGGGGCACAGCGGTGTGCGTCAAAAACAGCCCACTTCATGAAGTGGATAGAACACCAGAAAACGCAGTCGTGCAGCCACTTACCACGTGTTACCCAAAGATTTCCTTGTATGCTTCAATGCAACAGTATTTGTTAAGGATATCGGTCCAAGGATTAAGAAGGTGCTTTACGAAAGCATGGTATCGTTATCCGTTGTGTGGAACATACCTGCGTTTCCCACACCATATCCGCAAGCCTTCGTTTTCCAGCTAATCCATACAGAACCAGCATTTGAAACGTTCGCCACCATCATAAGCACTACAGGATTGGTGAAACCAACGATCGCAGTGGTCACACATCACCCAATCCACCGTGTCACTGTGTCCCTGTGTGTCCTCTGAACGCAGGCATATGGCGCATTTGCCTGCCTCAACCAACCCAGGTGCAGATGAAGCAGTGGACTTCATGGAATCGCACTTGTAGACGCTGGAGGTTTTGGTCTTCACCGTTCGGAAAAGTGAACTGCGCGGCAATGTATCCGTCAGTGACACCTCTGTCCGTCGGAGTACCAAAGAGGATTTCCGCCTTCGGGAAGTTGTTTTGCAGCAGCAGCCGTTATCGGTCGCCCGATGTCCGGCACGTTCACCCCAGCAAGAAGACAGGGGGGCCACGGAGGACGTCCCCCCTTTACCATCCAAGGACCAAATGCTGTCATCGTTATCCATAGGTAAAGAGGAACCGCAGTGTCTGGTTTTGCAGAAAAGTTGCACATCAGTTTCATGCATTAACACCTCGCAGAAACGCCTCAGAGAGCTGATCATACACTGAAATTTATTGGCCGATATGGTGCATATGTGTGTCTTTAATTCCGCCAACCCCTCTTCCGCGGTACGCAATTTCGTCGCTCGGTCCAAAATCAATGCTTGCGAGGTGGTCGCCATTTCCGACGCGCCTAACTCCATAGCCTCCGTGAATTCAATGGCCGCTACCAGTTCCGGAGAATCAGGTATGCACCACCGACAACCCCGAACCAAATCCGCCAAATCCGCACCCTGATCACAAGCCACGTAGCACATGTGCGCACACGGCATCCGCCAGTGATTCTGGAACTCACAGTCGCGTCCGTCACAACGGACCAAGAAAGTACGGTTGCCCACACGCCGCCTGCACCCCACCGCAACTTCCGCACCCTCGGGACGGCATCCGATTATGTCCTCCGCTGACAGGTGCCTCATTAACTGCTCCCGCGCGTACGGCGTCAAAGGTACCAGTATGCATGTGAGCCGGCAAACGTTTACCGGAGGAACATAGGGGCTCAGCTGGCATCTCGCTAACTTCGTCCGCCTCTCCACCATCACACGATGCACACGATCAAGAACCACGGTAAACGGCTGAATTACGGAAGACCGCACACTAATTTGGCGCTTAAGCTGCCGGTTCTCGTTTTCCACCCTGTTGGTAGTGAAACAACCAAAGGTGCACACCTTTCGCAATCTATGCGCCGCCCATGATGAGCAAAACGGTAACCATGTGCGCAGTAAGTAATCATGACATTCCGTGTTACGCAATCCTATGGCGTGCAGTAGCTTCATGAAGTAGTCCTCATCTCTGATGTACAGCAGTTTATGCAACCATCGCCGCAACACTGTCCGATCCTCCGGGGACGCATCATGCAGGTTTGAGCAACGTCTCGCCATGTCTCGCACAGCATGAAAACGACACAATACCACATGCGTCTGTGGATACACAGCTTGAAGCGCGCTCACTTGAGCGGCACATTTATCCATCACCGCCGTCTTTGCACGTGATGTGGCAGGAACCATACCAAGCATCGCTTCCACAGCTTCCTGGTAACTCTGCAATGTCTCACTCGGCAATAAAACGTAGAAAAATGACATTGCGACACCAGTGACGTCTACGAACATGCAGTGCCATAGAATATACCCACGCAGTTGATTTGGTGGGTCGCATCCGCCAACAGCACCTCACATTACCGCTGCACCATTCCTTCCATGCAAGAAGGGGCAAAATACCCAGACCTTATTCGATCATTACTCTTGTGCACCCGGCACTTACCATGCTGCTCCAACAAACGAACAACCTGAAAAATCTCACTGTCAGTGTTGCGCATGTGCCTCCGCCTCATGTACCACAAATTCGCCTTCGTCAGCCGCCGGCCGTAAGTCCGTCACACATGAGCCCTTACTTCACAGCTTCCTTTAAATGTCTCCATTAATGAACAGACCTCCGACTCTTGCTCAGCAGTTAAACGTCGGTTGCTGGAATACAACCATGGCTGACCAACTTGAAAACTATGTGTGTGCTCCAGGTTAAAGTTGCGACGCTCATATAGTTGTCCTTTCAAACTGAATGAGAACCGCGCAAGGCAGCCGCAATCACGAAATCTGTGAAATCAAGGATTTAGTTAAGCAACATATACATGGGCGACTTACCGCTTCCCACCTTCTCCTTCGCGTGTAGAATGTACTCACCAAAATTGTACATACCGGTACGGAAGGCTTTCCGCCGTCTTCTCATCACTTCTCTTCAAATGCTTCTTCAAAGAATCCGTACGACATTTGAAAAAACTGCTGGCAGTCGCAAATTGGAAGTTACGAATCGCTTCCTCCATTTCACGCCAGCTTTTATAATGATCGCTAACCATACGGCAAAATATCGTGGTGTCGTCCAACATGGCGCTCGAGATTCAATATGATCTCCTCCAGGTAACCTCATTTAAAATAGTGCGAACATAACCACCAATTAATCTTCGCAAATGTCATTTCCCGTACATACTTACGCAGTAACCTCCCCATAATTATCTCCGTCGCATCTCATTATGATCGCATCACAATGTAGCCCGGCGTACCGGAACACAAAGTCCCTCCAAGCTCATTTTCCATGTCAAAAACTAGCCACTCCCGCCTAGATTCTCACATCTTGCGGTAACATGATTGCTGGCCAATATCAACCGGCACAACCAGGAGTATTATGGTAGCGTAGGATATTGATATGTAGATGACTATTTTGTAACTAGTATAAATAAACCAGTAACGACTATATATAGGTTTCGGTGTCCTGTAGCATTTATAGTTCTATAGTTTACTGTAACATTTGTAGCAGGTGCCTGGATTTTCCAAATGCATATACGGGTCGAAAGTGGACCTATGTTATTGGAAAAGTAGATGATGCCCTCGGATAAATATAAAATGAAGGAAAACCTTTTTAGAGCGTATATGAAAAGTGAAACACGCAAAGTGAATGGGAAATGTATATTTTGCTTACCTCACGTGCCCTTATGTGACTTCGTTTTTTGCATAATTACTAGACAGAAAAGTTCGTGTACTCCGGGAAATAGGTGGACAAGCACGGAAATTGCGGTGAGATTAATATGTAAATAACGGGATATATGGATGTGGCACACAAAGGCATGTAACCCTGCGATATTCGCATACATATTTACGTGAGAGATTTGTTACGGATGCGTATTTCTAAGGGAAAATTAACGCGGAAGCGTCAGTTGCATATCTGAATGCCTGAAGAACAGTAAGTAAGTGGTCGAAAGTGAATGGGAAGTCAAAATGCATATCGGTCTCTGGTCAATATTTGGTGCCTTAATACTCATAACGACTGAATGAACTTTCATAGCGTGCGTAAATACCTGATGAGACATGTCATATATATATATATATATATATATATATATATATATATATGAGATTAAGGTTAATAACGCGTACACTTATGTATACATAATGCTGTGTGCAAGTGAATGCTATATTTATTTACAAATATATGCATTCCTAATTTTGCAAATTTAACTTGCTCAGAAATGAAATTGCTCCTCCGATCTATACATGCTTAAATTCTGATGTACGGAGACCTTTGTACACGTAATATGGTAGCACTGATCAGCAGTACTATGTAATTTAAGTGAACGGCACGTTATTAGTCCCCGCTGTGATTGCCCATGCTATTTCCCGCAACTGGGCGTCAATCGAACAAAGTACGCTTTCTTTTTGTTTCATAGACAACTTTGCATTATGCATACCTAATTGAGTAACTAATTAAATATTTGCCTGCCAGTTTTCATGGAGTTTAACCAGTATCTGTAATTGTGCATATCAACTTATCAGGAGTAGAATAAGTAGGTTCTTCATTTCACGAATAAGCTAATACGCTTCTTATGAATAATACTAAGGAATTTATCAGGTGCAGTATATGCGGAAGTTATATGAAGCATAGGGAATAATAGGATGGCAAAATAAGAATGAAGAAAACCAATGAATTTGGCTCACGTGTTTTCATACAAGTAGCCCACATTTATACGCAGGAGTATATGTAGCTTTACGTACATGCGAACGTGACGGGTGAAAAGTATGGCTATATTATTGCCTCACGGATGGCATTTGTTTGTTCACTCAACCGGACTTCAGTGTTGCTCGCGATTGTTTGCATGAGCGATTCATGGAAAAGTATTATAGGTGTTATAGCAGCGGTGGTATAAAGGTCATTAAACAGGTATACATTTTGGGTTTCACTGGGGTAAAGGAATGTCGCTTAACAAACTTATGTATGTTCCACAAGGAAACCTAATTATGGCCTAAAGCGACACTTAAGTTATCGGCGCCAGGAACCTACATGAACGGTCTTCAGTTATCCTAAGTGGCTTCCATGATATTTGCATCAATATAAGCTCTAAGGAAGCCTCATGTACTTGGTGCGCGTGCCCCGAAGGCTTGTTTTTAGTAGCGCTATATTGGTCGCAGAGCTTTGGTGTCCTTATCGGACCCAGCATATCCGCCGTTGTTAAAACCATAGTCCTTAAATACGGGCGGTTACTAAGCCCATAATAATCTCGCAGCGGTGGTACAGTAAGCACTGCTAACGGATCAAATATGAATGCATCTGAATGCCCCCAAGATTGGTTTTAACTTTGCCCATGGTAGTGGCATCAATTTTGTCACCAGGGAATTGGCAGCTACTGGTCTCATACGCGTTCTTGACTAATGGTACATAAGTCTGTGTAGGTCTCACGTGGGTGTCATCATAATCGGCACAGGAGAGTACTGCGCTATAGGCAGAGCGCACTTCCATAAGCAGTGGTTATGAAATACATATAGGTCGAATAGCTGGCATTCTTGTGGCTACGAGGGAAGCCGCAGTGGTAGCCCTAGGCACTGCGACAAAAAGAACGTAATTAATGGGCTTTGTTAACGCTACTAATACAACTGGAATGGGGTCACCTTGGTTTTCATTTGTTTCCGTCGTTGTATGCAACTGCGTTGAATGCATTTTACTGTGTAATGGAGGCAGTATGGAAATTATACCGAAAAAGAGACACAACTGAAACGCTGACGTCTGTACCGAATCCAGATATTCACGTCATCATGGGGAGCGTATGAGACACTCTTGACCCACAACGCATGAACACTAAGGAATAGTTAAGAAAAATGTGTTTTGTATGCGAACATAAAAGCAATAGACATAGGTGTAACGCAGGGTTGACTTAATTAATCACTTGGAAGCGATGTAACGCACCTCCCGATAGTAGAGTGTATCGTTCACGTCATCCATATCTTAGACAAAATTACCAGGAAATAAGAACTCCCGTAGTTCGGTGATGAACGTTTGGTAATTTTGCATTGCGGTGCCACCTATCAACCGGAAAAGAAGGTGCAGACGGGCGACCGCACCAACGAAGCTACTAATTCCACCATTGCCAAATTTTTGGTCTGGCATTGTCACTTACCTTGCCTAGAAGTTGGTTTCGGAAATGGCGTAGTGAGCATTTCTGCTACTTTAGAACCACATCTAATGCAGTGGTTTGCGGACAGGCGGATTGGATATTTCCCACCAGCAGCTGAAGACTGCATACAAAACTGATAGCGGTAAAAAAAAGTTCTTCCTTGCTGCTATGAAGTTGACACCGCACACTTCTTGTATCATTGGTCAAGGTTAATATGCAATGCTAGGCGTCAATAAAAATAGACTTTGGTCTATAGTTGCAGTATTGAGTCACTACAGAGTAGGTGTAGGTAACTTACCGGTTAGTGCATCGGTTATCTCCTATTCAGTGTGTCCGTTTCAAATGTGTGTAGTAATGCCCAATGCATGGCACTATCAGTGATAAATCGTAACTGAAGACTTTGTTAGTGATGTGAAAAAGTGGGATTGCAGTTGCTAGACTGTCTGAAAATCTAGACAAAGGGCACTACAGCAGTTGCACGCAGTATACAAGTGGACTGTGCAGTACGTTACTTGGTGAACGATTATGGATCCACTCACTGCACCTAGGTCCCAATGCTCCAACCGTTGAAAGCAGTCCTGTTTTTACATGATGCTTGCAGAGAGCGGAAACGAAAGGCTATAGTACAGATGGTGGCCCTGAGAAGGGCCGTGGGGTCGTTCACGCAGACATGGATAATGGCAACCAGTTAGATTTGAGAACTTAACGTGCAATAGCGACTTACTATCCGGAAACCGCGAAAACTCATACCACAGCGATGTCATAAGTGACAGGTTCTATGAGATCGGAGTATATACACTGAAGTCACTTGCCTGTGTAAAGCG
The DNA here is from genome assembly GCA_944474145.2 of Dicrocoelium dendriticum. NCBI lineage: Eukaryota > Metazoa > Platyhelminthes > Trematoda > Plagiorchiida > Dicrocoeliidae > Dicrocoelium > Dicrocoelium dendriticum. The sequence continues at coordinate 56,293,548 of OX104069.1, read as the reverse complement.
GAGGCTGCAGTGTTACTGCGGACGCTGGGTAACGCAGCAGGTTTCAATGCTTCCGGGAATTGTTACCGTTTCTGTTGATAGGTAACTGAATGAAAGAAACATATTCACGTGTTACCATGATGACAGACAACACGGCTGGTGGTGACCTCGGCAGTGGATGCTACACAACACAGTGACATGGGCGAGGACGTGGCGAGTATGTTACGTGGGCAGAAAGCAGAGTGTATGCATTTAATTCACTTGCCTGTGAACATTTGTAGCCTCAGTGTGACTGTGGACGCTGGATAAAGCTGATGCAAGTGTTGAAGCTAGGCATTGTTACCATTTCTGTGTACGAATAACGGAATGCAATAAGCACACTTCGTGTTATCATGCTCCGGCAGGATACGGCTGGTGTTTATGTCGGCAAAGGATGCTACGCAACACGGCGGCATGGGGGCGTCCTGTGGGGTTCATAGCTTTTCATATTTTGCGCTTTCCTCATTTCGTTTTTCTATACGTCTTGTACAGTTGTTTTAGTTCAACGTTTTTCCATATACACAATACTGAACCTCGAACGGCGCGTTCTGCTTTCCTTCGGCGGCGTGTTGCGATTGCTTCCTTTGTGTGCTTGGAAAGTCTGAGCTTCGTGGAATCAACACTGGAATAACGTATCAGAGAGTGTGCAATATCAGTAGAGTTAGTCCAACTGTCACAACTGAAGGTCAGCGTGTTGATACTTTTATCTGACACTAATCCTTTCCTTCGGGTGCCGTAGTTTAAGACTAGCTTTCACTCCACCATTTATTTGGTGACCCCTATTTTTCTCTTTTTTCCTACTGGAACTTTTTTCGCCTGAGTAATGTCGTCCAGTACCGCTAACCACATTGACTCTTCTGAAAATTTTGTTGGTTTTTCCTCACCCGCTTTTGACGTTAACAATGCACACGTCTGGTTTTTACCGTTAGAAGCTCTTTACCGTTGCCGTAGGATTACTTCTCAAACTTCTATGTTTTCCTACGTCGTTGCCCATCTTCCCACGCACATAGCTGCCGATGTGGTTGGTCTACTCGACCCTCTTTCTACCCATTCCCCCTACGATAAGCTTAAGGCTGCCGTTTTGAAAAGCCTTACAGCTTCTAATGAGACTTTGGCTGGCCGATCTTCTAGTCGCCTGCTTTTTGTCGATGATTCCACAACCAACCCTACATTCTTGGTTGACACTGGAGTCGAGGTCAGCGTTCTGCCTCGTGAAATGGAAATAGGCTACCTAATTCCCACAGGACCTACTCTCCAGGCGGCTAATAACACGACTGTTCAGACCGACGGTCAGAAATTGCTTACTCTCGATCTTGGTCTTCGACGAACATTTTCTTTCGTTTTCTTGATCGCAGATGTACAACGTCCCATCATCGATGTCGATTTCCTCACCCAATTCGGTCTTATTGTCGACTTATGTAACAGGGAACTTCGTGTTAGTATCACCTCCCTCACCACTCCGGGCAGAGCCACTTCCATCAGCTCGATCGGACTTCGTATGACTCTACCTACTAACACTGTTTTCACCGAGTTACTCTAACAGTTCCCCGCGTTGTATCTGCCGCCTAATCATTGCCCCGCACCTAAACACGAGATGGTGCACCGCATCATTACTCTTGGACCACCGGTCACTTCTCGACCTTGCCGACTACTACCCGATAAACTCGCTATAGCCAAACCCGAGTTTGAGCACATGCACCGTCTTGGTATCGTCAGGCCTTCTGATAGCCCATGGTCTTCACATTTGCACATGGTCCTCAAAAAGTCTCTTAGAGATTGGCGACCTTGTGGTGATTACCGTCAGCTTAATAATTTCACTGTCCCTGACAGATATCCGGTGCCACATATTCACGACGTTTCTATTGGCCTAGACGGCAAAGCAATTTTCTCTAAGATTGACTTGGTCCGGACATATTATCAAATTCCTGTCGCCCCTGATGACATTCCCAAGACAGCTATAACCACCCCGTCCGTCTTTCCAAATTTGTCCGTTTGCTCTTTGGACTGCGAAATGCCGCACAAACATTTCAACGATTCTTTGACCAGGTTCTCCGAGGACTTGATTTTGTATTTGCTTATATCGATGGCATTCTCATAGCCAGCTCTAACCACGAAGAACATCTCTCCAATCTTCGCGTTTTGATCACTATGGCGTTACCATCAACGTAGACAAATGTGTCTTTGGCCAGTCCAGTGTTGATTTTCGCGGTCATCGAATCGATCGCACCGGAATCAGTCCAGTCCTGGAGAAAACAAAAGCAATCGCGGAGTATCCGATGCCACAGACCTACAAAAGCCTGCGCCGTTTCCTCGGCATGGTAAATTATTACGGCCGCTTTATACCTGATTGCTCTAAACTGCTTCAACCTTTAACCGACTTGCTTCGAGGAAAGACTCGAAAATTCAAACCCATGAACGAAGCAATAGACGCTTTCGCCAAGATTAAACATGCTTTGTCTAACGTCACAGCGTTGAACCATTTACGGACTGATGCAAATACACCTCTCATCCTCAAAACCGATGCGTCACAAACCGCAGTTGGAGCCGTTCTGCAACAACTCATCAATGGTCATCTCGAACCACTATCCTTTTTCTCCCGTAAATTATAACCCACGCAAACTAGATATAGTACCATCAGAAGAGAACTTTTGGCCATCTATCTCGCCAGTAAACACATTCGACAACTTGTAGGTCGTTCACTTACCATCCTAACTGCTTAAAAGCCACTTGTTTTTGCCTTTCGGGGTTCTTCGGACCGTTTTCCCCTCGGGAAACCCGACACCTTGATTACATGTCGCAGTGCTCTACGGACATCCGTCATATTAACGCCACTGACAACGCGGTAGCCGACGCAATGTCCCGCATTGGAATTCACGAATTTTCACGTCCGTTAGTTGATCTAGAGGAAATCGCTGCTCATTAGGAGGGAGATTCTGAGTTTATGCAAATGAAATCAAACCCTTCGATCAAGCCTACCCTTCTGCCGCTTCTCAACTCTGACTCCAAAGTTCATTGTGATATGTCTACGGGTAAGCCAGACCCTATGTTCCCCAACGTTACCGCAGAGTCGTTTTCGATCATTTCCACGGGCTATCGCACCCAGGCATTCGAGCTACTGTTAAGTTGATCACAGATCGCTTTGTTTGGCTCAATATGCGCTCTGACATTCAACAGTGGGCAAAGCACTGTGTTACGTATCAGACCAGCAAGATCCATCGCCATACAATCACTGTCCCTGGCAGCTTTTCATCACCGGATGCTCGCTTCAGGCATGTCCATTTGGATATTGTTGGCCCTTTGTCCCCTTCCAACGGTTTCCAATACTTGCTGACATGTGTTGATAGATTTACATGTTGGCCGCATGCAGTGCCATTACGGGACGTTTCCACTGAAACAGTAGCACGGACCTTTATCGAAACGTGGATTTCCTTCTTTGGCACACCTGATACTATCACGACAGACAGAGGTCCGCAGTTCAATTACTCATTGTTTCGTGATCTAAGCCGTTTGCTCGGTTGTTCTCACATACGCACCACCGCTTACCATCCCGCTGCCATTGGTTTGGTCGAACGCTTCCATCGCCAACTGAAAGCTTCGATTACCGCTTCCCAGTCGAGCGCGTAATGGTCGGAGCGTTTGCCAATAATCCTACTTGGCATACGTAATACGGTCAAGGAAGACATAGGCTGTTGCCCTGCTGACTTAGTTTTTGGCACGCCACTTAGACTTCCTTCAGAGATGGTGCTGGATTCAAGGGTCACTGGAGAAATGGATACAACATCCTATGTCACACGCCTGAGGAGTCATTTCAGCTCGGTACGCCCAACACCTCCACGACTCACGCCTTGTAACCAACAGGTCCATTCTGATCTTCGCGATTGTCACTACTTTCTTGTGCGCATCGATACTGTTCGTAAACCTCTGACGCTACCCTACGAGGGTCCTTACAAGGTTATCGACCGCAAGGACAAGTATTTTGTGTTGGACCGAATTGGCTGCAAAGACTCTGTAAGCATCGATTGTTTGATACCTGCTTACATCGAACTTCTTCCGTCTCAACAATCTTCAAACACATCTATTCCCTATGATTATCCATCGCCGAGCACTCCTCCTACACAGCCTATGGGTGATCCCAGTGTCCTTTCTTCGCAACCCCCTCTGTGACCACTCACACACACAAACGCACAAGTTTTGGTCGTACGGTGGTTCTTCCTTCTAAACTAGCGGTTTACAATCAGTGAGACGTACATTTCGAGCATTCGCTTATCCATTCACGCTCTAGGGGGGTACTGTAGGGTTCATAGCTTTTTCAGTTTTTGCGCTTTCCTCATTTCGTTTTTCTATACGTCTTGTACAGTTGTTTTAGTTCAACGTTTTTCCATATACACAATACTGAACCTCGAACGGCGCGTTCTGCTTTCCTTCGGCGGCGTGTTGCGATTGCTTCCTTTGTGTGCTTGGAAAGTCTGAGCTTCGTGGAATCAACACTGGAATAACGTATCAGAGAGTGTGCAATATCAGTAGAGTTAGTCCAACTGTCACAACTGAAGGTCAGCGTGTTGATACTTTTATCTGACACTAATCCTTTCCTTCGGGTACCGTAGTTTAAGACTATTTTTCACTCCACTACGAGCATGTGGCAAGCGTGTTCCGTTTGCTGTAATCGGAAGAATTCGACAGAAAACCTTAAGGACTGTCTGCTTTTATGTGCTTGTATGGGAAAGAGGGCACGTGGTATTCCGAAGTGAAACCTTGAATCCTTGGAAGACAAGAATTAGGTGACAGGTAAATGTCTTGCAATCAGTAAAAGAGTGATGACCTGTTCACTTACCTGCTATCCTTAAGGCATGTACAGAAACGTAATTCTACCGCGCAGTATCATATCTGTGCACATGTTGAAAAGGCTTCCACAGTATTACCTTACTACTGCGCTGCCTTGCCCAACCACCTTTTCGTGGTGCCAGGGGGGTTGTTCGGGTTCTTCCGGTTCCAGCTAAAAGTTCGGTGGCTGTGTTCCCAGGACATGGTGGGTTTTCGCCTGTCTCTCCATTCAGCCTCGCAGCGTTTAATGTTCGAACTTGGATGTAGGTCAGATGACAAGCATGTTTGGCCAGTATTCTTAAAAGGCTGAGACCAGATTATAGAACCCTAGCTAGGTCGTCAGAATGGCCTCTCCAGGAAGAACTCTAACGGGAAATACCACTTGCGGCTTGTACTAGATCCAACAGCTGCCGCCTCTGGCCAAGGTGGTCTTGCGGATGCGCTGAGTGCCATGACGGAATCAGCTGCGGTTGACTGGATCCCAGTCAACAGTCGGCTATGTACAGTCAGACTACTCGCTTCATGTAATGTAAGCACGCCTGAACACGTTAAGAGTGCCTTGTTTGTCGTTTCCGCGTACGGCCTTACAAACTGCAGCCCGGATATAGTCAGGGATAGCGCACGCAGTACTATGAGACTTTTGTAAACCAATTTCCTGGTGCTCTAACCATCTGAGAAATATGCAAATAGTATCTAAGGCTTATACGCGCGTAGCTCAGTCCTAGTGAGGACTTATAGCAAGATATCGTCGCTCTTTAATATCTCAAGTAGTGTGAGGCAGGGTTCCCGCCTGTCACCTTTCCTCTTCAACCTAACTATTGAGGAAGTCATGGGAATTGTGTTAACGGGAGGTGAATTAGAAGATGCAGATCTGCTCACGTCAGAATGACTTATTGACTTACATTATGCTAAGCGTATTGCCTTAAGCTGTGACAGTTCACAAACGTGACAAGCGGTACGGGCCGGATTAGCACTAGCTGTCCTTCAGTGCGTGAGCTGACGTCAGTTTCTATGCGCGCATCGTTGCTGCTACAGTGGCCCAGATAAGAGAATCCCTCAACCACCTGGAGCTCATCACTAGCCAGGGTCAAGGGATCGTAAAGTGGCTGGGGTTCCTGCAAAAACAATTTGCAATTAGAAGGTGAAAAGCGCATACCAAATATAATGAACCACCCTGGACAGGCTATTCAGAGTTGATTGTGCCGCCGCAACCTGGTCTAAAAGCAAGGCGATATCGTCTGAATAAACGAGATCAACAAATCTTTCACCGGGGAGCACTTCTAAGCCTACATCATAAGATACTGCAAGTGAACACCGCATGATAGAATCCACAATGAAAGTGAACAAAAATGGGGAAATCGGACATCCCTGACGAACGCCATTTGTGGTCGGAAAGCTATGCAATAGGCCACCGTGGACCCTGACGCGACCTAGAGTGTTCGAGTATGGAGCACGACGGAAGTTTACATATTTCGTGGGAACACCTTTCTATGCAAGTATTTTGAACAAAAGGCGTCGATCGACGGATTCGAACGCACTGCTCTAGCACTTGCCGCAAAGTGAATATATAGTCTATACAGCCGAGCCCTGGGCGGAAACCTGCCTGCTCTTTCCTAATCCGAGATTCCCGTTCCACCGTGAGGCGAGGAACGAGAATCGACGCCAGTAACTCCTTCAAAACTGGCGTTACACTAAAACCCCTGTGGTTAGAACAGTCTGTGCGATTGTCCTTCTTGTATATTCTCACTATGATCGATTCGCTTCAATTGGCCGCGACACTCTTCCTTCCAGATACGTTCGAACAGGAAGATCAGTGCTTTGCAGAGGACCTCACCTCCATCCTTAAGTAGTGCAGATGGGAGGGAACCCGGGCCAGCAGCACGAAAACGCTGGAGTGGTGTGCTGGAGTTTCGGACTTTGGTCTCCGACGAGGCGCTAAACTAAGCGTTCATGGATCGTTCTGCATCACCTGAATAGAAAGAGGTCCGGGAATAGGAGGACAGCTGCACTGATCTTGAAAGTGTTCCACCCAACAAGCCATACGGCGCTCCTTATTGTGTATCAGTTCACCCACGCTGTTTCTGATTGTCTCACTGGCGCCTGGTTTCCTGGGATCAGTAGTGCGGATCAGCTGGAAGTGCTTGCGGTAATTGCCTCCTGCCTACTTAATTTCTTGAGCCCGACTGGTTCACCAGACTTCCATGTCAGCACGTAGACGTTGCTTTAGTTCACGGCTAATAACCTGTCTGGTCACCTTCTGTTCAGAGCTAGTCAAGAGGTGGCTTCTGGATTCCAACAGGTCCACTGACCTCTCGGATATCCAGTGACTGGTGCGGTGACGGTTGCTAGTGCGACAACCAGATGCTCGTGCGTCGTGCATGGCGGCCTACTTCCTATTGCACTGAAGCTCAGTGTCAGAAAAACAAGACAGCAAGATTTCGGTATAGTGTGTCTTGACAGGCTTGCCTTAGGACTGAGACAATTTCTCCGTTGCCATTCGGAGGGGACGCTTAGCGCCCTTCCCCTTGATGTTTATGGAGAAACGACAGCGTACCAATGCATGCTCAGGGTCGACGCAGGTACTCCAGTACGAGCGGCAATCCCGCTTGGAACTACCTCACCTGTAACTTATGGCTATGTGGTCAATTGGTGTCCATTGCTGGCCGGCTACAGGAGGACGCCAAGTGGCACTTCGTCGCCCACTGTGTCTTAAAGCAGTGCTACTAAGGAACAGCTGGTGTCGCGCACACGATTGTAGGAGACGCTCACCGTTGTCAGTCCGTTCCAAGTTAAGCGCCTAATTACCACCCAGGTGAGCTTCTAAACAGCACAGACGCCCTACTTAAGCCTTCATATACCCAGCAAGTACTGTAATATCTGAACTAGTAGCACTGCGTAGTAGCGAGTTCAGTTCGTGAGAGAATGTGTCCTTGACAGCATTTGAACTGCAGTCGATGGGGCTTAAGCGGAAATCACAAACAAACAACCTTTTGTACTACTTCGGGAATCAACTTCGGCTGATTTCGTCAAGCGGGCTGCACATAAACGGCTGTTCACCGGAAGCCAATCAACCAGCGATGGCTCAACGTTTGAGTTTAGTATGATACCCACACTAGCTGACCCCGTGAGTGCGGCGTCAGCATTCCTGGATGCGTGCAACCAATAAGGAGAGCACAAACAGGGTGCAGTTAATTCAGCGGCTCCATGAGGGTCATGGATCCTAGTTTCGGAAACACAACACACATATCAATACCTGCAACTACTCTGATCAGACTTCCGTACGCTGTCATCTCACCATCTATTTCACCGGGAGGCGCGCCAAGCGTACCCTGCGATGGCTCACTGAGCATTCCTCTTAGTGTGCGGTCAACCAAGCCTATCAGGACACACTGCGTACCGAAATTTCCATGTCTTATCCTAATGACACTTAGCTACTTCGTAATGGTATCTCTGCCAACATGCATGAGCATCTGCTTGCGGCACCATAAATCGTCACTGCACCGGGCACTACATACCTGACAGGTTAGTGAACCAGTTGCAATTCAGGGGAAACCTTTCTGTCGAGTTTTAGGTCTATGTGACCTTAAGGGCTATTCCGCTGAACGTGAAGCGGAGGATGTTTGCTGACAAGGAAGCGTGTTGGAGCAGTAAGGCTACAGAAAGGTAGGAGACAAGGATGACCACACAGCAAGTGGAGTCGGTTCACGCACTGCACAAGCTGGAACGGATTTCTTAAACCCGGCGGCATCTTTGACGACAGAAGGCATTATCCATCCCTTTGAAAGGGCGCGTATGCAACGCCAGTGTGACGGCGCTTCAGCTTTATCTCAGTGACGCTTGGATCATTCCGTCTGAAGATCTGAAGCCCCTTCAAGTGCTTGTCTATCATTGTCTGCGAAGCCTTGTTGGTGTGTGATGATACTGTGGTGTCCGGTACCATGATCTGGGTACGCGAATACTACGTAGTGCTATTCATGCGATCTCCATAGGAAAGCAGGTCGCACTGTTTAAGTTGATGGCGTCGCTAAGGCACTGCACATACTAAACCACCAGCGTACTAACAATAAACTAAAAACGAACTCACCATTGCCGGTTAGGTAGGACAAACGGAAACTCCCCAACATTTACGATGCCTTGTGCCTGCTGGAAAATGAGGGCCAGAATTCGCAGGGGATTTCACTAATCGGTGGCAAGCAAATATCTATTACGACGTACGATGATTGAAGGAGAGCAGATACACATTCTTACCGTGACTTGTACTATAACTGTGGCTGTAAATTTATTACACGATGGTAGTCCTTCATACTGCGGAGCCACATCTAAACCATCCTTGATGCACTTCAAAAGAAACGTATCTGATCAGAACAGCGATGCGTTGCTACAACTGTGTGGATCAGGAAACACGGTAAATAACCGTCAAATCACTGATAACTGCAAACGATACGACCTTATGAAATGTTGCCAAATGAGCGACATGCAATATTTCTATATTTGGATGAGGTGCATATGACAACAACGAGCACCAGCCGCAGTGTCCTGTTGGAAGCACCTGGCTCATTTAACTCACAGACGCACTTGCGCTGTGTACAGGAGCCCTTCTAGGACTGGACTGCTTCCTAGCCTTCAATGATGACATTACACCGCAAATGCACTCTTCGCTGCTGTTATATGCTACTGCCGCGAAAGTGTGCCGCACAATTAACCTTCCAGACGATGCCTACATACTTCAGACGGACCTGCACGTCTACATCATTGGCCCATAGAGAACAACCTTCCACTTAACGCTCCGAAATCTTGCATCCTTCCTCTCCACGATTCCGCTTTTTCCCTTATATATTACCTGAAAGCGGCTATCCTCCAGATCTCTTCAGTCGAAAGAGACTTGGGTATCATTAGCCAGACGAGTGTTTCCCTATCCGCTTTCTGCCGTAAAGCAGCTGCTGTGGCTAACGGCATGGTGTGATTGCTGAAACGAGCATTCGGTCATATTGACTCAGATATCTCCGCCTAATGAACCCTTTCGTTCGATCCCACTTGGCTTTTGCTAATCAGGCTTGGAGCCCTTGTTTGTTGAAGGACCAACGTACACTTCAAACCTCACACCGTCCAACAAAAAGCTAGTCCGAGGTCTCAAGCACCTAGGTTATCTACAACGACTTTACTGCCTGCGCCTCTAATCCCTTAAGTACCGACGTCTACGGGGCGACCTGATCCTTGTGTTTTTGATCTAATGCAACCCTGGACATCACTGTCGCCACCTAATTACACTGCATCACTCGTGCTCTCACCTAAGTGGCCACCTACTGAGGCTCGCACCACAGCATAGTCGGTTGAACTGCACACGACACTACTTCGCTTTGCGGATCAGCCGAGCCCGCAATGCTCAGCCAGCCGACTTAGCCTTGGCACCCACTGTGGCGGATTTTAAAACCCGCCTGGATTGTTGTCTGGCCGAGCTACACCGCGATAATCCCTGAGACAACTACCTTCTAGTTGATGGACTTTCTCTTCTTTTTTCTCTTCTACCTAATTCCTTTTCATAGCCGTTTCGGAGGGGTGATGGGATGTCAGGCTTTGAGCCAGGGTGCATTCTGTTTACTTGCCGCATAAACCCGATGAAGATATAGGTAACTCGTGAGTCCAACCTGCTATAAGGTTGCTGGACCTTTCATCGGACCCGACCGGAACTCCATTTACCCTATGGTTCATGTAAAGCTCAAGCTTTTATTCCCACAAATAGCCACACAGGTATGTTGTCAACTCCGAAGGAAACTCCTCTGCCTGCTGCAATTTCGTAGCCTGTCCCACGGGTCTCACTTCCAAAACGTGGCCCGAGACATGTATGATTATATTATGCCACAATGAAGCATCCGACGCAGTGTCCAGTGCATCCTGTGTCCCAACGTTCACACAAGCATTTAACCCAGTGTCCACATGCCAGTACCTAGCCTAGCGGTTACGTGACATGCGCACACGGCATGCACCACTGATGATGAAGTTCGCAGTCGCATGACTCCGCGGTCACAGCGTGGGAACGGTTAGCCGTAATACGAGCACAAGGAACCAACCATTACCGACCAACATCCTGAACAGCGGTGATCCGTACGCTCCTACAATATCTCATAAATTGCTTGCGCGCGAACGGAAAATACGCGAAAAATCGGTACTGCCACGGGAATTCTGGGGTGGTTTGTAAGTGGAAGCGATATGCTTACCAAGAGTTTACAGCCTCTCCTGAATCAACGTGTTTACACGATCAAGCACCACTATAAACAGGACATGCAGGTAGGACTACTAGGTAACCTACCTCTTCAGGTGCTTGTTCTCTTTCTCAACCCCATTGGTTGTAGCGCGACCGAATAAGCACACTTAGCCCAACACGTGAGCAGCCCAGGATGATGTACATGGCATCCATGTTGGCCATAAGTAACTATACCATTCCGCATTCCACGCCGCTATCGCCCTCAGCAGTCTGTCGAATTGCTCCGGATCACGTGGATAGATCAATTTACGCAGGCAGTGCTGTAGAAGGCTTCTGTCTGCTGAACTCGTTCCCAAAAGACGAGTGACACAGCGGCACACATACCGCAGAAGGTGAAAATGGCAATACACCACCTACACGTTAGGATAAGCCTACGACATCGCCCGCACCAGAGAAATGTACTTATCCAATACCAGGGTTCGTACAGATTCCGTGCAAGGTAGCAGCTCTTTCATCGCTTCCACAGCTTGCCGGTGGCTGTGGTATGTCTTATTCGGCAGCAACGCATGCAAACGAATGCGCCACACTAGTTACATCCACCAGCATACAGTGCCACAAAATATATTCCCCATCTTTCACTTGGTAAATCGCGTCCGCCAAAATTACTTTGCAGTATCGTTCCGCAATGGCCTCCATAACCGATGGCACGAAGAACAAATATCTCACCACCTTGCCCTCTTTCAGCACCCGAAATGTGCCGCGCAGCTCCAACAATTCTGTTACCTCGCTCACTTCCCTTGTTTTCCGCTTCCTGTGTCGCCTTCTAAACATCCTCAGATCATTGGCTTTCAACTTTCGCCAATGTGCCACAGAAATGTACTTACGTATTTTCCTACCAATTTTCAACGCAAACATCAGGGAATACCCCACTTTCTCTTGCGCATCCGACAACAGCCTGTTTTGTGGATATAACCACGGCTTCCCAAAATGGAAATCATGACGATGACACAAATGCAATTCCCGTCGTTTGTAAAATTCACCCTTCAATTTGGAAGAGAAATGCTTCTTTCAATCCAGCGTCCTTTATCTGTGTATCATTTATAATACCGTGAGAATAGCAACTTATCGTTTCCCACGAAGGTTGCTACGCCTGCCATGAACACAGGGATACTCCTCTGGCAACCGCTTCCCCCTTTGCCGTTCATAATGCCATCGAGTCACAGCCGTATGTTTAGAAAATGCAGTGGCAGTTGCAATTTGAAATTAACATATGCATGATATATATATATATATATATATATGATTTGGCGGCGTCCGTATCCGGATTTCCCTGTCACTGTGACATCCATAGGGACAGTCACAGGACGCCTGCGCCTACAAAGGGGACCATGAATGGCTTACGCTGCACCACCCATAGTTCCACCCACACCCACCATACCCGGTGTAAACCCGAAGGAATAAGACCGGAAGGCATGTGAATGGGAGCCACGTTTCATTAACGGAGCCGGCCCACACTCCTTCAACAAGCAGAATGGATGCATTCCGGCCTAATTGGGAAATCATACACACCAGACGTACACGAGGCGGGGGCTGTACCGTAGCCCATTCCACACAGATTGCATGGAACCACTCTTCCATCCTAGCATCGTCACGAGGACGGTGCCCTCCGTCCCCTCCAACGACGACCAACTGTCTCCTGGAGCCAGTATGGACGAGATAGTGGGTAATAGACAGGTAGGCACCTTGTCAGCAGTCACATCAAACGCATCCACACCGGGGAGCTTAAGCAACATCTACTTCTGAAATGCAAGATTACTCATCACGCAGGCAAACGTACCACATACGCCGCCTTATTGGCCTGGATTAGTAAATTGAATGGGAACATACTCATGCTGCTTCTATTCCACATACCATAGTGCCTTCTCCGGCACCTGAGAAACCGCCATTTTGATCAGTCCACGGAATTCGCATCGATCAAATTTGCCTTGGATTCGCAACACCTGAAATCAACATGAGTTTGTCATAAACTCACCTTCTTCATGTTCTGGTAATGTTATTTTCGGTTTGCTCGAATGTCGTTCTACTGCACTAATTGAACCGTACAAAAGCGGTATAAAGATCCTCGTGGAATTCATTTAGTATACATATGTATATACATAGATTGTCGTCATCCGTGTCCAATGGCAGTTCGAATACCACATATGCACATGCGTTTATCCAAACTTAAGTGTGAGCTGTCACAAACTGCATAGAGACACATTAGACATCATCATCAATGGTACGACAAACGTGTATGAGTTTCGTTTGGAGGTTAGGCTAACAATCACTTTCGCAGGCATGTGAATAACTACCAAGTACGAACTGTTGACGTTTTCTTCAACATTTAGACGTGACAGCCCTATATCTTGGGCGTCCATATTTGTAGGAACCCGATGTAGCAATAGTGAAGCAACTACTAGGTAGAATGATGACTAAACTACAGGTGCAGTGAAATAGTGTGCACTTAGGTGTGGCCTTCTACATGTACAGTACGAATGAGCTCATGGATGGACTGAACCATTATCCTGCGATGCACCGGCTCTCTGTAGGCGTCATGCTAGTTGGCATTAAGCAGCTGATCAAGCTACGGTTATGGTGAATAATACCATGGAGTTCACGTAGTGATGTGCACCGCGGCCGAATAATACTATGAAGAGGAAGATGCCGTAGCTCACTGTCTCGGTATTTAACCATACTAGACTCCGCTTGAGAAGGTAGCAAGTATAGGATAGCATAGATCATGATGACTACAATATCGTAATGCGCAACACATGTGAAGTCATCGCGAAATACAACCGAGTTAAATAAGCCCAAAAAATGTTAGGTTACCTGCGTTTCATCCATTATAGGCAGGCGCAATAAAGATACCACATTGCACTAAGTCAGTACTTACTCATTCTAGAATGCAACTGTACCCAAGCGCGACATACATGCGGCATATAGAATAAGGATGACATCAAAAAAAGTGACGGAGATGGCGTAAGCAAGTTTCCAAGTTAGCAGGGAAATGTTGCGATTATGTTCGATGCAGGCTATCCGTGTCGTAATTTAAAACCAGAACCCGTTATAATCTTCCGTTGTCCGAGGTGAGCGAGAATCAACAGGGAGGTAGAACCACCAAGCAGTCCATCATGTGTTACTATTTATTTCCCCCTGGTCATTCGTTCGGATCGCTAACATATCTCGACAAATTCGTCAGTGTCTAGAATACTACCTATGCCCATGCATTTCGATTCGGATATCACAACGTATTGCCGCTGTTCCGGGAATCAACCTTGATGACTTGTCTGAATCTCAGTGCGTTTACCTGAAGGCGGCAGCAGCACACTGGGGCGTATAGAGACACTTGAGATGGGATACATTGACTTCATATTGCAACCCCTAATAAGTCACGGTGTCACACGAGAAGAAATGTAATCAGATCCATCTGTCAAGTGGGAATGTATCGAGACACGAACAGATGTTAGCGGGATTTGTACTTTAGGCGAGTCCCATTTAGACATCGAGCCAGCAGATAATGGTGTTACGCGAGTGAAGATGCCATCAGTCTGTCAGGCTGAAGTGTGGTGCTTATAAGTGTTCCTAAATGGCTTCCACTTAGTCACTTAACATGAGATATCAGTTGACATACCAAAGATCCTTGGTTCGAGTTACAGTACTGCAGTGTTGCAAAATGGGCATTTGTTCACACTTGTGTATGGACTACCACAAACTGGATGGGGAAACAATAACCCTCATGAACCATAACACTAGGTACGTGCAAGAGTTTGGATTGTGTGAAATAATAACAGCCATATTCCTCTAGTTTTAGAAAATCGCACGTAAAATTATAAGTAACTAATACGACTGTCAGTAGTTAGTTAGCGTTTGGATGAGAACCTAAACGGCAGCCTTAAGTTTAGTTAGAAGTGTGGGTATCAACAATAGATTGAGACAGATATGGAAATACGGAAACAATTGCCATGAGTATGGTTACCAGGCAGAATGATGCACAACTAAATGTACCGTAAAACACTGATGACTTATGTTTCCTGTGTATTATACATGCTGTCTTGCTATAAGCGTTAGTAGACGAGAATAGCATACATTTCCTGATGGCCCCGTTGACTCCATCACATCACCAACACATGTAGTAAATTCCGCTTCTCCTTGTTCTATCATCGACTTTCGAAAGACTGTGCAAACTGTTTTAGCAAATTTACAAAAAGCACCTTGCACAACATTTATTTCTCTAATATCTCAAATGAGTATGTCGTGGGACACCTGGGCACCACGATATCTTCACAGCGGGGTTTGGAATGGAACCACTTAGACATGGCTTGAGAAAACAAGTAAAGAATAAATCTCCATACACATGTTGTGATTTGTAAGGAAAACATTGAGCATTGCAAAGTTAATCATATGAGGGTAGACAAACAATGGGTATCAAGTGCCTGAGCAGATGGCGCCGATAAGGTGGTTAACGGAACGAATTACATTCCCATGCGACCTGGATTTCTCATCGTAATTTTACCGCTTACAATTTACTAACCATTTGTCATCATACACCTCGGTTGCAGCTATTTTTCGCAACAAATCAACTGTTGCTGTGCTGGATTTATGTTCCAATTAAATGGTTATTTAAACACTATCTTAACACCACATTTGGACTAATCTACTTTTAAGTCAATCTAGATGATTGGTCAATGCTAATTTAATTTGTAAAAGGAACGTTTGCTCTTCCGCACCTTATCTCGATAATAGCTGCTTTACCCTAACTTCAGTATGTGCGATGTACAACTGGAAATATAGCTACACTCATTCTTGTGAGTAACATATATGAGAGAAAATGTAGCATTAACATTAGCATGTTAATCGCTAGTCAGTGACGCCGGGATTATTCAGCTTACACGGACGAGCCAGCATGTGGTCACTCGCAACAACAGTTGTTGGGTCTTGAACACCGAATTTCCACACTGCATTCCAAAGGGAGGAAGGGTTGTAGAGTACATGAACTCCAGGGATAATTGTTAACGACTACACCCAATTTTTCAATACAATGTACGAACAAGTGTGGAATATTATGAGCAGTAACCGCTTGGTACCCAGGACTTAACGGGACCTATGTACGCTAACGACGTCACCATTACCGCTGGTCTTTAAGATGGGTATGCTGAAGATGGGCGACCAATCTAAGGGATTTATTAGTTTGCCTTTGAATCCATCACACACACTCATACACACACCCAGACATTTGTGGCCTTTCAACTGGGCATATTTAGGAGGGCCTATGTGTTGCGGATATTGCGAATGAGCAACACTCACATGGACGCTTGATGATAATTCGAGGTCACTACCAATACAATTGGTACTCTAGCCGGACACTACGTCTGCGTGGATTGTGTGTCCCTGGTGATTGAGATTTCAAAGCACTGTCGTTCAAAAAGAACGAACGTGTTCCCATGCATTTGAGCTCCAATCACTGTGTGGATACTGACACCTTGGAAGGAAATCTCCTAAAGTGCATGGTAACCTGTATTCAGGCGTCTGGGCATTGGGATTGCAGTCAGTCTGAGCGTTAATACATGCGGAATGTTCGCACCAATGCACTGGAATCAGTTGGGCTCACAGTTGTGCATCATACATCACCATCCCAATGGGAGAATATTTATCCTCAAGAACCCTAGTAAGGTGAACGTGTAACACTTCCATTTTTAGGTAAGAATAACAGCCAAAGTTTCCACGTTACGAGCATTTGCATGTCGAATTGTAAGTGCGCAATAAACGACAAATTATCGGCAAATGCAAACGTTACCTCCTTTCCGGCTAGCTCACTACGGGTATCTTTGTGGCTCCACGTATGTTGGCATCAATTTGCTTCGCACCATCTATCCATCAGGATGCACGGAACACTGCGTTTGAGCGTCGTAGTAATTCTGCATCATTCTCGGCCATTGAGAGCACCTCAGGCATAACACTGCGCTGGACCAAGAGTATGTCACGACTGGGCATACGAAGGAGACCTAAGTAGTATGCAGTATTAGTAGTACAAACCTTCACCTAATGACAACATCTCCAGTTGGCCCAGCATAGCTACTGACCCAAATCCGCCGCTAGGCAAAACTCAGATGTGTCCGGCTATCATCCAGTGAAAACCTTCTGTTTAGATGTGTTGATCGTTGCGCACAGAAAGCGAAACTTCCTGCTCTCACCTGTGCTAAATTCACAGCACTGGCATCCAGATTCACAGTGTTTGAGATGGCTTTAGCCGAGCTTGCCTCTCTTGTCTCACTCAACTCCAAAGTGGATTTGATTTTAAAATCCCTGAATATTGCGAATGTGGTCGCTGTAACGGATTGTCCTTCTGCTGTCCTTCCATTTGTTGACAAGGCATTCATCCTACCGGACGCTCCAGTTCACGTGGTAATAACTGGCACAGATGCCTCGGATGGCATTGTTGATCCACTCCAAATGGAAGGCGAGTCACGGACTGCTGAGCCATTAAAGCATAAGCGTAAAAGGGCGAAGAAAGTGCGCAAACCCTCCGCCCCCAAACCGGGAGGTGATACAATGCTCAAGAAACAAGCGTCTGAGCTGCAAACACCACTTAGTGTTGCGAATCCCTCAGTGAGACATGAGGTACCGTCGCCTACAGGCCCCCTGATTCCTGTCAAACAACCATGTGGCGTGGATTGCAGAGCATGTGGAGTAAATACACCTCGTCAGAGCGATTCTTACACAGATAGCAGTGTGCTTTCATAAAAGTCACTGAATCCACTGTCGCTCTTCCCACCGAGC
>OX104069.1:56199158-56275580 GCA_944474145.2 Dicrocoelium dendriticum | reverse complement strand
CATACTTGGTATGGAAGTTGCGATAATTGTGTTCAGCGAGGCATTTATGTCGCTGGAAAAGTGACATTTCCTTGCAGACTGCCGCATGCATAACAATAAGTCTTTCCGTTCACATTGCTGCAGCACATGGTCCTCATTTGCATACCTGCCCATAGATACGGTTGTCCAGTTTGCCATAGACTATTTGCATGCTGGTTGCTTGTTTGTTATGAGACACCTAATATCATTGTGAACAACGGCAGCACCCCACAAAGACTTTCGCTTGGATATGGACACTGTGGTATGTCCTAGGGTTTTACTGCACAGCAATCGTTGTCATTGGCCGCGTGAATTTTCGCGCCGTTGTAGAAGCTTCGACACGTTGCATTAGAGAAAAGCGACCGCTGTTCGGCAGTTTTCGTTGCATGCCGGACCCGGGTTGCTAGCGCATATGCTACCGGTAGAGTATTACCTCAATTTCCAGGATTTTAATTTAGGTATTTCTTGTGTTTTGTCATTGACTGCTATTCACTAGTTATTCCGCGTTCCTACACAACCTACAGATAAATGAATAACTAACTATATCCTCGACGAAACGAGACGCGCCAGTAGAGGCGTGAGCAAGTGTTTGAAAGAGCCACAGAAACACTAAAAGCGTGTGTACACCACTTGGCAGAAAGACGTGTTGCTAAAATACATGCTTCGAAAATTGCACATAAAGTTGCATAGGAATGATGCAGGGGTGAAGCGCACGATCAGGTGTGTCAACGAGAAATGTGGCACCGAAGCACCGCATGATCACTAAGTGTTTCTGTTACGGAAATGCTGGGTGGGGGTTCGTATGGTTACGGAGGTTGATCTCCGTTTTTCCGTAGGCGTAGGAGTCCGTTGGAGTGTTGTTAAACACGTTGTGCACGCAAATATCGGATGTTGTTATCATTCTTCGTGTGAAGCAGTGGGCAGTGACTTTCTTTCAGTGGCGAGTCACATCAGCCACGTCGCAGTGTCGTTAAGCAGATATATGTGGCTTTTTATATGGAGAACACTTGGCAGGCGGAAGCCCTCCACGTCCTGGAACACTACCAATAACCACAATATAATTAACATTAAGGTACTTCTAACGCTTCTGTAGGCCCGAGTTTCCGAACGGTTAATCGCAGTCACGGTACACCCGATTTTTCGTTGGCTCAGCGGAAGTCTTAGTCAGGATTCACCAGTAACGGTTGTGGACGGCAATACTGTCCGGAGAGAGGCTGTGTAAATTGGAGTGCTGCGTTATGCAGGTGCGTAAGGAGCTCACATAATAAGCAGTCTCATGGTCTGAGTAAATAACCCACGGGCCAGTTTGGTGTCGCTGGCAAGTCCACGAGAAATATCCGTCGCAGCCTCTGGAAACTCTTGCATGGAGAGGAAGTTATGGACGGTCGAGGAGGTTGCCGTGGTCTTGGGAATCAAGTAGGCCGACCTAAGTAGTATGGCCCCCAGACTATATACATCCGAACGTTATAAACAATGCGTAGCACAATGGCGAAGTGGATGAAATAGCCAATGTTTAATGGCACCACTTAGATAAGTATCCTGATACCAGGAAGAAAACATTCACTGGCGAGGTGGACGGAGCATAACAACATGGAATCGCAAGTAAGTTGAACACTTGCTGGGAGATGAACGTGTTTTTAGATGTTCTGAAAGTGCTGCTGAGTAGATCAAAGTTGTGCAGACCAATAGAGGATACGGAGCAAACGGTTTTCAGGAGAAATTATCCACTAGTGTGGTAGAGGAAACATAACGCTATGACTTCGCTAGTTGCTCACTTGCAGGGAGATGAAGCATTTTAAGCAATGTTCCTGAGGTAATAATGAGTTGAACCCAAGTGCTTAAACCAGTGGAAGGTACGGAGCAAAATGCTTCCATAATAGATAATCTTCCATGGGCCTTGGATTGATGGCAGACAAGACTGGCGAAATGGGGAACCTATCCAACGGATACTGACGCCAAGCATATTAAGGATTTGGTACCAGAAATTATCCACTAGCGTGATATACAGAACATAACGTCATGACCTCGCAAGTAAGTTAAACACTAGCAGGTCGATGAAGGTTAATTGAGGTTATGTTCCGAAGGTGAAACTGATTTAACGCATTTGTTCAAACCAGTAGCTGATGTCAAGCAAGGGAATCGAATACTCGAGGTGATGGCAGGAGCTGTCCACATGTGTCTATATGTCATGTTTATAGATACGACGAGTTAGGTAGGTTTACTCAGCATTTCTGTGCAGGTCTGCCGGGTGGAGTAGGAAGAAACGGTAACAGAAATGATGGACTGCTAACATAAAGAATGGAGTAAGCAGACCTGGAGACCACGTGTCTTGCCAAACACTTTACCCAGTTGTATATGTGTATCTATATACTATGGAAGCATATGTTTGTATGTGCCTTCTAACGTCGGAGATGAGAATGGAACACCCACGTACCGAAGCTAAATGTCAGGATATATGGAGCAGTGCATCAAAAGAAAGTAGGTGCAGTACGCAGTTGTGACATGAAAGACTATCTCATTGGAGCGCTGAGTAATTTGGCTAAATGCTGCAGCAATGGGACCTTGAAGGTGCCAGCAAAGCAGTTGAGCTAACTGTGAAATAAATTGGCACAGCAGCGCCTCAATAGAATAAGTGAGCCGAAGACGGGGCTCTACGGTGTTACAGGTAAGTCAGGTGGACAGATATAACAGGGAGGGAAGTTTCGTGCTTTGATACGTGGAAGAATCCGACCTTAGTTAACAGAGGAGTGGACATGAGAAGGGGAGCGTCCAGTTACATAATCTATGTCTCTAGCTGAAGAGGAGGTGGAAAAGAGGAACCATCCACGTTACGAACCTGTAGATGTGAAAAATGTGGCAGCGGTGCAGCACACAAAAGGGTACATGGTATTCATTTGGCGCCTCTTCCAACAATATGGTGCTGCATAAAGGACATTTAACATTCACTCCTTTTTCCACCTGTCACATGATGTTAATAGGCCCGGAACGTTAGATGAATTCACCGCCTCCCCTTTTGAATCCCAAAGAAGGTGTCTGGACAGACGAGCACAAAACCCAGTAAACATTGTGCGTTAGCTACTGCGACGCTGTATGGAGCGGCAGGGAAACGTCACCAAGGACAATGTGACTTAGAAAATAAATGCTATCAAAATCTACTTTCAAATAAATAAACAGTTAAGCTTTAAATTAACCGGGACCGTGTTCTCTGTCTGCAATCTGGATAACGCAACCATTGTAGGAAAAACTGTACCAAATTGTTTTCTTACACCAGGACGTGGTCAAAACGGTATATGTGTACTGCATGACTTACGATACTCTAGGACATTTATACAAACATAGTAATCCATCCAAGAAACTACACATTGATACTGCCAGCTGTGTATCTGTTGACGTAAAGCGCTTTTCCACTCATTAATTGTATGCCAATACGCTCCCTTCAACATTGGTTCCGACCAAGTCATCGTCCAATTGCTGCATTCATTTAGCATGCAACAACCCTGGAACATGTAGGTTTGCATTTATCGGTGTCGTCTGTAATTATAAAATGGAATGCAATATGCAGAAACACATTAAGTCGAGGGTGGACGGGTCTGCCGACGTGGCGGCAGTATCAACAAGAAAAAAATTGCATGCCTAGGCCTTGTTCAATGAAAATGCTCCGCTAATCCTCCAACTTTGCAAAAAAATTAAAAGCCACAAAAGGCGCTACTTTTTGAACCTCGAAGTCCATGAGGTTAACTAGTCGCGTATTTTCTGCAGCGCGAACAAGGGATTGGTAAAACTTTCACGGTTAATTTCCTGCTTTCCTTTTCCATTTTGTCCAACCGCAGGAAAATTAAAAAGACGACAAAAGCTTTTGAAAAAGCAAAATAAACCGACAAAGTTTGTTGAAAACCCAGAAGAATGCAAAACGTGTTAAAAACATAAACAGCTTTCCGTGTTCTTTGGCGCTTACGGCTTCCGGGAAATGTCATTGTTTATTCTACTTTTGCCATCACTGTCACTGCCCTTATTCCCCATCCATGTACGAAAAAGGCATGATGTAGCTAAGATAACATGTGACCTTCACGAACTGGCTAACATTGGACGATGACGAACTTCCGCTATTTTGTATTTTCGGCACCGTTAGGAGGGATACGGGTGGAAGCCCGCTGTGTCCGATGGTCTGGTTCTGCCCTAGCTGCTGCATCAAGTTTCGCTACCTGGACTCGCAGAAGGCTGGCTGCAACTGATAGTCCCTACGTAGATCTAATGGTCACCAACGGTTTCCTTGTAGGTGGGCGGTGTAATGCCTCGGAGCTTTCTCTAGGTATGACTACGTAAAGTACTGCAAACTATTCCGTAGTTAGCTTATTTATGAATTAAAAAATTAAGCAGTTTGCTTGTCCGGGCAGTGTTCCCCTTTGTTTGAAACACCAATATCATATGGGGCTTTGTTTCGCGCGACTCGGACGGCTGACAAACCACCGTGCACACACTCCGCGCAAAGCTACACATTTCCTAACTATCTCACCTCTGCTGCCTTATTTTGAGCATTAGATAGTTCCTCTTCCATTCAATAAACCTTTACTATAGCTTGCTTTTGCGTGTTCTATCTATGGCCTTTGGTTAGACGGCTGGTCCCGTACTATATGTATATAGCGCACCGTGGACGCAGTATATGTATAGCATATGCTTCTTTCCTCATATGTTGTCGTTTTGCCCTGTTTCATTCTACTGCGGAGCACATAGACGGGCTTGATGCACGCGGTAAGCATGCTTTCCACTGCTTCTGTGCTTCTGCCGTTGCGGGATTTCTGCGTGGTCAACTACGTACACAACTTCGTCTTCTAGATGAACACAGTTCGCAGCAGCTTGCTGCTGCTGCAATCTAGGTATCACGCTATTTTTACCAACATAACCCTATTTGAATACCACCAGGCCGTGAGGGAGCACTGCCGTCCATTCCGGATTGTAAAATGTTCTCTGTAACTGTGCTACATCGTACGGCTATGCGATATAATTTAATTAATCGCAATGGATTTTGAGAATGCCCGCCGCGTTGAGAGATCCTACGTGAAGCAACAGTTGCCCACGAATGCAGCTTCCACCATCCCTATGCGAACAGCGCCGAAGCGAAGTATGCACTGTGCTAGACGGGTGGTGACACCTCACGTTGCAGATGCCTGCCAGCTCACCTATAGAAAGCCGTGAATAAAATACCCGCCCACATAAAACGACGCACGCATGCGCCAGCAGCAACTAGCTATGGCAAGTACCTGGAATGCTCCAAGAAGGAGTTGGAGCAGTCTTCCCCCACCGTATCGTAATGCCGCTGTTGCGCGGAGGATGCTGAACTGCGTAAGTTATTATCATGTTTAAAAACCTTAATGTAACGTGCAGGTTCCGCAGCAAGTCCTTCAAATCAGGCCAGCCAGCAAACCAATCCTGTCTCACGCTGTATGTTTTTTACGTTCGTCGCCTTAGATACACGCTTTGGCAGGCAGCTGTCATTAACAGATAGCCGAGTGATTAAGGCATTAACCAATGTAGCAGGTACGGTTCATCTGTTTACTTGCAACACCTTTGATGCAAGTGAAGTTCGCACGCAAGAACGAGACCGCAAGATGCTACTCAGTGTACTGGTACGTGGTGATTTTAGGTGCACGATACAAACAACTGGCAGGGTTTTTAGGCGCGTGCAGGAGACATTGAAGGTTTTGCATGAACGGCGCCTCTAAGAACCTGACAATGTGGCATACGAGGCCAATGCGTGGCACAGATTTAACATTACCAGCGTCCACCGTCGCTGTGTTTCTCCATTTGAAAGGCAACTTAATAGGATGCTGAAATCCATTGAGAACTGGTAACACATCATTTGTACTTATACGTTCATGGTTTAGACTACGCACACGCAGTCCACACTCGTCGGCAAATTATCCAAAGCCATTCGGTACATGCTGGAGCTGGTGACGACTGGAGATAAGTTGCGTCAGCTTAACTTCGCTGGTGCTAAAAAACGTCACCATTCAAGTAGATGCTCACTTTCAATGCGCCTCTAGGAAAATCAGTAAACGTTTCTCCCAAGCTCTTGTTTTGGAGAGGTTGTAGTTAACCGGTTTGGATGCACGGGCAGCGAAGTTGCGGACTGTGTTTTCAACTGGTTGCAAGTTGCCCGACGTATTTCAATAAAATTGAGTAGTCAAGAAGCTCAGGCACTGTGTAGTAGTCGTGCTGTACCTCACAATTTCTATTGCAATCCTTAGAGCCTGTAGGTTTGGACAGCCAGTACATAACTAACCACGCACAACCAGGAAAATATTTGTTTTCAACTTAGCGTATATTT
The DNA here is from genome assembly GCA_944474145.2 of Dicrocoelium dendriticum. Lineage (NCBI taxonomy): Eukaryota > Metazoa > Platyhelminthes > Trematoda > Plagiorchiida > Dicrocoeliidae > Dicrocoelium > Dicrocoelium dendriticum. Next base: position 56,269,237 of record OX104069.1, on the reverse strand, counting down.
GTACCAGGTACTTTGGCGCATCTTATACGTTGCGATCGCACAAGGGCGTATGGTAATCATGACGTTTGCCTACCGTATCGAGGGTAGGAAGGCAGTAGATGGCATGGTCACTGATTTTGCAAGAGCCTTGGAAAAATCCGTTTTGCATTCGCGTCTTTTGCACAAGCTGGAAAACTATGGCTTTCCCGACATCTTATGATGAATGTCATCATTCACAATTGCGTGTGAGTAAATGACTTGGCAAACCTTTGGATTCTTGGTGGCAACCATCTTACCTTTTTGGATGGCAACAAGCACATTAGACCAAAGAATCTGCATTTGGTAAGTGCGTAGATAGCACTTTACTGCAAGCTGGTTACTTAAAGTTTCACTTCTAATGCATCGCTAACTCATACGAGGTTTTTGCACAGTCCACGCCCACCGTGCAGCCCGTTCTAGCCGCTTGGGCAAAGAAACCGCTAGATATTAGGAAGGAGCTTCATAGAGACTAAAAAGCCTTGGTATCACCTCGCGCATGAGGAGAAAAGCCTTCATGTAGACTGAACAATAGCATTGCAGCGCCTCGTTCAATTAAAGAAAAACCTTCGTGTAGACAGCCAAAACCTACGTAAAGCTGCGTTCATACGAAGAAACGCTTTTGTGTGGACTGCGCGGAACCTTGCTATTGCCTCCTTTGTACGAAGAAACGGCTTCGTATTAACTACGCAAAACCTCCGTAACGTTTCGTCAATACGAAAAACCGCCTTCAAGTTCACTAGGAACCTCCTTCGTATCTACTACGTAAAGCCTTAGTATTGCTTCGTTAATACGAGGAACAGCCTTCGTATTAACTAAGAGAAACCTTCGTAGCCCTTCGTCATGGTATCGGTCTGGCGGTTGGAAACGAGGGCAGGACTTCGTTTACCTTCGTACTGCGTCCCGTATGTCATCTGCTTGGATGCGTACTCTGTACGCAATCAGCTAATCATGCTAAACTGTAGCGCACAGTGGTGGATAAAAACCTTCAGAAGCCTCGTGTAAGACTGCGACAAATACTAAACTTTTACTGAGCGAAACCTCAGTTTGCCTTCATGACGTATTCCTTCAGCTTCCTGCTCAGCCCGGCCGTGTTTATGTAGGGAAATTTCTTCGTTTGTTTTCCATTTTGCTAGCAAAGTGGAGATGCTACCGAACAGGGTGTTAAACAAGCATGCATTTTGTACTATCAGCGAACGTATAATCGCTTCTACAGCGACTAAACCAAGTTGTAAAGCTGCGTTTTGCGGTTTATGATGCAGCTAGTTAAGCATAATTGCGACGCGGTTGATCTCAGTTTGCCACAAGTCTGTTCAAATCAGCTTCATCTTTAATAGTGACTTGGATTGTTACCGCAAATTTAATAAGTGTTTAGTGAGCATCTCAACACGTACGGATTTAGTCACAAAACCGTTGACCGCGATTAATGCTCGTTTAAAATCAAGCAACGAGACGGCATCTGGAACGATGAACACCAACTTACTCTACTATTCATTGCCTCAACCAGAAATCGCTTCCAATGAGCTGCTACGTAAGTTAGAATCGTTGCACTCAAAATGTGTTTGCTGTGGATACTGGGCAGATGCGTTGTTACTTAAAGAAGTTCTCTTTTCAAGCGTACTATCTTCAGGGTTGGTACGCGCGGTCGTTTTGCTATTAGTTGGGGCAGGTTTGGTTTTATCACGCTTTGGCCGTCCAACATAAAGTTGCACTAGCTTGGCTGCATTGCACAGTTCTTTGCAATTTTCTCCTGCTAAGCGCAAGGCTGGTTCGTCTTCAGTACTCATTTTACTTAGATCCGGGTGTTCGGGAATCGTTTGTACAGCCGCCGTACTTGAAATGAATTGTCTGCAATCACGTTGACGACAGGGCTCGCACGCTTAAACGTATCCACTAATATTTCATCGTGAACATTAAAGCTAAGGATGCTACACATCCAGTTGTGCCAGCCGAAACCCGGCGGCAATTTGCCTTTTAAGGTGTCAGCCGATCTTGGAGGTTTCAAGTTAGATGTAGACAACCTAACAATTTTGGGTGAGTTTTTGGCTTGGGCCCTACTCTGAAACGTTTAGCTCCGGGTGTAGCTGTATTGTTAGACATGAAATTGTTCATGAGGCTACGTCTCATCTCTCCCTGAACGCTGGGTATGTCGAAATTAGGTCTGCCCTTCTGGTAAGCTGACCCAAGTCGTGAAGCGGCGCATAACCTACTTTGTTGCAGTGGCCCGTGGTATAACTTTGTCAGCATGGGGCCTTTCGTTGCCTTTCAGAAGTTGTCATAATAGTGCGTAGAATTAAATCTTCTTTAGCACTTAAGCTGCTTGGTTGCCGCAAATGTACTTATTTGCTTGCTCATTCGCACAATCTCTAGCGACTTTGCTGCGGTTCCATTGACTACAATGAACGCTTAGCTAAACGATCCTATGGAGGTATCATCAGGAAACTTGAACGTATTGGTACTAAACCTCAGGCTTCACTATGGAGTCCGAATGCCCTGTCAAATCCACCTTGGTTATTTGTGTTGTGGGTAGGAAGGTTGTGCGCCTAACGGCCGAGCAAGGTGGTGTAATTCACGCACCAGGGCGTTTATCTAAAGGAGTCAGAGTATCAGGAACCCAGACAGGGAACAAGCTGGTCTCACGTTGGCCGAGTTTGGGTACTTCGGCTGTCAATATGCAGCCAGCTGCCTTGGCTATGTACAACGATGGTGTCTACGAGTAGTCGTCCTAGTCCAGTAAGAAGTCTATACAACCGGGTAGGTTCTTTTGGGTTGGCGAACAGGCCCCGAGTTTCTCATCGAGAAATCTATTTGACTCACCCAACCTTTTTGCCTACTGAGGCCTCATGGTCTTCAGGTCAAGTTTTTCGGTAATCGAGTGACAGTTTTGCACCATTTGCTAGAGTTCAGCAACCTTCCTCATCTAAGGTTTCTAAATCAATGTGCGGAAGGATAACAGCTTGGGGGCGTATAACGATTTGCTGGGGTCTGCTTATGAGTGGCATTAGATGCGGCCAGTTTGCCGTGACGGCATTGAATGTTAGGATTTGTAGTCTCTAACTTTAATTCGACAACCGTTTAGCGACCAGTTGGCTTCTTGATAGGACAGGAATTTGCTAACCGTACTCACTGTATCAAAGTTGAATGGTAGATGACACTGAGTTTTAATTGCAGTTTTCCTCAGTCCGGTGCAACTTATATAAATAACTACATAATATATTTTTCAAAAGGTCGAAGCACGATGGTGAAGACGTTCAGTCTTAACTATGCAGAAACACACCTACACAAGCATACAAAACAAAAATAGCTGCAAAGCGGCCAAGAACTTAAGACAAAACAAATGCTCCACCGGTTACTTAAGCGAGGTATAAAGTTAATTTTCGTTAGAGGTCATTGGCATGTGAATATTACAGGATATTAATTCAAGTGAAATATTACATGAACTCAAGCTGTCATCCAACACAGGTGTTTAGTAGGTCAATGTCCAAATCGCACAACATTTTTCTTCTTTCCTGTGAAAAGGATGCTCCAAATTCTATTTATCGTTCCAAAAACGGATTATCCCATCTTAAGGCAAATTGCAGTTTTCTCCACCGTTCGCATAAATACAACTTTAGAACTGGAAGGATGCCAAAGGAAAAACTTGGAATATCGGATACGTAATAGATTACAGCAGGTTCTTGAGTAACAGTGCAATAAACGAAAAGAAAATTTTTGATTATTTTATACTTGCTTTATCGACTGCCCTCTTTACCTACATTTAGCGCTGCAATATTAAGGTTGGTGAACGATCATTAAGGAGTTTACATTTGGAACACATTTTGGTCATAATGAACAAATAGGGTTCCTTTTCCTTCTTTTGTAAGGCCTATTCCGTGTATACGCGACTTATGTTCGCACCAACCAATGTATATTTGTTCCAGAAGAGTGGTAGTGGTATTGAATGATAGTAAGTTTTGCCCGCCTATCGGTCAAAAATTTATCAGTTTTGCTACGATGCTTTGGCTTTTTATTTGACCTAATATTTAATTTTATTTGCTTTGCAGAGATTTCAACCTGCCATATGCTAACTAGCTGCGGCCTGCACCCACGACCACTATAAGACATGAGGAAATTATCTCCTCTCTTCACCTCAACGGTTGGGAAGAGCATGTTGGGGAGCCCACCAGAAGTACCAATACCCTCGAGGTTGCATTCACGATGGAGACCATTCCTTGTATTCGTTAATAATCCTCTACCAAGCCGGGATCACAACAGGGAACTTAATAGCAGGACTGTAGAATCCCCGGATCCAAATAATGAGATCTTAACCCCAAAGCGCAACTTATAATAGGGGACTGGAATGCCTTTAATAAGTTTATCACTATCACAAGCTGGAACACGTCATTCTTAACTCGTAATACTGTTGTAGTGGTAAATGAATTTGGCAGCAATATTTCCCATGAATTGTAAATAAATAAATAAATAAATATTTTATTCTCGACTATGCGAGACACGCCCATGGAGGCATGATCAGACAGGTACAACTGTACAAACATTTTATGGAAACTGTAACAGTGATAGCAGAAAATCGTTCATATGTCCATGATTGGAACAGTACAATAGATAAATAAATAAATAGTTTATTCTCAGTTTCATAGAGACACCAACTCAGGCATGATCAAGGTTTAAAAACAGCTGTGTATCACGGCCCTACATCGGGTTCAATCGTGTGTAGTTGAAACGGTGTCGGGAAGAGTTGATATGTGAATCTAGTCGACTTGCCAGTATGTAGTTGTGGGCAGTGACTTCATTAAGTGGCGAGTCACATCTGCCACGTCGCAGTGTTGTTAAACAGACATTTGTGGCTTTTTATAGGGAGAACGCTCGCCAGGCGAAAACCCACCACATCCTGCAACACTGCCGTAAAGCATTTTGAACATTAATGTTGAACTGGCAAAGCCGCTTGACGACTGGTTTTACCTTTGGTTTCTCGCAGAATAATAGCTTCTAATTTCCTTTGTTAGTTGTCATGTAATTTGATCGGGGTCGCCATGATTTTTGAGGTCGGTGGAGGAGAGAGACATCGCGATTATTCTTCTTGTTGCATGTCCAGGTGAGCAAAAGTTCAACTTTTCCGCTGTCCAGCTTTTTCAGATGTATAATGTTTGGGAGTATGAGGATATGTCTAGTTCTCCATACTGGACAAGGGTTATGGTGATTGCAGTTCGGTCCTTTGGGAGTTCTACCATGCTCCATGTAAGTTACTGTGGGTTGTTACGTCCTTCTTGGGCCAAAACTGTTCCTCAGTCCAATCCCAGATCTCCAAGAAGTTTCGGACCTCAGAGAAAAGGGAAAGTGAGGGACAACCGACAGAAGACCGCAAGAACAGGCATGGAGTTGAACATTGTTAATGTCTTGCGTTACAACATTTGGGCTTGAGACAAATGCATGGACGCTGTGCAACAATAATTATGCTGAAAATGTCTTTTGAATATACTATAGAATCATTAGCCGTATGGGTGGACTGCTGACGCCTGCGTGGAGACAAGAGCGTTGTACCAGTAAGTAAAGTACGGAGTAGCCGTTTAGTATGAGCCAATAATTGTGTGGGGATAGATCAAAGAGAGTTAGAATATTGGTAGTGATTGTCAGGCGCATGAACAGCACGTAGTTAGCATAATCCGAGAGGGCACTGGCATCCATCGTACTGAGCAACATGTGCAAGCCTGTTGGTCAACACAGTTCTCGTAACAAGGCGGCGACCAAACTAAAGAAACTTAAAGTATTGTGTAGCAGGGGCAGCGACCTTGCTACATTACTACAGTAGATGGGACTTTCTGCAAAATATCGATTAATTACGGCAGCCGAAACCAATGTGATAGGCGGACACATCGAAATCCTGAAAACGTATGCAAATTTATTTATATGATCCAGAGAAGAAACCTTCAATCTCCTCAAGCATTTGAAATGCTGAAGTTAGACAATGGTCCACTAGCAAGTAACGTCTTTTATATGCGAGTCATGCAACTTCAGCTTTACTCCTTTCGTTCCTTACTCTCAGGTGTCTCACCCTCCCACTCCAAAGGACAAACGAGCTACTCTGCAACATTCCTGTGACGTAGAGAAAGGTGCAAATGGCAATCACACTCATGAAGCCATCAGCCCATCCGGGCCCAGCTGGTGACCCACCAGCCGTCATAAGCCTCGGTGGAATAACCTCTACCTGCTATTATTTAACCTCTTCAATCTCGTTAAATACCGACTGCTTTCCATCTCAATGGAAGCGATCCATTGCAATGCCTAAGCACGAAGATGGCCGGCGAAATGTAATGGCAAGCCACGTCCTAAAAACCCCACCTCTGTTGCTTCCGAAGCCCAAGAGTATAGTAAAGAAGAATACGGTTCCATTCCTTTGAATACTGTATCTGATCAATACTGCACCATATGAATTTCTCTTATGACGCTCCTGAGTTACTTGCTAGCTACAATACTCCTACCATGTTGCGAATATGAAAGACAGAGATATGCCAAAGATCAAAGTTCTCCTAAACATGCAAAAGACTTTCGACCGTGAGCCACACCGGCCACCTCGTCAAGACAGAGAGAAGACAGAGGTTGTGCGACGTCAAAACTTCCATTGCTCACTTCAGTTGTACATACAATGCAAAAAGAAACACATAAACGATTATATCCATGAACGAACAAGCAGCACCAATCGGTTTAATCGTTTGAGGACTCCAAGGTTGAACTGATTACTGGCGATAGTGGACCTCTTGTAAACTGATTTCAACCGGTTTTACCTACTCAGTCGTCTGTCAAACCGAGATACTTGGTAAATAGTTGCACAAGCCAGATGAAAAATGATCGAAAACCAAAGTTTGTTAACCTCAACTTTTGCTTATTATTATTATCGGTTTCTTTAAAACCAACCAAAATTTCACAGTGAAGACCAAGGCCACCAAATTGATTGCCTCAAAATTTTCCGTACATATAGCAGAGGGCTGGTTGGTCTTAATTAACAAGGCGTAAACTACTGTCAACCTCCTCGTATTTTTTGTATACTAAGGATTTAAACGCTGTCTTAGATTTCACATAATGACAGGTTGCTATGAGTTGTTCGGTGACAGACTACGCATAATACCACGTAATTCCAGATTCAAACCAATATGTTTCTTCATCAACTGTGCCGAACAATTTATAAAAGTTCAGCTACCCTCTAAGCTACATGACCGCTTGCAATGAATTGGCCAATGATACGAAAAATCAGGTGAACTGCTGCACAGCGTAAGAGGCCGATTGACCACTAAGGAGGCTCTGACAGACATGAAGAACAAGCCCTCGCGTAGTATATATGAGGCGTACGTAGGTTGCTGTGTAAGCGCGCGTTAGGGCGGACTGGAGTTGGCGTCTGATATCATTTGCCACTTGGTCCCCCATGAACGGCAAGAGCAACTAAATATCCTTTTTCTCAGTCGGCAGCACCGGTGTTTTCACGTTAGGATGTCTACTGTGTACTTGAATAACCTTCGCAGGATACCCATCAGAAATTAAGGCCTTGCGTAGCGTTTCTTCTTCGGTTTTCAACGTCTCGGGGCTGCAGTTATGTCTAGCTCAGTAGAAAAGAATTTTCACTAAGCCGCGTTTGTATGCGCTCGGTGCGAATCTTAAAAAAGGAAAAACTGTCCACTCCAACTCAATTTGCGGTGAACAGTGCGCCACCACGTGCCATCAGCGCGTCTCCTAATGAGTATATCCAAAAACGCCAGCCAACTGTGTTGTTCCACTTTATGCGATGCCGATAAATCAGGGTGAATGGAATTCAGGATAGACAGCAGCCGCGTAAAGTGTTCTTAGCTGGTGAAGATGAAAAGGTTATTCACATACTATCTGTACAGTATCGCTTCGAAAAGGATGGCAGTAGCTTGCCTTTCTATCAAACCAAGAAGCATGTCATACAACACTGGTGGGAAGGGCTGCCCATAGCGACCCCGTCGACCGGTTGGAATGCGGCCCCTTTAAATCCAAACCGTATGTTCCCGGTGCAAAATGAACTCATATCCTTTAAATACTCCACTGGCAGGTACACAGACATTGACTCAGGAAAGATAACCTAAATTATCGCCCGTGTCACGTAATGGCACGTTTGTGCATAAGGGGTCCACATCTATTGAGTACATCAGGCCTGCGCTCAGTGACAGTTGTTCAAACGCCTCGGCTCGTTCTAAAGTGTCTTTCAGGCAACGTATAGCGAGAAATTTACGTACCGTAGCTAATAGTTTTGCCAGCCGCCATGCGATATTGTGATAAGGCAAATTTTTCTGCATGTAATCAGACGTTACGGGCATCCTGCTTTGTGTAATTTAATAGCGACTCTCATTCCAGGTGTCTGTGCCCACATCGGCTTAAAGTGCCTCTACTAGGACTGGTTGACGTAACCATGTAGCAAGAAGATCTGTTGCTTCCTTGCCACTTGAGCTTTTACCAAGCGGTTGTTTTATGGCGTATTATTTAGCTAGAACCACCACCAGTTTCCCAAGATGGACTCCAAATAAGAAATATAGTCATGCCTGTTCATTACTACGTCCCCTGAACCTTAATTCGGCTGCGGGAGTACTACGTGCTTAATTTGTTTCAATTCCTTGATTTACGTAAGGTGTTCGGATTGCAGACAGCAACTCTGGCTTATCGACGTACGCAAGAATCGGTTCGCAATATCTGGCGTTTTGCTTCGGCACCTACGTTTAGAAGTAGCTAGTGGTCGTAGGCTTCATGCGTATGCCATTATTTAGTGCTTGTTAGGAGCCACTCCGTATCTCATTAACCTTTATTCCTTTAGAATATCTGCATCCAACCTTTCCGCTGCCTTACCGCCAATTGACCTTTAGATCTCTCTCGCGGCAACCTATTAATTTTCACTTGCTTATTCTGCGCTCCCCATCGTATTAGGCTAGCTACTTGCTTTTCAAGCACCTTGCAATCACCACCTGTCTTCTAACACTCTTTGCTCTCTCCCCAAGCAGTTTTTGCTTTATACTAAACTGATACTTTGTGGAGTACTTACTGGTACAACGCTATTTTCTCTACGTAGGCGTTATCAATTTAGGACATTCAAAAGGCACTTTCAGCATAATAATTGTTGCACAGTGTACATGCTTTTGTCTCAACTCCAAATGTTGTAACATAAGACTTTAACTATGTTTAACTCCATGCCTGTTCTTGCGGTCTTCTCGGTTGTCCCCTACTTTCCCTTTTCTTCGAGGTCCGGAACTTCTAGGAGATCTGGGATTTAACTGAGGAACAATTTTTGCACAAGGCGGACGTAACAACCGACAAGGACCTACAAGAAGCATGAGTATACACCAAAGGGACTCAACTGCAATCACCGCAAGCGTTGTCCAGTATGGAGAGCTGGACACATCTTCACACTCCCATACATTATACACCTGAAAAATCCAGACAGCAGAAAATTTTAACTTTTGCTCACCGGGACACACAAAAAGACGACTGTTTACGAGGTTCCCATCCTCAATCGGCCTCAACAATTATGGCGGCCCTGATAACATTATCTGTCCAACTAACACAGGAAAATAAATTCCACTTGGCTGCGAATAATCGGATATGAAATAAGTCGTCAACCGGCTTTGCCAGTCATACATTAATGTTTAAAATGCTTTACGGCAGTGTTGCAGGAGGTAGTGGGTTTTCGCCTGGCAAGCGTTCTCCACATAAAAGGCCACAAATGTCTGTTTAACAACACTGCGACGTGGCGGATGTGACTCGCCACAGAATAAATGCACCGCCAGCAACTACGTGCGGGCACAACGACTGGACTCATATTTCAACTTTTCCCGTCACGTGAAAGAATATAATAATCTCCGTCTACATGCACCGTTTCATTGCACTTATAGCGCCTTGACCGTTCCAGCTACACAATATTGAACTTGAAGTATCGTTGTGCTACACAACTGTATATAATCTTTGATCATACCTGATTTGGTGTGACCCATAGATTAGAGAATAAACTAGTTATTTATTTTATTTTCCCGCATTTCACCTGCAGCTTCCGTTGACCCTGGCGAGAGGTCCCTGGGCTGTTCATTCAGATATGGAAAATGGGCTGCATTCTGCGCATGTCTAGCGCATTTGGCGGTAGTCTATCTCTTATACCAAGCGAGCGCACTTCCATATGCATGCGTGTTAACTGGCCGAGACGCTGGAATAAATGTCACTGAGTGCAGAGCACTTGTACTCAATAGACGTGGACCCCTTATGCATAAACGTGCCATTACCTGATACAAGCGATAGTTTAGGTTATCTTTCCTGAGTCAATATGTCTGTGTACCTGCCAGTGGAGTATTTAAAGGATATGAGTTCATTTTGCACCGGGAACATACGGTTTGGATTTAAAGGGGCCGCATTCCAACCGGTCGACGGGGTCGCTATGGGCAGCCCCCCGGACCAGTGTTGTATGACATGCTTCTTGGTTTGATAGAAAGGCAAGCTACTGCCATCCTTTTCGAAGCGATAATGTACAGATAGTATGTGAATAACCCTTTTATCTTCACCAACTAAGGACAGTTTACGCGGCTGCTGTCTATCCTGAATTCCATTAAACCTGATCTATCGGTATCGCATAAAGTGGAACAACATCTTTGGCTGGTGTTTTTAGATATACTCATTAGGAGACGCGCTGATGGCACGTTGCGGCGCACTGTTCACCGCAAAACGAGTTGAAGTGGACAGGTTTTTCCTTTTTTAAGATTCGCACCGAGCGCATACAAACGCGCCTTAGTGAAAACTCTTTTCTACTTGGCTAGACGTAACTGCAGCCCGAGACGTTAAAAACTAAAGAAGAAACGCTACGCAAGGCCTTAATTTCTGATGGGTATCCTGTGAAGGTTATTCAAGTACACAGTAGACTTCCAAACATTAAAACTCCGGTGTTGCCGACTGAGATAAAGGATATTTAGTTGTTCTGGCCGTTCATAGGGGACCAAGTGGAAAATGCTATCAGACGCAAACTCCGGTCCGCCTTAGCGCGCAGCATCGCGACGTTTTGGTTGCGTCCTTAATGTAGTTGTTGTATTTATTGCACAATCGCTGCTTTTTTACTTTTGTTTGCGTAAATTCGGGAAAGCCTATGCAACAGTCATGAGTCAAACCCTGCGGCTACTCTAATTAGCTTAAATTCTGAGCCTTTGTTAATTGTTTGAAATCCGTTGAACCTTCTTTTGTGCTAAGCTCGTTTTGCCAGCTGAGCCAAGGTTTATTCACGAAGTAGTATACGGCGAGTGTTGTTTGTTATTTTTGCTTTACTCACACCTACCGCAGTTCACGCCTGTCATGGGCGCATCCTATCACGAACTGAACGCGCTACTGTGTAGTGTTACTGTTTCAGTTATGCTAGTTCGTGCAAAGGATCTGAACGCACAAATAGGGCGACTGTACCCTATAGAAGCTCACCATTATGCTTAATATAGGCTTAACGCCGAAATGACTGAAAACGGCGATCCTCTGCTGCAACTGTTTGCGGAGCAGCAGTTTCTTCTTAGTGGCACTGCTTTTAGACAAAGTAGGTGCCGAAGTGCAGCTTTGCGTTCTCCTGTAGTTGGCCAGCGATGGACCTAAATTGACCACGTTTTCACAAGTTACAAGTAGCGTGGTTCCATCCTGAATTGCCCCTTGCATTGGAATACCTGCGTCGACCAACATCATGTTTTGGTACCCCGCCATTTCTCTATGAACTTTACCCGGAGGCGCACCAAGCGTCTCCACGGATTAGCAACTGCGAAATTGTCTCAGCTCTCGGGCAGGCAAGCCTATCAAGACGCACTGCGTACCGAACTTTTGCTCTCTTGTCGTAATATCACTGAGCTTTGGTAGAATAAGAGCTCGGTCGCCATACATGACTCAGGAGCATCTGCCTGGGACACTATCAGTCATCACCGCAACAGTCATTAGATATACGAAAGGTCGGTGAACCTGTTGGAATCCAGAAGAAACTTCCCGCCTGACTCTGAGCACAGGTTTACCAAGTGGACTAATAGGAGTGAGCTAAAGCGGAGCCTACGTGTTGACAAAGAAGCCTGGTGGATCAGACGGGCTAAGGAAATGGGTTAGGCAGGAGAAACTGGTAAGTACCTCAATCACTTCCAGCTGATCCGCACTACTGCTACTAGGAAAGCAGGCGTCAGTGAGAAAATCGGGGGTAGCGCAACATACTGATACACAATAAGAAGTGCCGTATGGCCATTTGGGCGGAGCACTTTCAAGGTTAGTTTAGCTAACTCCTTGCTCCTGGACGTTTTTAAACTCAGGTGATGCAGGAGTAGCCATGGACGGATAGTTTAGGGCTTCCGTCGGAGGCTGAGGTCCGAAAGGTCATTACAACCCTCAATCGTTTCCGTGAAGCAGGCCCATACTCCTTCTTAACTACACGCTTTATGGATGGGGTGAGGTCCTCTGTAAAGCACAGATATCCATATTCGAAGCATTTTGAAGGAGGAAATCTTCAAGATTTACTGTAATGAATCGCATATAGTGGCAATATACAAAGAGGTTAGTCGCATAGACTGCTCTAACCACAGGGGTATTAGCCGAACACCAGTTGCGACAAAATTACTGGCCTCGATTCGCCTTCCCCGCCTCACTGTGGAACGGGAAGCGCGGATGAGAGAAGAGCAGACAGGTTGCTGCCCAGGACGTGGCTGTATAGACCATATATTTACTCTGCAACAGGTGCTAGAGCAGAGCCACGCATACCGTAAGCTTACAATAGCTGTGTCCCTTGATTCCAAGTGCGTTCGGTTCAGTTGACCGATCCATTCTGTTTAAAATACATGAGCCGAAAGGTGATCACACAAACTCTGTGAACATCTTAAGTGCTGTATACCCGAACACTACAGGCCGCTCTAGGGTCTACGGTGACCTGTCGGATAGCTTTCCGACCCCACGGGGCGTTTGTCGGGGTGGTTATATTCACCCATTTTTGTTCATTTTCATAAATGACTCTATCATGCAGCATTTCCTTAAGGAATCTCAAGACGTATGCATTGTGTTCCTTCCTGGTGAAAAGTTAGTTTACCTTAATTATGCGGATGATAACATCTTGTTTTTCAAAGATATTGCAGCAGCACAATCAATCCTGAATAGCCTGTCCCATTACTTGGTATGCGCGTCGCACCTACATATTGTAAAGTTTTGCTGCAAAACTACCAGACACTTGCTGACCCCTTGACGCCTGCTAAGGTGGAGCTTGAGGTGGTTGATCGAGGCCTTTACATCCGCAGCTGCATCAGCAAGAAAGGGCGCATAGAAACTGAAGTCACTTCACGCGTTGCAAAGGCCAGCACCGTTTTCTTTCAAGCGCGGCGTCTTTGGCGACAGAAGGGTTTCACTCCTTCTAAAAGGCCGTGTTTACAACGTTACATTGAGAGCCGGCACGCTTCGTAGTATTGAGACATGGCCGCTTCGGGTTGAGGATGTAAGGTACCTACAACTGTTTGATCATCGAAGCACTGCTGGTGTCGGATGGCCTCAGCGTGTCTGCAAGGATGATGTGCGTAGGCGAGTAATAGGTAGTGATAAGTAGGCCAGGTGCCTAGAACAACAGATAGCACTGCCTAACGTGCTTTAGAAATAGCACGTGGTATGTAGGTCTAATCACCGCTTCCCTAGGAGGACCATGTTTAGTTTGCCAGGTCTGGGGAAGCGCAAGGTTTGAGGTAGATAGAAAATGACTTAGCAGTGTGAAATGAATTTACTGACGACTAAACCGGGTGCCATTACTCAGTCTCGCCCTCCGTGCTGGAGACTACGTAACTCGCCATTTTGCTTGACTCGTGCCTTTACTGGACACTGCTCGCAACCAGCACCAGTGGCGCGTCTGCTGCCGTCTCCTAGTCGGGTTGCCTGCTTTCCGTGTATTTGTCTCAAAGTTATCTGCGGGGTACTACGTGATTATGACGCGGGGCAGTGGAAGCGGTAAGGAAGCCGTCTTGCCGATTTTGCTTTATATTTGCATGATGTCCAGCTGCTCGTGCCGCTATGTGGTCTACACAAGGTGTAAGTGCCTTGACGGAGGATATTTATTTATTGCTTTAAGGGTTTCAGGTAAGTCTGCTGTCTCTCCCTTTGAATATTCTTTATTCTTTTAGTTATCATAGTTGCATAGCAGCGGTGCATCAGTTCAAATGGCTGAGGTACTGCCGCTGCTAATGAGGAGTTGCGACTCAGGCGTACCACGCGAGGACTTGTTCTTCATAAACGTCCGAGCACTTCGTCGGGTTGTTCGGCATCTCACGTTGTTCATCGGTTTACTCGCGGTTGCGGTAACATTTACTTAGACAAAACAATTCGTCCCTTAGCTCAAAAGATAGCTGAATATTTATCAACGGGTTTAGGACTGGTGACGCTGCAACATATTGGGACGAATTTGGGAAATACTGGGAACCCGGCATCATCTTTCACCAAGCACCTCATGGCAAACCCTATTTACGTGAACCCTGAGCCAGCGTCCGAAGTGTTATTAACAACACCGGGAATGTCGGCATGTGGTGAGGCGTTGTTAATTGTAATCCAACAGCCTGCGCTATATGCAAGGAAACTAGCGAGGCAATCAACTCGGTGACCTTGGTCACCACTGTAACATTATGTTTGGTGTTGCTTATTCCTCCATGTATATAACCGTTTGTGTGTTTCTGCTAGTGTGGTGTTTGCGACTGAAGAGAACAACTGCAATGTTGATACATTGCAATCAATCACTTTGACAAAATGCTTGAAGGTGATTCTCTGTTCCATACAAGCCACGATTGTCCTTCAAAGCGTCATATAACATTGGTAACCCCCTGTTAAGCTAATTCAAAGAATACCTAAACGACGGAACCTAACGTGTCAGAAAAGATCAACAATACACTATGCCATAACGACTAACAAGTGATGCCTTCCGAGGACGTGTCCCAGGACCATTATTTTCTTTATCCATATGAACAACGTATTCAACCACAACAGATGCGGACGCTTATTTCTGTTTGCAGAAGACGTCAAACTAGTCTACTCATTTTAATCTGACCAACTACACGAATGTCATGTATGCTTATTAATCGGAGGCCGCAGCATAATGATATGACACGATTTTTAGACGCCTATCATCCGGAAGCAGGTTGCTACCTGACCGGCTGCACTAGGGCCGCGTCATGCCGGCAGCTGATAAAATTCCATTCCTAACCCGAACGGCGCAACCACTGCTGTGGCATGCAGGAGACTGAGGAACTCTAACCGTCAGCATTAACCAAGTTGCTACGTGACAGAGCACAAGCGGGGTTGAAATCTGTCCAGTGCAAGTGGTTTGTGTCAGCCCACGAAAGAGGACGAATGTTGGACACTTACTCGAGCCGTTTAAATCGAGAGGGCGAACGTTCACCATTTCACCAAATAAATACCGACCGGTACAATTGCCTCCTTTACGTTTGCAACCTATAAGCAGCTAAAGCTGCGGACATACGAACAAGCATCATGGGCAAGCTTGTGCAGCAACCTGCCATCCCGTTGCAGCAGGTGACCGATGAATGCCAGAAAATAACTAACCTGAAGCATGATACGTCAAAGATTCAGTGGTTGTCGAATACGAACGAGCATGACCTCAGTTGTGCAGTCAACCAGACCCCCAGAAAAGCACAAACTCAAGCGAGTACATCACAGACTAAACCTTCCTATCCTCTTTGATTTTTTGGAGAATGGTAGTTTGCTCTACACTGTCCATGTAAGAATCAAAGTTGCAACTTCTGCAATGGAAGAGGTCATAAAGAGTCAAGTTGTTTGGTACGTTGTTCTACCTTGTCCAAAAAGAAGCGCAATACTAACACACCTTTTAGACGGCCTATGGGTTTAGAATGGCCACTGCGACTTCCAAGATTGATGGCATCAACAGGTGTAAGTACACCAAATTGGAAAGCAGTATCAGGCAAGAGAGGTTACAACTTGATAGGGCTTTAGCTAACACTCTGGTCTCTAGCGACACGTGCCGCAGATTGGGGCCGCCGACGCTAGTACAATCGACCAATACGGCAAGGATTGCTTTAGGTGGTACATTAAAGCTGTTTGGGGAATGGAACAGCCGTGTCAATTTCTGAAGCCAACCAATTCACACTACATGCTTTGTGACATACCAACCGGGTTAGACTTGCTAGGACCAGATTGGCCAGACGAGTTTAACTTGCACGCCCAGTCAGTAAACGGTATATGCTAGCAGTTGCAGGTCAAGTAAGCTACGCAGATGTCAACGATAAACCCTAAAGTACGTAACCAAATTGCAATTCGGAAGCGGCACAATAAAACTTTTTGCAATCCCAGTCTTGGATGCTTTCGTGTAGCCGGAGCAAAACTAAACCTTTAGTCAGATATCGTACAGTCTTCAGATCAAGGCGCCCGGTGCCGTACACAACTCAATTTCTAGTGGAAGCCTAACTAAGTCATTTGCAATCCGAAGGTATGCTTGAACTGGTCGGCTATTCAGAATGGACGACACCGCTTTTGGTGACAAAGAAAATGAACGGTACGGTCCGTATCCATGCTGAGTTTCAACGGGACTGAATTATGCACTGGAGACACATCAGTACCCACTGCCGGTACCGGAAAGCTTGTTCTTCAAACTCAACGTTGCAAATGCATTACAAAATTTGACCTAACTGACGCTTACTTGCAAGTTCCACTTGCCTTGGAGTGCAGAAAAATATTAACGGTTAAGCACACCTCGGGTTGTTCTAGTACAACTGGCTGCAATTTGTGGTGAAAACCACACCAGTCATTTTCCAGCAAACCATGGATAACCTGTTGAATGCTATCCATGATAGCGCGGTCTACCTGGACGATGCATTGATTACGAACGCAGACACGCAAGGCTTGGTGCACGCACAGGTGAGAGTGTTTGTACGTTCAGAAGTATTTAGATTTCGGTTACGGCCTGAGAAATATGAGTTCCTGTTAGCTAGTGTTAAATTGCTCGGGTTTATCATAGACCAAAATGGCAGGCACCCAGATTCCACCAACATCGGAGCTATCAAACAGATGGAGCCTCCAAAAGACGGCATTGGATTTCGCTCATTCCTTTGTCTCGTGAGTCCTTACCTTGTTTTCCTACCCAATCTGCAGCAAACCAAATGTCCGCTGACCCACTTGTTGAAAAACATAATATTTGGCAGTGGACACTTGAATGCCATCAGTCTTTTGACGCAGTTAAAGCAGCACTCAACTGATCTACCACTGACTTCTTTAAGTTCGAACTTGGAAAACATCCTTGCCTCGGAAAATTTCGATTGCGGTATCAGTGAGGTTATTTCCCGCCATTTTCCGAACAGAGGAGAGAAGGCTATTGCGCATGCAGCACCGTCCCTAACGTCGGCTGAAAAAACTATAGTCAGATTGAAAAGAAAGCACTCGCAATCCTTTTCGCTATGAAGCGGTTCCAAAAGATGCCCCATGGCAGGCATTTTACATTCCTGACTGCTCATAAGCTATTGCTGTCGATATTCTGCTCAAATAATGGAACTCCCGTTTTTACCGCGAATCGGTTACACAGATGGGTGACTATACTGCTTGCGTACGATTTCAGCATACATACGCAACCTATCTATACACGTATATGGCGAGGCCTTCAAATTCAGTCGTTGCATTACTCCTTGGATTATTTTACATCACAGACTGCGGATGTTTTATATTATTTTAAACTTCTAAGCAATTTAGTTGTCTGATAAGGTCTCAAGGTCATTGTTGTTCTACTCCGTCAACCATTTAACAAGCCTACGCGTTACTGCTTAAATCCGTACTGTATGGAATATGGCCATAAAGTCAGGAACACTTGCATACCTATTACAAATAATTGTCCTGGGAAAATGCGCCAGCATCTTGCTGGCTGACAACCTGACCTCAGTCGTTGTTTTGTCGACAAAGCGCAAGTTACATTGGCAACTTCCAGTAAGGTTTGCTCGCTGTTTGGTAAAAGCGGTGATCTCAATACTATTATGAAGCGAAATGGGTATGGGTACAGGAATCATGCCGTTACAATATAGCTGTTTGCATGCTAGTGTACAAAATGGGGTAAATCAACCAAATGGTCTGTTTCCCATCAGGTCTGACCGCCCCGGCAAGCACCAGTTTCGTGGTGCTGGTGTTATAACTTACGTTAAGCAATGTTGGTGGAATCTAGCAAGCAGGATATTTACGTACTTAACAATTTCTATGAGTTGCAATTTGGTTGAATGCAAACCGGATTTCCTAAGTGGCTTTCGGTCAGTTATCGTTGGAAATGTATACATTGCTCCTGACACATTTACAGCAGCTAAATCTTTTGAGGACCAAATTTCTTTAATGCCGCTGCTTAATTAGACTGTTCTATGTGTAATGTTGCTGAAGACTTTACTAGAAAATATGCAACATTCTTCAAGACACTTGGCTTGGTAGGCCTAGTGACTGTTTTGGCCAGACAGGATGCCCATTTGGACGCTGTGTTCACAAATAAACGGCAGTTGTTTGCGGTACAAAAGCGGGCACCTTTGACCAGCTCAGACCATAGCATTTTAAAATTGTGTCCGGTCATTTAAAGCAGGTCTGATTTTTAGTGCTGAGCAGACGTTCTTACATGATTAGCAAAAGGAAAAATTGCTTTTGGAAAATAGCACGAGGCTTCAGACGATGTTTGCTCTAACTAGCTTTTCGATATTCAACA
The DNA here is from genome assembly GCA_944474145.2 of Dicrocoelium dendriticum. Classification (NCBI taxonomy): domain Eukaryota; kingdom Metazoa; phylum Platyhelminthes; class Trematoda; order Plagiorchiida; family Dicrocoeliidae; genus Dicrocoelium; species Dicrocoelium dendriticum. The sequence goes on along the minus strand of OX104069.1, from coordinate 56,250,522 downwards.
AGGAGGACCTGTCACCTGAAGGTAACCATTTTACGGACTACAGCGTTGACATGTGTTGCCCTGTTGAAACGATCTGTCTAAGAGCAGGTAGCTTTTCACCACTACAAAAGCGACTTAAAAGGATGAAAGGATGGGCCTACAAGTGCAAGATTGCTTATCTTGCCAAAAGCCTAACTACGGCAATTGCATCAGAGATAATAAGACTAAAGCAATTTTACCTCGAAGCAGTTCTGGGCTACTATAACTATCGCGATCCACGAGGGCTCTTGAGGCAGCTCGGTCTGTAGCAGTCTGGAGATTCCCCGGTTTGCTTGTGTAAAATTCTAACTAAAATTCTATAATTGTACACTTAGGCAACCGGTGTGGTTTGTTGAACTGATTGCTGAGTTCGAATGCTTTACTTGCTCATCGCCATTTTTGCTTGGCGCTCGCTTCGGTTGCAACGCGCGACTGCTCTGTGTGCTGTGCTTGATCCGTTCCCCTAGCTAGAGCGTCCACGGTGTCGTTCGTTTATAGCTAGCTAACAGGGAATCTTTTGCTGAACCAATAAAAGTTTCCCTGCAACTCGATCTGTCTTCTCGAATCGCTCTCTGGGCTCCCGGAGTAGGCAACCCTCTAAATTGGTGACCCCGACTCCGGAACATTCTCAGCGCCGGATTTTCGGAACTTTTCTCCGGTGAGCTCGTTCCATTTATTTTTCATATTTTCCGGTTTTATTTTTGCATACGGTAGCCTATTTTTTGCGTCATATTTTTCAAGCCATGGAATCTGTAGAACCTAAGGTAGAGTCTCTGCTTAGCGTTGGATCTCTCTCTGTGCCACCTTTTTGGGACATGGATCCTCTTTTTTGGTTCGCTCATCTTGAGGCCAAGTTTTATAACCACAAAATCACATCCGACTACGCGAAGTATTGCAAGCTCCTGTCCTATCTCCCCAAGGAGATATCAACGCAGGTTCGTGACGTCATCATTTCTCAGACCGAAAACCGCTATGCGACTCTCAAGTAGGCCACGATTAAGCGGGTTATGCCCTCTGAGAAAGTTCGCCTGCAACCGATTTTCAGGGATCTGCAGCTGGGCGACAAACTGCCCTCAACCCTGCTACGGGAGATGCAGCAACTCCTTGGTTCCTCAACCATGGACGAGACTTTACTTCGCGAACTATGGCTACAACGGCTACCTGAAAACACACAAGCGATTCTCGCTACAGTGAGCTCCGTTCCGCTCACTCAACTAGCAGACTTAGCGGATCGGGTAATTGAACGATCACAGCCACAAGTCGACGCAGCAACATAACTGCCGTCGTGTCCCAGGGCACTTCTATCACTGGCTTACAGTCAACCATAGAAGCCCTGCGAACACAAGTTGCGACACTCAGTCGCCAGGTGCAACAGCTTACTATGACCCGTCGTCGTCCTAGCCGCTCGAAATCGCCCTTCAAACGTTCTCAGTCTAGCAACAAGCAAGCTAGCTGTTGGTATCATCAGCGCTTTGGTGCCGCAGCTCGTACATGTGTCAAGCCTTGCAACTTCGCCGAGAAGCAGGGAAAACTTCGCGGCCGGTCCGTAACGGCGACGGACGCGACCAGCCAACACCAAAGTCGCCTCATCCGCGTTAGGGATTTAGCTTCTGGCACCGAGTTTCTAGTCGACACTGTTGCCGAAGTTAGTGTTATGCCCCGTAGCCCAAATGAGGTCGTCTCACCATCGCCGACCAAGCTGCGTGCCGCCAATGGCACACCAATCGCAACTTTCGGCGAAAAGCTGCTAACGCTCAACTTAGGCCTCCGGCGAACTTTTCGCTGGCCTTTCATAATCGCCGCCGTGCCTTTCGCCATCATAGGCATAGACTTTCTGCAACGCTTCGACCTCATCGTCGACGCTAAAAGGAAGAAGCTTATCGACTCTAGGACACGACTCAGTGTTATCGGGACTAGCGCCAACGTGGCTGCTATCACTCCCATTCGTGTCCTACCTCAAGCTTCACAGCCTTTTCTAGAACTTTTCAGCAAGCACCCTAAACTCGTTCGCGTCCTGAACGACTTGCCGCCTGTGACGTCAAACGTCGTGCATCACATTTGCACTAAGGGCCCACCTGTTTCGGCCCGCCCTCGCCGACTAGCCCCGGACAAGCTCAAAGCTGCTAAGGCGGAATTCGAGCAAATGCTCGAACTGGGAATCATTCGCCCGTCGAAAAGTCCATGGGCATCACCATTACACATGGTGCCGAAGAAATCCGGTGACTGGCGCCCTTGTGGTGACTACAGGGCACTTAACAAAGCTACCGTTCCGGATAAATACCCAATTCCGCACATGCACGACTTGACCTCAGCTGTAGCTGGCAAGTCTATCTTCAGCTAAGTCGACTTAGTTCGCGCCTACCACCAGATACCTGTCGCGCCAGAAGACATTGCTAAAACAGCAGTCATCACGCCATTCGGCCTTTTCGAGTACCTCAGAATGCCTTTCGGCCTCAGCGACGCTGCCCAAACTTTTCAGCGTTTCATTCATGAGGTAACGCGAGGACTCGAAGGCGTTTACGCTTATTTAGATGACATTCTCATCGCGAGCTCTTCTGATGAAGAACATCTTCATCACCTTGACGCTCTCTTCCAACGCTTAACACAGCATGGGGTTACCGTCAACCCCGATAAATGCGAGCTTGGCCAAAGCTCCATCGACTTCCTTGGCCACCGCATATCTGCCTCTGGTATCGAAGCTCTGCCAGACAAAATCCAGGCACTGAAGGACTATCCTGCTCCCAGTTCCTTCAAGCAGTTACGCTGATTTCTTGGCCTGGTTAACTATTATCGACGCTTTATTCCTAGCTGCGCGAGCATTGCTCAACCAATGACTGACTTGCTCCGCGGTAAACAACGCTCTTTTCACTTTACAGACGACTCTAAATTGTCTTTCGAGAAGCTCAAAGACGCTATCTCCAACATAGCGCTTCTCGCCCATTCAGACACATCAGCACCACTCTCCCTGACGACTGACGCATCAGACACTGCCGTCGGTGCAGTTCTTCAGCAACTCATCGACCATCGATGGATACCTCTAGGTTTCTTCTCGAAACGTTTACAACCTGCCGAATCGCGTTACAGCACCTTCGGTAGGGAACTGTTAGCTATCTACCTAGGTATCCGACATTTCCGTCACTACCTCGAAGGTCGACATTTTACAGTCTTCACCGACCACAAGCCATTGATCTACGCAATCAATGGCGCAACAGACAAGTACTCGCCGCGGGAAACTAGACACCTAGACTACGTTTCTCAGTTTACGACAGACGTACGTCATGTCTCAGGTGCTCTCAATCCCGTCGCGGATGCGCTTTCACGCATTCAACAGATCAGCTTATCGCCTGGCACCAACATTGATCTAGCCGCTATGGCTGCTGCCCAACAGGCTGAGCCAGACATAGGCAAGCTACGACGCAACACCACTGAGACGAGCAACATAGATCGAATCAAGCCAGCTTTCCTCGACAAGTCTGACACATCGGTGCAACCAGCGCCTTCACAGCCTGCTCCATCAGAGCCGGCACCGCAAACGCAGACGAGTGAGCCCGCTCCAGCAGAACCGACAAACACAACCGACAGCACTCCTGCCCGCCCTACTCTCAATCGACGCGGTAGGAAACTCAAGCCTCCAGCTCGTTTTTCAGGCTTCGTTAGCACTTATTATTTTACGTAGAACGTGCCTTTAAAATTTTCTGCTCTTCCTAAACGTTTTTGAAAATCCACAATTAAAAGACCAAAACGTTTTGAAATTATCAAAAAAGAGCAAAATCTTTTGAAAACCCAAAAAGAGCTTTGCACGTTTTTCGCTTTACACTCTTTTGTGTATGGCTATGCACTTACGCTGCTTTTTCATTTTGCTTTTCATATACACCGTCGGTTGGTTGCACCTCGGTTTCACTTCCGCTGGATCCCCGTACGTCAACGGCAAGTGGAAAGAACTTCCTGCTCAACCGCACACGTGAACTTTACTAACTGTCCCCCACACCAACCATTATTTTTTACCGTTTCGACACCGTAGGGAGGACACGGGTGGGAGCCCGCTAGGGTCCGTTTGCATGGTTCTCCCCAGCAGCTGCATCAGGTTTCACAACCTGGTCTCGCAGAAGGCTGGCCCGCGACGGACAGTCCTCAAGTAGATCGAAGGACTGCTTACACAGTCCCTTCTGGGAGAGGGCTATGTAGCAGTCTGCAGATTCCCCGGTTTGCTTGTGTAAAATTTTAAATAAAATTCTATAATTGTACACTTAGGCAACCGGTGTGGTTTGTTGAACTGATTGCTGAGTTCGAATGCTTTACTTGCTCATCGCCATTTTTGCTTGGCGCTCGCTTCGGTTGCAACGCGCGACTGCTCTGTGTGCTGTGCTTGATCCGTTCCCCTAGCTAGAGCGTCCACGGTGTCGTTCGTTTATAGCTAGCTAACAGGGAATCTTTTGCTGAACCAATAAAAGTTTCCCTGCAACTCGATCTGTCTTCTCGAATCGCTCTCTGGGCTCCCGGAATTGGCAACCCTCTAAAGGTCGCAAGAGCGTTTTCAGACAGATAGGTGAAGTGGATGTGGATAAACTGAAGTCGGAGTTTAGTTCCTCCTCATTAAACTCATATTTCTCGCCTAGCTTCATCACCTCAAGTCCAGCCGCGCCCACCTTTCAAAGCAATGTCAACAAGTAACTCGAAAGCTTAAAGGCAACCAAAGCTTGTGGTACGGAGGTTCTCTCACCATTAGCTTCAAAATGGTGTGCTAATTCTCTCATACTGGCTCTAACAGACCCCTTTAACAATTGTCTCACTACAAGTATGATCCCGGACATTTGAAGAATGGCCAGTATCACTCCAGTACCAAAAACTGGATCCCAAAGTTATCGCTCAGTAGCACCTAGGTCTGTGCTCCCAATAATTTTAGAAAAACTATTAATTCCGCAGATCGTTTCATTCGCTCCCGAAGATGATACCTACCAGTTTGCATATAGACCATAGCGCTCCACATATGATGCGATAGCACGTGTTATGCTATGACCTTGGTATTAGAGTAAATATTTAAATCCGTGCGTTTTTCCTTTCTTGATTATTCGAATGCCATTGGAAGCCTGGGAAGCTCAAGGTTACTAGACCTGCCATCCGAAAATGGAGTTCACCCTGATGTGTGCCCTTTGTTATGTGGCTATTTTACAGGTCCTATTTGCTTCACTAAGTTGAACGGTAAGAATTTCTCTGTCTTCCGTGCAGATTATGTTGTTCTACGGGGTGCGGGCCTATCATCTATATATTTTTGTTGTACGTTAAACAAATCCCTATCCAAACCATCTATATGAGATTTAAATATGCGGATGGCGTTGTGCTTGTGTGTAGGCTTCCTCTAACCAGGATTCTTAATCACTTCAACGTGAGTCGGAAGATCTGGTGAAATGGTCTTCATTCAGTTCTGTTACGCTTAAGGCTTCTAAATCATTGATGTAATACTTTTTCTCCAGTGGCGATAAGTTGCAGTCCCATACACATTTCTAACCCGCAGTTACTGTAAACAAAAAGCCCATACCCAGCTCCTCCTCCGTCAAGTATCCCGGACTTTGCCGTCCCAGAAACTTTCTTGGTCCACGGACATCTGCAAAACTTTCCAAAGTTTAGAATGCTTTCTTTTTATGCCATCGAACTTAATGTGCTTCCAGTACTTCGTACTTCAGTTTTCAGGTTTGTGAGTACTTGCGTGTTTCTCCATTGGTTATACCATTCTCCTGCCACTTTCCTGGACTGCTGCATAAAGACTACAACTTCTTGGTGCGATCTATAATGCACATTACTAGACGTAGCGGCTTGTCTAGAGATTCCTTAGTTGATTTGGTTCCTTCTAGATAGCTTGATGCTTGCAGTGGTTTTTATGCTATGATAGTAACTGACCGACTTATTCCACTGGACAATAATCTTTTCAAAACCCTCTCTGTCTGTTCTACTCGTTCGGAATTAAAAAATTTATTCTGCCGCACGTCACCTCATTCTAAGTCAGACAGAACAGGCAAGTCTTTTAACAGTTGCATACCCGACATCCAGGCACCAACCCTATGCAAGCCTTGGCATGCAGTTTTGTTTATTAGCCCAGAACGCATTCAGAACTTATCAATTCTGCCAAAAATGTGTATCCTATCAACGGGCGACGAATGTCCTTCCCAAGTGCCCCGGAAGCAGCCCAAAGCAGAAAAGCCATGGCAGCGAATCCACTTAGGTTATGCAGGACCAACCTCTGGTCATCCTTATCTTGTTTTGGTGAACTCTTACGCCAAGTGGTCTGATGTGATCCCGAGGAAAAGTACGACTGTCTAGTACACGATCAGTGAGCTGGATAAGCTGTTCCAGTATCTCGGCTTACTTGAGAGGATAGCGACAGACAGCAACACACAATTAACTTCAACTTCTTTTCGTGAGTGGTACAAAGAGAAAGAAATTCCGCAGATGTCCTCACCACCTTATCATGTGCATTCCAACGGACAGGTAGAACGGTTCGTGGATACCTTTAAACATGATCTTTGTAAAACGGGACAAAACATGGTCACAAAAGAGATGATCTAGTCCTTCCCTTGCACGTATCGGAATGGGGCAAACCCATACGCCCCAGGTTTAAGCGCCCCGGCCAAAATTTTATTTGAAAGAAAGCTGCGGACATAGTTTGAGAAATTTGTGCCAAGCAGAAAATCAAAACCTTGTAGTTGTCCGGCGAATGGAAAGCGGACAAACAGGCTACGTCATTTCAGAATTGGCGACGGTGTTCCGAGGACCGAAAATGTGGTCAAAAGGAAGAGTGATCCGCATAAAAGGCCGCGTCAGTTACGAGTTAATGCTAGGGAATGACAAATGAGTCAGGCAAGCCAATCGGTTGGGGCGGAATCACGGCAGGACTAAAAGCTCCTCAGAACCTCCATCGCTACCGTGGGACACCCTGTTAGACACGTTTGCTTTGGAGTTACAACAAAATCTGAAAAACATAGAAAGATACAAATTGCTAGCCGACCCAAAAACAGTGACGAACGCAATAGTCACAGGTTAACTCTAAGGCAAAAATACTTTGAACAAACGCGAGTCCGAACAATTAGCAAGCAGATGCAATTCGAAAAGGGAGGTAATCGGAGGAATCAGCATAAGGAGGTGACACGGTCTCGAGAGGCTTATCATCGGGACGCGGATTGCTACTCAAACGGTGGTAACACAGCTAGGGCACGCAGGATACTGATGAACTCTAATCGTCAACAGGAACCAGGTTGATACGTGACAAGGCGCAATCTAGATTAAAATCCCACCAAGGCAAGTGGCGGGAGTCACCCCAGGAACTTACAACAGAAGATTGTGAGCTATAAAGTAAACCTTGTTCTGTGTCTGAGATATTTCGGTCTGGCAGGTTTAAGTTTTCTCTTTTCGTCTCCGTCGGAACAGAGCAATTACTCAGGAAGCAGAGGCGTGGTCAGCATTATAACAACGAATGTTACGACACATAGATAAAGACCTACTCGCACTGAATAATTCTAATGATCGTCAGCAAGAAAATCCCAATGCATGATTACAGATGTTGCAGCCCGGAGGGTTTTATCACGATTGCCCGTAACCGGATAGCAAGCTCTGATTCAGTTTGAGACTACAGAATTCGGTGTTCTAAATCCTTCAACTTTACTGAACACATACTTGACCAAGTTGCAAAAGCCAAACAACTATCCGGCTACATCAATATAACCTTTCCCTTCCTGAAACACGACTTGCTTTTTAAACTAACCTTCAGACCCACTATGTAATATTGTACCATCATTCCCAGCAAGGAAGAAAGGAAGACGGAAATGTTTTGGCATATATCCAAAGATCGTTTGCCAAGCTGGTCATGGGGCGCTGCTCATACCTGATTTTCTATGACCGTTGTCGCCACCTCCAAATCGATACACTTCGGCTGTGACAATTAAAGAACTATCTACCTTCGATTCGCATTACAAATAGGCGGGTTCCACAGAGAGTACTGCCCTCAACCTGCAGAAATTTGCCACATACGCCATCCGTATTGGCGGTCGTTCGTTGCCCCCACAACTTGTGAGTCATAAAATCAGATCGACTTTCTTTCTAGCGAGAAACGATAATCTGTGGAACTGACTTCTGCTACATTTACTTACGAGTGCTGACTGTGCTATGTTCCAAAAACCTCTAGAGAATTTTCTCGCTATCCCGGTGTTAAAACACTGCACAAAACAGTGGTCAGTAAAATTGAGGAAGGCGGGTCTAAACGTATGAGCAGCCAATAGACTTCAGTCAGCTTAAGCTCTGTTGTTCTTTACCCATAAAATTAAGCATCTTTCTACACAATGTGCTCTCCCCTACACTAATTTTGACTGCTTCCAAGCTTCGCTACCCAGAGCCTTTGTAACTCAGTACAAATATTTGTGCATTCGGCGTTTCGAGTGATCAGGTCAATGATCCATGCAAGTGTTCATGATCTGGAATTCTGCTTTTTTTATTTCATTTCTATTAGCATGCGATCGCATGCCATCGAAACGCATCATGGTGTGTAGTAATCTGAGAGAACAACATCTAATCTCCATTTGCTTCGCCTATGGTCACAATGCTTGCAGTGAACAAGACTTACTTCAATGTGAATTACAGTCAAAAGAGTGATTATGTGTTGCAACCCGTTCATCCAACCAGCACTTCAAAATGACCCTCCTATCCGTCATTAACCGTTGTGATAAGCATCCTCAGTCTTGACCCGGTAGCCAGAGGTTCCGACTACCATTTCAATGGTCATGGGTTCGAGACCTGCTATCACCAACTGATGGGATCAAATGATATCGAACTGGATGCAATATGGAACAGTGCCGCTGTGTTGTGTTGTGCATGTACTATGTAAAATTATTTGCTTATTAATATTGTTGCATGTTTTTGGGACAAATTCCACGAGGGTGCTGCTGGATTGCTAAATGTCGAAAATTTGACGACATTTTGCGTAGAAAGAAAAGCTTTTAAATGTGAGTTAAATATAGCCAAACTCTCACTGGCCCTTAATTGCAATGATATTCCACAGATGGGCGTACCTCATCAAGGATAAATTTAAGCGGCTACCTCCTTGGCCTTCTGTAAATTTAGTAGACATTTCCCATTACGAGGGAGATAGGTCCAGTCAGCTTGTAAAGCGGCAACCGCACTGTTGAGCAGTCTCGCGAGTATATTGTAATGTACATAAGTGAGATTGCTCTTGAGCCGTTGCAGCCAGAGTCGGTCCAGCTGGTTATCAGCGTTGTTCCCCATAGGTAAGCGTGGATGAGCCCTCTATCAGCATTTCGGTCAAGAAGTACTTCTATCTGTTTTGTGCAAGTGGCAATGCATGAGTATGTAGATTGGTTCGAGGTAGCGTGTTGAGCGTACTTTTATTCTCAATCTACTTTAACCATATTCATGATGAATTAATGCTCAGGAAGCCACAACGTCGCCGATTATGTCAAAATAATGTATTGTTTCACCACTTGGCAAGGTGGTTCCTAAGCCTTCATTCACCCTGACTTGTCCGCATTAGAGAACTGGTATAACTCCTGGGACTTACGCTACACCGCTGGCAAGTGCGATGTGTTGTACCACAGTTGTTTGCTTCTCCTCGCTTTCTCACCTTAAACAACACACCTATTCCCGTGTATGCACAGTCCGAGATCTTGGTTTGGAATTTGCTGCCTCACTTAAGTTACTACAGCATGTTATATACCCAAAAGCTTCTGCCAGAAAAACGATCAGCTGCATCAGCAGAATTCTTGCCAGGACGGACTCCAGGCTTTAAACAGTTCACATGTCTGTTAGACCGTAACGTGAATATAGTACACCAGTGTAAGGAAATTGAAGAACAGTGCACATGGTACCTCTGGTAACTATTCAAAGCTCTTCCACAAAGCGACTTTCAGGCAGGTTTTACATTATGCTTTAACGCGGGTGTTAAGATGCTCTAAAACTCTGGTCGCTATTATTGCGTAGAGCCAAATTTAAGCTGTGACTTAGTTACTGCTTAGGTTCGGACTAAGCCTTACAGCTTAGCCACAACTGGAGTTTTAGACTCTTAAGGGCTACCAAGTAAGAAACATTGGGCTAACACTGCGTGTACAAAGGATTCGTTGCAAGCTCCGTTCAAAATATTCAGCCAACTATGTGGTATTATGGATTAAACTTCGGTTAAAAAACGAAACCTGTAGTAGCTATGTGCAACCCAAACGGATAAACAATCTTTACCTGACTATATCAAACGCCTTTTTAACACTCAGCCAGGAGATGACTCTAGATGACGTGGAAGTTAACATATTTCATCACAATCCACACTATGATTTTACCTACTCGTGGAGGTATTCCTTGGCAGGTAGTTTCAAACGACCTTATCACCACCAGCAGCCTACCGCTGCCATCGTTATGAAGTGCATCCGCTCTCATCTAACTAATACTGCTTACTTATAAGTAGAAAGATTTTGGCAAGTACTTTTGTTCGTCGTAGTAAGCGGACAATTCATATAAGTCAACTACCCACATGGAAAAGCACCAGACGGCCGTTTCTCCCTGTTGGGGCTCGTCAGTGGTGCGCATCCTTCGGTCCGCTACGGAGGATCGAACCCATGACTGGTAGTGGCTCGTACTAACTAGCCAGCTGCTTATGCAACTGCGCCATGGAATCCTCCATGGCTCAGTTGCATAGGCAGCTGGCTAGTTAGCACGAGCTATTACCAGTCATGGGTTCGATCCTCCGTAGAGGACCAAAGGATGCGTAACACTGACGAGCCCCAACAGGGCGAAACGGCCGTCTGGTGCTTTTCCGGATGGGTAGTTGACTTACCTGAATTTTCCGCTGACTACGACGAATAATAATACTGTTTACTTTTTCTTTGTTACACGGGTTCAGATATGCAGCCCACCATTACTCTGGCTCCACTCTGGTTAGACATAGTTAACCAATTGGGGTGAATCTCGTATGTTCATATCAAAAGGAACTCTATCGAAAAATCAGTAATTCACAACGCATTAAGGTCATCAGTATTTCCATTTCCCTGGTCACTAGAACTCTTGGAATCCTGAGAAACCTTGCTTTGGAACCGTCGTATACCTTAATAAATTGAAGAACCATCCGTTTCTCCTAACGTATATAACACTTTAACGTACAAACCAATTCGATGACATGCAAAGTGGCAAAATGCTTCACTTTTCAAATTGTTTCATAGTTTTTTTATTTTTTTTATTATCTTGCTACACTATTGTTTCGCTTTTTACTCACAACTGGGCCGGTTTTCTTAAGTGGCGGTTTGAAGCCTACACATGAATAAATAGATAACTGCTAGATGGTTTGACGGCGCTAGACACAACCAGGATGTCTTCCGAGCAAGGTGGACTGCCAGAGCTCTCATGGTGAACATTAAAAAGGTGTGCAAGACACGTAAAATTAAAGGAAGTAATACACGCTGAGCTGTGGATTACAGGCTTTGTAACCTATACTGCCAAATTCTATTATCAAGCTCACCAAAAATAATGACTGACAAATGGGCTGAATGACCGGGTTATGTAGAAAGAATCAAGCAGCCGAATGAGCAGTAACATGGACAAAGACTTGCTTACTTTAGGTCACGTCAACACACGGTAAATAAGGGGTAAATTTGCCGGCGTAACCGTTCCTGGGACTGCCCCTCATGGAAGTGGATCTTGAGGCGACTCTTCCACGGATGACTGTAGTACTACAATTTATCTTTCTTACTAGAATTTCCTTTGCCTTGAATCCGTTATGCTCCTTATTCCTTGTTATCTTACTTTTGCATAAATATTGCTCAATGGTTACTACTGAGATGACGCTCTTGAGTTTATTCCCTGTGTCATTACTTTCTCCTACTGTGGCAAAAAGCAGCACGCTGTCTGCTCATTTTCCAAATCACCATGAGTTTATTTTTTTACAATATTCTAGCTCGTTGAACATAAACTGCTTTTTGGCATCATACTGTCGAGGATAAACGTATAAGTATTTATTTACTTATTTGTTGTATGTGCTTGAACAGTAAGCCGATTTGGAGCGCATGGCCTGGCGTCTTCTCCATGCTTATGAGCCAGGGTAGACTATTTGAACTGTTGCAATCAATTTGTGCCATGACGCCACAAAGAGAAAAAGCGGGCATTGGCACAAGACACTAGATCTAATGTCTTCGGCAAACTACCGAAGGTCAGAAACAACAGTCAAACTAAATCGGTATTATGCACCGTACTACATACACTCTTGGTACCATCCTGGAGCTGATGGACTACCAACTGCTCTAATAAAGTTTGGTGGCCGGGATAGATTCATGCTGGCATTAAACTAAGTTACAATATCCGTGCATTCTGTGATATGCCCGAAGCAATAGAACCGCATAACTATAGAGCCTAGACATAAGAGTGGCTCAAAACTACAGCTAAAAATTGCCGCTTAATCAGCTGCAAACCGATTATTGATAGAATGTCGAAAAAAGTTATGAAAGGGAAAACAATTATGCACTTGATGTCACTGAATTTGATATGCCAGCTCAACGCGGGTTACTGCCCTAGCGCTCATGCCAGACTTTTCAGCTAGCTTTTTTAATACATCCGACAAGCTCCACCGACATTGTCAAAGCGGCCGTCATCTTCTTTATTGATATACAGAAGGTTTTTGTCAGCTTGGCGCGCAACAGGTTCTTAGAGCAGTTAAAAATTTCATAAGCACTGACCGCTTGCACTCATGTTTTAATTCTAGCCTCTCGGATTGCGCGCCATAAATACAAATAGGACTTACTTAGGCCTCGCCAATGAAGATCAACAGTGGTGTGATTCAAGGTAGTATGCTAGGTACTTAAATTTTGGACACCATATATATTTGCAAATGACAGGGAAACACAATACACCTTGGATACCCGTGGTTTGAGAGCTACCCTGGAAAACGTCCGCATATATTTACTGGCCTTGGAAGCGGGATGCACTGATTGGCAAATGTCCTTCTCAGCGGACAAATGGAATGTTTGACTTGCAAGGGCGAAGTTTCGCTTCCCTTTACCTTTATGCAAAACTCACCCGCTGTATCATACCTATACGTGATCTAGACATCCTGTAAACTAGCACTCTGGATTTAGGTGCGCAAGTTGAATTCAAAATGATCGGCTCACGAAGGAATGCAACACATCCTAAAATCGTTTTCAATGTGTGAACCTAGATGGCACTGGTTCGAGATCTGCATTCTTCCTGTGCTAGAGCACTGTTTGGTTATTTTTACAAGCGGCAGGAAGCGAGGTTGCGTGTACATGGAAAACTTGCAGCGATTAATCATAAAGACCCTCTTTAACACATCATCCAAATGCAACTAGCTGTGCGCTGTGAATTGTTACCACTGGGACCACTGTGGCTAAGACGCATGAAGCTATGAGTAAGATTACTATTTGTTGAGCATCATACGCGTGTATTCGCACAAAATATTACCGTTGGTTTTAAGCAAGTAGATACGCAATTAGAAACTCCAAGCACAAACGCCTGGTGTTCAAAACGAACCCTAATGTTCGCAAAATCTCTACCTAAACTGCTACGCAGAGCTCTGGAAACGATTCCTTATAGAATTAAGAGTAGCCGAATCGCAATCCATGTTGAAAAAGAAATTCCAAATTGCCTGATCATGCAATAAGTAAAAACTTGATACCACTAACTTTTGCAATGAGCAACGTTATTTTTGGAGGGGACCGAGACGTAAGTGTAGTGATGCCAATATGCAGAAGATGTGCAGCGAACAGTGCGACTAATTAGCCGGGCCCTCCTAAAGAAGCGGTGAATAAAGAAAAGTTAACAGAACAACCTTTACTTTTTTATCCGAACCCCTTTTCTTATTCTCGTTGGAAAGTACACCTCCTAGACACAGTAATTATTGTGGATTGTAGAGGAATTACAAACTGAGATTGAGCTAACCGGTTTTGCTTTCAGTTATCATATCCTGTTTTACTCAGCAACACCTACATTGTAGTCATACCACAAAGCGTACGCTGTAAAAGCGGCACCGTTTGAATCTATCCATTTTCTTTCAATTTTGTCATTCGAACATCTCTTACTCGTCTATGCTTCCCTACTTGCTCGCATGTAAACATGTAAGGCAGAAGTTGAAGCTTACCGAATCTGCTTACAATATCTTCACTTTATTTCCTATACTTCACTTTCATTTTTCTCTTACCTCGTGCACGCCTAGAGTACAAGCAAACCAAAGCGCCCGACCAAGTAGACAAGTACTAACGACTGTTGCCATTCTATCTGTCTCGGCTCATATGCACAGCTGCTGAACTGAAAAGTAATAACTGTCAATGGCTGCAATCATTACAGCACTACAAATCTATAGAAAATGTCTAACTTAAAGCAGATGCAATTTTCAGTAACGTTTGCTTTCAGCCTTAGTATTAATGTGTTCCACGTACAACTGCCTACGTCCATTACCCAACGAAAAGATAACTCCCTTCTCTACAAGAATCGCGTCCGTCAGAACACCAGGAATTAGTTGCTTTTATTATTCCAGACTGTACTGTTTGACCATGGATGTTAAAACAAGAGGTTTATATTCTGCCCATAAATTAGTATCTGAAAAATTATAAGTTCTATCATGCCGGAAAGTGCAGGTCATCAAACGGGATAATAGCAATTATTAATATTGTTATTATCACGATTTCCGTTGTTTACTTCAGAGTAAATCAAAAGTCACTCCTCAGCTGCGTGTTGCTACTCACACCGACTTGCACAAAGAGACTTTTGCTTCATATAAGATATTAACAACAAACAGTCCACTGCGATCGTGTGCTTAATGGCTGCAGCATTGTAGTAGTTTTATAAATACAATCTAGCAATGGACGATGAACAATGATTTATCACGGATAAACGCATGTGCTTGATACTTCCCGTAGGATGGTGAAGGTGAATACGATGAAAGCAAAGTGGATGTGGGTCGTCTACTAAGCGCCTGCCGAGATGAATACTTTGACAAATGACATTAAAAATTAAAACTGTCGAGCTTAAATGTTCAGCAATACACCGAGGTGCAATGAGCCTTGATATAAGGCGTCAGGGAAGTAAAATATTTTTCGTTCACTTGGGTCCTTTTGATATATAAATCCTGTGAAAACGTATGCTTGGCGTAATCCACAATAGCGGAGTTTAGGTAACAAAACGCTGGGAGCTAAGAGCGACATTTAATCGTTTTTTGAATATATATCCAAGATATGGGAGGCTTCCCACTGGCTCCGGGATTGTTTTCCAGGATCGGCAAACGCAAAAGGAAGAGTAATTGCGTCGACACTATAAACGGCCGTATTGTTCCTTCAATATTAAGCAGTTAACCCTGCGCTGTGTGCTGTGGCTAAGTTTTAGCAAGGGGCGGCAGAAGTAGTTGGGGTCACTCAATATCTGCTATGCTAATATGAGACAGCCCAGCAGCCCTCGCTAGCGTCCGCTTAAAATTCTCATCAACTTCAGCATTCGTTGGTAAGAGTGCTAACGCACGCCCTTTATATTCTTTGTTGCTCTTCGTTGTGTTGTTTCTAACGCCTCTAGGTCGCGCTTGAGTCAAGGTTGCCAAGCATGGATGACGTATTTTACATGCGGGCGCATGTAGGCATTGCGCATCATTGAGGTGTTTGATTGGCCAAATCTTCCGAATGCCTTGCGCAGCATGCCGATCTGCTGGTTGTCACGTTGCTCAGATACTTTAGTCTGTTTTGAACAGTTTAAGTTGCTCTGTACTATTGCACCAAATGCACATTCCTAAGAGCTGGTCTGCGCTCCGTTTGTCTCAAAAATATATGTGTAGTTTTGTAAATGGCGTGATGGCGAGACGCGACATTTGTCTATGTTGAAAGGCAGGGGCGTTTAAAACGGACCAATTCGACAACGTGTTAAGATCGCACTGGAGCGGTTCGTGCTCCTTCGGTCCGCTGATGACTCATCATATCATGCTACCGTCAGATAAATTTAGAAACCGGACGCAATTGCTCTCGCCAAATCGTCATTGAACACCAAGAATCGATGAAATCCAAACACCGTGTCTTTTGTTCCAGCGCACACCACAACCATTGCATCAGACAATGATTTTCGTACTCTCATCTCTAGTCATCGTTTGTTTATAAAATTGTTAATCAAACGCAGGACTGAGTCGACAATATCGTATTTCCAAAGCTTCTGAAGCAGAATTCCATGGCTTAAGAAATCAAACGCGTTTGTGAATTCCAGCTATATGATAGCTACGCCTGCTCTACCATCAACTGTTTCAGTCAACTATTACGTGCAATTAATGGGTTAGTAATACATGAAAAGCTTTTGATGAAAAGCAATGTTGCTCTGGGCAATTAATTTGTGGCTTTTTAGACAATGCGTCAGCGCATCTGCTAGGATTGATTCCACAAAGTTGGATAGCACAGGAAGTTGTGTCATTAGACGGTAGTTAGTAGGGGCAGTGAAGCTACTTCCTTTGTGAAAAAGAGTTATGCCCCATCGCTTCCACACTGGTGGAACATGGATCTCTTCTAAAGATCGCTGATAGTAAATAAGCAGTGGGAACGCAAGACACTAGCTACCTTTAGCAGAAGCTTTGCTCGGATGTTGTGGACTACTAGAGAATTGTGGCTAAGCAAGGGTAACAAGTTCTTCAGCGCAGCTTTTGCAGCGGAGGTGATGTTGTCAAAACCCGACGGTGGAGTAATAGAATGAAGGAGGAGATTTAGGCTCGTTACCTGCTGGAAGGTTTAAGGTAATGAAGCGGTAGGAGGTCGGCTGCTTTTAGTACTGATTGCGGACATCCATCAGCTGTGACTAGTGCTGGAATCCCCCGGTTCACCTTCCTAAGGCTGTTAACGTGTTTGTTCTACGTGTATCCTCTTCGTCAACTGGATGTGCTTGACCCTGTCAATGATATTATGCAACGGTAAAAACAAGGTTAAAGTTCCCGTCTTTCTGTATCCAGCAATTATTCTTCTGTGTTTCCGGCCTGACTTAACGCACGATTGAGTCTTTTTGCCACAAGTGTGATACCCCTGTCTTGGGGAATAAGGATAGCAATAGCCTGATGAACCCGATGGTAGAGATAATCCAAGGCAGTTCACAGTTGGAGCGAAAGATGCGTCCCAATCGAATGATCGGATAAATTGTTGACATTGCTTCCAGTTTATCCTATGGGTTGCATATTGTGGAATAAAGGCGTGTTTGATGGCCAATTTAACGCAGAAAGTGCGTCGTACTATTTTGTGCGTTCCTACCACAGTGATTATTTAATACCTCTGGGGGTACTTTTGTGACCCCCAACGCTAATATTGTAGCGAGAACGACACGGTAGGGGAGAACGCTGTTTATTGCACGCCGAGAAGTTTACACACATGTCCCACGCACACACATAAATATAGCCGCGTTTCCCCACTTACGACGCACCACGTTCCGCCGCGTGAAGTGGTGTCCACTAAGCGCCATTTGGCTGATCCGACATGGACATTGAATGTCCCGTTTTCCGCCCACATTTCTGCTCCCTTGCGTCGCAGCCTATCCAGACTGGATTCGTACCAAAGCTCTCGACTTGCTTGCTCGGGGCTGTGTTGCTCTGGTCCGGCCGATTTCTGGGGCCGTAGATACCGGCATATCTCTTGGGAAAATCGGGCTCCCTTTCATGTCGCCTCTTGTTCTTTCCGGCGTGGCCGCGGTATCGTTTGTCGCTGACGACCCATTCCCGGATTGCATCGTAGGGCCACGAGCTGGGTTGACCATTCCCGTTCCCATTCTCCGCGTTAGTTCCCATCTCCTGCTGCTTCCGGGGCATTTCCGTGTGAACTGAGATCCGCGCCCCTACACCCGCCCCCTCTCGAAAACCTGTTTCCCTCGTATACCATGGGCGTAGAAGTGATGCGTTTACCCAGCGTTTCACCACCCGTTGTCGACACGGCAGCTCGTCCCTTTTTGGTCGATCACTGTATAGGGACCTTTCCAGCGTTGGGTTGAACTTGCTCGCGCCGGGTCCTTTGTGTGACGGTGGATCGTTATTGCGTAGCTTGACTTGGTCTCCTGGGTTGAATGGTCTCCATTTATCTGCCGCATATCTCGCATCATAGTTCCGCTTGTTGCGTAATTGCCGAGCCCTCGTCTCCCTTCTAGCTGTTGTTGTCAGCCTTCGGTGTTGTAGGGCTGGATGTTCGCGCTCGCTGTCGATTGCCAAATAGGTGTCGATTGCAATCCTTGGTTCTCTGCCGAATTGCAATTCAAACGGTGAAACCTTGGTGCTTGATTGCATGCTGGTTCGATAAGCCAGCAGCACCTCCGGTAACGCTTCCTCCCACGGTACCTTTGTGCAGTTCATGCCATGGTTTCATAGTTCGGTTAAACCGTTCTGTCATCCCGTTGGTCTGCGGGTGGTAAGGCGAAGTGCGTTTTCTCCGGATGCCCCATTTGGCCAGCATGGCCTGGAACGCTTTTGATTCAAAGCACGGACCTTGGTCGGTGATAACGCTGTGCGGTATTCCAATACCTCGCCGGTACGTTGAATTCGAACGCCTGTGCCACGGTCTCGCCTGTTTGATCTTTAATTGGTATCGCGCTTCGACCCAACGAGTGAAATGATCAATCATCACCAGGATGTAGGCGTTACCCGATCGGCTCGAGCGGCAGCGGTCCAAATATATCTAGTCCCCAGCAGTGTAGTGTCTCGCTGATTTCAATCGACTTCATTGGCGGTCTGGGTGCATCCATCTCACGGCTTGTTTTGACAGTTCGGGCACCCCCGGATATATACCGCAACGTCCCTCCTCATGGTTGGCCAGAAAACTCGTCTCCGCAGCAAGTCAAAAACTCTCTCAAATCCCATGTGTGCGCTGTCATGGACCATTTGAATCACCCGCTCCCGCTGACTTTGTGGGATAAAAGGAAGTCTCATTCCGTTTGTCTGCACGCAGCAAATTACCGTTTACTGTGCACAGCCTGTCCCAGATCCCGACGAGATCCTCCATTTCCCCCGATGTGGCATTCGGTTTGGTACCCAATTGTAAATGGCTACACAGCGACTGCACCAGTTCATCCTTCCTTTGACTTTCGAGTAGCGTGTCCCTCCCAACTGTGACTGCACCCACCGGTATCGCAGGTGTCAGGTATGACGTCGTCCAACAACGGGTCGCGACAGCATATCCGGTAGCACATTCTTCGTCCCATCCACGTGTCCGATGGTGAAGGTAAATTCTTGAAGTCGATATGCCCATCGTGCAAGACGTCCTCGCGGATCCTTCGTTGTCATCAACCATGAGAGCGGTTTGTGGTCCGTCAAGACATGGAATTCATTCGCCAACAGGTATGTCCTCCACTTCTCCAGCGCCCACACCATAGCTAGACATTCCTTCTCTGTTGTTGAGTACTTCTGTTCGGCACTCGTCAGCACTCGACTGGCATATTCTACGACCCCCGATGGCTGGGAAAGTACCGCACCGATTGCGACGTCGCTAGCATCAACTGCCACCGTAAATTTTTCACTCGGATTGGGTAACCGCAAGCACTTTGGAGATTCCGCCATGCATGTTTTGATGTGATTGAATGCTCCCTCTGCCTCGGTTGACCACATGAATGGCTGATCCTTCTGCAGCAACTTCAATAATGGACTGATGGTCTCTGCAAAGTGAGGGACGAATTTTGAATCATATGCCACAACTCCCAGGAAGGAACGAAGCTGGCGTTTGGATTTGGGGGCTGGAAAATTCTGGATCGTTTCCCGTTTCTCTGGCAGCGGTTGGATTTCACCGTTCCCCCCGATGTGACCCAAGCACACGATCGACCTCTGGGCTATCTGTGATTTCTTCCGGCTAAGCTTCAAACCGGCTTCCTCCAGTCGTTGTAGTACGGCCGCGAGTCTGCTACCATGCTCATGTTCGGTTTCGGAGAATATCACGAGGTCGTCTCCGTAAACTACCACTCCTTGGAGGTTTTCCAAAATCATTAGCAGCAGTCGTCTGAATGTGGCGGGGGCATTGCACAACCCAAATGGCATTCTCAAAAATTCGTACTGCTGACCGTTTACACTAAAAGCTGTTTTGTGACGATCCTCCTCTGCAATGGGCAACTGCCAATATCCTGAGCGGAGGTCTATTAACGAGATCAGCTTGGCGTTGTGCAGACTGGAAAAAATTTCCTCCATCTGTGGCATCGGAAACGCATCCTTCACAGTTACTTTGTTCAGCTCTCTGAAATCAATGCAGAATCGGTATGTACCGTCAGCTTTCCTTGTCAACAACACTGGCGACGAATACGGGCTGCTTGCGCGCCGAATAATGCCTTTTGCCTCCATCTCTGCCACTTGCCTCTGCACCTCAGGTAGGATCTTTGGCGGAATTCTCCTGAATATTGGTTTACATCGTCCCCCTGGGACCAGCGGTATCCGATGTTCCATCCAGTTACAGAAGCCGTATTCGTCATTCGCGTCCGTGAACAAGTGCGCGTACCTCCCTAACTTTTCCCGTATTGTACGACTTGAGCAATTTGGCAAAACAGATACGGCCCCAACTCGAGCACTTTTTCCTGCGTTAAGGTTGATTGCTTCGCCGCCCAGGAAAATCACATCCTTTCCCAGATCAATTCTAGCGCCCAGTCGTTTTAGGATATCATTACCGATTATTGTTTCCGTTTCACCCTCCACGACGAACATTAAATGGCTAATACACGTCTCTCCTATTCTCAATTGTAACCGTTGCACGCCTGCTACCTTTAACTGATGGCCTCCGACCGTTTGCAACGAGACTGACGATTGGTCTAAGGGAACCGCATCACATCTTTTTGTAATTGACGCCCCCGCCCCTGTATCTACTACCGCTCGAACTGGTATCCCCTGAATTATGACGTCTACCACAGGCACCCTCCACTTATTAGGAATGAATAAGGAAAAACAATGAGAAAGGTTTGCGTTCGTACAGTATCTAGCCAGATGGCCACTGCGGTTGCACCGAAAACAGCGACGGCCATTTCGGCTTCCGTAGACATTGTGTTGCGTTTCCATCCTTGGTGTATTTCCCGACAATAAACTCTGCACCATCTGTGTCAGTTGGTCCACCTTGCGTTCAAGTTCCGACGGTTTGATTCTGGCCATGGTCAACGGCTCCGCCAAACTCTGCGCCACTGTCACAAGCTCCTCCGCTTTGATCACCCCGACCATCGATGCCAGCTTCACTTGATCCTGGAGGGCTTTCGGCAGGCTCTGAATCAATTGTCCTTTCAATAGTCTTTCTTTGGCGGCCGCATCTAATTCGGGTAGCCCAATCGTCAAGTTCCTATCCAGTTGCTGAAAAAATGTCATCAAATCGTCCTGTTCTTCCCATTTTGCTGAGTGAAATTTTTCCAGGGCCTTCTGTCGGTCTATCTCCTTTGCAAACTCCGCGCACAACGCTGCCTTTACTTCGTTAAACGAGCACCCAGCTTTCGACTTCCGCGCCAGCAGGTACGTCGCTTTTGCTCTTCCGGATAACAGCGTGCCCAAGGCCGTAAGCAGGTTTGCATCCCCTGTAAGTCCGTTGCAAGCCGCGATCCCTTCGAACTCATCCAACCAAGCCTCCGCGTCTCCCCCCGAAAATTGAGCAGGCCACGGCACTTTCATCCTGGTCACGGCACCAGTGTAGCGAGAACGACACGGTAGGGGAGAACGCTGTTTATTGCACGCCGAGAGGTTTACACACATGTCCCACGCACACACATAAATATAGCCGCGTTTCCCACTTACGACGCACCACGTTCCGCCGCGTGAAGTGGTGTCCACTAAGCGCCATTTGGCTGATCCGACATGGACATTGAATGTCCCGTTTTCCGCCCACATTTCTGCTCCCTTGCGTCGCAGCCTATCCAGACTGGATTCGTACCAAAGCTCTCGACTTGCTTGCTCGGGGCTGTGTTGCTCTGGTCCGGCCGATTTCTGGGGCCGTAGATACCGGCATATCTCTTGGGAAAATCGGGCTCCCTTTCATGTCGCCTCTTGTTCTTTCCGGCGTGGCCGCGGTATCGTTTGTCGCTGACGACCCATTCCCGGATTGCATCGTAGGCCACGAGCTGGGTTGACCATTCCCGTTCCCATTCTCCGCGTTAGTTCCCATCTCCTGCTGCTTCCGGGGCATTTCCGTGTGAACTGAGATCCGCGCCCCTACAATATCAGGTCGAGTATACTGGTCGCTCTTGTTGGCTCAGTTACCCGCAGTACTCAATACCAATTCTGAGAGAGGAAAGAAATACTGTATATGTAGACGAGGATTTTCGAGAGGAACAGTTACTGTTTGGTAGGTTAAAATCACCGGCAATTATCTTCTGTCTGTGTGGCATCTCAGCAGCAAACTCGAAAGCTGACGTGATGATGGTGACAATTGCTTTTGACGCAGTTCGAGGGTTGTAAAGACATCCGAGTAGAATGTGAGAACCGGTTCCTGAGACTGACAACCAAAGAGATTAGGGTATGTTTGTTGGCTGTGGATGATCAAAAAGCACTGCTACAAATGTCCAGTGTAGGTACATCATACATACACCTCCTTTATCTGTGCTGCGATATTTTCGTAACAGCTGATAATTAGGAAGCATTAAGGTAGAGTCGAATGTAGCAGGAGAGCACCAGGTTTCAGTAACTAGGATTGCTTGTAGGTCTTTGGTATGTGCAAGCATGTCTGGGAAGTACAATTTGTTGTTAATAGATCTAGCACTAAGTAGAAGTATAGAAAACGTACTGTTGGGTGTGGGGTCAGCATGTTGTAGTCAGGTGTTATGGAGGCAAAATTATGAGTGGGAGTACTGGAGTTTAGTGTATTCTCAACAGGCGCAATGATATGTATAATATGTCATGTGGTTGCCGATACTCCTGTGGACATGGTGGTAGAGGGAGCAAGTCCGTCCATGGAATTCATGGCTAAAACATGGCCTTAAAGCAGTGGAGCAGCCTTAACCTCTGGTATTCAAATACATCAATGCAATGCGCAATCTCCCATGCGAGCAGTGGTCGAAACAATTGGGACTGGCTTTTCTACATTATTGTATTTACTGCCCATGGGGGTTCTTCGGGCGTTAAGTTCAGATTGCGACGCGGCTGCGTGGCCCTTGAAAGTCAGCTCTTCTTAATGTTTAGAAGTTAATAGAACTTTGCTGAACAGTTAATTCAATTCAGTTGATTCACGGGTGTCAAGATTGTGGAGGTAGTAGTTAGTAGGAGTTTGCATAGATGACATTGCATTATCATCAGAACAGTGGTAACCGAGGTCCTTAGCATATAAGATGAGCTGTCGAGATCCACTTCAAAGTGCACAGCTGCCACATTACATAAGATTGTTTGAGCTTTGATCTGAGAACAATCAACCAAAATAGCCCTTGGAGCTGGTGATTGTAACGAAAGTTCACTAACGGATCTTTGTTGAGGTGTGCGATCTGATTTAAGCAATAGGTCTTTGAATTGGTTCCACTGGGCTAGCAGGAGCTAATTACACAACAATCGGTCCACGGATTCCTCAGTTGAAAATTTAACATCGGTCGGTCAGCAGAGTTTGGGTGATTTCTTTTTCAGACCAAAGCAGTTGCATACACTCTCTAATATTTCCATACTATAATATTTCAGGTACTTCTGGACCCATTCGTATACTTCGCGATTTCGTCGGCAGTGTAGCAAAGTATTACGGAGCGCATCAGTAGAGGTAGGTACCAATATCAATGTATCGCGTGCACCATCCGCTTCATCAAAACGTACTTAGCCTGCTTTGTTGAGTGCCTACCTTATTCTCTCACTTACATTAGGCCGATTGCAGCTCTCGGCTAGCATAAAATCAGTGTGCATCCATTATACCTTATTTGAGCGTTTTCTATCACAACAAAAGTTCACGCAAAAGTGAAGGAGGGTCTTTATACTCTGCAAGTAATCCACTAAACCCTGACGATGTTTGAATTGCGGCTGTGTGTTATAAACCAAATGGGATCCAACACTGACAAAATTGATGGGCCCATTCAGTTCAATAAAAGTCAACCTTAATTGTGGTGTCCCAACTGTAATCCAATGTTACTGGGCAGATCATTTTAAAGTAGTTTAATAAACTTGCGAATCTGATGCTCTGAAGCCCAGTAACGCGTAGGCCAGCCTACACTGGTTATGATTGGCGTGTGCGTCAGAGTTGACTAATTCTCTCTAGGTTTTTGTCATTTTGCACCTTTCCCCCAACTTTGGTCTCCACATTCCTCATGGTTTATTTCCTTGCGCGTTGTCAGTCCTCATGTGCGATCGCGGTCCACTGGGACAATTGGGCTAACACGGTCAGTTACCCCATTGTTCAGAGGTTACAAGCATTCCCATTTTTCCGTATTCGGGTCACATCCGTGTGCATCTTTTGAGTACATAACACCTCGTTCGGTTCTTTCATGTATTTCACATTATTCGTTTATTCTGTACTATAAACCTGTTTGAACCAACTATCTTGCGAGATTATGCCTCCTAGTTTTGCGAAGTTTCTGCTGATTTCCGCTTGATTATCTGCCTGATAACTTTTTCATATCGTATTTGGTGCATATCAGTGAACAATGATTTATCACGGGTAAAAAACTATGGGCTTGACAACTGTCGTAGGAAATGCATCCCACTGTAGTTCACATGCAATATGATTAATTCACCATTTGATTGATCATAATCACCTGTGAGTTACTAGCTGCTAACCCATCTGTATTTTCATCTAACTGAATCAAGTTGAGACCAAGTGGAGGGCATAGTGAAGCACTTCTCTGTGAATGGATTGCGGCGCGCAATTGAGAAATATGGACCACAATTTCTTTTGCTTTATTTTTGATACAAGGTTTTTCAGTAGGACAGTATTTGAGACAGATAACTATTACGTATCGCTCTTTCTCAACGCTGCAGCCCATAACCGGTCTGGTTCTCCTTCGAACTCATCAGAGAGATATGGTAACAACGTGACTCGAACTGGGGACTTTGGGCTACCAGCTGACATGTTTGCCTCTAAGCGACCGAGTCACGAGAGGCGATTGGCACAACTACTAATGACCACATATTGCGAGCGGGTGACACTCAAAATTTTTCTTCGTCAGTTAGGGTACCAGCTAGAAATACATCGAAGTGAAGAGCAGCTCACATTGAGATTCACCGTCGCACTCTATTCATAAGAAGCGTTCTTCAAAAGGAACCCTCCAATGAGCCTGTAACCATTTGATACAAGTTCCCCACTGCTATCCGGTGGTTTAGGCGTAGAGGCTTAAACTGACATCCCAAAGATTCCTTTTTCGAGTGAAGTCCTGCTACTAGAAGGGAGTAACTAGATGTGAAACCCGTTATGGAGTATGTGATGTCAAACCTGGGGAACACCCTAATAGTTAACAAGGTTCAGCTAGCCTATAATGACGCAACTGGGTACAGCTCTGGGGTGGAACCAAGGTTTTGGCCGATTTGCTTCTACGCAGTCTTTCGCGTACTTGTGTACTGTCAGAATTAACCATGCTGCCGCAACGTTGAGGACCCTGTAGATTCTACTTAATTGCATTTTTGCATTGTCCCACGACAAGCTCGGTGTGCGAACACTCTGTATCGCGATGCAGCTGTCAGTAATGCAAGGCACAGCTGACGTACGATCTGTGATCAGTTCTAAGAGGACTCATTTGGACTGCTAGCTGTGAACGAAATTAGCAAAGGAGATGGTGACGCCTAATTCGTACGTGTCCCGCTTGTTGACATGACCAGAGAGTGGGCAACCAGAGTGAGTAACACGTCTCGAGTTTTCGCGAGACAGACGGTCTTGTCTTCTGCGGTATGAATCAATCACTCGGCGGGTTTTGGTCAATAGTTCAGAACCGATACTTGGCTTTCATTACTTTTTCAACGGTATATTCAGTACTTTGCACAAGCTACCTGAGGCCCTGATTTTTAACGCACTACAGTTACTGCTTTGTCTAAAAAAGCAACCGAGACTGACCTAAAACTTGTTAGTCGGATCAGTTTAGTTGGTCAGATATGTTCTGTGTATCAAGTTGTAGTGGTGTTTATCACAACTGGGCTCTAACCGCAAGTACGTATTTCAACTCGTAGCGAATAAGCAAGAAGGCGCATCAGTCTGGCGCACAGTGTACTGAACACTTAACGGTTTACATGTGAGCACGGAACGTTAGGGTGTGTCCTTGAGTGCGTCTGTGCGTGCTTATCTACGTGTGTGTGTAGGGCCAATCAGGTTCACGGTCATAGTGAGCGATCATTGATTGAACACGTAACAGTCCTCCCTGTTTTGGCTGACGTTACAGTCATGGCTGAAAACGTTCGATCGGTTTGCGAATCCGGGTCGATCGGCGTAATTGAGTTTCCCCTGTTGTTCTGTGTTCGTCGTGCTCTGCAGCTTGCTCTGCGATCTCCGAGTGTGACTGACTCCCGGCAGGTGTGTCAGTGCTCCTGGGGCGTACATGATCTGAGTGCCGGCGAACAACCCGGCCGTCCGGAAGCTGCAAATCGTTTTGACTTCCTGAAGAATCGAGCACAGTCGCCGGCTGCCAACATTGTTTATGCGGTAGCCTGGTGTAAACAGGTTGATGGTCCTGAAATGTAACTTCCGGCTTTGATTCCTCTGAAGACACAAACTTTTTCTGACGCTCCTGTACTTCAACACGCGGGTTCGGGAACAACAAATGAAGCCTCGTTCTCAGATTTCTGCCGAACATCAATTCCGCCGGGGATTTCCCGGTAGCCTCAGTGGGTGTAGAACGGTAGGAGAATAGGAACCGATCCAGTTTTGTTCGTAATGTTCCCGTTCGCTGCTTTAGTAAGCCTTGTTTCACAGTTTGTACTGCACGCTCCGCTAATCCGTTTGATGCTGGTTGATACGGGGCTGATTTAACGTGTTGGATTCTGTTGTTGGCGACAAATGTACCAAATTCGGCACTGGTAAAAGGCGAACCATTGTCTGTACAAATGGTTTCCGGAATGCCAAACGTAGCGAAGGACGAGCGCATTTTAGTGATGGTGGATTCAGCTGTCGCCGGAGTAAATGGATGTACGTCAATCCACTTAGAATGTGCATCAATAAGTAGAAGAAACATGGTCCCGTCGATCGGTCCGAAGTAGTCGGCGTGGATACGCTGCCAGGGCTTGCCGGGCCAACGCCAAGGGTGTATTGGACCTGGCGCCTTGCTCCGCTGATACGCCTGCCAAATATCGCAATTCTTCAGTAAGTTCTCTATGTCTGAGTCGATGTTGGGCCACCAGCAGTACCCTCTCGCTAGTGCCTTCATCCTCGCCACACCTGGATGAGCATCATGGAGCTCTTTAAGTATCTGTGAACGTGCCTTGGTGGGAGGGACTAGACGAGAGCCTCAAAAAACACAGCCGTCGAATAGACTCAGTTCGTTCTTCCGAATCATAAACGTTTGTAATTCAACTGTCCCTTCAGGAGGCCAACCCATGTTCAAAATGCGTTTCACCATTGATAGCACGGGGTCTCGATCCGTCCATTGACGGGTTGTTGAACTCCGTATCGGTGTTGTGTCTACATGTTGCATTAGATTAACCAGTTCAAACGGAGGGTCGTGTTCATGTGCAGTTTCCGTGATCGGCAGACGGCTGAGTGCATCAGCTGTGCAGTTGCTGACGCCGGTAATATAAACAATCTTGTAGCTGTAAGCACTCAAGGTTACAGCCCATCTTTGCATCCTCAGTGATGCCATTTGTTGTATACTTTTGGTTTCCCCAAACAAGGATATCAATGGTTTGTGGTCTGTATGAAGCCCGAAAACGTTTCCCCATAAATACTGGTGAAATCTCTTAACTCCGAAGATAACGGCTAGCGCTTCCCTGTCCAGTTGTGAGTAGTTCTTCTCCGCCGTCTGTAAGGTGCGCGATGCATATGCTATGGGACGTAAAGAACCATCGTCCATGCGGTGGCACAGGACAGCCCCGACCCCCCAAGGGGACGCGTCGCACTGAAGTATGAGTGGCTTGTTATAGTCATAATGGACTAACGTTGGTGGCGAAGCAAGAGCTAGTTTTGCTTTATTGAAGGCATTTTTTGACGGGAACCCCAACACCACGATGCATTTTTGTGTAACAGCTCATTTAATGGTGATAGAACCGTCGATGCATTAGGCAGGAAACGGCGATAGTGAGATAGCATTCCTAAGAACGAACGGAGTTCATCACAACTCTTTGGCTCTGGGCTTTCTAAAATAGGTTTAACTTGTCATTTAAAACATGCAAACCGTGTTTATCAAGCCGGTATCCAAGGTAACAAACGGAAGGTGAAAGGAACTCACATTTAGACCTTTTCAATCTGAATCCACTTCGCTCCAAACGCTCGAGCACGACCGCGAGTGTTCGAAGATGCTCTGTATCCGAGCGTCCAGAGATAAGAATATCATCCAGATAAGCACACGCCAATGGAATGTCCTTCACTAGGTCGTCAATAATTCTCTGAAATATTCCGGGGGCGGAATTAATGCCAAAAGGTAAACGAGTATATTGAAATAGTCCCATGTGCGTGGTGATGGTAGTAAGTTTTCTCGAAGGTTCATCGAGCTCTATCTGCGAGTATGCATGACTCAGATCGAGTTTGGTAAACTTTTCACCACCAGCTAGTGTTGCGTACAAGTCATCAATACGTGGCAAGGGGTACCTGACCAGCATGGATGCTTGATTTATGGTTATCTTGTAGTCACCACAAATCCGTACGGAGCCGTCCGGTTTGGTTACTGGCACAATTGGAGTTCCGCAGTCAGAAAAGTGTACAGGAGTAATAATACCTTGAGTCTGTAGGCGGTTTAGTTCCTCTTCAACTTTAGGCCTCATAGCGTATGGTAGTGTGCGCGCCTTAATGAATTTTGGTCGAGCGCCTTCCTTTAGTTTTATCGCAGCCTGAAATTCTTTCAACTTCCCAAGCTCCTCGGAAAAGCAGCTGAATGTTGTTTAAGTAATGTTTCAAGTCCGGAGATCTCGGTGACTAATTTTACCACATTCATTGTATCCGGGAAAGCACGTATCCAGTCTCTTCCAAGCAGATTTGGACGATCCCCGGGGATCACATATACAGGAAGTGTGCGTAATTTGTCGCCATACTGTGCCTTCACGAAGCATTTACCAAGGACACGTATAGGTTCACCGGTGTATGTGCGAAGAACAGAATTGCAAGCGGATAAGTTCGGGAGCGTTTTACAGCGTTTTCCCGGATTATCGTCACGGATGCTCCTGTATCGATTTCCATCTGTACCTTTTGTCCTTCAATGTAAAGCTCTAGAGTGTATGGCGCCAGCTGCATGCTAGAAACGGAATTAAGCCAAATGGAATGTAATCCAGGGTCACTACCATCAGACTCGTTCACAGTTTTAATTGGGTTTGCTCCTCGACAAGCCACACCTGAACGTCGCTTGACCGATCTACACACTTGCGCCAGGTGGCCCACCTTCCCGCAGCTTCGACATACTGTCTTCGGATGCCGGCAGTCGGATGGACAACTGTGCTGCTCACCACAACGGTAGCACACAAACAAATTGACGCCAGGGGGTGGCTTTGGTTTTGGTGTGGTGTTAATCAATCGCAGCTCATCTGAAGAGTCCTTCAGCGTAAATGTTGCGTGTTATTGTGTAAGGTGTTCCCTCTGCCGGGCAATCGAGCAGGCCGTCTCCCAGGTCAGTGAACAATCATCTTGTGAAAGGAGCTTCTGCCGCGTGCTCTGGCCTGAGATTCCGGCTATCAAACATTGGAGTAACATGGTCTCTTCAAATCTCGTTGGATCGACTTCATTGTATTTACAATCAGGTGCTGCTTGTAGTACACGAGCGATGAACTCGTTCACATTCTCATCTGGTTTCTGGCAGAGTTTCGAGAAGTAGTATCTAGCCGTAAAAACATTCTGACGAGCACCCCAAAGAGCACTGAAGGTTTCCAAAGCGCCGGTTATCGTAGAAGAGATTTGATCAATACGAAGTGCATCGAAATACCTTTGACCCTCATCACCCAGAAACTGTCTCAAGAGCTTCACTTTGTTTTTCTCAGTAAGAGATACTGCTGGATTCAAGATTGGAAGCAATTCCAAGTAATCCGTAAAGGTTTTCCGCCATCTATGCCACGAGTCCAGGGAAGGTTTGTCGGTAGAGCACGACCAGAAGACTGGTGGAGTATTTGTCATGGACATGTTGACCTCGTCGCCAGATATCACAACTGGACTCTAACCGCAAGTACGTATTTCAACTCGTAGCGAATAAGCAAGAAGACGCGTCAGTCTGGCGCACAGTGTACTAAACACTTAACGGTTTACATGAGAGCACGGAACGTTAGGGTGTGTCCTTGAGTGCGTCTGTGCGTGCTTATCTACGTGTGTGTGTAGGGCCAAGCAGGTTCACGGTCATAGTGAGCGATCATTGATTGAACACGTAACAGTGTTAATTACTGTGACATGCACAACTTAACAACCAAAAAGACCATAAACCATCAAAAACTGCAAACAGAAAATTGAGGGATACGGTGCAATTAAGGAGAGCAAACTAACAGTATAGAGCAGGGACGCGACGGAACTCCTGCTTGTATTACGCTTCATGAGCCTTACAAGTACGGACATAGCAGACCCCGAAGTATGGGTTTAAGCGACTTGAATCCAAGATGGCAACAAATTCTCCAAGCCAAATGTTTCACTTTTGTTCTTCATACCATTGGCTGACCGAAACTGGGACTCATCCGAAATGTTGCACTTCGTTAAGCTAGATCAAGATGGAAGGACTACTAGTCTACAAAAGAAAAAGCCAAGTCAGTGTTCGCGGTTCAAATGCACAAGGTATAGGTTGCCTAACATAAACCAGCAGATGTCAGTAGTACTTACTCTCTGGTCCCACCGTGCTTAAGGGACAATCCTCCATCAATGTCTCTGAGGTGTACTTGTCAAGTCTCTAAGCGATGCAGCGCTACCAGGAGCACAAAATCTGTTCAGAATGTGTGAAGCGCACTAACTCCCCTCAATTTTTTCTTAAATAGATTACACTGTGCAACATTATTTTTATAATAGAAATGAGCTAAGATGCTCCTAGTGGTAGCAAGTGAACTGATTACCAAAATGCAAACCAGATGTTCCTATCACGACGGGTTTTTTAATTACAACTTTTCATTTCAGCTAAGCATTACGTTCCATGCAACGAATGCTCGCCTGTGATTGGCCCATTGGCTCCCTGTAACCGTATAAAAGAAGTGATCTCGGTCATGGTATCCACCTGATACCCAAGGTCGATTTGGAGCTGTGTTTCCTTACTTCATCTTCTGATCGTGGCTGACAGACGCTGCAGTACCAATGATCGAAATGATTTTTGTTACCTCTGTGGTCAGTTTACCACAAACTCGCAGTGCGAACCCATTTCTTCACTAATGAATTCTGCCTACCACGTACATTTCAGCATAAAACTGGGGGATCAGGATAAGCAGTGGACGTCGCATATTGTTTGTGTCTAGTGTAACCTTCGTCAGACTCAGTGGCTCAAGGGCAAAGGCTAGATGTCATTTGCAATCCCCAGGGTGTGGAAGGAGCCGAAGGATCACACGACAGACAGCTACTTCTGCCTAACCAGTGTCATTGGAATCTCCAACCGAAACAAGAAAAACTTATGTTACTCCTATCTTCCATCAGATATTCGACCGGTTTCTCATAATTGCACCTTACACTTCCAGTGCCTTCAGTGAACCTATCACTGATGATGACTGGTGATTCCGCATCTTTAACTTCCCCTGATTCTAACATCTGTGAAAACTTTGCAGCTCATGTTATCAACCCACATCTGATTGAACAATCAGAGCTGAATGACTTGGTACTTGAGCTGGGCTTGCCTAAAGACAAGGCCGAGTTACTGACATCTCGGCTGCAGCAGTGGCACTTAGTTACTGCTAACACTAAGGTTACTGTACGCGGGAAGCGAAGTGTTAAATTGTCCGGTTTCTATGACACGAGAAAAACCTTTCGGTATTGTTCCGAATTGGAAAGACTGATGAAGACGCTTGGCCTGAGCCGTATCAGTGATGCATAGCGCTTGTTCGTTGACTCCTCCAAGAGTAGTCTTGAGGCCATACTGCTCCACCATGAAAATATGTACCCAACTGTGCCGCTGATTTATGTCGCCGAAATGAAGGAGACTTATGAATGCATGCAACAGATACTCATTGCATTGAACTACGATAAGTACGGTTGGAACCTCTGTGTTGACTTGTAAGTTATTGGACTCCTAATGGGTATGCAAGGTGGCTTTACAAAACGTTGCTGTTTCTGGTGCTTATAGGACAGTAGAGCAACTCAACGGCACTACACAATCGAAAAGGGACCAGAGAGGACTGTGGATACTGCAGGAAAAATGAGGGTAAAGCATACCCATCTTGTGCAAACCTGATGATATCTAGCTACTGCCCCTGCATATCAAGCTTGGTTTGATTAAAAACTTCATCAAAGCCCTCAAGCGAGATGGTTTTGGGTCCCAATACCTGAAACAGGTGTTTCCAAAGTTGGTGTAATGCATCGTCTTTTTTTTTTAAAACATGTAGGGTTGTCGCAGAAATGACAAAACTCGAGAGAGCGTTCTAGGGATGACAAATTCGAAGAGAAAATTAGTTCTGGCGGCATTCCAGCCGACTGTTTTGCCTAGCCAGTTATAGCTTGTGACCCCTCAACATTTTGCTGCGGCCAAATTTCAGGAGATGGCCGCAAACGTGACCGGGGTTTCGCACGATCTGGCACTCCAGAATGTGGTCGCCCCGTAGACGACAATAACTTCCGCTGTACGCTCCTAACGTTTTCAGTCGCAGATGTTACCGCGGATGGGACATTCTCTCCACATTTTTGGATGGCCTTCGATGTGCGTTTTACCCAAGTTTTCCAGACTTGAATCGATTACTCCACCCTGGTCCTCACATACGAATTGAACATTTATGGGAAGATGGTGAGCTCGAACCTCCTGAATGCCCTCTATAAAAGCCCAACATGTGGGTTAGCGGTTTTAGAAGCCTTCAAACACTGCGCCGAACAGCCGAAGTCGTCTTACAACACCAGCCCAAAATCGACCTTTGGTGAGCTGGTTTTCAGCGTGTGATCCCTAAGCTTGTGTGTATAAATGAATTTGTGGGATACATTTATAGTTGTGCATTGTCTGCGTTAAACGGAAATAGATTTGCCTTTGAACATTCAACGGCGCGGTCTAAGTCTTTTCGCGGCACATCGTGATCGTCCTGACAACCGATCGCTTGCCATACCTTGAGGTGATTGTCATAAAGCAGAAATTTTGACTCGATGATACGCGCGAGGTCGTTGATGAAGACCAGGAAGGCGTATAAGCCTAAGACAGACCTCTATGGAACACCGCAGTCCACGTCAATGGAATCAGAAAATGAACCCCAAACCTGAACCAGAAGCTGCCGCTGAAGGAAGGAGTTTCCGATCCATCCAAGGACCGGGTCACCAATTCTGCATGGAAACAGCTATTGGAGAAAAATTCGGTGGTTTAAGCGGTCGAAGGCTTTAGAAAAGACGAGGTAAGTGACATTAGTGCCTTTCCCTCTGTCGGCTATTTCGGTCCATCTGCCACACTAAATCAATATTGTTCCTATGCTATGGTGTTAGATCTTGCAAATAGTCTATTAAAGCCACAGCTACGATCGACTCCATCAACTTTGAGAGCACCGGGAGAAAAATCACTGGGCGATAGTTGGCGGGCTCCAAACGGCTACCATTCTTGAAAATTATGGACATTTTATCCTGCTTCCACATGTTGGTGACCTGCTGTTCATCCAGGCATCGTTAGAAATATCGAGCTAATCGCTCGGCTATCCTACTTGATGCCACCCGAAGTGCTTTTGGAAGCATGTTGTCAACACTGGGGTAACCATGGCAACGCAACGATAGTAGTTTCCTCACTGCGGTCGTTGAACATGGTGTGTGTGAATATTGGCGTCCCGTGGGAACGGGATAGTTATGGGCGATATACTGGTCGAATGTCGGAATACTGAAGCATGTTGCCGTCTTAGAAGGTTGACTGCATCCTCAGCAGTTTGAGCACATCCGTTTGCTGAGGTAAGTCGGGGAACACCACGCTTCACATTCCGGAGACTGTTCACATAAGTGTGCAGAAGCTTATTGTTGACACAAAACCTTTCTGCTAGACACTGTTGGTGTACCTTTTCGTCCTCACGTACAAGAGTGGTACAATGATTACGAGGCATGACTTAGTAGCTCGTTGTCAGGGTTAGGATTCGTCCTATACACATGCCACGCTGCGTATGTTAATGCCATACGTTTTCGGGTTTTGCTCCTGATGATTGATGATGCTCTTATATGATGAATAGGCCTGTTCGCCGATACAGATTTGATCAGATCATTGAACTTGCCAGCATACTCCATCCATGCCGTCTCAATAGCACAGTCGCATGAAAATGCCCAACTTGCATTTCAAACAAGTTCGGTGAGTGTTTCGTAGTTTTTGTTTATTCAAAACAAATCAATATGTTCTCGTGTATCTTCTGCATAATACACGTTCGTAAAGAATTGTTAATTGGTCACTCCGCCCCAGACTGCTCTCCATTATTGGGTTCTAGTTTATGAGCTCTTCGTTTGTGAGTACTAAATCAAACACAGATGACTTATTTCCCGTTCTGAATCTGGTGGGCGAACTGACATATCTAAAGAGCGGAATGCTTGCAATAAGCTCTTGCAGGTTTGACTTGAACTGTTCGTTGGGGGCAGCCGGAACCAAATCGTGAAAATTGTAGTCGCCGGAGATGATAACATGGGTGTATGGTCGTCAAAGTACTTTCACTAATACTAATGTCAGGTGGGAGTCCATCTCTGAGGTGGACATTGGAGGACGATAAACAACTGCTAAGAGGCAGGTGACGCCGCGCCTTAGCCATAGATTGCACCAGGGTGAGTCTCGGAGCAGCAGTTCTGGCTCATCCGAGGCTTCGCACTGCAGGTCATTATGTTAGTGTAAAATTACCCAACCGCCTTTACAATGAACAATGATTTATCACGGGTAAAAAAGCATGTGCGTGACAAGTCCTGTAGGATGGTAGTAGCAAAAAGTAAAATTTAAAGGATCATCGAACAAGTAAATGGTTCTTTCAAGCGTCCACCGAGTTGAATGCACTACTACGTAACGATAGTTTTAAGTGAGAATGGGGTGTGACACGCAAAATATTATAGGGAGCTGTTAAAGTTCAATAAGTGCGTGAGAAATAAAAAAGGAAACGACAACGCTCATTCGTTTGTTTCTTCATTTGACAGATGTGATGGGTTAAATCAGTTTAGCTACATCCAGGTTAGTCATGTGGACACTAATACACCTATCCTCACCGCCACGTTGAAGAGAGGGCCGTTAAGCCCATGGTTAAGTTTGCGTTGTTTCATCTTCCATGTAGAACGGACTATATCAAGTAATGCAAGTTTGAAAGGTTTTCATCAAGTCGCTTTTTGGAAAGCGTTAAGGTAGGATCAAGAATAACGTGAGCCGGAAGGGCATTCCAGACACGGGACACACGGAGGGAGAAAACATTTCATCGAGAATCAATTCGACTGTAGTACGTACCGAGTTTGAGCTGATGACCTCTCATGTTGTTATTTCGACTCATCTGAAACAGATTGCGAAATGAGTGAGTTGGGTTCGTCGAGATTAGGTAAACCATGATTAGGTCTCCTTTCTGACGTCAATACTCACCACTGTACAATCTCAGGGACTGTAGTCTGTGTTGATAGGAGTGTTGAAAAAAATCCTCTAACGAGTTTGGTCGCTCTACGTTCTGGAACTTCAAGTGCGTCGACGTCGCGCCTGCGCCAGGGAAGCCAGACCTGAATCGCATATTCCACGTGAGACCTCACGTAGGTGTGCAGCATTTGCTGAAAGATTGATGGCTCAAAATTGCCGAAAGCCTTCCGTACGAGTCCATGATGTTGACTGGCTCTTTCTGATGCCTTTTCGGCCTGTCTCGAGCAACCAAAGTCATCCTGTACGATCACCCCGAGATCGTTTTCTCGGGAAGCACGTTGTAACTGCCGGTCCCAAATCGATATTCATAGATAAGCTGATGGCGTATGCTTGCGACTTTGCACTTGTTCACGTTGAACTGGAGCTGGTTGTCGGATGACCACGCATAAGCCCTGTCGAGATCGATCTGCAATGCCATGTGATCATCCAATGTCCTGATATCATGCCAAATTTTGATATCATCTGCAACTAGTAAGAAATTTGACTGCAGTACACTGCCAGGATCGTTAATGAATGTGAGGAATAAACGTGACCCCAGTACCGATCCTTGAGGCACGTCACACTGGACGTCAATTGGGTCGGAACTGGAGCTGCGGACTCTCACATCCAGCTGAGTTTGAGCGAGGAAGTTGCCGATCCAACCGAGTATAGGGTCACCGATTCCATAGCTTCGAAGCTTGTGAAGAAGAAGTCGGTGGTCCAAACGATCGAACGCTTTCGAGAAGTCCAGGTAGACAACGTCGACTCGCACTCTGGCATCGGCTGACTCTGTCCAGCTTACTTGAGGTAGCAGCAAGTTTGTAGTGCAGGATCGATTTCAGCGTAATCCGTGTTGCTGTGACTCTAGGATGTTGTTGCTCTTAAGGTATCCCATGAGCGCCTCTGCAAATATGCGTTCAATTACTTTGGATAAAACTGGGAGGAAAGTGATTGAACGATAGTTCGAGGGGCTCTGAAGGATTACCACTTTTGTAACTAGGAGTGACCAGTCCATGTTTCCACATTGTGGGAACCTGCATTTGGTTGAGACAACGTTGACAGAACCGGGCTAATGCTTCAGCAAGGTTCATGGCCGCTGTATACAAGACCTTCAGTTTGATTTTGTTCACTCCAGGTGAGCTGTGCACACGCAATGACACGCGTTTTCAACACATTGGCTGCCGTGAACGATACGTGGTTTAACCCTGGTGTCGATGGAAGCTGTGTAAAAGGCGGATGAAATGATGGTTCACTCCGGAAAGTACAGCTGAAGTGTTGGCGAAGTACGTTGGCTGCATCTTTTGCGGTTTGCGCAAGACCATCTGTTACACGTAAAACCGGGATCCTGCGCTGTACTGCACGGAGCTTGTTGACGTGTCTATACAGCAACTTAGGATTTGTACTGAATTTTGACGCTAAGTTTTGTTGGTGCTGGAGTTTGTCATCGCGGATCAACTTGACGCAGTGGTTTCGTTGAGTTTTGTAAGCACCCAAGGTCAGGTTACTTGGACAGGCTTTGTAAGTGCGCCAGGCTGAATCCCTTAAGCCCATAAATTTTCTAGTACGGCTCCTCAAGAATGAATTCACTTGCTTCGGGAAAAGGACTTTACTTTCTGACGCATTTGCCATTAGCTCAAGACCCAGTCGACCTTGGGCGGCTTCTCGGCCAGGAAGGACCAGTCGGTTTTTTGAGCGAAGTTGGACAGTTTATCGTAATGTATAACGACATAGATTTCCAGGCTGTTTTCACTGCTGTACTCCGAGTAACAGATGTGCCGAAAGAGCAACAACGCCGGTCGTTTTGAATAAGCAGGTACCGCGAATTCAGGGTCGGGAATTTCTGAATGCAACCAACTTTCCTTTACATAGTATGCATGCTCACTATGTCAGATAGTGTTGATATTCCAAGTAATAGGAAGATGCCAAATTGTGAGTATCAGTGAAGTCTACTTAATTTATGGCGTCGTATACATTATTTCTGGGGCGAGCTCATAGAAAAACCATTTGTTTGTTAACTAGCTGATTAGCGTAGAGACGCTGGTAGTCAAGAAGGAACACACAGTCAAAACGCTGTTTTCACACGGTTATTCTACCTCATTTATCAAAAAATACGTCAGCCTATCAGCAGGGTCCCAAAGTGGATATATTTCTCTCGGTCTCGTTTAGAATTGACATCACTTTCGATCCACTTAATAAAAGGATTATAGCTGCAGTGACCAGAACACGCCCTACGGCAAATCCGTACGTTCTTGTGGAGACCACTCTAGTTATTAACCGGCACCTTACATACAGATTATCGGTCGAGCCCTACGTGGTATATCAGTTTACTTACACCTGTGATGCTAAGTACCTCGGACATACGTCACGGATAGCTGAACTCAGACCCAAGCCTATGTTAAAAGGTACCATGGGAAGTATACTGTGTTCCAGCCTTGAATGGTAGACACAGAATTCTGACCAACGATTCTTTCGTCTTTTCTACATCTTTGGCGAAGTGATATGCTAAAGGGCTTAGGAGACGCCTCCTACAAAGAGCCAAAGCGATAGCGGTCGGGTTGACGCAACCGAAGCATTGCAAGCAGAAGATGCTGTTGCAATCTCTCACTTTGCCGTGGCCATGACGGGCGTCCATCCGGTTGGAGCGCGGATCATGCTCAAGGGTGGCTTCACTTCTTGGTTTACCTAAATTATTTCATGAAAAGATCAGCGCGCTGTCATTTGGAGTCATATGTGGTCGGTTTTCATGTGGAACACAGGCACCCGCCACATGAGCCGCCAGATTTAACTTCTGTTCGAATAAGGCTAGCCATTGCAGACTCAGCAGGATTCGCTCATTAGTTTTCATTCGCTTGTTCGTATCTCATCTAACCTTGTAACCTTAGTTGCCTTATGTAATTTGCCGAAATGAGTTCTCTTTGCAACCGCGTTCTCTTGCATTTCCATGGAGATTATTCAAGAGTAGCTGACTCACGTGTTGGGTGCCACAGGATGGTTATGGAGAAAATTTCAAAATCTATAAACAAATTTGCCAGTAAATGAAAGTGCACATTCTGCATTTAACACTTTTTGCCGCAAATTATATGAACACAGTTCTACCAGTTCTTTGCGATGATAACTAACATGTGATATTTTATGTGCCTGTTAGACAGCTTCATCACTTGGTACGTTTATGAATACCAATACACATTGAGAGAGAGAGAGAGAGAGAGAAATGGAACAATCGAATAACGGTGTATGACGGGTAAAAAAAGAGGTGCTTAACAAGTCCTGTGGAATGTAAATTATTTCTAAAACCAATTTACATAATAAAGTGAAAACCTTTTGATGGACTCACCATAGAATAGTGGAGATGTTCGCGCATTAAAAGAATAAATCCATAAATTAGTTGGTTAGTTTGGTAAGAAACCGTTTGATTGTGTTTTGTAGCCCCTGACTAACAAGTCACAAAATATAATGCAAAATATACAACGCATCGCCAATTTTTCTCTTAAATATCGCCAGATTGGGAGCAGACACGACATGATTTGGGAGGGTGTTCCAAAGTCCGCACACGCGAAATGCAAAGAGATTCCTACGGCATTCATGCCGACAGTACTGTATTGTCCGTTTCAGAGGATGGCCTCATAGGTTAGTGTTGTGGTTCAATTCCAGCAGCGGACGGCAAATGTGATTTGGGCTCTTCAGAGAATGGTAAACCATTATGAGATCCCCCCGCAAAAGCCGATATCGACTGCTGTACATTCTTAGAAATTTCAGTCTAAGCTGATAGGGCAGATGAAGGAGGCCCCTGACGTTCTTGCTTGCCCTTCGTTGAGGAGTCTCGAGAGCAACGAGATCCTGTTTCTGCTACGGCTGCCATGCCTGAATAGCATATTCCACGTGAGGTCGCACGTCGGCGTTAAGCATTCGGGGAAATATTGATGGTTCAAACCGACCGAAGGCTCTGCGAAGAAGGCCGAAGCGTTGATTTCCGGTTCTCGTCGCCATCTCTGCTTGTTTTGAGCACCCGAGATCTTCCTGTACCAATACACCCAGGTCCCGCTCCTGAGAAACCTTCGCCAAGTTGTGGTCTCCAATCTTGTAGGCGCTCACCAGCTGGTGACGCAGATGCATCACTTTGCACTTAGCCATGCTCAATTGAAGCTTGTTCCTCTTTGACCATTCGTAAATGCAATCTAGGTCATGTTGGAGCAGATCCTGATCTGGCTTGTTACTAATCGCCCGCCATACCTTGACGTCATCGGCGAAAAGCAGAAAATTTGAGGAGATGACTCTTGCCAGGTCGTTGATAAACACCAGGAATAAACGCGGTCCCAGCACTGAGCCTTGTGGGACACCACATTCCACCTCAATTGGGTTAGAAAGTGATCCCCTAACACGTACTTGAAGCTTTCGTTGGTAAAGGAAGTTGCCAATCCAACCAAGTACAAGATCTCCGATTCCGTAACCTTGTAGCCTTTGAAGTAGGATGCGGTGATCAAGACGGTCGAAAGCTTTGGAGAAGTCCAGATAGATGACGTCGACTCCGACCCCATCATTGGCCACTTCCGTCCAACTACCTCGTGTAATAAGTAGGTTGCTGGTGCATGACCGGTCTTGAGGGAAGCCATGCTGTTCCGGTACCAAAATGTTGCATTTTTCCAGATAGTCCATTAAAGCCTCAGCGACGACTGCTTCCATCACCTTCGCGAGCACAGGGAGGAGAGTCACTGGACGATAGTTCGCGGGATCGGAACGGCTACCGCCTTTAAAAATAGGGGTTATAATGCCACACTTCCACATAGTGGGGACTTTTTGTTCATCAAAGCACCTTTGAAACAACTGTGAGGGTGATTCAGCTAGCTTGGTGGCCGTAGCCTTCAGTGCCTTCGGGTGGATGTTGTCTGCTCCTGGAGAACTGCGTTCACGCAGTGAGAGTAACTTCCTTAGCACAATTGATGGGTTGAAAATAACATTTGTAAACAAAGGTGTCGGTAATGTGCTTGATATTATGGGACAGGTAAATGCTGCGAGTTCAAAAATTGGGGCGTATTGCAGCCGCAGGGCATTAGCTACTTCTTCGGCGCTTTGTACTCTACCGCCTGTCGTGAATAGTGGGGGTATTCCATGCTTCACTTTATGAAGGTTATTGACATGCTTATACAGCATTTTGTTGTTTACCATGAACTTTTTGGCTAGGCACTGTTGATAAGTTACATTGCCCTCACGGACAAGTGCAGTGCAATGGTTGCGATGGGTCAGGAAATTTCCCCAAGTCTCTGAGTCGGGGTTAAGCTTGTAGGCACGCCATGTTGCATCCCTTATCGCCAGGCATTTGCGAGTCCTACTCCTTATAATTGAAGGCATTTTCGCGGGACGAAGGGTTTTGGTCTTTGATGCTTTGTTGACGATGTCGCTGAGCTCATTAACGAACTCTGCCCAAACGTTGTCAAGGGGACTTTTGTTTGAGAATTCCCAAGCAGCTGCATCGGCGATTTCTTTCAATACGTGGTAGCGTGTGATTGTATGAGTTAGTTTCCGAGTGTTCAGATGGATACTCTGCATAACACACATAGTCAAAAGTTATTACTACATGGTCACTGAGACCTAATGGACTATCCATCAATAACTTGTCAATCATGAGCTCTTCATTTGTAAGCAAATGTCCAATATGGACGGTTTGTTTGCTGTCCTGAATCTAATGGTCGTGGTGACACGATTGTACAAAGGAATATTAGCGATCAGTTCATGCGAGTCTGCTTTGAACTGCTCACTGGACGATGCCGAAACCTCCAGATTGTGTAGACTGAAGTCCCCGGAGTTGAGAATGTGGCTGTACCTAGTGCCTGTTACCCAGTTTAGGCCACGGATCAAGCAGAAATCCATTTCCAGTGTGGACGTCGGGGGGCCGTAAACGATAGCTATGAGACATGTGTCGTTGTGTCTCAGTCGGAGACGGCACCAGAGTGAGTCGGTAACGTGTGTTTCCAGGTCCTCAACTATTGTACATTGTAGATCACTGCGGTAGTAGAGTAAGACCCCACCTTCTCTGCTGGGGCGGTCGTTCCGGATGAGTGACATTCCGGCTATCTCAGCCTCAGCATCAGTCACCTCTTGATATCACCAAGTTTCGGTAATAGAAATTAGGTCCCAAGCATTCGAAACCTGCCGTAGTCGAAGTTCGTTAATTTTACTGAGGAGCCCTTGGGCGTTGGTGTACATACATGAAAGTTTCTCAGATTTAATCAATGTTTCAGAAGTTGGACAACTCATACATGAAGTTTCGCCGACCAGTGAGTGGCCGGCAACTGGATGGATGGATGAAGCAAATGAGGTTACGCCGACCATTAAAGGGTCGGCGACTAATCGTTTTTTGGATATGTTACATACTCTCGAGAAGTATTTGATATATAAGCAGATAACAGATGCTCAGAATCCCGGCGTTTGCTAGTGCTCTGCTGTGCCCCTCCGGATATTATGGCTAATCTTGAAACCGTCCCTGAGTCGGGTCCTGCAGCTGGCGTTTTCACTAAGAGTTGTGCCTCTACTGAATTGTCATTAAAAGGTGTTGGTGTTCTTGCTGCTTTCAGACGAATTTCTGTTGGCAATCTGCAACGGAATTTAATCCAGTACGCTAGTAGGGTTTGTGCTTTTCGTTCTGAATGTAACACAAGATTTAAGAGCCTGGGACCGCATCCTTTATAGTTTGGTGATATGGGGATCCTTGTCAACGAGGTGACCACTACATTTTCAAGAGAATGAACCTCCCAGATGTAGTGCCATTGCTCGCTGTCATGCATCTGGGCATCGTCGGAAGAGGAGTCAGTAAGCTCAGGAACACCGTGAGCAATCACTGTTTTCTTATCTTGACTTATTCTCTACCTATCTTTGTTAGCGGGATCCCCTGAACGTTTTTTCCACGGGATTACGGGTAGTATGCGCACTCCACTTGAGTCGTTGCGGAGACGATTCGCAGATAGCTGAACGGCCTCAGTCTCGTCCGCCGAGTTTAGTGTTACCCGAAGTAACCGGGGTTCGCCGTAGTGCAACGTGTTTGGGTGGCGCGAGATTCTTTTTAATGTCGTGGGATTAGCATGGACTCCGATCGACGTACAGATGGAACCCTACTGATTTCGATCGTCCGTCAACTTATTCTTAATTGTATTGGATTTGGATTCGGGGACATTAGTGCATACAATGTTTAGGACATCATGGTTGCGCCTGGTGGCTACTGGTTTTGGATTTCGAGGCTTAGTTTCTGGTGTTTTTGTTGAATTTGTGAACGGCAG
Source organism: Dicrocoelium dendriticum (assembly GCA_944474145.2). Classification (NCBI taxonomy): domain Eukaryota; kingdom Metazoa; phylum Platyhelminthes; class Trematoda; order Plagiorchiida; family Dicrocoeliidae; genus Dicrocoelium; species Dicrocoelium dendriticum. Next base: position 56,207,539 of record OX104069.1, on the reverse strand, counting down.
TGATGTGTGCCATCCGTGCTGCGTCAGTTTTGTTTTCTCTAGTTCGGGCACAAAGGTTACCGGTGCTCTTTCCGGTGTTTGCTTGGCGGCAACCGATGCGTACGTTGCCGGGTTGTTCACCATTGCTGATTGACTGTAGCTTACAGTCTCGAGTGTAGTGAACAGACTACTAGGTGCAGCACACAGTACAGAAGTCGAGGCAGGCGCGCTGCAGGCACTGTTTTTACTTATAGGAGGGAGAGAGAATGGAGTTGATACTGCTGGAGGCTAAGTCGGTGCGCTTGGGTTGGGACGCTTGGCTCGCTTCTTCGGCCTGACTAGGGAGTTCGGGGTGTTGTTTTCACTCACAAGTGCAGGTCCGTTTCCTCCCATGGGTGTAACTCGGGCGCTCACCAGTTGCTCGACCGCTTCGGTTAGTCTTTCACACCTCTTCAGTAGCACAGATAGACAGCTAACAAATGGAATAGACTTGCATACTTGGCAGAACCAAGGCGACTCTGCGGTGTTTGCTTCCGTCGAACTCTTCCCAAGGCAGGTAGTGTGATAGGTTTTCAAGCACATGGTACACACCAGACCAATTTTTACCACTTTGGCACATGATTCGCATTTGCTTTTCATACGAGCCATGTTCTCAGTAGGGGTAGGAAGAGGATAGTGATACTGCCGCACCGTTGCGTGGCGATCAGCGCTGGTTTGAGGTCAGCAGGTCCAGGTGTGTCGAGGCCAGATGAGTCACGCGTTCTTTAGGGTGGATAGGCGATGTGCGTGCTATCGATCCAGACGGTAGAGGGTAGACAGCGATGCGAGACAAAGCGACTGAGGCAAAGCAAGGTGACTTGGAAAATACTGTCTAATGACGACAGTGGCAGTTCCAAGGGCGGATCAAATTGACGACTATCGCTTTGTAGAGCGACTTGAAGGAATGGTAGTAAGCTGATCGGGTAACTCTTAAAAAGATTTTTAAAATAAGACAACATGAGTTCTTATGCGACGAGAGGAAACATAAAACATCCGATAAGCTTCAAATACGGTTGACTTCGAACTTCTAAGAGCACAGTTTGTTGGTGATCCGTGAATGATAAGTCCAATAGATGAACAGTGGTAGGAAGAGCTCGCGGAGCCAAATCGAATGATGGCACGTAGGTCTCGGTGAGAATAAATCCAAAGATTTGGAGGCGAATAACGCAGGAGCACAGTTTTCGCGACCACACAGCTAGACTGTTGGCCACAGCCTTCAGTGATTTCGGGAGTATGTTTTCGGCTGCCAGTGAGCTATAAGAACGCAGTGAGAGTAACTTCCTCAACACAATTGATGGGTTGAAAGTACATGTGTAAATAGTGGAGTCGGTGATGTGCATGATATTAAGGGACAGGTAGAGGCTGCGAGTTTGCAAATTGTGGCGTATTGTAGCTGCAGGGCAGTAGCTGCTTCCTCGGCGCTTTGTATTCTACCGCCTATCGTGAAAAGTGAAGGGAGGCCATGCTTCATTTTGCGAAGGTTGATCAGATGTCTATACAGGAATTTTTGGCTATTCACTGTTGTTAACTTGCTTTGTCCTCACTGAGAAGTGCAGTGCACTAGTTACAATGGGTTAGGGAATTTCCCCAAGTATCTGAGTCGGGGTTAATCTTGTAGGCACTCCACACTGCATCCCTTATCACCAGGCATTTCCGAGTCTTGCTCCTTAGAATTGAAGTCATTTTGGCGGGACAAAATGGCTTGGTCTCTGATGCTTTGTTGTTGATGTCGATGAGTCTATCAACGAACTCTGTCCAAACGATGTCAAGTAGACGGTTGGTTGCGAACACTCAAGCAGATGCGTTGACGAGTTCTTTCAAGACGTTGTAGCATCTGATTTTACGAGCTCGTTCCGAGTATTCAGTTGGATACTCTGCATAACACACATAGTTGAACGTTATTACTACATGGTCGCTGAGACCTAATAGACTATCCATCAATAACTTGTCAATCATAAGCTCTTCATTCGTAAGCACAAGGTCCAATATGGACGGTTTTTTGTTGTCTTGAATCTAGTGGGCATGGTGACATGATTGTACAAGGGAATATTAGCGATCTGTTCATGCAAGTCTGCTTTGACTTGTTCATTGGGTGATGCTGATACCTCCAGGTCGTATGGACTGGAGTCCCCGGAGATGAGAATGTGGCTGTACCTGGTGCGTGTTACTCTGTTCAGGCCACGTATCAAACGGGAATCCATTTCCGGAGTGGACATTGGAGGGCGGTAAACGACAGCTACGAGACATGCGTCGTTGTGTCTTAGTCGGAGGCGGCACCAAAGTGAGTCAGTAACGTGTGTTTCCAGATCATCAAATATCACACATTGCAGATCGCTGCGGCAGTAGAGTAGGACCCCACCTCCTCTGTTGGGGCGGTCGTTCCGGATGAGTGACATTCCGGCCATCTCAACTTCGGCATCAGTCACCTTTTTATGTGACCAAGTTTCGGTAATAGAAATTAGGTCCCAATTATTCGCAACCGGACATAGTCGAAGTTCGTTAACTTTGCTGAGGTGCCCTTGGGCGTTACTGTACATACATGAAAGTTTCCTAGATTTAAGCAATGTTTCGGAGGTTGTGCAATCCATAGGTGAAGTTTCGCCGACCAGAGTGTGGCCAGCGACTAATGGATTTTTTCGATGTGTACTTTGTGAAGGGTTTAACGTCTTATTCATCGTCCGGGCAGTTAGTCTTGTGTCTAATCTTCAACGTACAGTGTAAGGTGTCTGGTCAATATCATCTTCTACAGGTTGTATGGGCTCATTCGGCACACTACTGGTGCATTGTTCGTTCATAGATCCTATCGCGTTTGGTTCTTTGAGTGACATATCATCTCTAGGAGGCATATCGTTGACTGTCTTCAACCGAAGCTCAAATGGTAGCTTGCAAAGGATTATGTACCAGCTTTTTAGCAGCCGTGCTACCATATGTTTTGACTCAAGGACCACCTTCAACACTCTCGGGCCACTTCCTTCGTGGTTTGATGAGGTACACAGCCGTGACACGGATTTCGATAACACATCATCCAAGCAGAGTGTTTCACGAATATAACACCACTGTTCTTTATCATGGGTTGTTATTTCATGCTCATCACATGCTTCAGTTATAGGAACCCCGTGAAGAAGTATGGTTCTGGTTGAAGTTTCCTTCCGGTAGTCCTCTAAGTTGCGGTTAACTCCATAACGCTCGCCCCATGGGATGTCTGGTAATATACGGATGGAGCAGTGTTCATTTCTAAGACTATCTGTCGACAGTAGTACTGATTCTACTTCAGTGATGAAGTTCAGCACAATGTGCAGTAGTACTAGCTCTCCGAAACTCTTAGAGTTGGGGTGTCGCTCCATACGCACTATTTGTACAGTTTTCAGTACAACTCCGATTAGGTTACCACTAATATCCCACTGGTTGAGATCATCCAACTGCCTGCCACTCATTGATGTCGAATTTGATTTCGGGATATTGGAGCACAGTACTCTTCGACATGCCTCGGTTATTGATTGAAGTTCTCAATGATCTACCGCAGGAAACCGGTGGTGCTTTTACTAGGAAAACTCCGATACGCTCCTCAGTCTCCGATCCACTTGGAGGTGACGTTAATTATAAATGACGACTTCTTTGGAAGCAACCGTAACCCAACTTTTGCTAGTACCGGCTTTCTCTTTTTCTATGCAGTTCCTTGGGACTTTGGTAGTAGCCTTACGTGTTGTTACATCGATCGAACTGGCAACCGCATTAGTCAAATGTGAGCCAGGTGTGGTATTGGAACAGCACTTGAAATTCTGGGCTTTTGGTGTCATTTTGCTTACGGTGTTAGTAGCCGTTCTTTTCGGGATGGGAGCAGAACTTACGGGAGGATTGGGTTGCACAGTCCGCTGTACTTACCCCAACCGTAGTGATTTTGGTGGTCACCATTTACTAAAACTTGGCTACTAGCTGGTCATACTCCTGAGATAACAGGAGTACGCTTTTTATCAGTGGGATCGATGTGCATTCCACACAGAACCATAGCGAGTCTGGTTTGTTTAATAACTTGGCCTGACTAAGTTTAACTCGGAGGCATGTCACAACGAAAAGCTTGCAGCAGTTACGTCACAGCATGCTCCCCTTAACAAATTTGGTACATGGTCCATAAATGTCTTTAGACTGTGACACACTTAGCATTGCGCATGGTGAGGAAAAGTTGAGAACCATTTGAATGACTCACCCTATATGGTAAAAAGCTGTTCTTTTACTGACGTTGCAGTTGTGGGCTCGCAGACTGTCCTGTCGGGCGGGCCAGTCGAAGGTGTACGCGTGAACGTGGGGCAGATTACATGAGGGTGTGATTGAGAACTTTTGGCGGTTAAGCATGTGGGTCGCGCCGGATGGATATGCCTTGAGACCTGTAGCTGCTCCAAGTAATGTTGGATTTGAACGAGTGACAGTTCGTTCGAAAGCCGTTGAAATGGTTTATCAAGTGAGACCAAACAATGTCTCCGATGGTTGGAGTTAGGCAACTTTTGGCGCTTGGATATCGGCGAAACACTGCCCGGAATTTAGAAATCAGGGTAAATGTAAAATGCACTGGAGTGTACTCGAGATAATAGTATCACAAGGTGGAGGTTTTAAAAGCACGATGAATAAGTATAGATTGTTGTCAGCAGCAGCAGCTCCAGTAACGCCTGTGTCCCTGCGCGAGCTTCCTCTCGCTGTAATCTGGGTCTCTATGCGGCCGAGACATTAACGGTTAAGTGAGAAAACGAACAGGTCCTTCAAGTAATAGTGGTTTATCGACAACGAACGAGTACTGTGCTTGAAAAAACGCAGTGAAATTCTCCAGTAGCTGATGGCTTTGTCAGTGTCAATTTTTCTTACAACCCTTCCCACAATACACCAGTAGTCATGCAAACCCGCAGCATCATTGTACACGAATTCTCAACGCTTGGTTTCAGGATTCCACAGCTAAACATGTCGACGAAGCTAGTACCTTCCACATATGGAAAATAATGCAACTGACCAACTCGATTTTCAGGGCGTTTTATTTGTTATTTGATAAGATATTTGCTACCACTGTTGCAGGGAGCTTAACCCCGATGTTTTCAAGGCGGTGTCTTCATTCACAACTGAAGCTCTACTTGGACGAATATAAAATGGATCATGCGAAGTAGCGCAAATCTGACTAGTTTCCACATTTAGACGACGGCGGCTTTTATTTAACCGAGAAACTCGAAATCTCGTCGGTCGGATTGCCGTGTCGCCAGCATAAACACCTTCGAAACAAACAGACTATTATTTTCCAGAAGAGTACCACGCTTAAAGCATATACGTTGTCTTATTTGTGCCATAAACTAAAAGTTAATCCCTGCATTAAACGTCTTAGGGTTCCACCTCTTCCTAACCGGAACCTACGACTGTCGTCACCATGTCACATATATTGCTCTTGGACCTCAGGTTTTTCCCCGTTCACAACCCATATCAGTACCAATTTACTTGGACTATGGTTTGAAAGTAGAATGTGTGAAAGCACACGCGATGCATTAACTAGTTCTACTTGGCTTAGTTTTCGAATAGTTAGTTCTACCAACGCCACACTAGTAAGCTGGTGGCAGTCTCACCCTGCTTCGGTCATCTTGCATTTCGTGCCACAAATATAATAACCGCTAACGCTGTAACGTGTGCCATCCTTCAAATGCGTCTAAAGACAGTGGCCAGGAAATCGCCGTTGCATTGATAAACACTAAGTTCATCGAAATTTCAAGTGGCGCATGACTTTAAATTATGCTACTCACAATAAAGGAGTAGGATATGCGAGTGTGACATTGTTCTATGGCTTACTAATGCCAATACACACTTTCTTCATTACCTCCGGTCGTTGGTGAGCAGAATGCGAGGGCAATATCGATGGTAAGCAGAACATGTAGGGATGCTGAAGTGCAATAAAAACCCTTACTATCACAAAAAGGCTTGTCAAATCTATTCAAATTCTCTGTAAAAGGAGTAAAATATTTCAGAATTGGTGAAACCAGAATCTACTGATTATTGCAGCGGCTAAACTTATTCTAGAATAATCGTGTTTCAGTCTGACATGTTATCGTTGCTCTCAACTTGGAAGTTAGGATGAATCCACGTTTTCAATTGGTTTGCATAGCACAGATTAGTTTAATTACGTTCGCGAAAGCGGTGTCTTCAAACTTGGCCGTGCTCTACGATTCCTCTCTTTGGAGTTTATCAACACACATGTTTTCACATTTCACATTCTACTCCATCGGTTCTTGTTTGAATCCATCACTCGTACGGCGATGCAAAGCTACTCATACGATATTTCATAATCGTTACATTTTTCTGCGCTCGTAACTCGTGTATTTTCGGACGGTTGTGTTATCAGAAACAAATGGAAACGAATCCAAAAGGAGTGTAACACATCTGTTAGAAAATATCGTTCTGAATGCGCATCTTCTCTTCGAAGGAAAAAAACTGTAAGAGATCTGAGCGTCCCGGTAGTGCTTAGGACCAACATCCGCTCGCTCATGGGAAAATTAAATGAACTATCAAACATTGTTTTCTCAACAGAGTGTTCGCAGATTGGAATTATTATGTTGCAAGAAATCTGGCTCCATGAATAAGTAACTGATGCAGTTGTATCCGTTGGAGAATTAATTTGCCATCGAGCTGATCGCTCATGTACGTATCGAAGCCGAGGTGGTGGAGTACTTATTTACCCAAATCGCTCTTGGTGCATTGCTTCTCCTCACATTTTATCCATCGTTTATTCATAAAACGTAAGCCGAGGTGTTTGAATGACTACCGGTCAATATTATTGGCTAACATCTATATATTTCCCACCTATCCCAAATCTGAAGCTGAAAATTTCTATGCTGAATTTACTGCAGCTGTCATAGAACACATCGATTGTTCTCTGTTCATCTTCGAAGGCTATTCAATATATGTGACACTATTGTTCTCAGCGCTCACGGCGAAAAATCGTCAATCTGCCCACCAGTTTAAAGGCAACCTTAGACCTGGTGTTTTGTTAATAATGTGGTGGTTCTACGTATGCATTCGGGATCCAATCGACAATTCTGATAACACTACAATCAAGATTTCACCTGTCATCTATAGCAAGAACAACCACCAACAAATCACTCGCTGCAATGATTGAAGGGTCAGGTGGAGACAGTGCTCTCCATAAAATCCCAACAGACTTCGCGAATTGATTGCATCGATGGAATTTGGTTTGCTTTTTGATCCAGATGTCTCCAGATATTGTGAGAATTTGATAAGCTATTTAAACTTTGTTTTGATATCTGTTGTTCTTTAGAAACTATCTACGTCAGCGCTGACTGGTGTTCCTCCCCCCACCTGAAGTGACTACGCCGGCTTAAGGAGAAAACGTTTAAAGGAAAAGACGGCACCTTAGTAAGATCTCCCGCAGGTCGTATATAGGAAGAACTACACCGAATTAACAAAGTGTATGTCCAGTCTGTTCCTGGGAACGGCAGATGTCGGGAATTCTGGATGATGCTGAAAACGCTTAGCGGGGTTACTCAATGTTCGCGCTATTTCGATGTAGACGTAAAGAAATTGCATCAGGAGTTCTGCGAGTGCAATACTACTACAGTTCCAGCGTCTTCCTTGCCCCAATTCTGGGGTCTGCTGAACCACTGTCACCGGTTGACCGTACAAATGTAAATAATCTCCTGAAACATCTACGTTCCGGTAAAGCTAGTGGGCTGGACATGCTATACCTTATCTTACTCAAAAATGTGCCGATTGTTTGGTAACACCTCTCGCGAGTATATACACAATGTGTGTGCTCCGGTACTAATAGCCGACCGCTGGAGAAGTACCCACATTACACCAGTGCCGAAAAAAGGATCCAACAAATTTCTGCCTATCGCGTGCACTTCCGTTGTTTTGAAGGTTCTGGAGAAAGTCGTACTCGAAATGATGCCGTCCAAACCGCGCTCTAATGGCCCACTCCAGTTGGCCAATAGTAGTTCGAGGTCTACCTTAGATGCTGTGGCCTATCTCGTAGATTCTGTACTGTCATCGCTTGACAATGGGAAGCAAGCAACTCGGATGGGTTTTCTTGACGTCAGTAACACATTTGGCTGTGTAAACCGCGAATTACTGCTAGTAGACATATTTACTCAAAGAGCGCATCCCTCCATATGTTTATATACTGATTGCTTATTTTGCTGAATGCACTCAGATCACCCGACTCAGCGTCTGATCTTCGTCCCCACCACTGACTAATGCACGTGTTCTTCAGTGAGCAATACTGCCGCCATTTTTCTACTTACGCCAGCTCCATGCCAACTCCAACTGAAGCGACTTTGGTAAAATATGCGGACGAAATCTTCCTAGGCATAAATCATCAAAGC
>OX104069.1:55900380-56198927 GCA_944474145.2 Dicrocoelium dendriticum | reverse complement strand
GAACACCGCTCTCTACGGTCCAGTGCCCGTGTGTGGTGGTAGCACCACGTAATCAATGTGGAAGTTAGACAGATTGTCTTGGGACGTGGAAGCCACACGCTCGAGGATCTCGTCTCACTGCATCAACTGCGGTGATTGGGACACGTACTGCGCATGCCTGTCCAGCGTTAGCCGCGTCGTGCGTTGTTTTCGGTCACTGGGCAGGGCTGGAAGAGAAGGTCTGGTGGACAGCCTACAACATGGAGAAGCCGCATGAAAAAGCTGACGAAACAGTTGGTCTCGGTTGGTTGTTGTCGACTACCTGGTTGGGGTCCGGGAGATGCGTATACTTGCTGGTTGAAGACCTTGGATGCCATGGCTCAAGAAGGATCCCACTGGCGGACGTGTGTATCGGTGTGTTGCGGTGTCCCTTCTTCCTCACCTTAAAATAAGAACAAACTGAAAAATTGCAAAAACCGTGAGTGGCAAAATAGACAAAAAGCTTTTGTTGTTGCTCTTTTCTTATTATTCATACTGTTTTCCTATTCAGCCATGGTTCCGATGGCACAACATCTGTACCACAGATTGTCTATAATATATATATATATATATATATATATTCATAAAGGGGATAATTCTCCATGCTAATGCTCGGCAGCAAGTCACACCAACAACCCTGCTTAAGCTACACCAGCTGTGCTACGTAACTTTGCCTCACCCACTATACTTCTCGTACTTTCACCTACCTAGTACCAATTTCTAGGCACCTTGTTTACTTCGAGAAACGTTTTAACAACCAAGTATATTCTGCGACTGCCTACGGCGATTTCATCGCCACAAGAACTCCGGAATTTTATTCATCCGGGATAAATAAACTTTATACCCGTTGGTAAAAGTGTGCCAATTTAAATGGGTATTCTTTCGAATAAAATGTTATGTTTGAGTCAAGAAACTCGCGTTTATCGTTTCAGATGCTAAATCACAAAAGATTTAGTACCAATTTAATAGTTCCCTCGTATCCCACCCAGAACAATGACCATATCATCAGGAGTACACGGAGCGGCCCCGAGAAATGGTAGTACAATTTAAGCCCAGCAATCTGATTCTTCTTGCATAGAAGTGTATTTGATTTCGGCTAGCTGATCTTTATTTCTCCGTACCATAAAGCATTATTGTGAACATGCTTTTGTTGGATGGCAGGCAAAGTAAGGGGATAACTCGTATGCTCAAGCAAATGGCTGCGTAGGCTAACAAGGATTCATCGGGCGAATGTCTACTGCAAGAACTAATCTTTCGCATGAATGACTGATGTTGGAGCTAAATGTTCCATTGCCGTATAAAGAGACCAACTGCATGAGTTGGCGCGTAGTCCCTAGTCTATGATACGAACAATACCATGGCCTACAGCACATACACCAAGATGTAGATGAAGCCAGAAACGACATTCGTTTATTCTCTCATTCCACGACATATCTGGGTTTGATAATGCTATCTGAGTGCTTTTAAATGTCATCTCTCTTTTCCTTGTGGAATGAAGATAAAATCGACCGTTTTTTAATTAGTAAAGGAAAACCATCACCTAGCACCACATTACTTAGATGCAGTGGACTAATTACCATGCCTCAAGGAAATAGCTTAAATGCAACTGCATGATAACAAACATTTCTGTATAGCACGCATACCCATCAAAAATCGTCTGTTCAAATTATGGGTGAGAATCGCTTTTAGAACATGAACAACCACAATTAACCAAGTCCGTTCTCGATAAACAATCACCAGAGGAAAATGTACTCCGATTTTGTAAATTGTTACATACCTCCGACATGCCCTACCTCATGACTGTAGCCGCGCTTTTGGTTCTGCCCGTTACGTGCCATCAGTTAAAATACTTTAGGAAACAGCACCATTTTTGGAAACGAGAACTTGAGTAGGCTGAGCTAGTGTCACGGCTCTGTTGATGACTACTCAAGTAACCTTATTGTTCCGAGTCAGTTCATCACATGAGGTAGTTAGTCGGGGACTGTGAATATTACTGTCGATCTTTCCAACAATCAATACCAGACATGAGTACTATGCGCCCTCGAACTCCTCCCATTAACTCAACAAGAGTCTACCATAGTGTAGTGACTCGTAGGACAAGAATCACAAGCGGAACGGACAAGCCGACGAAACTAAAGGTGAGGCAAACTAAAGAGGGCATCAGGGAAGACAGTCGACAAAACAGCTCTAGGCCTACGGAACAAAGCGGAAATGGACTACGAGAAACAAGCGATACCAGACCCAGACCGAGAAGAGCTGGCTGCGTAATGGTGAGGAGCCCGATTTTCCGGAGATCTACGGCTTTGGTTACGCCTCCAGAAATAGTCCCAACGAGAGCGACACAACACACGATTTAGCAAATCGAGAGCATTTGAAAGAGTTTAGTGCGGTCAGAATACAACCAGAAGAAGCAAACCTTTGACGGCAAATCGATCTGAAAGGACGTCGCGGGTTAGCTGAAGTCTGGACATGAATGTGACGCCGAGTGAAAAGACAATGTGTGATGAGTGGTGGTTGGGAAATATTCTCTATACATGCGCGCATACGTGATAGCCTGTGAACCGGATTTGCACTGGCAATAAAGACTGTGTGTCCCTACCGTCTCGTTCTCGCTACAACAAGATAAGAATTTGACCCACATTTCATCTGCATGAGACGTAAGCAGAGTCAGCGTTACACATACGCTCAACTCGAAACCGCCTGAGATCCTGCCCAACAAAAATTAGGAGCCTAAGGATCAAATGTCTTGACAGCGGTTTCCTGCTCTAACCATTTGTATAGAGGACTAGTTTGCTCCTATGTTTTTCTTTTTCCTACCTTTAAAATGATGCTACTTCCATCGATTTCACCACCAGCAAAACACACTTACCTCACCCATTTACTACCCTTGGGAATTTGTTAGCGAGGCGCCAACGATCTGTATCACGCGAAAGCCTGCAATTTGACCTAAAAGTTGTGGGAAGTGATTAAAACAGCTAGGAAGCAGGCTAGACTTCAATATCAAGGTAAATGGACAGCAGAACACACAGTTGCTGTCGAATTAGAACTCGTCCTAGGCACTTTAAATGCCAAATACCATTCGGCTAGTCACTTAGGTTAGCATTTAAGCGTTGGGTCTGTACTACCCTTGTTTCCATTAAACTGAATACAAGCACCCACAAGTAGCTGGATTTGGCAGATTATCTGACAATGTACTTTTCGTGCGATGTAGAATTCGTGAGAGTTGCCCATCCCTTTCAAACGCACCCTAATGGCTAAGGATAGCGAAAATAAGCGGGGGTTTTACACACATAGATAACAGTTATAATTTTGGAAAACTATACAGTTGCTGTTGTCGCAGTTAGTTTGGTGGAATAAAGAAGCTGACAATTCATTGCATATAAGATTGTATGTGGCGCGGACTTACGGTGACAATAAGCAGTGAAGAACAGTCTACCGTTACTTCCGTTGACAATGTGACAAGGACGTAACTCGTTCTTTAATACTAGGGGACTGCCGGATAAAGCAGTACATATGGAAGAGTTGCGGAAGCGAGTCCCACTAGTGTCATCAGGAACCAGATCATTGAAACGTACTCAATCAATAACCGCCAAACCAAAAATCAGGTCGAGTCAAGTCAAGGAATTGCTTTATGCACCCTGCATGGGTGAATATCCAGCTACAACACACGCGATCTCGATGATGTACCCAAAAGGCAAATCAGTAGCAAAGCAATACGACAAAGACCGGCTAGATAAGGATAAAAAACACAATCAAGTTGAAAGTCCACTGGTTAAGTCAAGGATGACAGAGTTGGGCTCGCGCAAAAGACGCGAGAGATAAGGGTTGATTGACAAGCGGTAAGGTTGTTTGCGGACCTAGCTTGGCTTATACTTGTGCCTAGTAGATGAAGTTGATAAACATGCAGATAAGGCAGCATGTAGGGGACGACTTGTCTCGGTCAGTATCTTAAAGGCTAGCTTTTTAAAAGAACTGATGTGTGCAGAAATAAGTATTTGCAAAAGTAGATATCGGAACCCCGCTACATCGAGCTATGCGTTTTAAGGATCTGACAATTACCTTAAAATGCTTACCCAAAAGACCGGAAAAGACCACATTGGAACAGTACGTCCAATGGGGAAGAACATAGGCATTGACAAAGCGAACGATCAACTCGCCGGTAACGTAGGAAGCTCTGAACAGAGCGGCATAGAATGACAGCCTTTTGACGTTTACGGAAGTTTCACTTAATCGAAGTGTCCAAGCTAAATCGTAACTCAACGTCACACCCAGATATGTTACTGATGTTGTTAGATCTTCCCTTTTTCGCTATTCCGAATTAACCACCCAGAAATTTCTCCGCAGCAATTCTAGCCCCGCCGAAGAAAAATCAAAATTCCAACAGCCTTGACAACGAAAAACGCGTTAACAAAAACTCTGCCAACGTAGCCAGAAAATGCCGCCGAAAAACACTGTCCTCTCAAAGCAGAGGCAAAAGTCCAATTAGCCGTATGTTTGAAAACGCATTGGTCCGCTCGATCGATTGCCTGATCGACCACACGGGTAGGCGATTCCTTTCAGCCCAGCTTTCAATCATCATTATAGATGTGGTAGACTATGGTCCGTAGCCATCAATATGTAACTGGCTGTATAGTGTAAGGAGCTCCTCGTACCCGGCTCCTTTGCGTAAGGAAAAATGAAGGTCGTGGCACGTTGAAACATTAAGAGACAGATCATGTGATCTGGACCAGCCATTAAGTTCGTTCAGAAGCGCTTGTATTCTGAATGAATAATCGGTGCTTTGATGATTTATGCCTAGGACGATATCGTCCGCATATTTTACCAGAGTCGCTTCAGTTGGAGTTGGCATAGAGCTGACGTAAGTAGAAAAATGGCGGCAGTATTGCTCACTGAAGGACACCTGCATTAGTGAGTGGTGGGGACGAAGATCTGCCGCTGAGTAGGGTGATTTGAGTGCGTTCAGCAAAATAAGAAATCAGTATATAAACATTTGGAGGGATGTGCACTTTTAGTAAATATGTCTACTAGCAGTAATTCGCGGTTTACACAGCCAAATGTATTACTGCAGTCAAGAAAACCCATCCGAGTTGCTTTCTTCCCATTGTCAAGCGATGATAGTGCAGAATCTACGAGGTAGGCCACAGCTTTGAGAGTAGACCACGAACTACAATAGGCGAACTGGAGTGGGTCCTTAGAGCGTGTTCTGGACGGCATCATTTAGAGAATGACTTTCTCCAGAACCTTCAAAGAAACGAAAGTGCAAGCGATAGGCAGATATTTGTTGGATCCTTTTTTCGGCACTGGTGTAATGTTGGAACTTCTCCAGCAGACGGATATTTGTATTATAGCACACACATTGTGTATATACTCGCGAGAGCTGTTACCAAACACTTGGTACATTTTTTGTGTACGATAGGATATAGCATGTCCATCCCACTAGCTTTACCGGAACGCAGATGTTTCGGTAGATTATTTACATTTGTACTGTCAACGGGTGACAGTTGTTCAGCAGACCCCAGAACTTGGGCAAGGAAGTCTCTGGAGACGTAGTAGTATTGCACTTGCAGAACTCCTGATGCAATTTCTTTACGTCTACATCAAAGTAGCGCGAACATCGAGTAACCCCACTAAGCATTTTCAACATCATCCAAAGTTCAAGACGTCTGCCGTTCCCAGGAACAGACTGGACATACAATTTGTTAAGCCGGTGTAGTTCTTCCTTTATACGACCTATGGGAGATCTTACTGAGGTGTCGTCTTTTTCTTTAAACGCTTTCTCTTTAAGTCGGCGCTTCAGGTGGGAGGAGGAAAACCTGTCAGCGCGGACGTAAATAGTTTCCAAAGGACAACAGATATCAATACAAAGTTTAAATAGCTTATCAAATTATCACAATATCTGGATTCATCAGGATCAAAAAGCAAACCAAATTCCGTCGATGCGATAAATTCGCGAAGTCTGTCGAGATTTTATGGAGAGCACTGTCCCCACCTGACCCTTCGATCATTGCAGCGAGTGATTTGTTGGTGGTTGTTCTTGCTATAGACGATAGGTGAAATCTTGGTTGTTGTGTCATCAGAATTGCCGATTAGAGCCCGAGTAGATAAGAAGAACCACCACATTATTAACAAAACACTAGGTCTAAGGGTGCGTTTAACATGGTGGGCAGATTGACGATTTTTCGCTGTGAGCGCTGAGAACAATAGTGTCACATCTATTGAAATAGCCATCGAAGATGAACAGTGGACAATCGATGTGTTCTATGACAACTGTAGTAAATTCACGTTAGAAATTTTCAGCTTCATATTTGGGATAGGTGGGAAATATGTAGATGTTAGCCGACAATATTGAGCGGTAGCAATTCAAACACATCGGCTTACGTTGTATGACTAAACAATGGACAAAGTGTGAGGAGAAGCTAAAAGCACGTTTTGTCGCAATACACCAAGACCGATTTGTGTAAATAAGTACTCCACCACCTCGGCTTCGGTACCTACATGAGCAATCAACTTGATGGCAAATAAATTCTCCAACGGATACGACTGCATCAGTTACATCTTCATGGAGCCAGGTTTCTTGCAACATAATGATTCCAATCTGCGAACACTCTGTTGAGAAAATAATGTTTGATAGTTCATTAAATTTTCCCATGAGTGAGCGGATGCTGGTGCTAAGCAATACCGAGACGCTCAGATATCTTACAGTTTTTTCCTTCGAAAAGCAGCTACGCATTCAGAACGATGTTTTCTAACAGAATTGGTGCGCTCCTTGTGAATTCGTTTCAATTTGTTGCTGATAACACAACCGTTCGAAAATGCACGAATTACGACCGCAGAAAAACTTAGCGATTTTAAACTATCGTGTAAGTAGATTTGCATCGAGGGACGAGTGATGAATCAAAACAAGAACCGATAGAGTAAAAGGTAAGATGCCAGTACGTGTGTGTTGATAAACTCCAGAGATGGATCGTAGAGCACAGCCAAATTTGAAGACCCCGATTTCGCGAAATTAATTAAACTAACCTGTGATATGCAAACTAATTGAAAAAGTGGATTCACTCTACCTTCCAATTTGAGAGCAACAATAACATTTCAGACTGAAACACGATTATTCAAGAAAAAGTTGAGCCGCTGCAATAATCAATAGCTTCTGGTTTCACCAATTCCGAAATATTTTACTCCTTTTACAGTGAATTTGAATATAAGGGTTGACACGCCTTTTTATGATAGTAAGGGTTTTTGTTGCACTTCAGCATCTCTTACATGTTCTGATTACGCTCGGGTTCTGCTCACCAACGACCGGAGGGAATGAAGAAAGTGTGTATTAGCATTGGTAAGCCGTAGAACAATGTCACACTTGCATATCCTACTCCTTTATTGTGAGTAGCATAATTTAAAAGCATGCGCCACTTGAAATTTCGATGAACTTGGTGTTTACCAATGCAACGGCGATTTCCTGGTCACAGTCTTTAGACGCATTTGAAGGATGGCACACGTTACAGCGTTAGCGGTTATTATATTTGTGACACGAAATACAAGATGACCGAAGCAGGATGACACTGCCACCAGCTAACTAGTGTGGGCGTTTGTAGACCTAACTACTCGGAAAGTAGGTCAAGTAGAACTGGTTAATCTATCGCGTGTGCTTTCACACATTCTACTTTCATACCATAATCCAAGTAAATTGGTACTGATATGGGTTGTGAACGGGGAAAAACCTGAGGTCCAAGAGCAATATATGTGACATGGTGACGACAGTCGTAGGCCCCGGGTAGAAAGAGGTGGGACACTAAGAGGTTTAACGCAGGGACTAACTTTTAGTTTGTTTCACAAATAAGACAACGTATATGCTTTAAGCGTGGTACTCTTCTGGAAAATAATAGTCGGTTTGTTTCGAAGGTGTTTATGGTGGCGACACGGAAATCTGATCGACGATATTTCGAGTTTCTGAGTTAAATAAAGAGCCGCCGTCGTCTGAATGTGGAAACTAGTCAAATTTTGCACTACTTCGCTTGATCCATTTTACATTCGTCCCAGTAGAGCTTCAGTTGAGAATGAAGAGAATGAAGAATGCAATATGCTATCCAGAGGTGGCAGTCGTGGCAGAAACAGGATCACTGCTCTCAAGTTTCCTCAACGAACAGCAACCAAGAACCTCAGGAGCCTCTTTCATCTGCTCTATCAGTTTAGACTGAAATCTCTAAGAATGTACAGCGGTCGATATCGGCTTTTGCTGGGGGAACCTCATAATGGTTTACCAGATTCTGAAGAACCCAAACCACATTTGCCGTCCGCTACTGGAATTGAACCACAACACTAAACTAAGAGGTCACCCTCTGAAACTGCCAATTCATTATAGCCGACTTGAATGCCGTATAAATCTCTTTTCCCTTCGCGTGTGAGGACCATGGAACGCCCTACCAAATTATGTCGTCTCTGCTCCCAACCTGGCGATATTTAAGAGAAAAGTTGGCGATGCATTGTCTCATTTGCATTATATTTTGTGACTTGTTAGCCAGGGGCTACAAAACGCAATCAAATGGTTTCTTACCAAACCCAACCAATTAATTTATGGATTTATACTTTTAATGCGCGAACATCTCCGCTATTCTACATATATGGTGAGTCCATCAAAAGGTTTTCACTTTATTATGTAAATCAGTTTTCGTACTAATTTACATTCCACAGGACTTGTTAAGCACTTCTTTTTTACCCGTCATACACCGTTATTCGATTGTTCCATTTCTCTCTCTCTCTCTCTCCATGTGTATTGGTATTCATAAACATACCAAGTGATGAAGCGGTCCAACTGAGGCACATGAAATATCACATGTTAGTTATCATCGCAAAGCACTGGTAGAACTGTGTTCATATAATTTGCGGCAAACACTGTTAAATGTAGAATGTGCACTTTCATTTACTGGCAAATTTCTTTTTATAGATTTTGAAAATTTCTCCATAACCATCCTGTGGCACCCAACAGGTGAGTCAGCTACTCTTGAATAATCTCTATGGAAATGTAAGAGAACGCGGTTGGGAAGAGATTTCTTTTCGGCGAATTCCATAAGGCCAGTACGCTTACAAGGTTAGTGAATGAAAACTAAAGAGAAAATCCTGCTGAGTCTGCACTGGCTAGCCTTATTCGAAAAAAAGTTCAATTTGACGACTCATGTGGCGGGTGTCTGTGCTGTACATGAAAACGGACCACATATGACTCCAGATGACAGCGCACTGATCTTTTCATGAAATAATTTGGGTCAACCAAGAAGTGAAGCCACCCTTGATCATGATCCGCGCTCCAACCGGATGGACGTCCGTCATGGCCACGGCAAAGTGAGAGATTGCAACAGCATCTTCTGCTTGCAATGCTTCGGTTGCGTCAACCCAACCGCTATCGCTTTGGCTCTTTGTAGGAGGCGTCTCCCGGTTTTACGTGTAACAGATGGTCTTGCGCAAACCGCAAAAGATGCAGCCAAAGTACTTCGTCAACACTTCAGCTATACTTTCTGGAATGAACCATCATTTCATCCGCCTTTTACACAGCTTCCATCGACACCAGGGTTAAACCACGTATCGTTCACGGCAGCCAATGTGCTGAAAACGCCAATGTCATTGCGTGCGCACAGCTCACCTGACGTGAACAAAATCAAACTGAAGGTGTTGAAGACAGCGGCCATGAACCTTGCCGAACCATTAGCTCGGTTCTGTCAACGTTGTCTCAACCAAATGCAGGTTCCCACAATGTGGAAACATGGACTGGTCACTCCTATTTACAAAAGTGGTAATCCTTCAGAGCCCCTCGAACTATCATTCAATCACTTTCCTCCCAGTTTTATCCAAAGTAATTGAACGCATAAGTGCAGAGGCGCTCATGGGATATCTTGAGAGCAACAACATCCTAGTGTCACAGCAACACGGACTCTGCCGAAATCGATCCTGCACTACAAACTTGCTGCTAGCCCAAGCAAGCTGGACTGAGTCAGCCGATGCCAGAGTGGAATTCGACGTTGTCTACCTGGACTTCTCGAAAGCGTTCGATCGTTTGGACCACCGCATTCTCCTTCACAAGCTTCGAAGCTATGGAATCGGTGACGCTATACTCGGTGGCATCGGAAACCACCTCGCGCAACGTCAGCTGAATGTGAAGGTCCGCAGCTCCATTTTCGACCAGATGGACATCCAGTGTGGAGTGCCTCAAAGATCGGTACTGAGGCCACGTTTATTCCTCATATTCATTAACGAACTCGACAGTGTACTGCAGTCGAATTCCTTACTATTTGCAGATGATATCAAAATTTGGCTTGACCTCAGGACAGCGGATGATCACATGGCATTGCAGAACCATCTCTGCAGGGCTTATGCGTGGTCATCCAACAACCGGCTCCAATAGCTGTTTCCATGCAGAATTGGTGACCCTGTCCTTGAATGGATCGGAAACTCCCTCCTTCAGCGGCAGCTTCTGGTTCGGGTTTGAGGTTCATTTTCTGATCCCATTGACGTGGACTGCGGTGTTCCACAGAGGTCTGTCTTAGAGCCACGCGCCTTCCTGGTCTTCATCGACGACCTCGCGCCTGTCATTGAGTCATAATTTCTGCTTTACGACAATGACCTCAAGGTATGGCAGGCGATCGGTTGTCAGGACGATCACGACGTGCTGCGAAGAGACTTAGACCGTGCCTTTGAATGTTCAAAGGCAAATCTACTTCCGTTTAACGTAGACAATGCACAACTATACATGTATCCCACAAACCCATTTACACACACAAACTTAGGGATCACACGCTGAAAAAGAGCTCACAGGAGCTTGGTTTTGTGCTGGTGTTGTAAGACGACTTCGGCTGTTCGGCGCAGTGTTTGAAGGCTTCCAAAACCGCTAACCAACATGTTGGGCTTTTACGGAGGGCATTCAGGAGGTTCGAGCTCACCATCTTCCCATAAATGTTCAATGCGTATGTGAGGCCCCAGGTGGAGTAATCGATTCAGGTGTGGAAAACTTGAGTAAAACGCGATCTGGCGGCACTGGATAACGCACATCGAAGTCCAACCAAAAATGTGGAGGGAATGTCCCATCCGCGGTACCAGCTGCGACTGAAAACGTTAGGAACGCACAGCGGAAGTTATTGTCGTCTACGGGGCGACCACATTCTGGAGTGCCAGATGGTGCAAAACCCCGGGCACATTTGCGGTCATCTCCTGAAACTTGGCCGCAGCAAAAAGTTCAGCGTCACAAGCTAAAACTGGCTAGGCAAAACAGTCGGCTGGAATGCCGCCGGAACTAATTTTCTCTTCGAAATTGCCATCCCTAGAACGCTCTTTCGACTTTTGTCATTTCTGCGACAACCCTACCTGTTTTAAAAATAGACTCGACGATGCATTACACCAACTTCGGAAACATCTGTTTCAGGTATTGGGACCCAAAATCATCTCGCTTGAGGGCTTTGATGGAGTTTTTAGTCAAACCAAGCTTGATATGCAGGGGCAATAGCTAGATATCATCAGGTTTGCACAAGATGGGTATGCTTTACCTTCATTTTGCCTGCAGTATCCACAGTCCTCTGGTCCCTTTTCGATTGTGTAGTGCCGTTGAGTTGCTCTAATGTCCAATAAGCACCAGAAACAGCAACATTTTGTAAAGCCAAAAAGGTTTTTCTCGTGTCATGGAAAACGGACAATTTAACACTTCGCTTCCCGCGTTCAGTAACCTTAGTGTTTGCAGCAAGTAAGTGCCACTGCTGCAACCGAGATGCCAGTAACTCGGCCTTGTCTTTAGGCAAGCCCAGCTCAAGTACCAAGTCATTCAGCTCTGATTGTTCAATCAGATGTGGGTTGACAACATGAGCTTCAAAGTTTTCACAGATGTTAGAATCAGGGGAAGTTAACGATGCGGAATCATCAGTCATCATCAGTGATAGGTTCACTGAAGGCGCTGGAAGTGTAAGGTGCAATCATGAGGAACAGGTCAAATAGCTGATGGAAGATAGGAGTAGCATAAGTTTTCCTTGTTTCGGTTGAAGATTCCAATGACACTGGTTAGGCAGAAGTAGCTGTCTGTCGTGTGGTCCTTCGGCTCCTTCCACACGCTGGGGATTGCAAATGACATCTAGCCTTTGACCTTGAGCCACTGAGTCTAACGAAGGTTACACTACACACAAACAATATGCGACGTCCACTGCTTATCCTGATCTCCCAGTTTTATGCCGAAATGTACGTGGTAGGCAGAATTTAGTAGTGAAGAAATGGGTTCGCACTGCGAGTTTGTGGTAAACTGACCACAGAGGTAACAAAAATGATTTCGGTTATTGGTACAGCAGCGTCTGTCAGCCATGATCAGGAAATCAAGTGGGGAAACACAGCTCTCAGTCGACCTTGGGTATCAGGTGGATACCATGGTCAAGATCACTTCTTTTATACGGTTACAGGGAGCCAATGGACCAATCACAGGCGAGCATTCGATGCATGGAACGCAATGCTTAGCTGAAATGAAAAATTGACTTAAAAAAACCCAGACGTGATAGAAACATTTGGTTTGCATATTCGTAATCAGTTCACTTACTACTACTAGGAACATCTAAGCTCATTTCTATTATAAAAATAATGTTGCACAGTGTAATCTATTTAAGAAAAAATCGAGGGGAATTAGTGCGCTTCACACCTTCTGAACAGATTTTGTGCTCCTGGTAGCGCTGCATCGCTTAGAGACTTGACAAGTACACCTCAGAGACATTGATGGAGGATTGTCCTTAAGCACGGTGGGACCAGAGAGTAAGTACTACTGAAATCTGCTGGTTTATGTTAGGCAACCTATACCTTGTGCATTTGAACCGCGAACACTGACTTGGCTTTGTCTTTCGTAGACTCGTAGTCCTTCCATCTTGTTCTAGCTTAACGAAGTGCAACATTTCGGATGAGTCCCAGTTTCGGTCAGCCAATGGTATGAAGAACAAAAGTGAAACATTTGGCTTGGAGAATTTGTTGTCATCTTGCATTCAAGTCGCTTAAACCCATACTTTGGGGTCTGCTATGTCCGTACTTGTAAGGCTCATGAAGCGTAATCCAATCAGGAGTTCCATCGCGTCCCTGCTCTATACTGTTAGTTTGCTCTCCTTAATTGCACCGTATCCCTCAATTTTCTGTTTGCAGTTTTTGCTGGTTTATGGTCTTTTTGGTTGTTATGGCTTTGCATGTCACAGTAATGAACACCACTACAACTTGATACTCAGAACATATCTGACCAACTAAACTGAACCGACTAACAAGTTTTAGGTCAGTCTCGGTTGCTTTTTTAGACAAAGCAGTAACTGTAGTGCGTTGAAAATCAGGGCCTCAGGCAGCTTGTGCAAAGTATTGTATATACCGTTGAAAAAGTAAAGAAAGCCAAGTATCGGTTCTGAACTATTGACCAAAACCCACCGAGTGAGTGATTCATACTGCGGAAGACAAGACCGTCTGTCTCACGAAAACTCAGGACGTGTTCCTCACTCTGGTTGCCCACTCTCTGGTCATGTCAACAAGCGGGACACGTACGAATTAGGCGTCGCTATCTTCTTTGCTAATTTCGTTCACAGCTAGCAGTCCAAAGGAGTCCTCTTAGAACTGATCACAGATCGTAATTCAGCTGTGCCTTGCATTACTGACAGCTGCGCACACCGAGCTTGTGGTGGGACAATGTAAAAATGCAAATAAACGGAATCTACAGGGTCCTCAACGTTGCGGCAGCATGGTTAATTCTGACAGTACACAAGTACACGAAAGAGTGTGTCGAAACAAATCGGCCAAAACCTTGGTTCCACCCCAGCGCTGTACCCAGTTACGCCATTATACGCTAGCTGAACCTTGTTAAATATTAGGGTGTTCCCCAGGTTTGACAGCACATACTCCATAACGGGTTTCATATCTAGTTACTCCCTTCTAGTAGAAGGACTTCACTCGAACCAGGAACCTTCGGGATGTCAGTTTAAGCCTCTACCCCTAAACGACCGGATAGCAGTGGCGAACTTTTATCAAATGGTTACAGGCTCATTGGAGGGTTCCTTTTGAAGAACGTTTCTTATGAATAGAGTGCGACGGCAAATATCAATGTGGGCTGCTCTTCACTTCGATGTGTTTCTCACTGGTACCCTAACTGACAAAGAAAAATTTTGAGTGTCACCCGCTCGCAACACTTGGTCATTAGTAGTTGTGCCAATCGCCTCTCGTGATTCGGTGGGTTAGAGGCAAACATGTCAGCTGGTAGCCCCAACGTCCCCAGTTCGAGTCGCGTCGTTACCATAGTTCTCTGATGAGTTCGAAGGAGAACCAGACCGGTTATGGGGTGCAGTGTTGCGAACGAGCTATACCTAGTAGTTATCCGTATCAAATACTGTCCTACTGAAAAACATTGTGTGAAACATAAAGCAAAAGAAATTGTGGTCCATATTTCTCAATTGCGCGCCGCAATCCATTCACAGAGAAGTGCTTCACTATGTCCTCCACTTAGTCTCAACTTGATTCAGTTAGATGAAAAATACAGATGGGTTAGCAGCTAGTAACTCACATCAAATGCTGAATTAATCATATTGCATGTGAACTACAGTGGGATGCATTTCGTACGGCAGTTGTCAAGCGCATGATTTTTTACCCGTGATAAATCATTGTTCACTGATATGCACCAAATACGATTTGAAAAAGTTATCGGGCAGCAGATCAAGCGGAAATCAGCAGCAACTTCGCAAAATTATCCAGGAGTAATCTCACAAGATAGTTGTTACAAGCAGGAGGTTTATAGTATAGAATAGAAGAATAACGTGGAACACATGAAAGAATTGAACGAGGTGTTATGTACTCAAAAGATGCACACGGATGTGACCCGAATGCGGAAAAATGGGAATCCTTGTAGCCTCTGAACAATGGGGTAAGTGGCAGTTTGAGCCCAATTGTCCCAGTGGACCGCGATCGCACATGAGGACTGACAACGCGCAAGGAAATAAACCATGAGGAATGTGGAGACCAAAGTCGGAGGAAAGATGCAAAATGACAAAAACCTGGAGAGAATAGTCAACTCCGACGGATACGCCAATCATGACCAGCTTAGGCTGGCCTATGCGTTACTGAGTTTCAGAGCATCAGATTCGCAAGTTAATTAAACTACTTTAAAATGATCTGCCCAGTAACATTGGATTACAGTCGGGACACTACATTTAAGGTTGCCTTTATTGAACTGAATGGCCCATCAATTTTGTCAGTGTTGGATCCCATTTGGTTTATAACACACAGCCGCAATTCAAACATCGTCAGGGTTTAGTGGATTACTTGCAGAGTATAAAGACCCTCCTTCACTTTTGCGTGAACTTTTGTTGTGATAGAAAACGCTCAAATAAGTATAATGGATGCACACTGATTTTATGCTAGCCGAGAGCTGCAATCGGCCTAATGTAAGTGAGAGAATAAGGTAGGCACTCAACAAAGCAGGCTAAGTAAGTTTTGATGAAGCGGATGGTGCACGCGATAAATTGATCTCGGTACCTACCTCTACTGATGCGCTCCGTAATACTTTGCTACACTGCCGACGAAATCGCGAAGTATACGAATGGGTCCAGAAGTACCTGAAATATTATAGTATGGAAATATTAGAGAGTGTATGCAACTGCTTTGGTCTGAAAAAGAAATCACCCAAACTCTGCTGACCGACCGATGTTAAATTTTCAACTGAGGAATCCGTGGACCGATTGTTGCGTAATTAGCTCCTGCTAGCCCAGTGGAACCAATTCAAAGACCTATTGCTTAAATCAGATCGCACACCTCAACAAAGATCCGTTAGTGAACTTTCGTTACAATCACCAGCTCCAAGGGCTATTTTGGTTGATTGTTCTCAGATCAAAGCTCAAACAATCTTATGTAATGTGGCAGCTGTGCACTTTGAAGTGGATCTCGACAGCTCATCTTATATGCTAAGGACCTCGGTTACCACTGTTCTGATGATAATGCAATGTCATCTATGCAAACTCCTACTAACTACTACCTCCACAATCTTGACACCCGTGAATCAACTGAATTGAATTAACTGTTCAGCAAAGTTCTATTAACTTCTAAACATTAAGAAGAGCTGACTTTCAAGGGCCACGCAGCCGTGTCGCAATCTGAACTTAACGCCCGAAGAACCCCCATGGGCAGTAAATACAATAATGTAGAAAAGCCAGTCCCAATTGTTTCGACCACTGCTCGCATGGGAGATTGCGCATTGCATTGATGTATTTGAATACCAGAGGTTAAGGCTGCTCCACTGCTTTAAGGCCATGTTTTAGCCATGAATTCCATGGACGGACTTGCTCCCTCAACCACCATGTCCACAGGAATATCGGCAACCACATGACATATTATACATCTCATTACGCCTGTTGAGAATAGACTCAACCCCAGTACTCCCACTCATAATTTTGCCTCCATAACACCTGACTACAACATGCTGACCCCACACCCAACAGTACGTTTTCTATACTTCTACTTAGTGCTAGATCTATTAACAACAAATTGTACTTCCCAGACATGCTTGCACATACCAAAGACCTACAAGCAATCCTAGTTACTGAAACCTGGTGCTCTCCTGCTACATTCGACTCTATCTTAATGCTTCCTAATTATCAGCTGTTACGAAAATATCGCAGCACAGATAAAGGAGGTGTATGTATGATGTACCTACACTGGACATTTGTAGCAGTGCTTTTTGATCATCCACAGCCAACAAACATACCCTAATCTCTTTGGTTGTCAGTCTCAGGAACCGGTTCTCCCATTCTACTCGAATGTCTTTACAACCTTCGAACTGCGTCAACAGCAATTGTCACCAATATCACGTCAGCTTTCGAGTTTGCTGCTGAGATGCCACACAGACAGAAGATAATTGCCGGTGATTTTAACCTACCAAACAGTAACTGTTCCTCTTGAAAATCCTCGTCTACATATACAGTATTTCTTTCCTCTCTCAGAATTGGTATTGAGTACTGCGGGTAACTGAGCCAACAAGAGCGACCAGTATACTCGACCTGATATTAGCGTTGGGGGTCACAAAAGTACCCCCAGAGGTATTAAATAATCACTGTGGTAGGAACCACAAAATAGTACGACGCACTTTCTGCGTTAAATTGGCCATCAAACACGCCTTTATTCCACAATATGCAACCCATAGGATAAACTGGAAGCAATGTCAACAATTTATCCGATCATTCGATTGGGACGCATTCTTTCGCTCCAACTGTGAACTGCCTTGGATTATCTCTACCATCGGGTTCATCAGGCTATTGCTATCCTTATTCCCCAAGACAGGGGTATCACACTTGTGCAAAAAGACTCAATCGTGCGTTAAGTCAGCCGGAAACACAGAAGAATAATTGCTGGATACAGAAAGACGGGAACTTTAACCTTGTTTTTACCGTTGCATAATATCATTGACAGGGTCAAGCACATCCAGTTGACGAAGAGGATACACGTAGAACGAATAGCTCTACGAAGGACATGTGCAACGAAAGAACTTGTTGAAATGCTGTGACACAGATCTAATTACCACTCCCCTTTATCGATGGACTGTCAAGGCAGGCGGAGAGTCCCTTCATGATCCAGCCGACATGTGCGAAGCGTTTAGCTCATCTTTCGCTACCTCCATGAGCCTGGAGACGACCCAGTTAAATGTATGCATTGGGGTGCAAACAACCAACGCACTGTACAAACTTGCATTGTCGATCAGTACTATTCAACTTGTACAGAATTCCATCAAACGGTCTTCCCATTTGGTTTCCGATGGTATTCCACCTTCCGTCATAAAACGGAACAAGCTTACCGTACTTTCCAAGTCAGTGGAAAACATCGCTCATCAACCCTGTCACAAGTGTGGCTGCAAAAAGAAATTACTAATTACCAGACAATCTATCACACCCAGAGAATAATATAAAAACTGGTTAAGAATGAAATTCATCAATTCTCCGGAGCTAATAGACAGGTCACAGCATTGTTTCTTGGATAGAAGATCGTGCATCACCTGCCAATTACATTATCTAAACCATGTTTCTGATTCCATTGACTCAGCTTACGCAAGCATACCTCCGTTCCTAAACATGGAAAAGGTATCCGATCGAGTATCCCATAAATGGCTGTTGAAAATGATTGCTTCCTTTGGAATTCAAGACCCACTCCTAGGCGGGCCATTGCCATCCCTGAGAAGCCGTTCTCAGGTACTTACCAGAGCCGACCACCACTCTTCACCACGTACAATCACTAATGGTGTTATTCAAGCGAGTGTACTTAGTCCGTTACTGTTTTGCTCTACGTCAATGCCGTCAGTGCGGTTATCAGACATGGCATGCTTTTCCTATTTGCAGGTGACACGAAAATAGTCTACAGATTCCCACGAGCTGAATTTCACAATACACTACTACTCATACAGAAAGATCTCCATTCCCTTGAGAAAAGGTGTGACACCTGGATGATAAGGTGCTCGGCGAAAAATCTAGTATCATGTATCGCGGCTGTTCGATACCCAAATGGATCAATTAGACTCAACGGTGAACACCTTTGGGTACAGCTGTCTACCAGAGACCTCGAAATCAGGTATTCTTGCACCTTCAACTTTTCCGAACAAGTGGAATACCGGCAAACTAGTGCCAGAAAATCAATGGGTAATATACTACATAAGATTCACATAACACTAGCCCGAGTAGAACTCTTCAAAATCCGCACTCAATCCAGTTTGGAATATTGCAGCGGCATTTGTGGCAGCATGATGAAATCTGACAGAGCATCTCTGGAAAGTATACAGAGGTCATTTAGCAAATGTCTACTAGGGAGCTGTGCCAACAATTCCAGCTCGATACGCTTTGGCTACGAAGATTGAAACATAACCTAATTCTTCTGTACGACATGATTAATCAAAAGGCCCACTGCTATTTGCCCTCCATAGAACTACAACATAGTTCGACAATGGAGCTATGAACAATGAACAATGATATATTACAGGTAAAAAAGCGATTGTTTTACAAGTCCCGTAGGATGGTTGAAGTGAAAGTAAACATAAGTGTAAATCGTCAATTTAAGGGTCTAGTGAATTCAAGTGCCTTATTCATATAAACGTTGTAGAATGTGTACTGAATTGTTACTGTAGAGCAATGCGTTTACCCTGAGTGTACTCAGGTGCAGAGTAAATCTGCGGTCTGTTTTCCTTTATCAGTTATGCTGTCCTGTGGAATAAGCTCCCAGTCACAATCAGATCGTGTGCGAGCGCAATGGCCTTTCTAGTTAATCGCACCACTTACCTAGATTTGAACACGATTATGACCCCGTTCTCTTGGGAGAGATCACGTGGTGATTTATAGCAAGAAGGCCCAAACAGCATCTAATGAGTGAATCAAAAAATTAATCGCATACTGTGTGACGCACCCTAGTGCTGTTACCACCCACTATTCTAACTAGTGCATATTGCGTCGAAAAACACCTGTGAGTTACTACAAACCCTTGAAACAGCCAAAGCTATGAAAATTACATAACTGTTTACGATTAATGTTTGTGCATGACATATTCTGTAAAATATGATCTGTGGAAAATATGCCCACAGTTTCTCACTCGATGAAGAATACACTTATTAGTATTATTTATCGACATATTTTAGCTGACTGCTGGAAATATCAGTTCACTTGAGTGCTGGACTCCGCTGAGTTGTTACAACACCCACTGCAGCGCACCACTCTACGCCATGCCACTCACCGTGCCGACCACGCCCATCAGTCTAAATGTCTGCACGTATCTCCTTAGTTTTTTGTGGCGAGCGATCGATGGCAATTGTACCTCTTAGGCAGCAGTGATATGCGCACCGGTTGACAACTTGCAGGTATCTACAGCAGCGACATCGCCTCAGTGAAGGAACTTTTATAATATAACTCGACTTCGAACCTAGTGAGCATGGTCTCATTATTGAGACTATGCATAAGTTCCTTTGTGTTGCACAGACACTTATGCTTATTGTTCATCTATATTTTTTGAACACGTATCTGTATTAAAACCAGTGCGTTCCGTTTATAGCGCTTGCTTCTAATAATCCCTGCTATAAATTCTCTATTTCAGTCCACCAACATCGAGATGTACTCGTGGGTGGATGTTCACTGGACACCTTTTATCTCTGCTGGTCTCCGTCGCCCGTTCGTGATACTGACTACTAGTAGACTAGGGAACATTCCACGACCCTCTGCCGTTGTCACGTGCTGCACAGTCTCATGCTTCCACATTATGCACAGTACTTCATCTGTGTTCCGGCTTACGCTCACTCTCGCGATGTGGAGAATGGGAATTGGCACACATAGATAAAACTAATTACATGATACTTACCCTGCGCGTAACACAATCTTATGAAACAACTCAACCTGCACGTCTTGCACCCAGAGAGTTGCGAAGTGCATCTGGTTAGACAGCAATTTGTCTCTATGGATGTTCAACCGCTGCCAACTTTGTCTTCATAGTCAATGAAATAAGCTGCATAGATGTCCAGCAACAAGGTGTCCATTAAATCGTAAGGGCAAGGCGCTCAAACGGAATTGTAGTTAATCTGTTTCATCCACTCTTGTAACTGTTGGAGTTGCAATTGTATCACTGGCTGGGGCACTAGCCATACTCAAAACACTGCTCGCGGAGCTCAATAACTTAGGGATAATAGCGGTAGCCACCAACCACTATGTGCAGAGTTCCACTTCCAGGCTATCTCTACCTGATGAGTTCAAATCAGGAAGCAAGGTGTCGTAGAGTGCAGAACTGGGAAAGAACAACATTGAAATCCTCAAATGTGAAGTTTGCGTTTCTCTGTCCCTATATCTTGGAAGTAAACATACACACATGGCGTGCTAATTAAGCGCAGCATACACTGATCTACATAGAATAGGCGCACTATGATTACCTACGTCACTTTATGAAGCCGAAGGTCACCCTGATAGCGTCAAATCTGACACCATCACACAATTGGACCTGGATTTTCGAAACACGTATATGACGAAACGAAATACGTGCGCCCTAACCTCTGAGGTGTCTCAACAACATTTGTCCTCGCTTTCAAACAAGTTCCCACGTTTTAAACTTATTTCCGGTGTCTTTTATTGCTTTCAAAAACACAGTTTATATGAACTACTATGGACTTGTCGTGTGATGCACGTGCGGCTAGATTAAGGCCGATAAATTGTTTAGAGCGCAAACATGGACTGCTGTATGGATAAGGCTACTTTTAGATCTCCACTGCAGGAATTCCGTAAAATCCAATGAGTCACATGTATTTGTTTACAGGAGTCCATTATTACCGAGGTAGATCACTTTATTTTCCGGGGAAGACATGTGGTAATCCGAGAGGAAACGTGTACGCACTTATAGACTAGCATCTGCGAACGTCATGTTTGGCGGTCAGTGATCAATGGTGTATTTCGGGGCTAAATTCAGTATTTAACTGTCCACCAGCCCATTTCGCTTGGGTTTCAAAATGAAGCAAAACACATCGATCAACTGTGGAAGGGACACAGTGCTTGAAAGCTTTGAGCGCACGCGTTTCCGACGGAACCAAAACACTGAAGCCGGAACTGGGTGGCAGTAGGATTTATAAACAATTATAAGCACAAAGTGCACAATACTTCAACAATTGCTGCTTCTAGCACAAATATAACAGCAACCTCAGTTTAATCGAACAACCAATAAATATGAATTTTTATCACATGTGAAACAAACCAGCGAAGCAACGGAACTCCGCGGTTTATACCGGACACTAAATTAAAGTAAATGTAGTGAAGGTGAAACATTTACGCTTCCAGCTGTTTGTGACATTGGATTTTATTCTTTTTTGTATCTACCGAGGGTCCATTGGTTTTACTGTTGGTGCATCTGGTTCACTTTCGAGTTCGCTGCTCTGTGCTCTTACTAAGTTACTCTCTGTTCACTGTGGCTCTGTACATTACACTCTGGGTTCGGCAATGTTTTCACTCCTGAACGATTGGTATCCATACTGGTTCCTACTGTTTCTCGTTGTGTCAAGTACTTGAGTTCTGCTCTACAATTGGTGTCCCCGGTTGCAATCTCCATCACAACACTCTTGAAGCCCTCATCCCGCGGAAACTGAAGCTTGTCGTTTTCCCGTCTTTTGAGTGGCATGTTTTACAATGTTACATCTTAACGTTAAACTTGTTAACCCTGCTTTTAATGTTGTTACGATTTCAGTCACGCCGTTCACAAGCAGTGGCCGGCAGTTTTGGTTTGTATTGCCAGAGTCTGCATTCGCTCGTCATATGATCATCTCCGATTCATCAAAGTGTAGCGTTGCTCGGTTGCCTGCTCACTAAGGTAACTGTGCAACTCAGGGACATTTGGATGCATTCTGTTTCTGAGCAACGTTACGACACCCTGGCTGGAGCAAGTCGTCATTAACGGAGTCACGCCCACTGCGCAGGCCCGCATTCAATGGTTATCCCCTGGTCTGAAGTTGGGTGACAAGAAACGTCCCACGCAGTTGAGTGGCATGCGTCAGATGCTTGGTACACCGTCCATGGACCAATCATTACTTGGCGAACTCTGGTTACAGCGGTTAATGGAAACAGCGCAAGGTATACTTATTACTATGCAACTACAATCGCCAGATGAGGCCCCGCAGGCCGTCGAAGCCGTAGCGGATCACTTTCGCCCTCAGCTTAATTATGCCACTCCACCGTTGTCCCCTAAGAGTGTCCCATAAGGCTGTTCCTCTCCCTTCTTGTTCACACTCCACCCCATCTATCGCAACGGAACTATCAGCTCTACTCCGCGATTTTAGCAACAGGCCTAACAGTGACACACACCGGTCACGCAGCAAGTGATCAAACCGATACGACTCTGCAGGTAGTACTCAACATTGCTGGTATCATCGCCGCTTTGGTGCGCCGACCAAGTGTTGTACCACACCTTGCTCATTCCATGCGACGCAACAGGGAAACTCTCCGGCCGGAAGGTAAAGGCGAGTAACATCGCCGGCGCAACCGACAGAAGTCGCCTCCTTTAAGGAAGGCAAATGTGGAACAGCGTTCCTGCTTGATACCTGGGCTGAAGTAAGCGTAGTTTTTCCCGCACCCTTTCTTCATGCTACCAACGACACACTTTTTCCTAATTACGGCCAACGGTCCTTAACCCACAAATTAGGTCTTCGTAAACCATTTCGCTGGGCGTTGATTATTGCCGATGTCCTGCTTGACATTATCGGTATAGGCTTGCCTCGACATTTCGACTTCTTGGTCCATGCAAAACAAATGAGGATAATCGGACCTCACAACGACCCTCAGCGTCATTGGCACCAATACCGGCATCTTAGCTATCACCGGGGTCTACGTAGTCACACAGACCTATCCTGACTATACCGAGCTTTTCGCTCATTATTCTAAACTCCTTCAGCCAATGAAGGTAGCTCCTCCAGTGGCCTCTCAAGTCACGCATTATATCCGAACTACCCACCCATCTCATCACGCCCGGGCAGATTTTCGCCGGAGTTCGAGCAGATGCTACAACTTGGAATAATCCGTCCTTCAGGTAGCCCTTGGTCCTCTCCACTCCAGATGGTCCCAAATAAATTTGGAGATTGGCTTCCTCACGGTGAGTACCGGACACTGAATAAACTTACGGCCCCTAACAGATACCTCATCTCACACATGCAGGACCTTACTGCATGCCTCACAAGTTAGACGGTCTTCAGCAAGATCGATCTTGTTCGTGTCTACCACCAGAGACCTGCCGAGGAAAATGACATACCTAAAACAGCCATCATCACTCACTTCCGTCTGTTCAAAGTTGTAACAATATCATTTAGACTGTGCACCGCCTCACAGACATTTCAACGCTTCGTCTACAAGGTCACTGGTGGCTTATAGTTTGCTTATCCCTACCTCGATGACAAATCTGTGGCCAATTTATCTGACGAAGAGCACTTTGCTCATCTTAATTCGCTCTTCGAAAGGCTGACCAAACATGGTGTCACCGGCAACCCGACTCAGTGCGAGCATGGCATATTCACGGTAGAACTCTTGGGCCACATAATCTTATCGTCTGCTGACAAGATCCAAGTTATTAAGGACTTCCAGCACCGACTTTATTTGAGCATCTCCATCGATTTTGCAGTCTAGTCAACTACTATCGACGCTTCATCCCCGGCTGCACCCAACTTATGCAGCCTCTAACCGACCTTCGGACAATTCGCAACTTTGCTTTCCCTGATACAATTCATACAACTTTCACCGAAGTTGAGGATGCTACCTACGACTTAGCTCTCCTCGCTCACTCCGAACCGTCTGCTCCTCTCTCTTACAACTGACGCCTCAGACGTTGCGGTCGGAGCTGTTCTCTAAACTATGTGAGATGAGTGGACACACAACGGCAGAGACAAAACCGGAGGTCTGACATTCGTCGTGAATTCTACGCGCAATCACTACTAATCTCAGCCTACTATACACCGTTCGGCTCCTCTTTGTGTACTCCATCCAAATCTGGAATAACTTTGGTAGGATACTTGTCAGTTTTCATGAAAACTGTGCAAATCCTTTTCAACCATCGTACACAGCTCAAGTTAAGTGCACAAATTCATCGCTTCAAAACCGAAAAGGCTACTTTTAGTCTTATTTGCAAGATCACTCCGAGGACCCTTTAAAAATCCCACATCAATCTCATTCGGCTGCTGTACAA
The DNA here is from genome assembly GCA_944474145.2 of Dicrocoelium dendriticum. NCBI lineage: Eukaryota > Metazoa > Platyhelminthes > Trematoda > Plagiorchiida > Dicrocoeliidae > Dicrocoelium > Dicrocoelium dendriticum. Next base: position 56,174,228 of record OX104069.1, on the reverse strand, counting down.
GGCAGATATTGGGAAAATTGCCACTACTCATACGGCCAATGCTGCATTGTTTGCAATCCGACTCTGACCAACTCCCGAAACCCACCCAAGGCCAGATCAATAAGCACGCGCGCACGGCGCCTATGTCCACCCGTGCTTCATCGGTCGCCCACGCTGGACTTTGGGGCAGGACAGTACATGTGATCTAACAACACCGCCTGACCCACACCTGTTGGGCAATTGAAGGACCAATCAAAATGTCAAAATCAAGTCCAAGGCAATCGGATTGATTGCCTCAAGAGTTTCTGTGCACATAGCACTGGTTGATAGGCCCTAATTAGCAACGCTTCACTGATTGCCTTCTTTCTGCTTTGATCAAGTGGCTGAAGGGGACCAAATGTTTTACGTTTCTGAAAAGAAGACTCCCCGTTACCGTTGCGAAGGCATTAGACCGATTGTTGTCGTTGCGTTGTAAGCTGGCTGTAGAACGCACGAGGATAAGCTTTCTTGAAGGATGTATCCGATCAGGCTGGTTTCCGTCACGGTTTGCTAAGGCACTGTTGAAGAATAAGTTGCCTGTAAATAGCACTAATTTGACCAGGATCGCGTCGGCACACCTCGAAGCCTGTGTGGAACGTGAACGGAAGTTCCTCGAAACACAGAGACGATTCGCTGGCACCCTCAATGAGTTATCGTTGATTTGCCGCTTGAAATTTGAGGCCTTTTCTGCAGAAGTTCTCCGTCGTACGCGAATGAAAACAGTTGGTAGCCTACAGGGTTCGCTTAAAAGGGCTACACATGCTTCCTTCCCTATTGATTGCTCGAAGCACGTATGTAATCTATCATCTGCTCAGTTCACTCGCCCGCAGTTGGAAGTGCTTTCTCTTGGAATGAAATATCGGTTGCCACCGAAGACGATAGACAGGCTCAGCACGCAGGCTCAGTTTGAATATCTGTATGACCAGCTCAGTGATCTCTCGCCAAGATCTATAGAAGATGCGGGCTGGTTTCGGGCAAAATTGGTGGATATCGCGAACCAATTCCTTAATACGCCAATAAGCCAGAGATGTTGCCTGAATGCTGAACACTATGCCGCGATCAGAGAGTTAAAAGAAATGGCAAACGTAATCTTCCTGCAGCCAGACAAAGGGTCAGGCATTGTAATAATGAACAAGGATGACTACGTTTCGAAAATGGAGTCTATTTTGGGGGATAGACGTAAGTTCCTGATAGATACGACACCGGAGAATAACATCTTGGTGGAGAAGCAGGTGGCCAGAAAACTCCAGATCCTTTTGCTACACGGATACATCACTGAGTCGCAGTACAGACAGCTGAAACCGACTGGGACGCAGACACCGAGAATGAGGGGCGCGCCTAAGATACACAAGCCAGGTAACCCACTGCGTCCGATTATGTGCATGAACAACTCGCCTTATCACAACGTTGCCCGGTGGCTGGCGAAACTCTTAGATCCCGTGCGTAAACTCTTGGCTACGCACTGCCTGAAAGATTCATTTGAACTAGCGGAGACGCTAGAACAATTCTCACTGGGTTCGGAAGTAATGTACTCTATTGACGTGGACTCTCTATTCACAAACGTGCCACTTCAAGAAACAGTTGATGATTTGTGTCATTTCATCCTGAGTCAAAACATGTATGTGGGTCTCCCTGTGGAATATTTGCGGGATATGATTCTACTGTGTACAGAGAATGTACGTTTTGAGTTTGAGGGGACAGCATACAAGCAGATCGACGGAGTCGCCATGGGCAGCCCTCTGGGACCGGTCTTGGCAGATATCTTTCTCGGCTTGATCGAAAGGCAAGTCGCTGCCAGTATTGGTGAAGCAAGGTTATACAAAAGGTATGTGGATGACATTCTGGTGTTCACCAACAGCGAACATTTTACTCGCCTGTTAACCACTCTAAATTCAATTCACCCCAACTTATCCGTCTCCCACGAGATGGAGCAACACGGCTCCCTGGCATTTTTGGATATCCTCATTAAGAGGCGGGACGGAGGTACATTGCAGCGCACCGTTTACCGCAAGGCAACCTGGAGTGGGCAGTACCTTCACTTTTCCAGTTTTGCCCCGGTTGCATACAAACGCGGCCTAGTGAAAACGCTGTTCTACAGGGCCAGACGTATTTGTAGTCCGGATACACTGGAAGCCGAAGAGAAGTTTCTGCATAGGACCTTGGTGTCAAATGGTTATCCTGAAAAGTTCATCCAAGTGCACAGCAGACTCCCCAAAAAGAAACTGCCGGTGCTAACGGCAGAGAAAAAGCTGTTTATCTGTTCCTGCCCTTCAAGGGAGACCATGTGGCAAACGACATCGGACACAAGCTCAGGTCCGCTCTAACGCGCACGTACACGACTGCCCAGTTGCGCCTCATGCACACGACTCGGAAACTTGTTCTTCATGACCGTCAGAGCTACCCTTCGGCTAGTTCGCCCTCTCATGTGGTTTATCAGTTCACCTGCAGTTGCAGTGACGTTTACATAGGCAGGACTAACCGTCGGTTGGCTCAGAGGGTGGCTGAACACTTGCCAAAGTGGGTGGAGCAAATGATGACGCAACAAAATGGAGCGCCTCCCAGAATGAACCGGATTCTGTCATCATCTATCACCAAGCACCTCGTGACAACTGGTCACAATGTGGACCCCAAGACTGCGTTCAAAGTGCTATTACGTAACCGGAATCCGATAATGTTGGCAATCAGTGAAGCGTTGCTAATTAGGGCCTATCAATCAGTGCTATGTGCACAGAATTGAAGGACCAGCATCTACCAGATCTTCGTGTCTGAACACGTTACCCTTACCCCAACAAGTCGCGCTTCACGTAGGATAGTTAAACTCGTCACCACATTGTTCCGTCAAGGACTAACACCTAACTAGTAGACGCAAAGGCAACTGACAAACCAATCAGATCGCGTGACTATCCGTTGGACGTTAGCGAACACACAGCAGAAGGCGGATATTTAAGAAAAACGGTGGGCACTTTTTGCCTTCACCGCTAATTCCTCTGATTCGTCTAGACATCCCTGTTTCCGTTCTGTCTCTACATATATACTCTGTCTACTCACTGTTCCATATTCAATCTCAGAACTAATAGGTTTCCTATTTTCAGGCTACGCCCTGCTAAATGCACTACCCGTATACTGTGAGCAATATCCCTAACCACTTTATCTCATCTTTGACGGTACTGCGATACTATGACTCCAACAAGACCTAACCGTATTCGACAAACAAAGGGTTGTGTACCCTCCATTTCACGAACAAAACAAGAGAAAATTAAACTAAAAAAGGAGATGCAGTGCATGACCAATGGAAACAATGTTTCCACGAACATCAGTCTCATTAAACAACTAAATGATATGAATAGTTCTCTTGGGCTGCACCTTTCTGAAATGAAACAAACAGTGGTCTGTCCATAACCCTTAAAGGACTAGCTACTTGGCTTAGAATACATCAACAACCCATCGAAGAGGCCTGATCCAGTCCAAATGAAAAAGTCAGACGACTTAATGCCTACGTTGCGTCCGAAGCCCATGCACGAACGCGTAGGCTTAAAAACGCTATACTTCCCAACATTTCTGACGCGGTTAATTTAGACAAAGTAAAAACAAAATTGCTGAGTGCTTTCGACATCTCCGAAGTCGAATGCGAATGTGTACGTCTAAGAGAACAAACACCGATAATTTTCAACTTTTCTAGTGAAGAATCTGCGGACAGTTTCATGCTGTGTCGATTCGCCATAGCCCAACATACTCAGTTCAAAGATGTGGTGATTAAGCATGATCTAACACCCTGCAAAGGTCTTTTCTTGCATCTGCACCACGAACGCTAAAAGCAGAGACACCGTGTAATCCGGATTCGGGAATAAGGGTACGGGAAGCAGCCCAAACCGATGTAGCTACCAGCTGCGTGGACTTGGACCTGAGCACCACACATACTGAGGTGGCGACTTCGAGTGCCCATGCTCCTGCTCCCATCACAACACCGGTAAACAAAAGAACTACCACAAATGGTTCGACCAGTGGACCGAATGTCCCATACATACGATTTTCATTAAGATCTCAGAGTGAAAAACAACATTCGTAAAGGGTCCGATCACCAAGACAATGATCGGCACTGCAAAACTAGAAACATGTTCAGGTGCGCAACAAATTGCCACGAAAGTAATGCTGTCACCGACGGATGAATCAGTCAGTAGAACAATCGAAGCAGGCAAATGATCTCCAACTATAACACCATCAAACACATTCTATGCGTCTTCTGAAAAAAGTTATCGCCGCCGAACCGCTACTCATATCCCCAAAGTGAGCGAGTCTAAAAAAAATTATCTCTTGAATAATCCTGTGTACTACCATGCAGTGAACATCCGAAATAGTCAAAATGTTATACTGTCAAGAATCACTGGTCAACGCTACCCTGTACCTCACCCCCTATCCACAAAGACAAGCACGAACAAACAGTTTCAGACAGCCATTATTTGGGGGGGGGGGGAGCGGTAATGCTCTCACAACAATTCCTAGGGCTGGTACATTCGACAGAAACCAACTACATGGTCCCACTCATTATTCAATTTGTCCAGATGGTTAGGATGGCCCAATACCAGGCCAGTCACAAGTAGCTTACAATGCCTCAACATATCCCTTACTCTAAGCAATTCCAGCGTACACAAGGGATAAATTGTCACTGCACTCGCAGTTACCAGCCGTGGAAACGATAGTGTCATCTTCACCCTCGCAACCACCCTCCATGTCCACAGATACATGCTCAAATACCTTCCATAATCCCAAACCAGATAGCGACGGATTTCCGTCAAATAAAACCGATACAACGTCGTCATCAGTGTATTACCCTGTACCGTTTCAACAAATAATGAACTTGTCTCATCAATTATTTTCCAGGAGCATTCTGTTGCCCAATGCAAGCTCCGTTAACAACCAAATCCCCTTCCTACGCTCACATATCTCAATAGCTGATGCACAAATCATAATTGTGGCAGAAACGTGGCTAATGGAAGATACTCCTGAGTTTTAATACCACATAAGGGATTGTGAGAGTTTTATTGTCGCAAGTTGTCGTAACTGCAAGTAACGAGGTGGTTGCGCCATATACGTTCACAATGCTGTGCGTGCATCAACGACCAAGGTTCCCACAAATAATCACTTCGAAGACTGTGTGTTTGTAAATACATGCCCTGGTAGTCACATGTTACTCCTCTGACGTATATACATGCACCCCAATTCCAGTGTAACGGAAGTTAACGCACTACAACACATGTTCTGTCAAACAGCTGACCAACCAACCAAATATAAGGTAATTGGTGGAGCTTTCAACATGCTTGATCTAGCGGGGACCTCAAGCTATGTACATGCCAATTACACGAATCTGGTCTCCTCTCTACACTCATACAGATGGATCCAACATGTCGGGAATCCAACTAGAAGGGACCATATCTTAGACCTAATATTCACCACTGGCATACTATCAGTATCCACCGACGTTCTTGAGCACTTTCCTGGTAGTGATCACTCATTCATTGATACCACGCGATACCAGGCATCGGCCGTGTCCAACTTTCAAATACATTTCAGGAATTATGAAGCCGTCGACTGAAGTCTGTTTGCCAAATTAATGAAATGTGCTCAATCGCACTGTTTTTTCCTTGCTGAAGACTCACAAGCCGCTGCAGATGTTCTCTACAACAACGTTGTTGTGTCCCCAGGCGTTCGACTTCTTAGATTGCGCCCCACGAATCAAAAAGACAACGCACCAGACAGGAGGTATATTTACGAGACACTACACGGGCTGGCGTGGGTATGAAAATACTCTAATTCCAGTTCCAATCACGGCTGAGGGTTAATTTGAATTTATCAATCTCAAAGAACCACGGGACGTAGGAGGGCTATGTAACAAGCGGTAGTAACAAATATCCTGCAACACAGAAAAAATCTCTAGTCTACAGTTATGAACGGTTACACAAGTACCTGTGTTTTGCTTTCACCTCCAATACCTCCCTCTCTTAAAAATGCGGGTTACCTGGGGTTGACGTAAGTCTTTCGACGCGGATCCACCTGGGTCCACATGCATCCAACACCAAGGTGGTTCGGGCTCAGGCCAAATGTTCAATGTCGTTCGTTCGAGTAAGTTGTTAGCACTGGAGTATACGGGACTTGTATTCACTTTAGTGCATGACATGACATGATTCGTTGACTCATTGAGCACGTATAACTTCCGAATTTATTCCACTTGGCACAGATTAAAATCCGCACGTCTGGCTAGGTAAATGATTTCCAGGCGTTGCATTTCCTTGAGTCTTTGTTCACAGGCGTGTGCTCTGTCTGGCTGTAACCGTTCCCCTGGAGTATTTTGGACCATGAGTTCGGTTAATCTGTCCGATGTCTTGGCAATTTTTGTCCTTAGCGATGGAGAAACGATCGTGATAGCAGACACTGTTTGTGGCTGTAGGGACACGGGAACATAATCGCGTTTCATTGTCAGGCGTCTTCTCCTCCCTGTAAACTTTGTTACATCGTGGAAGCTGGTCCTTTTCGGTTTCAAGCATGCCTGCACCCTTGGAGTACACACGCGCCAGTATTTGCGTGCTTCTTGAGAGTAAGGAATTTTGTAGGCGCAATCTCTCATTGTTTGCCTCTCACCACCGTTCCAAAATGTTGTCGGGGGCTTCCGGTCCGGCACATTACAGCTCACTTGTTGGCCACCAATAACTGTATGATGGGATTGGGATTCTGTTCTGGAAGCTGAGACTTCAATCATTTTTGTGTCGTTGTTCAAATTGAGCAGCGTATGGCATTCAGCATCAATTTCATGTGATGTCAAAACGGGTTCCGATTCCCAATCCACCTGGATGTGCAGTTTTTCTGATAACAAGTCAATTAAATGCCGTTGCGACTTTACAAAATATAACTGCTGCTGATGAAGAAGCTGCTGCATCTGGTCAAATGAAATGGACATTATTGTGCAACACCTCCGTCGCCAGATTCTGTTGTGTCCCCAGGCGTTCGACTTCTTAGATTGCGCCCCACGAGTCAAAAAGACAACGCACCAGACAGGAGGTATATTTACGAGACACTACACGGGCCGGCGTGAGTATGAAAATACTCTAATTCCAGTTCCAATCAAGGCTGAGGGTTAATTTGAATTTATCAATCTCAAAGAACCACGGGACGTAGGAGGGCTATGTAACAAGCGGTAGTAACAAATGTTCTGCAACACAGAAAAAATCTCTAGTCTACAGTTATGAACGGTTACACAAGTACCTGTGTTTTTCTTTCACCTCCAACAAACATGTATATGTGTATTGATGCACTCAAGACGCCATCTCACTGGTTACGGCAGATAACCACATAATAACTGACCTGATCCACACCAGTGGACTTTATACTCAGTTCCTCTGCGCCTCCTTCAACGTGGATACTGACCGTCCGAGATGGGATATACCACAATCAACGCTTGATCAACTCACTCAAATTTGAACCCCTTGAGATACAAAAGTTTCTACTGTACACAAATGCACCTTATTTCGGCGGACTAGATAATGTACGTCCAGCATTTGTCAAACTCGATGGTGTAGACGTATCCTTGCTTCTACTCAATATATTCACCATATCCATGAACTCTGGCACTGTAACAACAAAGCGGAAAGCAGTCTTTGTCATACCGCGAAAGAAATCAGACTCCTTGTTCGAAAGCAAGAATTATCCTCCAATAAATCAGACCTCTACCATGCAAATTGATGGAGCAACATAAAAACTGCAACGGTCGACTTCTTACTGTCTATTAAGTTAATGAGCAACTCAACACGGTTTTCTGAATGTATGTTCGTGCATAACGTGCCTACTTGATTTTCTACTTCATCCAACTGTTTCACATGATAACCGCAATTCTGCAATCATTAGTTACCTCGATATGCACAAAGTTTCGAACGAGTGCCACATGGAAAACTAATATCCAAATTGATGTCTTATGGAATCAGGGAAGCACTGCTTTCGTGGTTTAAATAAATAAATAAATAAATGGCGTATTTCTTGACATTGCGAGGCACAGACCGATTACATGGTCTGACCATATTGTACAACAAAATCACCTAGTGAAGAAAATTGTCTAAGTGTAACAATTTTTAGCTAAACTTTTGGGAGTTTGCTATCAATTGAAACTAGTTCAAGAAAGAATACTTGTAAGAATCATCATCAGTTCAAGTAACCTAATACGGCCATCCATGGAACCGTCGTAACTTACAAATCGAACACAGGTGGTATAGATTCGGTAATAATAATAATAATAATAATAATAATAATAATAATAATGTACCAGCTGTATCGCGTAACGGCCCTTCGCTGTCGCGCCACCACCACCAGTCGCGCGCGTGCTGAGTATACCGCAAGGGCGCCCACCCTTACACCGATTCGAACCAGGTGCGTAGACTAGGGTAGTGTCCTTGGTCCCACACTGTTTTGATGTGACTTTTGAACGGTTCGCTGAGCTTGGCAATTTTGTTGCAAACATTTCGTCACCAATCGAGCTGACATCAACAATGCGTAGTTGAGTGGCGTGCAATAGCGTAGCGTAGTGTATGTTAACGATATTTCTGACGCTTTGAAATTCGGAACACCATATATGTTTGCCGACGATATCATAATTATCTACACTTTTCACCCCGCTACTATAAAGGAAACTACCAACATGATCCGGATCGACTTCCACGCGCTCGGAACCTAGAGCTCAAAGTAAGGAATGTTATTTACGACAGATAAGTATTACGCTATTTCATACAAATGCGACATGACATCTAGCAGTTTAACCACTTGTGATAAGCAAATTAATATATACCATACTGTTCGTGACCTGGGACTGAGATACCCATGTTCGCTCAACTTCTCCGAACAAGTAGCCCACGTCACTGCAAAAACCAGACAAAACATTAAAGTGTTATTTAGAACTTTCAAAGTAAAAGAATCCATACTCTGCGCTTATTCATCACTTTCACGTCCTCTTTTGGTATACTGCTCCATGTTGTACGGTAGCGCAAACAAAAGAGAACGCGTTGTACTACAACGAACATTCACAAAACATCTATTAAAAATTATTTGTAGGATGTTTGTGATTAACGTAAGTATCGTAGAAGGCAGAAGTCACGATTAAACTCCACACGAAAATCTGCCTCGACGGGGAATCGAACCCCGGTCCACGAATTTCCGGTCCGTTGCTCTACCACTGAGCTACCGAGGGCTGACGGTTAGGTGCGGAATCTAACAAGTGACTTCTGCTTAGTGCGCGACGTATTGCCAATGAGCTCACAGTAACTGTCCTGGTGTTGCAGATTGGCTCACTCACTCGTCACTTCCACCTATTAAAAACAGCATCGAAATTAGAATATTCCGAGCAGTACGAGAATCCCAAGATTGCGTAAGAAAATACATGTTTCCAATCTTAATATAACAATAATACAATCACCATCCTACAACACACGAAATAAGGAAGATTCTGCAGAGTCATGCAGCTCGAAGACCACCCGATTTGCTTGCTTCTTCCTTAACAGATATGTACGAATCTGGAACAAATTGCCAACCGACATCCGTGTTAGCAATTCAGAGCAGGAATTTCAAAAGAATACCAGCAAATAGTTGACCGTGCAAAATAGGATTCATCTATTGGGATGTCACATAACAAACAGTCAAGCATACGAACAAGGCCTAAGATTTATATGATCCGGATCCCGGTCTACAACCCAGAGCGAATATTGCAATAGTAAGGTCCCTATACTCACCGTCTTCATCTTTCTTTCTCGTTCTTACCTATGTCAACGACAAAGTTGTCACCAACAAGTGTGTTATGAGGGAGGATGTCATTCAAACACCCCTCCACATTACCCGTCTTCATTGTCGATGTTCCTACTACTTTTATTGCAGTTTACTCTTACATTTATCTGTTATAGCTGCTCCGCTTGCTCCGGTTTTATGTGGGTGCCATCACCAGAATTCAATACTACTGAATAACCATGAACAAGCGGCCATCAAATGCGATAAAATAAAATTGACATCTACTTTATACATTTCCGTATTAATATTCTCAAGTGACCTACCAAACACGGCATAACATCCTGTACAACGTAAAGTAACACAACAACGAAACACCGAGCAAGTTTGATACCCTATCAAAACTGAAAAGCGCTTGCCATTACTGTTGTACATTTTTCGATCATTCGTGGTCGTTGAAATAGAAAATGCTTTATTTACCTGAACATTTCGTCACAGGCGTGTCTCGCCAAAAACGAGAACATACCCTTCGTTTATTTATTTATTTTACAGATGTCTGCGTCATTGCAGCAGTAAGGAAGATGTCACTTGGGCACATATATGTACCTCAGTCCACCTGCAGTTAAAGCAGGTTGCAACAACTAGATTGTTCTTATTCACTGGAGCAGTGGCAATTTTGCCCCACGACCTCCTGGGGTATGGTATCGGTTGCATAGGAGCCTGGACAATCAGAAAACTTTTATTCGCTATTCGGCAAGCTTGACAGTTTCTCACAAATGCTTCAATACCTGATGTCATTCGTGGCCACTGAAAGTAACGTGGGACTTTAGTTTGGACAACACTTAGATGACCCTCATGAGCACACGCAATTATCTCATTAATCTGCGACGATGGAGATACAAATACTGGTCCTCGTATTATACAAGCGAATACGATTGAAAATTCCTCCCGAATTGTAGGGAAGGAAATCACCGGAAATTTTGTTGTTCTTTGCTCATGCGTGCTGAATGTAAGCCATCAGTTGCTGCAGCGTCCAGTCTCGCGAATTCTCGGTTTGTAGTTCAGTAATCCTAAGGGCGGACAAATCGCACCCAGGACTAGACACTATAGTCGTCTCTCTGTGTGCTTCTCTTCCATCCTCCAGTTTCAAACGTAAACGGGATAATCCATCCGTAATCGGATTCTGCCATCCTGGCCGGTAAACAAGTTGGAAGTTTTAACTGTGAAGTCTGGCGTACCAACGTTTGCTTCGCATCTGGGGGAATCCTTTAAATCAATTCTTGAGGAGGGTGGTGATAGCGGAGTTATCAGTTCGTAAAATGAAACAGCGACCAGAGAGGTAAAGGTGCCATTTCTCGCAAGCCCACACACAAGTGTGAGCTTCCTTTTTCGTCGGTGGAGTAGTGACATTCAGAGTCTGATAACTTCCGCAAAGCGTAGGCAATAAATTTCTCTTCACCGTTTCGTAGTTGTGAAACCACAGCACCGAGGCCGACATCGGAGTCATCAGTTGACACATAAGTACGGCATGATTCGTCACAGATTCCAACTAATGGGGCGGTGGAAATCCGTCGTTTACGTTCGTCATAAGCACTCTGTAGTTCACTTCTCCAAAAAAAACCGTGACCCTTTTTTGTCAGTTTCCGGTTGCAAAATCATGAACGTAGCGTAAGTTGTAACAACACACACCCGGAAAAGACTTTAATTCCGTTAATTACTAGGTATCTGCGAGTCAGCTATGGTACGAATATTTTCATTACTGGGGAGAACGCTGTTCAGGGAAATGATGTGCTCTAAAAGTCGAACATCGGGAGTGTTAAGTATGCACCTTTTCGAGTGCAAGCAGAGATCGAGTTCACTGGGTTGACGAAGGAATCTGTGTAAGCACTTGTCATGCCCTCCTGGCGAGCGGCCGAGGACACAAATATCGTCCAAGTAGGCAACCTCTCAATCAAAAACTATCAGAGTCTGAGTCATGAACTTCTACTAGGCAGCAAGTGCTGAGCTCGCACCCATAGGTAAAACCTTGTACTGAAACAATCTATTAAGTGTTAGTAAGGCCGTAAGGGGTTTGGAGTCATCAGATAGGCATGTGGAAAATGCACTTCTTAGATCCAGTTTGAGCGAACTGTTGCACCGGAAAGGCGAACTGTTAGCTCATCACAAGAAGGCAACACAAATCTCTTTATGACTATCCGTCTGTGTAAACCTTGTTGATCATTACATATCCTGACAATCCCGTCCTTTTTCAAAACCCTCACCACTGGATGTGCCCACACTATATAATCGATTGGTTCGATTATATCGTTCGCTAACATGTCCTGCAAGGCTGCTGAGACAGCTTGACGGTTCGAATGTGAAATCGATCGAGGTTGACTAATGGAAACAGGTTTCGTATCCTGTTTCAGTTGAATGCGATGAACACCACCTGCTATACGTACGATAGAAGGTTGAAAAAGCTTTGGATTGTGTTCTTACCAGTATGTTACTTCAATGGAGGAAACAGTCACTCGATCAAGAGAAGGTACTGCTTTTAACGAAACCATTACGTTCCTCATAAGCAGAGGCCGCTTGTTATCTGATATAACATAGACCGCGACATCCGCAGATACCAGGACAATCAAAGAACAATGGATAATGATTTATGTCGGGTAAAAAATGCTGTTGCTTGACAAGTCCAACAAGATGGTGGGGGTAAAACTACAATTATCAAACGAGATGAGTCGTCTGTTTGAGAGTTTATATAGCAGACGCGTTGCTGGATATTAGTAGTGTAAGTGGGAAGTGAATGAGAATGACGAGGCGAAATGAGGACAGTTATAGTCGTGGTACTCCGGGAGAGAAGTAAGAACTAACAACATGAATACTCACTTCGGTCCTCGCATCCTCAGGTTCATGTAGCATGCTAATCCGCTTTAGAGGGATAATTTATATATTCCATAGTTGCACAGTTTAGGCAACAAGGTGATGTGCGTCAAGGGCAAGATCCAAACGTTGTTGATAATATCCAAGGTGGGGAAGAAAACAACGAAGTTTGGGAGAAAGTTCCAGGGTTGGCAAACCCGAAGAGAAAAATAATTCCGCCAGGATTCCAGGCGCCTATACTGTGCATACAATTTCAGAGGGTCACATCCGAGATTGGCCTTCTCGCTGAGTTTCAGCAAGGGAAGGCATAGGTGATTAGGGTCACACAGTATTTGATTGACTAATGGGTGATCGTCGCGCAGCCTTCGGCCACTGAAAACTACCAGTGACTTTAGTCTTTGATGGTAGGACAGATTTCGTAGGCCCTTGACGTTGTTTGTGGCTCTGCGTCGTGGTTTCTCGAGCCCTTCTAAGTCGCGTTTCAACCAAAGTTGTTAAGCTTGGATGTCATATTCAATGTGAGGGCGCACTTAAGACTTGTGCGTCATTAGGAAAGTGGATGAATCGAACCTTCCAAATGGTCTCCGTAGCAAGCCGACGTGCTGGTTGGCTCTCTTCGCAGCTGCCCGACTGCGTTGAACAGTTAACGTCAATTGGATTGAACACTCCAATTTCGCGTTCTTGCGAAATTGCTTGTAACACATGTGACCAAAATCTATACACGTAGTTATGCCTATGGCGCAATTGAACGGTGTGACATTTTTCTACAGTGAACGGCAGTGTATTCAGATCTGACCAGTTTGACATCATATTGAGGTCACGCAGGAGCTTTTCGGGGTCGTTCGGTTTTCTGACCGCTCGCCATAACTTGCTATCATCGGAAGTAATTTCCCTCGCCAGATCGTTTATGAAAATCAAGCATAGACGGGGTCCGAGCACCGACCACTTGTGGTACGCAGTGCTCCACCTCAGTTGCGTCGGACAGAGATTCTCGTACTCTCAGCATGGTTTGCTGAACTACCTCCTCGTAGTGCCAGTGTGGTTCTGGGGTAACCCATTCCAGCGAAGTGTTCGGCGACAGTGTCCCACCTAGGTGGGGCAGTGTAGTCCAGCAATTGCGCTGGTTCCATGACAAGTATTGGACCCACGTTTGGTGATCTACCAAACGAAGGACACATGAACTGAACATTCAATCAGCGACTCCTAATGGGCGCGAATCCATGAATTCGCCCTGATGCCTTGCGAGTAGGTTATTTAACCAAAGGCTAGGGGCGGGGTCTCCTAAATCAACTCCCTACTTCGGCCTGGGCAACCGGGTAGTATCATCCCCTCTCACAAAACCATGGACTGCACTACAACGTGCTTATCACCTACCGTTTCTGCTTCTCACATTTACGCGACTTCATCCAAAGCCAACTTTTTGTTTGCCAACAATCCTTCCCGTTACCCGATTCATGTGTTCAACAATCTGGCTGCGATTCCGGTTGCGTCGAGAACCAGGGAGTTCAACCTATGGCTCTCCTCTGTCCCCGATCATCGTTCCGTCTGGCGTGCTTCAATGTTCGGACAGCCATGCAGATTGGACAGCAAGCTGGTCTAGCGCGCACTCTAGAATCCCTCGATATTGATGTATGCAGCCTTTCAGAAACCCGATTGTAAGACATCAGCACTGTGCTGACACTGACATCGCCCACTGACCACGATGCCAGATATCACCTGCGTCTTTCTGGAGATCCAGAAGCAGCCTCAGTGGGTTTGTCTGGTGTAGGTTTAGCACTAAGTGGCAAGCCCAAGGCGGCACTACTGGACTAGTACCCGATTACCAGCCAACTACGTGCAGTTCGGCTTCGGGGCTCATGTAGAATTAACAAGCGCCGCGAAGAGAGACATAAATTGTTTGTGATCTCCTTGTAGGCTCCAAATGACTACAGTGGCGAGTCCGTCAAGGATGAATTCTACCGGGATCTAGATCAGCTCTTGACTAATGATAATAAGTCGGATGTCGTTGTCCTTGCTGAACATGCATTCACATGAGGGTCCCGACAAAAATGAGAATGTACAAGTTATCTGTTCATTTATTTAACAAGGTGGTGGGCAGTGACAACCTCTCCGAACGAATACAACCAGCAGAATCCCGCTACAGCACCTTCGGTAGAGAACTGCTCGCCATCTAATTAGCTATCCATCACTTCCGACAAACATTATAAATTCGGGCTTTCACGGTCTACACTATTTACAAGCCTCTCATTCTCGCCTGTACCACATCTTCTGACAAATGTTCACCATTGGAAACTGGGCACCTATACTTTGTCAAGCAGTTTGTGAAAAGTCGGTCCTTCAGGGACAAAACTTATATTCTGCAAACAACAGGACCAGGCGAAAACGGAGACAGAGGGCGAGTGAAACATATCGGTATATACAGCTAGTTGGATCCATACTTAACGACCTTTGTGGATGCATGACATTTTTCTTTTGGTTCAGTCAAACAAACTCACTCCAGTGCGTCCAACTCTTTGCCAATCAGCGTGCATGCGAGAAACGTGCGAACGTCCAATCGGTTGCCGCCTTTGCTTGCGGCAGCCTAACGGCTTCCTTGCTGGGCTGGTACCGCACGTTCGTTCGAGTGTATACTCCCATCACAAGTTCACTGTTGACATGCGTCATGTCTCAGGTGTCGCCAACCCCGTTGTTGATAAGCTCTCTCGCGTCACTCTTGCTCTTCAGTCTTTGCTTACCATTGACCTCGCCGCCATGGCATTAGCTCAAATGCAAGACAAAGATCTCCAACGAACCCTGCTGTCCATCTCACCGCATGTGCAACCCGTGCCTGTCAAACCTACAGGTGGAACTATCCTTTGTGTCACTTCCAAAGGTTGTCCTAGACCCCTCGTACCTGTCTCTTTCGGACTCACAGTCTTCCACACCATTCACTCACTGTTTACTTCTGTTATTCGGGCATCTTTAAAACTGATGACCGATCGTTTCGTGTGGCTAAGAGTAAACAAGAATGTTCCTAAGTGGGCACGAGCTTGTCATCACTGCCATTGCTCAAAGGTTTATCGACACACCCGCAGTCCTATCGGCTCATTCTCTGCTCTGGATTGACGGTTCTCCCAAGTACACTTAGACCTGGTAGGACTCTTGCTTCCGTCTAGTGGATTCGTATATTTATTGACGTGTGTCGAGCGCTTCACTAGGTGGCCAGAAACCATCCGTGTACCAGACTGCTGGACAGAAACAGTTGTTTGTGCACTATTAGATTGTTGGGCGTCACATTCGGATGCTCATCCACCATCACAACCAACGGAGGAACCCTTTCCGAATCTTCTCAATTCGATACTTTCTGAAACTTCTTAGGCTGCCATCGTATCCCCACGACGACATATCATCCAGCATCAAATGGCCTAGCGAAACGCTTTCATGGACAGCGTAAGTCATCTCTCTGTGTTACTTCTGACCCTGACTGTAGAGAAAACACTTCGCTAGTACTGCTAGTATTCACAACAGCATCAAAGCTGATCTGGTGTGCGCACCAGCTGAGCTGGTCTACGGCGGAACGCTCAAGCTGCCAGGAAAGCTCATTTCGCTCCATCAGCAGAGTGTTTGCCACCAGCAAACTTCACTGCCTCCCTTTCGCAATTCATGCGTTTGATGTGCCAGACCGCTCCTCGTGAGCTGACCAGATATGTGCAAATTCACACTTGATTCTTTACTTGCACTCGCGTTTTCGTCCACACAGACACCGTGCGTCGCCCTCTACAGTCTGCCTGCAGCAGCCCCTTAAGAGTTCTACAACGAAATCCTAATCACTTCACCTTAGACAAGAATGGTCACCGAACAACGTTGTCCATCGACCGTCTCAAGGTTGCATTCTTCGTACATCCGCCTCTAAGCTTACCTGGCACAGCCGCACAAGTAAACTCAACCGCAGCTCCATCTTCCGCACCAAGCATCCTAGATCCCTTTCCACCAACCTAGCCTCAAATCCAAACAAATGACGGACGCGGTAGACAGGTCAAACGCCCAGACCACTTTCCGGATTTTGTTAACGCTTGCTATACTCCCTGACACGCGCTTTTTCCACCTATTGTAATCGTGTTTTATTCACAAATGTTTTGAAAAACGGCAAAAATACCCAAAAATGTGTACTCATTCACTCTTCATACGAGTTTTACTTTCCAAAGCGCGTCCTTTGAAAAATTGCGGCGTCAGCTGGTCCGCCCACCTGAAGTCTCAGATCTCATCACTTGGCTCCAAGCGATCGTCACTCCCCACCCCACCGGTGCGGACGACGGCTAGCCTGGCTCGCGAGCTATGGGAAACGGTTCTCCAAGAAAAAGATCCGAGATCCTTCGTGAGATGAGGATCGCCATCGCCCTGGAATGCAGTCGGTGGGGAAAATGACACCTCTCAAGTGCAACGTCAATAGCGGAGAAAATGTTCTATCGGCACCTTTTCTGATCTAGCCAGTTTCTTTTGGAGTCCGACGAGCCCGCCCCGACGGCAGCCTGACGATGCCCTCCTGTCCACTCACAAATAATAAAGAACAAAGAAGCCTGGATCCAGCGAAGTCCAAGCATCCCGTTTCTGTCCGCCTACCTCCACAACAATTTCCACTCTACTCTCCCATCCTCACTTTGACTTCCTACCTGACATCTCTATCGAAACTTTCCATCATTCAGGCTTCTAGAGGGAGACCATTAAAGTGAAAATGAAACATTTAAGCTACCAATATTTTTTGACACTGGATTTCGTTCTTGTATGTGTCAACCGATCGTGCAGCAATTAGACAAAACTCTTGTTCAACTACATCTGTTATTCAGAGTATTCCGCAGACAACACGGATGACTCACAGCTTAGTACCGATTACGCTGTTCTGACCACACTCCTTAATGCAACTGATTGACCATTTCTAGCTGACCTATACCCCCTATATCGCATGGTAGGATTTAGTCATCAATTCAACAAATCCGTAGACGGTGCTTCATGAAATATGCCCCCCGCACTATGAGAATAAAGCCATTCATACGCAACGGGACGCGAAAGTGCATAATCACAAGAGGTTCACTTTAGCAAAATTAGAAGGAGTCACCGCATGCCTAACCATTGGAGGCCTACATTATCCAGTGAAATCAATGCGTGAAGCTGGTACGTGAAGATAACCTAACACATGGATAGGATCTAGTCGATAAATTCTGATTAAACCCTGAGCTTCTATACAGCAATGTTAAGAAATTCCGTAAGGTGCAGTGAGATATCCCTGGACTCCGCACACCAAATGGACAGGCACAAACTACAACAGAGGCGGCCAACACCCTGCGTCATCAATTCTCCCCAAACTTCTAGAACAAGGCTTTGTCGCCTATGCTGTTCACGTAAGTTATACCACCATCAGGACTTAGTCATATCTCGTTTACGGCTACAGATGTTCTGAAAAGACTAAATTCCCTACACCAGCATACCTCTCCTGGTGCTGATAATATCCGACCAAAGGCGCTGAAGTTAGCTGCATTGAATTTGGCGGATCCAATCTCTAGGTTCTTCCAACGATGTCTCGACAAGATGTGTGTTCCCACAATGTGGAAGCAAGGAATCGTCACTCCCATACTCAAAGGAGGAAATTGTGTAACTTGCAGTCAGCTATCGCCCGATAACTCTCCTATCGGTGCTAGCCAAAATCATAGAGTCGATTATTGCCGAATCGTTCATGAATTACTTGGATGCATGCGAAATCATAACACCATCACGGCAAGGATTTCGCCAGAAACGATCTCGTACCACAAACCTGTTGTTTGCACGCTTCAGTTGGACTAAAAACGTTGACAGCAGTGTGGGAGTTGACGCAGTTCATCTGGACTTCTAAAAGACCTTCGCCCGTCTGAATCACAACATCCGCATTCACAACTTTCAGAGCTGTGGAATTGGTAACCGACTTCTCGGGTGAATAGGTAAGTTTCTGACGCAACGGCATCGGAATATGGGTTTGCAGCGTCATCTATGACTATATCGATGTTCCGTGCGGGATGCCACAGGGCTCAGTACTTGGTCTACACTAGTTCCTGATTTACATAAACTAGCATGCAAGAGTGATCAGTTACAATTTCTTACTCTTCGCTGATGGTCTCAAGATGTGACGATCCATCAAAACAACGGGTGCCCACTTATCGCTTCAGGATGACCTTGCTAGGGTATAGGAATGTGCGGCTCAGAAGCTGCTTCATTACAACGCCACCAAATGTAAGACATTGAGCATACCCCACTAATCCACTTGCAAGTACAGGCTTGGGATTAAGCTTTGCAGCATGCTTTAACGGAATGAGGTCAAGGTGCGATACTACAAGAGGATCTTGCTTGTTCACATCAGGCCGATAAGCCATCCAAAAAGGCCAACCAACACCCTAGCCATTTGTGAAGTGCTTTCAGACCTTTTGAACCTTCAAGCTTCTCTCAGATGCTCAATGTCTACATTAGGCACCATTTGGAATACGCCATTCAAGCTTGGCAGACCTGGCACAAGCACAACCTCACCGCACTTAAACTTCCATAAGGAAGGGTGACCAAGAACGTCAAGGGTCCTTTCATCTCTCTTACCAACTGAGTTTGAAAACACTTGAGATCAACAGTGTACAAAATTGCCGCATGCGTGGTGATTTGATAATGACATATCTGATCCAGAGGAACCCAAACCATGCTTGTAGTCACCTTCTGAAGTTGAATCACAATGCGCTACAGCGAGGTCACCAACTAAATCTGAACACGCATTATAGCCAGTTGGAATGTCACCGGAATTCCTTTTCACTTCGCGTCTCCCACCCATGGAACGTCATTCCCACTTACGTTGTTTCTTCCTAACACTAACGGTATGTATAAAACATCTAGACTGGAAAGTCCAAAAGAAACTTTGATGTTTCCCCAACCTGGATTGCTTACATGAGGACACAGTATCTGTATTCCCTAATTATCTTGCTCAATTACACTGCTTTACTGTGTCCTACAAGCGGTTAACATATCGTATATTTATTCCTTTCACTCGATCACTGACACATACTTGATGGTTCAAGATCATTCATATTATTATGTTACTGTGACACTGCCCAAATACTCGCTCTGTCCCACGCTGTACAGTCTCTGACCACTTGCATTACGATTGCAGAACCTATTCGTAAGTTATGTACTGTATTAATTATGCCTTATAGAACCACGGTTACAGGATAATTCGTTTTATTCTTCTGCCCAGACCTGCGTTAAGGTTTATTTGTTCGTAGTTTCTAGTTTAGTTTTCGTACGACGTACTTAGTTTAGGCTCAGTATCGTTGGTACATAAGTTGAATTGTGCAATCATGTCCATTTCCGGTGATTCTCTTGATGATGTTAACGTTACTGATGCTGAGAAAGTTCGAAGAGCTGAATCCTGTATTCGTCAGTTGGAGTCGGCTCTAACGAGCATGCGCATGTTGCAGGCGAAGACTGTTGATGTTAAGGACTACTGCGAACCTGGATTTGAGTCGGATGCGTTTATTAATGAACGATCGCGATTTATTCCGGCCGACTATTGTGTGCTTCCGCCCGAAGTTGCCATTTGCTCGTCATTTTTGATACGTGTTAATAGGGGTCCGCGCGTTCCGTCCGTAGCTCAGTTGGTTTGTCCGTCGGCATCCGTTGGTGCCCGCGTTCGATCGCAGTCGGGAGACATTTTGCTCCGGCCTTCAAGCTGACAGTAACCTGTGTGCGGATCGCAAATCCGGCGATTTTAGACCCAACACGTCATCCTGTCTTCCAAAACGTGAACTGATAACATTCGATGGGGATCCTGCCCGCTATTGGATGTTTATGCGAGGCTTCGAAGTCAATGTTTCCAGAACTACTTCCGATCCAACTATCAGGCTTTCATATCTGATACAATACTGTTGTGGCGAAGCCAAAGAAGCTATCGAAAGTTGCTTACTACTCAACCCTGGTGAAAGTTTTGAAGAAGCAATGAACAGTTTACGCAGACGCTTCGGACGGCCCAACATGATTACTAGGACTCACATTAATTCTCTAACCGATGGCCCTAACATCAGGCCTAATGATTTCGCTGCTCTGTCTCTTTTAGCTGTGGAGCTGCGTTAATGCTACTTGGTGTTGCAACAATTGAGGTAAGAATCCGATTGGAACGCGTCCAGAAAAATCACCTCTACCATCAGGAGGCTGCCTAACCATCTGCAATTCAAGTGGGCCGAGCATGCCGCCAGAGTTATCCGCACCGAAAGAGAACCGAACTTCATTGATTTGACAGATTTCGTGGATGAAACCGCAGGCGTCGTCGATGCTTACTTGTCCTTTGCCACACGTCCCTGCGGACTACCGGCCATCACCGATAGAAGCAGAAGCTTAAACCCTCGGGGATATGCCGCTTGCGTAAACATTGCCGCTTCATCAGAACGAAATTTCCCTAA
Source organism: Dicrocoelium dendriticum (assembly GCA_944474145.2). Classification (NCBI taxonomy): domain Eukaryota; kingdom Metazoa; phylum Platyhelminthes; class Trematoda; order Plagiorchiida; family Dicrocoeliidae; genus Dicrocoelium; species Dicrocoelium dendriticum. The sequence goes on along the minus strand of OX104069.1, from coordinate 56,153,157 downwards.
ATGTCTCCTGTGAACAACGCCACTACTTAGATCAGTGCGATGATTTCCGCAATCTCAGCCTCAACAAACGTCTTGAATTCTGTCGCGCCCATAGGCTGTATCACCTCTGTCTCAAACCGAATCATGACCCACCAAATTATCGATCACGAAGGTGTTGTGGGTCGAAAAATTGTAAGCTGCTGCACCACCCGCAACTCCACGTTGATCGAAGCAACTACGGAACACCAAACATTGAAGGATCCAGTTTTGCTCTCAGTCACATCGAACGCTCTGTTGTGTCGCTTGGCTTGTTACCTGTGCTTGTTTCTGGACCTGCTGGTACCATTCGAACATTATCCTTAATAGATAATGGATCAGATACTTCACTGATTGATTCAACATTACTTTTAGTTATCGGGGTTCAAGGGTCCGTGACGACACTTAACATTAGCACCGTTGCTGACCGATTTCAAGTGGAGTCCCAGTTGGTTAGTGTAACTGTTCGATCTATAGATGGGGATGAGGCGGTCCAATTAGATTCAATTAGGTCAGTCAGTCGTCTCCCTGAAAAACTTGGAACGAGAAACAGGAACAACGATTTCGACAGATGGTCACACTTCTCTGATCTATGGTTACCGGAGCTGGAAGGAAGGGTTGAACTTTTGACTGGTTGCGATAACCCATACCTACACTGGGCATTAGCTCAGAGACGCGGGGATCCTGATGATCCGTATGCTGTTAAAAATCCATTGGGCTGGATCGCACTGGGACCGAACAAACCGCACGAGATTATGAGGGATCAATCCACATCACTGATAGTTGATCGAACACGGAGAATCAACTCACTTCCCTGGGATGCCACTGATTTTCATCAACTACTAGAGCAAATGTATGAAAGGGAATTTGATGGACTAGATAGTCCACGGCTATCCATGTCTGTGAACGACGGACGCGGGTTAAAACTAATGGAAGCTTCTAAAAGAAAAGTTGGTACCCACTTCCAGATTGCGCTACCGTGGCAAGCCGCGAGACCTCGGTTACCAGATAACCGACAATTAGCACTGATGAGGCTTGCCATGTTGAAGAAACGTTTGTTGAAGAATGCCGCACTGCGCCAAGCATACACCAAGGCAGTGAAAGAATATATATTTAGAGGATATGCTGAACTCGCTCCAGTACAGAAACAGCAGCTAAAAGGGGAAACCTGGTACACACCCCAGCACTCGGTATCGCATCCTCGTAAGCCCGATAAAATGCGAGTGGTTTTCGATTGTCAAGCTTCATACCATGGAACTTCTATCAAGCAAACACTCCTACCTGGTCCCGATACGCCAGACAGTCTAGTGGGGACGCTTTTACGGTTCAGGTTTCACCCGATCGCCGTCGAGCCCGACACTGAAGCGATGTTTCATCTAGTCAAGGTTCCTATTAAGGATCGGAATTGGTTGAGGTTCCTGTGGTGGAAGAATGGCAATCTTTGGTTACCCCCTATTGAATACCGCATGACTGTACATCCGTTTGGCGCTACTTCGTCACCAAGCTGTGATAACTTTGCATTATGACAAGCTATCGTTGACAGTTATTGTGAATCTCAAACAAAGGCTAAAGAAGTAGCAGAGAACTGTTTTTATGTCGATGATTGTTTATTTAGTGTTGATTCTGTTCACGAAGCAACTGAACTCGTTATACACCTTACCCGTATTCTGTCCGACGGAGGATTTCAATTGGCGAAATGCATCAGCAATCGAAAGGAGGTTATCGCGCATCTACCTGACAGCGAACTAAAGGTTCCTGAAATAAAATATTCGACTGGGGACGATTTCGTTACCACTGCGCTTGGTTTAAACTGTAACGTCACCCAGGACCACCTAACTTTCATGCTGGAAGGTTTTAATAAAACGTTGACCAGAAGAGCCATCCTCTCGTTTGTAGCTTCCATTTATGATCCTCTCAGCCTCATTGCTCCCGTGCTACTTCCGGCACAGGTACTGTTACAGAGTTTCGTATAAAGGAAGCTGGATTACGAGGAGCCTCTTCCGGCAGAGGATCAGCAATCTTGGAGCGAATGGTTATCAAACGTCAATGGTCTAAACAGTTTGTACGTCAAAAGTTGTATTATTCCATTCGGATGCAGTGTATCTTCTGCGCAGCTGCATTGTTTTTTAGTTGCGTCTGAGGCTGGTTACAGTGCTGCTCTATATTTGCGTTGCGAGGTTGATGAAGGCAACGTTCGTAGTTTCCTGATAATTAGTAAATCACGTGTCAATCCCATTAGAACGGTGTGGATACCAAGGTTGGAGCTCACTGCTGCCGTACTGAACATGCGCATGTCAGAGAAAATCAGAGAGGAGATGGCACTCCATTATAGCACAACGTTCTGGACAGACTCGATGGTAGTTCTGAAGCTTCTTCGAAGTGTTGATGGGCGTTTCCCTACGTACGTTGCTAACCGGATTACCATTATGCAACAATACTCTCATCCCAGTCAGTGGCGTTACGTAAATTCGAAGCAGAATCCCGCTAATATAGTCTCACGTGGACTCTCGATGTCGTTCAAGAAGAAAATACACCAATGGTTACATGGGCCACAATTTATCGTTCAACCCTCATGGTCTATGCATCCAGAGAATCTGAATGAATTACCGCTTGAATGGTTATCACCCGAGGTTGGTCATGTTTTCTTGGCCACTTTGGAGGAGCACTGGATTAATAAATTTAAGGCTTGCCCCACATGGACTACTCTGCATAAATATTTCGTTACCTTCTTGCGATTCAAAGCTTATTCCGTCGCCAACTACTTGAGGCGCGCTGCACCTGACCAACCAGCTGAGATAGAAAGTGCGGAAATTCGACAAGCTACGCTTCAGATAGTTAAGTTGGTGCAGTCAGAAGCTTTTGCGGAGGAGATGCGCCTCCTTGCATACTACGAACCCGACATAGCAGTTCAAAATTTAAAACCGAGGTCATGCAGATTAAGATGACTCAAGCCCTTCCTCATTAATGGGATACTTCAGGGGGGCGGAAGGTTGGATCAACTCTCGGTACCGTACGACGCGAGACATCCGATTTTACTTCCCGGCCGCCACTTTGTCATTCGCCTTCTTATACTTCACTACCACTACATCAATGGACACCCTGGTGCGCAGCACACGTTGTACCATCTTCATCGACGCTAGTGGATCGTGGGTGGGCTTTCATCCATAAGACGCGTGCTTTTCAAATGTACCAAATGTCGCGTTAACCATGCGAAGCCACTGAGTCAGCTGATGCCACCAGTTAGAACACACCAATGTCTGACCCACCAACCGGTGTTCACTGCAGTGGGGATCGACTATTTTGGACCGCTGATAGTGAAACGTAGCCGCGACCATGAAAGGAGATATGGCTGTTTGTTCAGTTGCTTGACTACACGGGCCGTTCACATAGAGTTTCCCCATTCCATGGATACCGATTCGTTCTTGTATGCGTTTTCGAGGTTTTCAGCTGGACGTGGATGGCCGAATGTAATATACAGCGATAATGGACAGAATTCCCACGGAGCTGAAGCATAATTACGTAATCTTCTGAAGCAGCTGGATCAGACGAAGATCACAAAGTCTATGTTGGCTAGAGAGGTTGGCCGGAAGTTCAAGCTTCCATATGCTAGCTATAGCGGAGGTCTTTGGGAACGAGAAAAATTCGATCGACTCGTGAATTAGTACGTAACATTCTCAACGGCGGTGTTGTGACCCAAGAGGTACTTGTAAGGACACTCACTGAGATCGAAAGGATATTGAATGACAGGCCTTTGATAGCGGTACCTGACTCCCCGGACTCGCAAGATGCTATATAGCCTCGGCAACTACTATCGCTTTCAAATGATCAGTCGCTTGAATACCCACCGATCAATTTACCAATCAAAATGAGCAGTAGGTGGATACAGGTAAGACATCTGTCCGATATGTTTTGGCGTAGGTGGATTAGAGTATATCTACCGACACTGCAGAATAGACAGAAGTGGTTAACTGAAATCCGAGATCTTAGGCAGGACGAGTTAGTTTTATTTTGTGATTTACGCACATCAAGAGATCTGTGGCTTAAGGGTGTCGTGGAGGAAGTTATCAAGAGCAAAGACCAACTAGTTCGACAAGCACTGGTGAGGACAAGCAAAGGTGTATTGAGAAGAGACGTCAGACAGCTGTGCCTACTAGAAGCGTACCAGGAAGAAGAGATGGATGCCGTGGAAGCCATCATCCGGAATACGAAACCGCCTGGGGAGTGTAAAGTCCAAAAGGAACTTTGATGTATCCCCAACCTGGATTGGTTACATGAGGACACGGTATCTGGGATATAGCACAATCTATCTTCCACTGCCACGCAGGTTACAACCTTAAAACATGATATGGATAGCCTCCGGAGGTCATGACTTCCGCTCACTAGACGTTACGTCCATAGCAGTTGAAACTAGGAGAGGCTACATTTTATAGTACTAATAAGTAGGAGGATTGCTCTACTTGTAATTGTAATGTTTTCGTCCCAGCTACTCACAAGCTACACAGCACAGCCTAATGCGGAAAAGCACCAGACGAGTTTCGCCATATTGGGGCTCGTCAGTGGTGCGCATTAGTCGCCGACCACACACTAGTAGGTGAAATCTCACATGTGAATTGCACAATCTCCAAAGCACTGCTGTTATCCGAGAAAATTTCATGCACACCAACACCCAATGGCTGGTTTAAACCGTTCGCCGAGCTTCGCAATTGGTATGCGAAATTCCATCTCAACAGGAAATGGATGCGATAAAGGACTTGAAAGCTGATGAAGCCATTGTCATTTTACCTGCACACAAGGGGCAGGTGACGGTTATATTGAATAAAACAGATTATGTCGGAAAAGCAAAACAGCTTCTGAGCGACATAACAACCTACCGCCGCATAGAAAACAATCCAACAACGCAACTGATAAACAGAATGAACAGAACGTTGAAATTACTCCAGGAAGGGAATCAGATTACAAAGGAAGATCGTGTCTGAACGATGGCCCGCGGTCCGAACATAGCGCGATTCTACGGGCTTCCAAAAATACGTGAATCCGGTGCACCACTAAGACCAATCGTATCTCTCTCACACATACCTACATACAACCTAGCAAGAGAGTTGTGGAGACGTCTCAAGCACTTAATAATTGGATCACAGCACTCTGTACATAATGCACTACAATTTATGGAGAACCTCAAAGGTATAAGAGTAGATCATGACGAGATAATGGTGTCGTTCGACGTGACCGCGCTCTTTACGTCTGTCAAGTTACAGACCGCAAAGCAAGCAATCATCAAACGGCTGGACCCAAGTAAGAAAACAATCTGAAAGCTGACGACTGAAAATCTGTTCAAGCTACTTGACCTATGCCTCGCGACCTAGTTCGCCTTTGATGGACAGATCTATGAGCAGATGAAAGGAGCCCTGATGGGATCCTCTGTGTCAGGACTCGTTGCAGAAATAGTAATGTAGTAACTTGAAGAGGATGTACTGCCAATAATCTACCCAAAGTTGTGGATCCGTTACATCGATGATACGTTCGTCATACTGAAACGTAGTCAAGTAGAGACTGCATACGACTTGCTCAGTGGCGTCATCGAGGACATTCATTTTACGATTGAATCGGAGATAGAAGACCAGCTCCCATATTTGGATGTGTTAGGCACCAGGACGATTGACGAGGAGTTGCAGACCTCGGTTTACAGGTAAGGAACACACACCGACCAGATTCTAAACTACTACAGAAACCATCCGAAAGGTCATAAAATAAGCTGCGTAGAATTGAACCACATTGCAACACTCTTGAGGCGAAGCGGGAAGAAGAAATATACCTGTTCAGATCATTTCACCTAAATGAATATCCACAGGGCTGTCCGGCGATGTCTAAACAACAACGCTACGACCTCTCAGCCTGCTCAAACGACGACAAAGGGAATCGTTCTACTTTATGTAAAAGAAAGATCTCCGAGATGATGACAAGATTATTCAAACAGCACGGTCTTACAGTGGCTCATAATCCAACCGCCACATTGAGGAGAATCCTGTCGAAACCCAAAGCTAGACCTGAAGCAAACGAGGGACGAAATATTGTTTACAAGTTACGGTGTCAAGATTGTGATAGGAACTATGTGGGTCAGGCAGGAAGAGAACTGTCTACAAGAATACAAGAGGATAAGAGAGCCTGTAAGAACCAGTACGTTCTCCCATTAGTTTCAATACAGACAGACGAAGAAGGATATCACCGATCGGAACAACGCAGAGGTCCTAGCACAAGGACAGGCACGAAAAAGAAGAGAGTTCCTCGAGTCATGATACTCGACGAAGCCCTCGCTAAACATGCACGTCGAAATTGATCTGGTTTAGGAAACGCTAAGACAGAGAGAATTTAAACAAGTTAAAAACCGTCGCGAACGACTAAACGAGCCATTAATAATACAACCACAACAGCCGGGACAAAACTATCCTATGGACCGCCAGTGTCTATCAGAGAAGTTGGGTAGGCGGATGGTCACGGGGCACAGATCGAGAAGGTCAATACAAAAGTCACTTGCTAATCAATGCCAAATCGAAGACTAAGTCAGAGGATTACGTTTGACCCAGCAGCGCACTGATGAAAACACCTCGTGTGGTGATGAAACGTTTGCATACCAATTGCGAAGCTCGGCGAACAGTTGAAACCAGGATCAATCAACACGGGCTACCAGTACATCAATTCGTTTTACCCAATGGCTCCCCAGTAAAGGTAAAGAACTTCGACTACGTCCGGTCGTGAATGCTCAAGACATCTTTTCCATTAGTGAAATCTGCCCGTGCAAAATTTTTGCTGATGCTGAGGTCGAGATACCAGGAATGTTGATCATCCAAAACGACCGTCCCAGCAGCGGGTGGTATTATTTTGTACCACCGTAAGGACCTGCAGCGTGCAATACTCGATGATCCATAAACTCATGGAAATGACTCGCTCTGGTGCCGTCTAAGACTAAGACCTAACGGCGCATGCCCCCCCCCACAACATCCACTCCGGAAATGGATACCCGCTTGATACGCGCCTTGAATCAGGTAAAAAACACGCCCAATTACATCCATGTCCTCATCTCAGATTATTTTAATGTAAACCATCTGGATGTATCGGCACCCCTTAGCAAAAAGCTCAGAGCCGACCTGCATGAGTTTGTTGGTTACATTCCTTTATGCAATCATGTCACCATAAGATGTCATTCACAAGATTCCGGGTAGCAGACAAACCGTCCTTACGCCCATGGTCAACCAGATATTGATGAAGAGTACATTAAATCTGAGCGACCATGTTGTAATAACATGTAAATATGTTTACTGCACTGGGTACCCGTATGAACATACGAAATTAACCCATACAATCACAAGCTACCACATTTTAAAAGAAGTCGTCGAGGCATCCTACTTACGATTTCTCAAACATCAGTCCCCTTGACAATGTTGAGACTCAGCAACATGGCCAAAAGGACATCGGAAACATCGTACCGCCAAACTGCTGCCAGTTCTCAGAAGCAGGATTTGAAAATACGTGGGAATAAGGGACGCAGCACGGCAGGTCTAGAAGGCAAACCCATGCCCAGAGACTTGGGGAAATTTCTCGACCCATTGCAACCATTGTCCTACACTCGTCCGGGAAGACAAAGTTGCTTATCAACAATGTTTGGCCAAAGGGTTTCTGGCAAACAACAAACTACTGTCCAGTCATGTCAACAACTTTTAGAGTAAAGCATGGCATACCTCCGCTCTTAACAAAAAGATAGGGTACAAAGCGTAGATGAGGCATTCAATACCCTGAGACTACAATACGCCCCGAACACACAGCATATCCCTATCACATACCCTAAGTAACTTTATACCCTAAAGGATTTGCACACTTTATTATCAACTCAGCAACGGTGCTAAAGTGGTTGCTCTCATTGCGCGAGTATAACTCACCGAGAGCGAACTACATTCGTCCGGAAACGCTGTAGACTACGGCTACTAAGCAGCCGAGCCCCTGTCACGATTTTTCTAAAGTAGCTTCCATTAAGAACAAGCCTTGACTGTGTGGAATTATGGCATCAGCACTCTAATGTTTAAAAGCTGCAGACGTGTTGACCCTGTAAACTCGCTCAGCAAATCCTTTCCCTGTGCTCTCGAATGTGATGGAAGTGGTCGCCGCTGAGGTTTCAGTGGAGTACCTGAAAAATTTCAACGTTTTGGCACCGGAGCAGCATAGGTTCCGTCAATACCGGTCATGTACCACTAATCTCCTCATGGCACGAGGTTGTTGGACGGAAGCGGCTGCAGATAAGACCGGAACCAACGTCATTTGTCAGGATTTTTCCAAAATTTTCGACTGCTGGGATCGCCGCATTCTATTTCACAAGCTACAGAGCTTTGGAATTAGGGATCTTGTCCTTGGGTGTATGGCCAACTTTGCCAACGGAGGCTTCATCTGCCTAATTGGGGACCACTCTCCAACGCAATTTGGATGGAATCCGGTGCGCCACAGAGTTCTCTGGTGGGACCGCGATTATTCCTTGTGCTTACCAATGAGTCGACAAGAGTTCTCGCAGTTACTTTCATGATTTTCTCCGGGTAACGTTAAGGGATGAGGAACTGTTAATGGCAATGAGGATCACGGTTACCTCCAACGTGACTTAGAGTGCGTTCATGAATGGTCAACGAGGAATCTACTCCAGTTTAACCCAGCTAAGTGCACGGTGACTCACCTGGGTCATCAGCCGGTTGGCGGGTAGAAACTTCGAGAACATGTTTTACAGAAATCCTCTCAGGAGGATGACCTTAAAACCCTAATCCATGACCATCTCGACCATCACGAAACATTTCGAGAATGTATCGAGAACCATTAATCAACACGTCAACCTTCATCGTAGAACGTTCCGTCGGTTTGACCTCTGAATGTTTCCCCAAATGCTAAGCGCGTACCGGCGACTACACGTGGAATATGACATCCAGACGTGGCAGAAGCTAGATCTTGCTGCACTGCAGGCTCATCAACGAAGGGCATCCAGCAACGTTAGTCATCTGTATTACTACTGTACGAACGTTGAGGCTTGGAAATGGTCTTTCCTCCAGGTCAATATCCCGTCCGTTAAACCTTAACCCCGAACACTGGCTAGATAACGTTGTACATAGGTACGTAACTAAACCCTTTTCTGTTGTTGTGGTTGTGATTGTTGTCGACATGGCACAGTAAGGGAGCACAAACAGCTGTCATAAACGGCTTTGCGCTGTTGCGTACCATCTTTCTGGATGGGTACTTCGAGAACGGCTGTGTACATGTGGTTAACACCCATCCAGAGTGCGACGCAGGACAAGTCAGTGGTAACCTTGCCTTTGTTCCAATGAGGTCAAACTTCTATCACCTATTTTCCTTGTAGGTTGTGCTCCTTTAGTTTATTTTTTCCATTGTGGTTACTGTTATGCTATCTCTTTTGAAAGGTAAGTGAGGGCGACGGAATCTACCGCAAGGCGAAACGTAGTCGCGGTGGCGTAAATGTAATGAACTGAGCAGAGTGTGTGCAATTCAGTCAGGGTGCATAGCTTTAACAATCAAGTGTTCGACAACAACGTTTCAAAATAAATTGTGATGTCTGCGTACACCACGCTGCATGACACCGCTCCTTTTAATTCAAAGCCATCTGAATCGTTACTTGTGTGTGAAATCCGTTCGCACATGCGCCTGGTATCTCCCCAGTGTAAATGAGTGTGTGCCAAGACAAGAACATTTTTGAAGCAACACTGTATGGAAAATCAATAGGTGTTACGCAACAGCCTGCGCACAGAAAATGCGCTTCGGTGCAGACAAGTTGCAAGATAGGCAACGGCACGTACCAGAATGCTAGTAAGTGTATTATTTGTAACTGGGTGGAAAAGAAGTCAGTGACCGTAAATATACTTTCATGTTTAATCGTTATATTTGTATTCATTAATCAATGGAGCATCCGATACTGACTATTCCGCAGCCGGGGTAACAGAACACGTTGCCTAATGACAATTTCTAGTAAATACTGACAATTTCTTATTAGTGCTCACCACAATGCGTAGGAAACAAAGTTCTAGTTAGATATTGGGTGTTGCCCGCGGGAACAATACAGCACACCACGACGCGTTGCAATCTTGTTTGATCTCATCAGATAGAGATAGGAGACCTCGAACTCGGGGCCAATGGTGTGTTAGCCGGAACGTCTAGTCTTAAGGCACCGAGCACGATGTGCAACGCTTGGCACAGATTAGAGAGAGTAACTTGAAGCAAGAGCACATGTCTTGTGACCGTAAGTAACCACCCACCAAACTGTTTCGAAAATGGACTCTAAACAGAACCGCATTATGCAGATTGCTTTGAACAAGTCATAAAGCCACATTGTCCGCTCAGAAGGCTTTAATGTGCACGGCAAGGGAATGTCAACGATTGATGCTGCACAGTTTAAAGCCTGTAGCTAAGAGCTAATTTCCAGTGTACAATCACACCACCTCTCCATCCAGATTTTGAACTGCTAACAGCCCGTGGATGCTTGGTCTTGTGCTTACCAACGAAGAACTCATGGTCGACAGGATAATTACAAGCACGCCGTTGGGTCGCAGTGACCATATCCTTCAACTGTTTGACTACAAATTCTATGCGGAACATCCTGAAGGAGGAGGATACCGTGGTATATACGGTCACGCACCCTGACGTGTTATTCAGGTTTGTCAGAGATACATGTTGGATCTTCTGAACTGAAGTCACCTAGAAAACGTTCACCATGACGTTTAGCGCTCTGACAGAGCATGCGTCTGGACAGAAATCCCATCGATAAGTCGGTTATGAGGAGTAAAACACGTAAATATGTGTCCTTGAGGGATATGGCATGGCGAGCTCGCAAGGACTGACCGAATGCCGTCAGCTAGACTGCATACATGACACAGAGTAACTTCTGTGTGAACTTGATTCACGAAAGCAAGGTGGCGCATCAGCATGAGCTAATAAATAGATTCTACACGTACAGGCACGTTAACTGCCTTCGTAAGGTAAAGCGCGAAATCCAAGCATTTTCTAAGACTGAAGGGTATATGCGATCAGCATTGGAAGCAGCCGGTCTCTTAGGGTTTTCATACTCCCCTACGTACCAGCACGTAACTATCTTAAATATTTTCCTCGTCTCTAGTCCCCCACCGTCAGCTTTATCCAACGACTTTATTCTAGAAGTTATGTTGAGGAAATTGTTATACCTGCGAAACCACAGTTCTCTTGGCGTCGATAACATTCGGCCAAATGCTCTGCAGGCAGTAGCCAATAATCTAGCACATCCACTGGCCATTTCCACTAGTGTTGTCTAGAGGAGAACAAAGTTCAATTAATGTGGTAGTGAGGATACCTCACTCCTATTCATAAAGGAGGTAGTCGCACAGACTCTGCCAATTCCCGTCCATTAACGACGTTTCCTTTGATTTGTAAATATGTTAATTCAATCATCACAGATGCACTGAAGCAGTATCTGGAAAACTACAGCTTAATAGCCTCTGAGCAATATGGTTTCCTCAAAAGCACTTATTTTCTTCGAACCTATAATTTACGCGCAATAGCTGGACTGAAGCAGTTGGTGGTTGGGTGGGAGTCGATGTCACCTACCTGGAATCCTCAAAAGCATTTGATCGCTCAGACCAGAGGTCACCAAACTACGGCCAGCAGGTCGGAAGCGGCCAGCCGACTGTACCCGAAGTAGCTTGTTAAATCGTAGAGAACATGAGACATTGCAATGTCAGTGACCTTATGCTGTTTGAACACCAGCCGGAGCCCCTTCAAGCGTCGAACATGAGAGAACGTACTATAAGTAACCGCACATAGTTGGAACACTGCACTGAGTGATCAAGCATGAAACCCATTCATTCGGGCACCTTAACATTTAGCTGTTCACCACAGTTTTCAACCACAATATGGGGATTGGTTCTAGCACATGAAGCACGTGTCAGATAGAATACCACTAGTTTATGTTTGTGTCATTTTAGAGCCATAAGTGGAATAAATTGCTGGTTGATAGTACAGAATCTCGATAGAAGCGTAAATTGTTGAGATGCATACATTTTGATATTACCAAATGCAAGTTCTCCAATGCCCCCCGCTCCCTTTTTCCTACATTTCAATTAATTTTTTATACTGCTTCAAATTCAACATCTTTATTTTGTTCGGATCCCGTTTATTTAATCCTTTCCTCAAGCAACGAATAAAAGAAAAGCGTGTACCGAGTGCCGCGTTTTCGTTGTCTATTTTCTCAGTGTTTTCCTTCTGACGCCCAGTATTTGCGCAGTGATTATGAGGCTCACGCTAAACAGTTTATTAATTATCCGGCCCAAGTAAGTCATTTTTCCAGTAATCCGGCCCGCACAAGTCCTTTTAGTTATCCAGCCCGCCATGGAAAATGTTTGGTAACCCCTGGTTTAGACCATCGAATCATCCTTCAACATTATTATCATCATCAGCAGCAGCAGCAACAGCAGCCGCAGCAGCAGCATCATCATTATACACGTTAGCTGGAGGTGGGAAACAACTCAGCTACTGTGCCGAAATACATAAAAGAGAAAGAACATAAATACAACGGTTGGATGCCAGCTGAGCTACTAGCAACGGATGGGCGTCGTTCCGGTAAGCTACCAGGCGGCTACTAGGCAAAAAGAAAAATTATTATGTAAAATTATATTACACTAAGAAATGAGATTGTGGTTGGAAGGTTAGGCTAAAAGGGATGCGGAGGGACAAAGAAACTTACAAGAGTTGAAACTACACCACTGGCAACCGAATCATGCACTGGATAAACAATTTTCGACACGAACGTCGGTTGGACGTGAGAGTCCAGTAGTGCTTGTTCGAGGCAATTGATGTGAATTTGCATGTACTATAAGGCTCGGTGCCAGGGCCTCATCCAGTCTTGGTTTTCACAAACGATCTAACAAGGTCAACCGGTCCTGATTTCTTGTTCTTCGTAGATGATGTCAAGCGATCAGAGGACTGAATAATCAAGAAGGACTCTAGCGTGATCTTAACACGATTGCGAACTGCTCCGTTCAGAATTGGCTTGGGGCACAGTTTGCAGACCAGCTCTTAGGAGCGCGAACTTCGTGGATGTATCCTGCGATTACTTGGAGTACGCGAGAATCGAACAGAAACGTCACTGAAGTTCACAGCAAGCTGAATTGGCTAAGCACAATCTTTATTTGTGGCGTTTCATAACTTCCTTCCCGGTAATCACGATATGGAACAGTGGTGGTTCATCCGTGAAACACTTTCCTTGAACAACGTTGTGGCGCGATTACTCAAAAGACTACCTATCCCACCAACTTATAAAGAAAGCGGAGCAATAAGCCTAAAACTCCTGGTTCAGTCGGAATAGACAGCGTCGGAGATGTTAGGACGTTGGTGGAAACTTCGTAAAAGCCCTCCATCTGACCTTCAGATAAAAGTCGTTGAAGCCTTGAAAAAATCAGACTTGAGCCTACTTGAAAAAGCAAACCTACCGGCGAGTACATAGGAGCAACACTTTACCGCTCGGTCAAGCGATTTAACGCTATGTCCGGACAAGGAATTGAAGGTATCTTAGACAAATCATTTTGCGAACGACGTGTCATGATTATCCTAGCAAAAAACAACGAATAACGACTGATCCCGCGTCGGTCTGCATTCTGCTACACTTGACTCCTTTGGCTCCCTGTGGGCTGTAAGTGACCGAGACCCTATCCTTCCTTGGTACCAATGCTCGATGCCTTTTCAATAACCTGGCCGAACTGAAGTGGCACTAAATTGAGAAGCCATGTGATATTATCGATGTCACGGAGACATGGTTTCCCACTGGGAGCACAGACGCTGTAGGCTTGCTGCCGCGTATGTCACTCATATGAAACGACAGGCTTATGAAAGGAGGAAATGTAATTCTGTATTACCGAAACGACCTACAGTGCGAGGCCTTTGAGTATTCAGACTTACAGTTCATCGATTCACTTTGGTGCCGCCTGCAATTATATGGCAGATACACTTGTATTATAGCTTTGGTGTACCGCCGCAAACCTTGTCAGTGCCACAAATATGGTCGTTCCACACTGAAGGCGGCTCGGAAGTCGCTTGGCTAGATTTCGATTTCCATTTCGGCTAGCCGAACAAAAGCTGGCTACCCGAACCACCTTCACGAGGTGCCAGCTGGGTGCTTCGGGTTAATCATGCTCCAGCTAATAGCACGGCGGCAGTGTTCCAGGACGTGGTGGCTTTTCGCCTGACAAGCTTTCTCCCTATAATAATCCACATATGTCTGCTTAACAACACTGTGACGTGGCGTATATGATTCGCCACTAAATGTCATTGCCTGTTGCCAAATCGGAGGATCTTACGCACTTCGCGAACGTCAACCACTTCAAAGATTTTATCTGATCCATTTCTGTATTGGCGAATTTGCCGAACAAACTCACAAAATCACAGTAATAGTACCAGATTCACTCAACATGATGACTTACACGTGAACCCATATATATATATATATATATATCCAGTATGTAATGGTTAACCTGCGGCATTTCTGTACCATTCTTGATGTCACGCGTTTGTATTATCATCCCCATGCCTTTTAAGGTTTGTTTCGCACTGTCGAGCAAAAATCATTTATTTATTTATGTAGTTATTTAACTGGTTACGGATGCCTCAGGGACAAGGTTTGCAGTGGGCCCAAAACCTTTTCTTTCGTGAGGAGCAGAGCTAGAAAATGGATGACTATACGCAACGCAGCCTGGCGAGAGTACATCTCATCGCCAACGCCAGATAATTGGGACAACTGCATAGCCCATCTTAATCACTGCACTCAAGTGCTCAGAGATGACAAAGTCGCATATCAGCAGAATATGGAGAAAACTTTCGGCGCTAACTACAAACTGCTGTACAAGTATGTCAATGGACGTCGTAAGGTGAGGCAGGGAGTTCCTTTTCCCTGGAGAAATACTGTGGATTTGTTTCTTTCGCTTACTGAAGTCATAGAAACACTCGGAGTGCCGGCCTACTTCATTACACACAACAAGTTCAGCGTTTTGACAGTAAACTAATAACTGCATGTTTGTTCATTACCGTTAATCGAGAACCCATCAGAGCATCCAGCGGGGCCTGTAAAGCAGTACTGCTTACCTCGTATAAAATCATGGTTCATTGTACATAGTGACTCCATTTGTTCAAAACACGCTGAGAAAGCTGGTAAAAGACTATCGACACGTCGTCCTGCTACGAAGAGCATTCGGGAGATTTGACACATCAATCTTCCCGATGATGCACAATTCCAATGCGCGCTCTCACATTGGATTCACCACATAGGCTTGGCGATTTTGGTTGAAGCACAACCTAGCGATGCTAGAGGTACCACAACATGGGTTATAACGAATGTCAATGGCCTACGCAATTACTCTTACCAACGAAAACAGAAGTTACTGGGAGTTTTCAGCGGACGCTACCGACGGCTGTGCGGCGATCCCATATTAGTGTACCAAAAATGGAGTGACCCCAACCACGTATGGCGTCATTTGCTGAAACTTAGCCACAACGCCAAGCTCAGAGTCTTCAGGCAGTTACTGCTTGAACTATACAGTCGTCTAGAGTGTCGACGGAATTACTTTTCCCTTCGGGTTTGCTAACCTCGGAACTCCCTCTAAAACTCAGTTGTTTCCTTTCCTACATTGGATACTTTCAAAACGAATAGAGGTTGTTCTTACCCGCATGAATTTCCTTACTTATGCTGCGCTACTGTGGATTGCATTCGTCACATCCTTCTACCGGATTTATGTTTCACATGGTCCCATGAAGGCGGTAAGTGTATGAGTGACTTTTTCTCACAGTTTACGTCAACTATCACTGCGTTCCATGTTGCTCTGTAGGTTTGCATTCAATTTTTATTTCACACTATATTTAGTAACGCATTTAACTCGATAAATATTGAACAGAGAACTCACATACCTTTTGATTCTGTAGTTTTCACCCCAACCATAATAGGGGGCCCCTCAAACACTTGCATTTCCATCCTAGGTATGTCCCTGTTCATAGTTGTTTGTGCAACATCAATGCGGACGGCGAAACATAGTGTAACAAACAGCGACTCCAAACTCCTTTATAGTCGCCATTGCATATTTGATGTAAGAAGGGTAGAATTCCGCTTCGCAGTCACTCAAGCGTTTGTCTGTAGCATTTGACACAAAAGGATAAAACTGCATGTGATGGGATGAGGAAATGCCCCGCAGTCGGTTCACACACGACACCCAATCTACCCAAATATCCCTGGTTGTCCATGAGTCAGGTAGGTCACCCGAAAACAGCTTTGGACTGATTTCCTCCTGACAGAGAGAAAAAGCCGAGTAATTTCCAAATGCGCAAAATAGTTTTCCATTTACCGTGTCTTTTCACCGAACATTATGTTTACCGTATCTACTGTAGCTATTTCAGTTTTGCAAAAATAGTCTAAGAGATGTTTTGTTCTAATAATTTTCAAGATCGCTGAGACGATCCTATCTTGAATACAAATGCTGAGATACTGCGCAATATTCCTGGTTTATTGCTTTTGGACACGAAGGTTTAAGTCAACTGAGAGCAGTTGTAAAGAAAATTTTTAAAACTCTCCTTGTTGACTGTATGCAAATCTCAGAGATTCTGTCCAATGATGTGCGATCGTTGCTCTGGAAAGCCGAGTCGTTTACCCCAGTTATGACGGGGCACATTTTTCCTTACTCTCTACCCATTTGTAAGATTTCGCATTTTTGTACCAATTTGGTACATTCGCAATTGATAATGCCAAATGCTGAAAATGCCCGTGTTGATAATGCCATTTGTGTACATAAAGTTTATCTTGACTTGACTTGATAATGGAGCAGGGTTTGGGTTGAGTACAAGCATCGTACAATCTTAACTGCCGCTGAGAAACAGAAACCCATTAAAGAATAATGACTGCACCGAAACAAAAGAATGAATCGTGATATGTTTGTAGTTTTGAAAATGTCTGTAAATAACGGTGGGTTTCCCATAGTGCAGGATGTAAACCAAAGCTACGTTAGAATAAGGAGTTTGTACCACTTAAGGAACCGTCAATTGGCTAGGTTGCACATTGCACGCCATATTTAACATTCTTTGAGAAAGCATGCCTGTGCTCTAAGTAGCCTTGCTCGGCGATTCCTTCCCGGTGTCTTTCTAGCCGGACAGTCCCGCAGTGATAGATCAAACACTCCCTAAGCAATTTTTGGAACCTCTGGAAAATGTCTAACACCCATTGCGCTCAAAACCTAGACAGGAAATGGCAGTTTACTAGTGGCGTTCTCAGCTCTATTGGTGCGTACTAAGATCACCAGTTGTAACAAGTCAGATAGCTGCCAGACACTTGAAGTGCAAACCTGTGAAGGTGACCACGGTAGGCTGCTGTCGCAGGTATCACAGATGTGGTTGAACATTTGTGTGAACTAAATCGAACTTAAGAACTATGCAATACGTGGCCTTGTATGCTTGGCAAATAACTTGTGCCGTCACACGCTTCTATTACATCCATTAGTAATACAAGGTAATGTCCGCGCATTCGGGTTGCTCCCGAATGTCATTGTGGTTCATGCTGGGACCACGCTCATTCCTGGTGTTCCCCAACGATCTCACCAAAATAAGTACTTGGAAAGACCTTTTAACCACTAGCGCGCTCCACAAGTGGCCAGCTGTCAGAACAGCGCGTGATCACACATCATTACAGGATGATTTGGACAGGGGGTATAGGTAATAACTAATAAGTAATAACTAAGCGCAAAGTGTGCGACAAGCATCATAGGCGCACTCAAGAGTTCCGACGCTGGAGACAGCTTCCGTGGTGGGCTTTCTCGGAAATTGACTTTGGAGTGCTTGTACAGGACAGCCGACTGAGTCAGGCTGCTAGAGCCATTGAGAAACGAAGACCAATACTTTGTATTCTATCACACGGATATTGTATGGTTCGATTGATCGACTTTTCACCACCTACCAAAACGTTCGTAAGGCGTCATTGATTTTATTATCTACCTCAAAGCGAAACTTCAATCCACAATCCTTGAATGAATGCCAACTAAAATTGTGCAAACATTCAATGGCTAATGATTTTGAGCATATCTAGCGATTGGTACCAGCGACTTAATGGTTGCCTTAAATTAAAGCTGGGTGTTAAATATTCCAATCGCCGTACCGTTCACTGAAGCGGGGCAATTGCAAGGATCATGCTGGCCACAGCGGAATTTCACACCGCAGTGTATCCCAGGAGTGAAACGTACTCCGGTGCAGAATTAGACTGCTGAACGGCCGCAATTAATCTCGACCCTCGCTTCAATCGCTGTGATTCCAGTACTCCACACCTTTTCTTGTGCCTGCGCTCATTCGAACCAGTTCGATGAGCGGTACTCAATGCCTTCCATCTCTTAGATCTAAATTGTGCGGATCATCCTGTTACTCCCGTTCACAGTGAAACTTTGCTTGTCAAATCACGGCACTGCAGTACTTTTCGAGAATAATTTTAATATCATTCGGTAGAAGAAGCTGAGGACTCTCAAAAGAACCTATAACCATTTATAAAGGCGGCAGCATAGCGAAGTTACGAGACAATTGGCGTCGTTCACTCAATAAACATCGCATCCGAGACACTTAGGGTAGCTTGCCACCGCCCCGCGTGCGTCGGCGTGTAACACGTGTTCGTGTGTTTGTGTGCGCACCGCTGAATCAGGCTATGTGCGCGCGACCGCATGGAAGAGAGACGCATTGAGGCGGCCACCAGTCTCGGCGGGCTGATCTTGACATCTCCCCAATCAATCCCGATGAGCGCTACTAACCGAGCCGCGGTGCCTAAAAACGCCCGTGAACCGTGTAATAAGATGGCCGAAATAGGAGTTTCCTGTGGAAAGCGCTCAACCTATTATCATGCGAAATGCGGGAAAAACAAACCAAGCGAATGCAGACTGATCAGCAGCAAGCCTGACTCCTTTTGGTTCTGTGCGAAGTGTAATACTCTCCCACTAGTTAAAATCGTAATTGCCCTGTCCCAGAAGTATGAAGCGCCTGCAGACGTAGTTGAGAAGATGTTAGGCACCAGAATGGCTGCGGTAGGAACGAGCACAGCAGAATGGCTGACACACGGCCCTCCAACTAACTCCACTACAAGCCAAATCAACAACGCCGAACGCTACACTAATAAAGTTACTCCTGCAAACGCTGTCAATAATGCGAATTGCCCAAGCATTCCCGAACGTTTCACTACCAGTCCATTTACAGTAATTCCCACCAGACTTTGCCAAAACCCAGGAAACATAACAGTGACAGTTGGGTCGTTGTTGCATCAAGGTGTACTCCAAAATCGGACGCTGTTGTTTTTATTACCCCACCCATAATTAAGGTGAAAGGTAACGGTGCACAGGTGCATAGCGAATCACTGGATCTCCCAACTACGCTCCATGCCCCCAGGAAAGACACTCAGAAACAATGGGATGCCCTGTCTATAATATGAACCAACCTTCATGTGTCAACATCGAATTCTTTGAAGGGTTAAACAGATGGATGACCCGAACAAATGGATTACTATAAATAACCTCCCCGGTATTCTGACTAAACCTTCCAACATGAAGAGGATCACTCGCCATCTGAATTTCAAGCAGTATGGCGAAGCCAGGCTTCCTCGGGTTGTGCTAAATTCTGTCGATGAGGTGGGAGCAGCGTTGATTTCGACCACTTGTCTCCAGAACGAAATCGATTTGGTCCGCGCCTTTCCAGACGTTCGATGTGGCGCGCGCAAGCGAGCGAGGCAGAGGCTAACAAAGTCTCGGCTAAAGACTGCAGCCAGAACCGTTTTTGTCCACGGCCCTCCCCCCGTCTCACGAGCATGATGAATGCGAAGCAAAGGCACACGACCAGGAGCAGTGGCGCTATATTCGTGAAACCTTGCTCTTATGTGATGTTGTTACGACTTCGCACTCGAGGCTGCCAAGATCAGAAAGCTACAAAGGGTGTAGCCCAAGGATAATTAAGGTTGTACTACAAACTAGACAGGTGGAACTTCGGCTACTAAAAGGCTGGCATGCACTTCGGAACAGGCTGCTAACCGATCTCCGGTTCAAAGCGGCGAACGATACTGTAGTCAGACTTAAGCATCAACAAAACAGGCAAAAGAAGTAGTGATCATATCCGCAATCCCCACCTGAAGCGGGTCTGAAAGAAATGCGGATTTTCCTGTGCAATCCGACAGCCACTTCTCATGCATTGTGCAAACTGAGTTGTCACTGGGGCTAATTACAGTTGTAACGCTTCTCCTTTCCCTCTGCTCTCTGCCACTGACGACTGTTGTACTGTTGCTAGCTGCCCTATGAGACTGCGACTGTCCGACTTCTCAGTCACGCGCCAAGCCAACCGAAGGAATACAGAAGACCAAGACTCGGTAAACAGGGAGTCTATCTACACCATTAACTGTATTTATGGGTAGCCAAAACATGCTAATTTAGGAGGTCAAGATCGCTCATTTTTGTGCGTCCGGTTTTCAGCCAGTGTGAATGAGTTCCACTCCACGGGTTTATCAAATTGAGGGTACAGTTCGATTCGTTTTACGCGGACTGGTAATTGCTGGCCGATCAATTCTCAGTCGATACCCAACTTTAGCTCTGCTTACGCCTCTATTACCTCCCTCTTCAACTTGACTGCTTCTACCTATTTTCCGCACTTGGGCTTGGTCGCAGCCTTTTACCCTGGGGTCCACTTGTAGCCATCGCGGTTGCCTTCTTCTTCGACTTGGCCTGCATGTCACGTCGTGTGGCGTCTGTGCGACCGGCTATGTTCCTCTTTGGGGATCAGTTCTGTTTTCTAAACCAAATTTATCCAGTGGTATGTCCCACCGTGGTGCCGCTGGTTCTTGCTCTCTTTGAGTCTTGCCAAGCCGCTGTCGTAGATGATTGATATGTCTGGTCCACTTGTCCGTTCCGACCATTATCTCATAAAGAACTTTACGCCTCTTTCCACTAACCAGTCCGCTAACCCTTCTTTCCGGGGTCTGGAAGTTCCGTGCATACACCAAGTTGCCAATCTTGAACGTGCGGAGCCTGTTGTCCTGCCCCCTTCTCGGTTGTCCGTTGCGTTTTTCAACAGTTCTGGGAATCAGGCTATCAAATGTCATTCTAACGTTTCGTCCAAATAAATATTCAGAAGGAAATTTACCCTCCGGTGTGTTTGGATTCGGAGTGTTTCGATACATTCTCAAAAACGACTGAATTGCATCTCATGACACCCTCGTTCCTTCCGCTTTGAGAAGAGCACGTTTAAACGTATCTACAAACCGTTCGGATTACCCATTCGATTGTGGATGGTACGGCGGCGAAAACTAGTGCGGGATTCCGTTTTGCCTGCAAAATTCTCTGAACAGCGTTGAGGTGAACTGGGCTCCGTTGTCTGTAACCAGCATCTCCGGGTGCCAAAATACTGGAACAGTTTGTTCAGCTCATTGATAGTGTGCTGGGCGGTAGGATTTTGCATCGGAATCACGTTGGACCATTTTGTGTTAAGAAGCAACAAAAATCAAATAACATAGACCGTTGATTGGTCCCGCATAATCCAAGTGGATTCCCTGCCAGGGCGTTTTCGACTCGGGCCAAGGGTGCCACGAACATCTCGGAGGTGCCTTTGCCGCTTGTTGACAAGATTCAAAATTTTTGGCAGAACTGCTCGATTTCTGCATCCATTTGAGGCCAATACACAAAACTTCGCGCCAGTGCCTTCATTCGGCTGGTTCCCGGATGTTCTGAATGAAACTGCTGTAGTATTCGCTTCCGCAACTTCCTTGGTACCACGACTCGGTCTCCAAACATTAGACAATTGTCAACGACCGAAAGGGATCCGCGTCGATTAAAGAAAGGTTGTAACTCATTCGAATTTCTGACATTAGGCGAACTGGATTACACAAACCCTATCACTTTCAGCAAGATATCGTCTCGAGCCATCTCTGCACGAATCGTGTCCGACGTTACTGGCTAATCCCTTACACTGTCAACCAGGATGCGCTGAACTTCCGACTCGAATTTGACAGATGCAATCACGCAGTCATTGATTTCCTTCAAGTGGGGACCGAGGAGGCGAGATAGAGCGTCAGCTTGGCCGAGTTGTTGTGTAGATCGATATTGTATACTGAAATCGTAAGCCAGCAGTACGGCTTCCCACCTCTGTAAGCGACTTGCTGTGAAAACAGGAATACCTTTCTTTGATCCAAATATCGAGAGTAGAGGTTTGTGGTCCGTGATCAGTTTGAAATGTCTACCATATAGCATCTTATGAAGCCGTTTCAATGCGAAAACAATCGCCAGCGCTTCCTTCTCAATCTGGCTGTAATATTTCTCCGCCACTGTCAGCGACCGTGCTGGGTGCGCAATGGCCTTCTCTTCTCCTCCAGGGAACACATGAGAAATGACAGCACCTACCCCATAAATGGAGGCGTCCGAAGCAACAACAATCTCCAAGTTTGGGTTGAAGTGGGTCAAAAGTAAATCAGAACTGAGCGCTGTTTTAACTATATCAAAGAATTGTTGGCACTCCTTTGTCCATCGCCATTCTTTCCATTTCATCAGCGAATGGTTCAGAGGACCTCTTGTCTGATGTAGACTTGGCAGGAAGGCACTATAATGACTTATAAGACCGAGAAATGAACGAAGTTCGGCAACATCCCTTTGTGGTGGCATTTGCTTGACGGCTTCTATATTGGCGGGATCCGGACGTCTGCCATGTTTGTCAATGATGAACGCGGGAAATTTGACACTCCATCAGGAACTTGCATTTTTCCGCTCGTAACCGGAAACCAGCTTCTTTTAGACGAGTGAGCACTTTCTCTAACGTGGCCAGCAATGCTTGTGGGTCAGACCCAATAATCAATGCGTCATCCAGGTATACTGCGACCCCAAAGATATTGTTCAGCAGCGTATCTATGATTTCTTGAAAAATGGCGGGAGCAGTTTTCACTCCGAATGGCAACCGATTGTACTGAAAAAGACCTGTTATGTGACACGGACACGATCAAAAAGTCACGATGGCGGCGGGCGGAAAACAGGCGTTTATTCAGTATAGGATAGCCTATTTAAAGAAATAAACACTGTTAATCTTCGAGCCTTCTCAGTGGGTCTTCTGTTTTTCGGTTCACCTCATTGGTCGCGTTCCCCTTTTATTTCATTGGGTTATGCTATTCCTCTTCGGTCGCTGTCTTCCTGTCTCGCGCAATGATCACATCTTTCGTGCTTGGCATCGGATTGGCCGTATTTCTTTGGACCGCTCATATCTGGCTTTGCACCCTGAAACTTGCCGTTAATAGTGATTTTCGAGTTGCCAGTGCGCCCTCTATGTTCTATTGTCCAATCCGGTTTGTCGGTTTCTGGATACGTGTGACACTCGTGATTCGCTGTCTAGCCATCGCTGTGTCTCCCGGTGGGTTCACGCGTTCTCTCGATCGAACTGATCTGTTGACTCCGGTAACCTGCGCTTAGGTGGTAAGGTCGAGCATACTGGACCGGTTTCCTAAACCCCGTTACATCCTTTTCCTTTTGTTTTGTTAGGATTGCGCCGCAGTATGTCCCATACTGCTTTCCGCTGCGTGTGATTTTTCTTCCTTCTGCAGGGGTGACGCGTATCTGTCTTGGCTGCTGTTGTCGTTTTTCCATCTGGGTAAAACGCGTACAACCTGCTTTCCGGACCTGTACTCGTTTCCGCTTAATTGTAGTGTCCCCAACCTTCACTTCGTAGCTTCCCTCTCCTTTGCGGCTCTGAATAACTCCCTTCCTCCATTGTCCCTCTGATCCTGGTACCGGTTGCACCTACACTTCTTCTCCCAATGCTAGAGGTTGGAGTTTTCTCGCCCCGCGATCGTAGTATCTCTTTTGCCTAAGCATTCTGTTTCGTAACCGCTCGTGTATCGAGGTCGTTGGTGATACTTCAGGTGTTAGCAAATTTGACGCAGTTGGTATCAACATTCTCGTCCTCCGGCTGAAGAGTCGCTGCACCGGACTTGCCCCACTTTCTGTTGATGGCGTGTTTCTGCGTTCCAGCAACATAATATAAGGGTCCTCCTGAGTCTCTTTAGCTTTGGTAAGCACCTTCTTTGCTTCTTTTACCGCCGGCTCGGCCTTTCCATTTGATTGGCTGTGATATGGGCTAGTAAGCCGGTGATGGAAATCCCACTTTCTGCTGAACTCTCGGAACTCTGCGCTAACGAACTGTGGCCCATTGTCCGAGACTACTACCTCCGGTACTCCGTGACGGCCGGCTTAAAAGCGAACACCAACTTGACATCTATCAATGAACTCCCAACAACAAAAGCCCTATCTTGCATGTATACAAACGCCCAAGGCCTTCTAAGCAAGTTAGCAAAACTTAGAGAACTCCATGCCTCACAACCGCGGGACCTTGTCATGATTACAGAGACATGGTTAAACCCTGAGATAACCGATTCTGAGATCAATTTACCCGGTATGTCACTGCTTCGGACCGATAGAACCGGAAGGGGAGGCGGTGTGATTCTTTATTACAATACAAACCTCCGATGTGAAGTTATCGACCACCCAGAAATCCGAGCACCCGATTCGCTTTGGTGCCGCCTATGGTTGCGAAACAAGGGCACATGTCTACTAGCCGTGATTTACCGCCCACCAAACTCAACTTCGGAAATGGACTCCAAACTGAACCACGTTTTCCAGTTTGCTTTGAACAAGTCCAACACCCACATTCTTATCGCTGGAGAATTTAACCTGCATGACATAGAAACGCCGGCAACCGATGGTATGCAGTTTAAAGCCTGCTTGCAAGAGCTTATTGCTAGCCACTCTTTTACAACCACGTAACCTCTCCCACCAGATTTCGAACTGCTAACAAGCCGTCGATACTGGATCTTGTGCTCACTAACGAAGAACTCATGGTTGACGGGATAGTTACAAGCACACCACTGGGTCGTAGTGATCATGTTACTCTACTCTTTGACTATATTTGCTATGCGGAGTACCCTGAAAAGGAGGAGGATAAAGTGCATACTGTCACACACTACAATGTGTTGTCTAAGCTTGCTAAGGATACATCTTGGACTTTCTTAACCGAATGCCCCCCAGATGTTGCCTGGGAAACATTTACAAGGACGTTTAGTACACTGGTAGCGCACGCATCAGAGGAGAAGTCCTTCCAACCTAAAAACAAGCGTAATTCATTTCTGAGGAGCAGGACACGTAAATATATGTCCCGGAGGGATTTGGCATGGCGAGATCACCAGGACTGCCCGAATGCCGAAACGTGGACTGCATACGTGACCCATCGTAACTTCTGTGTGAAACTGATCCGCGAAGACAAGGTCACTCATCAGCAGAAGTTAATGAAGCGATTCTGTACGAATCGCAAACTCCTGTACAGGCACGTTAACGGCCTTCGAAAGGTAAAGCGGGGGATTCCAGCACTAGTCACGGCTGATGGGTGCACGCGATCAGCAATGGAAGCAGCTGATCTCCTACGGCTTCATTACTCCCGAACTTTCCAGGAGGTAACGAGCACGAACATTCTCCTCATTTCTACTACTCCACCATCTGGTTTAGAAAATATCACCTTCACTGCGGAAGCTGTGTTGAAGAAGTTGTTATCCTTGCGTATCCACAGTTCTCCCGGAGCTGACAATATCCGACCAAAGGCTCTACAGACAGTAGCTAGTGATCTAGCAGCACCACTGGCTATTTTCTATCAGCGATGTCTAGAGGAGAACCGTATTCCACCAGTATGGAAGCGAGGGGTCATCACTCCTATTCATAAAGGAGGTAGCCGCTCTGATCCTGCAAACTACCGTCCAATAACACTACTTCCAGTACTATCCAAAGTGATGGAATCAATCATCGCAGATGCGCTGATGGAATACCTGGAAAGCCACAATTTAATAGCCCCAGAGCAACATGGCTTTCGTCAAAAGCATTCGTGTAATACTAACCTATTAATTGCACGTAATAGCTGGACTGAAGCTGTTGATGATGGAGTAGGGGTCGATGTCATCTACTTGGACTTTTCAAAAGCATTTGATCGCTTAAACCATCGCATTCTCCTTCACAAGCTTCGAATTACGGCATTGGCGACCCAATCCTGAGTTGGATTGACAATTTTCTACAAGAACGACGGCTAGTGGTGAGAGTCCGAGAATCATTGTCTGATGCAATCGATGTGGCGTGCGGAGTACCACAAGGCTCGGTTCTTGGACCTCGTCTATTCTTGGTGTTCATTAACGATTTGGCGAGATCAATTACTTCCGATTTCCTATTTTTCGCTGATGATATCAAGATATGGCGAAGGATCAGAGGACCGGATGACCATGAACGGCTCCAGTGCGATCTTAACACAGTGTCGAACTGGTCAGTTCAAAACGCTCTACCGTTCAATGTAGACAAATGTCGCGTCGTACAATTACGCCATTGTCATAACTACACCTATTCACTTGGGACCAACGGACTGCAGAATAGCTCCCAGGAACGTGACCTGGGTGTGATCGTACAGAGCGACCTCAACTGTTCAAAACAGGCTGAGGTAGCTGCGAAAAGAGGCAACCAGCATGTCGGCATGCTGCGAAGAGCATTCGGGAGATTTGACCCATCAATCTTCCCAATGATGCACAATTCCTACGTGCGCCCGCATGTTGAATACGCTATCCAAGCTTGGCAACCTTGGTTGAAGCGTGACCTAGAAGCGATAGAGGCACCACAACGGAGAGCAACAAAGAATGTGCAGGGTCTGCGCTACCACTCTTACCACCGAAGGCTGAAGTTGCTGGGAATTTTCAGCGGGCGCTATCGAAGACTGCGCGGTGATCTCATATTAGCTTATCAAATATTGAGTGACCCCAATCACGTATGCAGCCATTTGCTGAAACGTAGCCACAACACGCAGCTCAGGGGTAACTGCTTAAAGTTGAAGGAACAATACAGCCGTCTAGAGTGTCGACGGAATTACTTTTCCCTCCGGGTTTGCAAACCTTGGAACGCACTTCCTGACTCAGTTGTATCCTCTCCTACCCTGGATGTTTTCAAAAAACGATTAGATGTTGCTCTTAGCTCCCAACATTTTGTTACCTAAATTCCCCTACTGTGGATTACGCCAAGGATGCATTTCTACAGGCTTTCTGTATCAAATGGACCTAAGTGAGCGACCATATTTTACTTTTCTCACTCTTTACCTCAATGATCACTGCACCCCAGTGTCTTTCTGCATGTTTCCGCTCGATAATTTATTTTAATTTTACACTGATGTTGCTTATCAAACTATTCATATCGGCAGACGTTCGATAGATGACCCAGACATATTTTGATTTTATCATATTCACCTCAACCATCCTACGGGACGTGTCAAGCACTTGCTTTTATCCCGTGATAAATCATTGTTCATTGTTCAAATTGACATCGTAGCTTATTCACCACTGCGTCTGTACTGGTCGTAGCAAGAGCATCGATTTCAAAGTAGTCACTGAAATAATCAACCAACACTAAGTAACTTTTTCCATCGTGGATGAAGATGTCTACTGCAACCATCTGCCAGGGCTTGCCCGGAACGTCACGGAGCATCATCGGTTCTTTTGACTGACGTACGTCGTGTGTTCGGCATGCCAGACAATTTGAGACGTAATCTCGTATTTGGCTGGTCATTCCCGGCCAAAACATTAGCTCTCGCGCTCTGGCCACACAATTGTTGACTCCCAAATGTGCATAGTGTACAAGCTCTGTCATCGCGCGCTGCAACGCTTTGGGGATTAGTATCCTATTGCCTTTGAATATCAACCCATCTTGGACAATGAGTTCATCACGAAAATTGAAAAACGGGGTCAGCTCTCCTGGTAGATCTTTCTTGTTCTTGGGCCAGCCACATAGTATTGTCTGTCTCAGTAGCTTGCATAACCCGTCTTCCTCCGTGCACTGCTGGAGCTGTTTCAGTCGCTCCTCGATAACAGCTACTAGTTGTGCTGCATGAACGAAATCTGAATCTTCGTCTTCCTTTGGTGTGTCTGACAGATATGCCCTGGATAACGTGTCTGCGATATGCATTTCGGGACCAGGTCGATACACAATCTCTAGGTCGTAATTTTGAAGGCGAATAAGCATTCTCTGTAAGCGGCGGGGAACAACATGTAGCGGCTTGTTGGCGGTGGAAACCAACGGTTTGTGATCTGTAAACACTGTAGTCTTCCGGCCAAATGTATAGTCGTTAAAACGTTCGACGGCGTAAACCACTGCAAGCATCTCTTTTTCTATCTGGGCGTAACGACGCTCGGTCTCTGTCAACGTCCTACTGCGAAAATCGATGGGTTTCCCATTCTGCATGAGTACGGCCCCGATACCAAATTGACTGCTGTCCCATTGAATCTCGAGGGAGAGTTGCGGATTATAGTAGGGAAGAACAGGTGCGTTAGTGATAAGTTCCTTGATTGCCTGGAAGGCCTCTTCTTGTTCTGCACCCCAGTGCCAACTTTCGCCATTATGAGTCAACTTCCTGATCGGTGTCATAACATCAGCTAACTTGGGCAGGAACCGGCTCAGATAATTGATCATCCCATTTAGCCTGCCAACCGCTTTCACATCTGTAGGGGACGGCATATCTCTTATAGCTCTCACTTTCTCAGGGTCTGGTTTTAGCCCTTCCGCGCTTAACACATGCCCATGAAACATAACCTCTGTACTGCGTAGTTCGATCTTTTCGCGTTTCAGTTTGATGTTTCTTTCAACACAACGTTGTATAAAGCTACGAAGGTTCTGATCGTGCTCTTCACGAGTAGCTCCAAAAACCAACACATCGTCCGCTACGCAGAATACTCCCTGTAGATCGTCTAACGCTTGCATTAGTCGCTTCTGGAAGATTTCGCTAGACACTTTCAGTCCAAACGGTAAACGAAGCCAACGGAATCGCCCGAATGGTGTTCCGAAAGTTGTCATGTAGCTTGACTCATCGTCTAGTGATACGTGCCAGAACGCAGAGGCGAGGTCGACTTTCGTGAACACTTTAGAATTGCATAACACCGGCAGCATGTCGTATAGTGTCGGTAACGTAAAATACTCTCTCTTGCGTGCGGCATTAAGCGGTTTCGGATCAATGCATTTACGCAGCTCGCCTGACTTTTTGTAATAATCGCCACCTGGCTGACCCAATCAGTCGGTTTGTCAACTTTAGCTATCACTCCCAGACTACAAGGACGTTGCAACTCACTCAAGAATTTTTCGCGCAAAGCAATTGGCACCTTCCTAGCTGGTAACGCCACCGGTGTTGCTAGCTCGTTTAACGATAAGTGAGCGGGTCCCTCGAAGATCCCTACTCCGCCATCAAACACACTCGAGTACTTATCAAAAATATCTGCCTCGATGTCACACGCATGAACAAAACGTTCGTGGTTAAAAGAAACAAAACCAAAACGCTGGATAGAATCAATGCCCAGAATGGGCATAAGATCTTCCGAAACAATCAGGAACTCCAGCGGGTGCTCTGTTCCTTCCTTTGGATTGACCGTCTCCAAAATGACGATGCCCTTCGGTTGTAGCCTTGAGCCGTTCCACATCTTGAAATACTTTTGAGTTTCTTTACATCGCAGCCCCTTGCAGTATTTTTCAGGCAAGATGTTAACCGCAGCCCCGGAGTCTAGCTGAAAACGTACCGGTTGTCCTCGAACCAAAAGTGTTGCAAACACGCACTTGCTTTTCGCCCGGCCATCCATGTTGTTTATCAACAATTCTTGTTCCCGTTCTCTGGCATCGTCGGCAACCGAACTCACTCTGTATGATCTACAGCAACGAGCAAAGTGACCTTTCTTGGAGCACTTCATGCACGTCCGACCCCACGCTGGACAACTCCCCTTCTTCTTTTGGTGCCTGCGGCCGCAAAACTGGCAATCAATTACCTGTTCATCGGGTGATCTCGGGATACGTCCCTCGGTTCGGGATACTGCAAACAACTCCGTTTTCTTTTCGGTGCGCAGATGTTCGACTTGCTGATCTGTTCTGGCCTCACTGATGCAGATGTCGACACACTGTTCCAGTGACAAGTTCCTTTGTCGCAGAAACCGGCGTGTGAGTTCATCGTTCCTTATCCCAATAACGATGCGATCCCGTATCAGTGACTCCTTCATGCATTCACAGAAAATGCAAGTTCGTGCCAGGAGCTTCGGTTCTGTGGTGTATCTCTCGAACGACTCCCCCGGTAAACGATCGCGTCCAAAAAATAGATATCGTTGGTAGGTCTCGTTCACACGCGCTTCGCAGAACTCGCCAAATGTCCGCATCACTTCGGATAGATCCGCCTTCTGGTCGCCAAACTTCAGTGTTTCAAGAACCCTCCTTGCATCGTCACCAATAGCGTGCCTAAACATTGCGAGTTGGTAGTTCATCGGCTGGGCGTCCAGCTGAGTCAGTGTTGCGAAATCCGCCCACTTGCTCTTCCAAATCCGCCAACTGTCTGGTAGAGAACTCTCAGTCATCTGCAAAGGGGATGGAAACGGAATCGCCGTTTGACCTCCAACTGCAAGCTGCATCTTGGGCATCGGTTTCTTCTTCTCCTCTGTCACCATGTTATGTGACACGGACACGATCAAAAAGTCACGATGGCGGCGGGCGGAAAACAGGCGTTTATTCAGTATAGGATAGCCTATTTAAAAGAAATAAACACTGTTAATCTTCGAGCCTTCTCAGTGGGTCTTCTGTTTTTCGGTTCACCTCATTGGTCGCGTTCCCCTTTTATTTCATTGGGTTATGCTATTCCTCTTCGGTCGCTGTCTTCCTGTCTCGCGCAATGATCACATCTTTCGTGCTTGGCATCGGATTGGCCGTATTTCTTTGGACCGCTCATATCTGGCTTTGCACTCTGAAACTTGCCGTTAATAGCGATTCTCGAGTTGCCAGTGCGCCCTCTATGTTCTATTGTCCAATCCGGTTTGTCGGTTTCTGGATACGTGTGACACTCGTGATTCGCTGTCCAGCCATCGCTGTGTCTCCCGGTGGGTTCACGCGTTCTCTCGATCGAACTGGTCTGCTGACTCCGGTAACCTGCGCTTAGGTGGTAAGATCGAGCATACTGGACCGGTTTCCTAAACCCCGTTACAAGACCCAGATGCGGATTGACCGTCAATAGAGTTCTGCAGTTCTCGGCTACTGGAACTTGTAAGTAAGCATCAGCTAGATCGAGTTTCGCAAACCATTTTCCACCGTTAAGCTTAGTGAACAAATCTTCAGGTATAGGCAAAGGGTACTGGTGGTTCTCCAACATGGAATTTAAGCCGGTTGAAAAGTCAGCACAAATACGTACCTTGCCGTTTCCTTTCTTTATCACATCGATGGGTGCGGCCCATTCGGGGTAATGTACGCGCTCGATTATGCCTTCCGACTGCAACCTATTTAACTCAGACTCCACTACTGGTTGTGTTGCGTACGGCACTGGACTTTTTGGTCTAAAGACTGGTCTGGCGTCTGGTTTAAGATTCAGCCCAGCTCTCGCTATCCGGCAGCATCCAAGACCGGGTTGGAACAAACTTTCGTGGCGTCGTTTCAACTCTGCAATTTGACTGTAAAGTTCGAGGTTTATATTCTGCGTCTCTGCGGGTTTCTCAACTTGTAATTTCTGGCATATACTCTTAAATGACTGGTCAAGTAATTTCAATTCCTCCATCCAATCGGGACCCAGCAAATTAAATCCTGGTTGATCTGTCACAAAACAGGTTGTACGAACGTACTGATCACGGAAACGGACCTGACAATGCAACTCTCCGAGAAGTTGCAAAATACCGCCGGATACGTTTCGTGCTGTGTGGTCTGTGTGGACAAGCGTTGGTCCTCCCAGCCTACATCATGTGTCTCGACAAATCAAAGTGATGTCTGACGCAGTATCCAACTACAGCTTAACTTTCTTATCGTTGATCTGCAAAATTGTAAACTTACCCCAGCCGACACCGTCAAGCTTGAAAGTCGCCGTCACAGTTTTGGCCTTGTTGTGACATCGGTAGCGCACCGGGATTCGACGCGGTGTTCCGCTCATTATTGGTCGCTTCGCAAGACAACACGACTCTTTGTGTCCTCGCTTACCACAACGATTGCAAATGTGATTTCGGAATGGGCAGTTTCGACCAAAATGCCATTCCCTGCAAAACCAACAAGCAGGAAAGGGTTTAGAATGTGGTGAACTCACATGAACCGATTCTTTCTGAGGACTTCTGCTGACCCGGTAAATGATGTCCTGACTACCCTGGATAGAGGATTGTTGGATCATTGCAGCATCATGCTTCAAGTTCATCAACCGTTGGCATTCGTTCGTCACTTCCTGCAGTGTGATCTCGGGATTTTGTTCAATTCTGCTCAGTACTCTTGTTCGGGCATCCGCATCTTTGGTTGCTTGAAGACCACACACATAAATAAGGCACTTGTACTGATCAGCTGTCATCTTATGAAACAGCGACCGTTCGCACTCACGATTTACGCGACTCGAGTAAGTAACCCAGTCTCCGTCGTCTCGCTTGGTCATTGTCAGGCACTTGTATCGGATATTGAATAATGACGACTGCTCTCCAAATATCTGGGACAAAGTATCAACCGCGTCATCGAATGTTAAATCAGTGCTCTTTTTCGGCAAGATGCAATTCATAAACTTTCCGTGCTCGGCCGCACCCAATTTCCGCAGCATGAGGTGTACTCGCTTGTCCTCTGAAGCACCGGCTAAATCAGCGCGAAACGGGTCTTCGTATTTATGGAACCACGAATCAAAGGTAATACAGGCATCAGCATCGTAACGGAACGCACAAACTTGCTGGGTCAAGGTTTCTGCTGGGGGGGCAACGTTCACTGGTTCCTGTTACCGAGCCTGCCTGTAGTGACAAATTTTTGGTCAGCGTTTCGATCAACTTGGCCTGTGCTTTCTCAAACTGCGCGTGCGCCTGCTGTTGCTGCAACGGAGACCGCAATTGCTCAAAACTGTCTGACAGCTTTGGGTTCTTCTGACTCCTGTCGCCACTGTTGTAACGCTTCTCCTTTACCTCTGCTCTCTGCCACTGACGACTGTTGTACTGTTGCTAGCTGCCCTATGAGACTGCGACTGTCCGACTTCTCAGTCACGCGCCAAGCCAACCGAAGGAATACAGAAGACCAAGACTAGGTAAACAGGGAGTCTATCTACACCATAACTTAACTGTATTTATAGGTAGACGAAACATGTCAATTTAGGAGGTCAAGATCGCTCATTTTTGTGCGTCCGGTTTTCAGCCAGTGTGAATGAGTTCCACTCCACGGGTTTGTCATATTGAGGGTATAGTTCGATTCGTTTTACGCGGACTGGTAATTGCTGGCCGATCGATTCTCAGTCGATACCCAACTTTAGCTCCGCTTACATCTCTATTAATTACAATGCCACTAAACCGAACTCCAAGCCTCTCGCCAATTACACCTCAAAAAACAACTAGCGCTTGAGCATACAACGGTCGGCACAACCTCTCATACTAGGCGTAAATGTCTCGGATCATTGCTGAAAACAGCAAAACACTTTCCTGCACGTACACGAATTCCCGGAGCCTCTTCGGCAAAATCATCGAGCTTCAGTCGCGTCAGGCAACAAAAGCTTAGGTTCTCATCTCCACAACGGAGACCCAAGGGTTACGGATGCCGAACTCGCGATTCAGGGTATGTCCTTGTTCAGACACCATCGTCCCAGCAGGGGAGATTATGCTATCCTATACTATGGTAGCGACTTATAATATGAACCCCTGAATGACCCGGAGACGCGGGTCATTGATTCGCTATGGTGCCGGTTGCGTTTCAGACACAAGGACAACTGTTTTGTGGCAGTCGTATATCGCTCAACCTTCTTCACTCCAGAGGTGGATACCAACCTAATATAATCACTGATGAAATGCTTCCTCCCAACCTACAGTCACGTTCTCACCTCATGCGATTTCAGTATGCACGACTTGGAAAGCTCCGCATCCCTCAGCGAAACATACAAGACTGAATTGCAAGACCTCAACACAAGTATCCCACTCTGCAATCACATCATCTCACCTACCAGGTACAAAGCTGCTAACAAACCATCCGTGCTTGACCTCGTGCTTACAAATGAGGAACTCATGGTCGACTGGGCATTTATAGAAACCCCACTAGGGTTAAACGCTCGCGTCACCATACTGTATAACTATTTTTGTTGCGCTGAATATCCGGATAAACAGACCAAACTTACACGTGCTATCACATATTACAACCTCCTGAACCACGTAGTTCTGAGGACCGATTGGAAATTCTTGAAAAGCGGCAAACCTGACAGCGCCTGGATTCAGTTTGTTGCACTCTTCAACAATCAAACCGCAACTGCTTCAGTAACGAAGTGGGTTCGCTCCACCCATCCCTACGCTTTCATCAGCAGTAGAACCCGCAAGCGCATATCCATAAGGAATGCAGCTCGACCCACTTACAGGGTTTGTCCTAGTCTGGAAACCTAGGGCGATTACGTAACCCAACCCAAGCGATGTAACATGCTTGTCCGTAAGGACAAATCGACTCATCAGCAACAATTGGCCCGCAAATTTGTCAACAACAAAAGGCTCCAATGGATTGGCGGTATCCGTATCCGGATTTGCCTGTCACTGAGGCCTCCACGGAGACAGCTGCAGGACGCCAGCGTTTACAGAGGAATAAGGAATAGCTTGGGCTGCACCATCCACAGTTCCACCCACACACTCCATATCTGGTGTAAATCCGAAGGAATAAGTACGGAAGGCATGTGAATGGGAGCCAAGTTTCATCAACGGAGCTGGCCCACATTCCTTCAACATGCACAGCAGCAGCATTCCTGTCTTTCTATGTAGGGAATCATGCGTACCAGACAAACACAAGGCGGTGGGTGAGCCGTAATCCGCTACATACTGGATGGAACCACTCTTTGGGCTTAGCACGGTCACGAGTACTGTGAACCCATCCTATCTAGCAACCACCAACTGTCTCCTAGAGCCAGGAATCGAGGTGAAGTGCATTAGACAGGCGGGCACCTAGTCATGGTTCACATCCGGCGCAGCCACATCAAGGAGCTAAATCAACATCTTACTTCTAAAATGCAAGAATACTCATCACGCAGACAAACGTACCACGTACGTTGCCTTATTAGCCTGGATTGGTAAGCCGAATGGGAGCGCACGCATCGTGCTTCTATTCCGCGTGCAATAGTGCACTCTCCTGAATCTGGGCAGCCACCCACTTAATCAGTCCACGAAGTCCGCACTTAGCCACTTTGCCTTGGATTCGCAACGTCTGAAATCAACATTAGTTCGTGATAAACTCACTTTGTTCATGTCCCGGTAATGTTATTTTCGGCTAGCCCCAGTGTCGCTTCCCTGCAGTAAGTTGGTCGAACAAAAGCGGCATTAGTATCCTCGTGGAATTCGTTTGGTAATCATATGTACTTGGATTGACATCATCCGTGTCCAATCGCAG
Organism: Dicrocoelium dendriticum; assembly: GCA_944474145.2. Classification (NCBI taxonomy): domain Eukaryota; kingdom Metazoa; phylum Platyhelminthes; class Trematoda; order Plagiorchiida; family Dicrocoeliidae; genus Dicrocoelium; species Dicrocoelium dendriticum. The sequence continues at coordinate 56,117,689 of OX104069.1, read as the reverse complement.
TTCGAAAACAAATTATGCACATGCGTTTTTCCAAACTTAAGTACAAAATGACAGAGACTGGATAGAGACACATTAAACCACATAAACAATAGTACTAAAACCGTGATTGGATTTTGTTTGGAGGTCAGGTTAACAGCCAATTTCGCAGGTATGAGAATAAGTACCAAAATACGAAATGTTGGTGTTTCATTTAACATTTACATGTGAAGGTAAATGAAGCCTCAAATCTTGGGCATCCATATTTGAAGGAAATCGAAATAGGAATAGTGAAGCAACTGCCATCAGTACGGTTAACAGGGGGAATGATAAATAAAAAAGTGTTACAGTTTAATAGTGTGTATTTGGGTGTTGCGTCCTATAGGTACAATCTAGTTTGCGTAGCTGATGAGGGAGATCGCACAGCGCGTGAATGCCATGGGGTCTTCACTTCAGACTCTCATTGTCGCCGCATGGTCCGGTCATCTGATGCCCGAGGTACGCGCAAATTCTCAAAGAACAATTGTTGCACAACCTTAAGTATTGACAGGTGGCAATACCACATATTCGCTGCTCACAGTCTCGTTGGCATGACAACTACCACAGTACTAAATCAACTAAGTCCCGCTGCCCACTGTCAAACATGTGAAGTTCCAAACAATGTTCGCATTGTTTTGCAAATGTCCAAGACGTAGCACGGCCGTCATCTAAGTACTCAACTGTTTGTACATACCACTGTTTACTCTGCTGTGGCCATAAGTTATTTGGTAACGATCTCCAGCGTACGTTTCGGGTGAAGCCATTGATACGCTTACAATAAACAATTGTCGCTATGCTCCGATTCCTTTCCAATGTAACATACTAAGACAATGAGGTACCATTACCATTGACATTACCTTTTTCTTAGTCTACCCAGAAGATTGGCTATGTGCAATGCAACTTCTAGTAGGCGTATCTGCGCTTTTGTCTTCCATCCACTTAGTACGTGCGTTTTCATAAACCCTGGTAAATTCAGTGTGGCTGATGAACAACTGGAAATATATCTATGCTCACCCTCATCACTAACCTGGGGAGTGGAACATGAACTGTCGACATGGTGATAATCGCTAGTCCGTTAATGGTCGGATTGTTCACTTGCCACAGAATTTTCAGGGAAATTTCTCTTTGAATGCATAGTCCAACCTAGTCACACAAGGGACCGTCGTTGAGCATTGTGTTCCAAATATCAAACTTTACAATTTATGCGCACTGAAAGCGGCCAACCGCCGGTAACCTTTTGATTCAAGCCTATCCATCGAACTGGAAACATACTCAATAATTTCCCACCGTAGCACTGATCCGCGTCGAAAACACAATTCGCTCGGAAACTCCGCACACGTCAAATACGAATGAGCTCATGGATGGAGTGAACAATTGTTCTGCGATGCACCGGCTCTCTAAGCTTCGTGCTAGTTAGCATTGGGTAGCTGGTCAAGCTAGGGTCATGTAATCTACAAATCGATTTCAAGGAGCAGAAGGTAGGTAGCACTATCTGGTGAGCAATACCATGGAGCTTACATAGTGATGTGAAACGAGGCCGAATAATAATATGACGAGGAAGATGCCGTAGCTCACCGTCTCGCTATGTCATCGTAATATTTCATCAGTGCCGAGAGTGTTTTACCTGTGTCCATGCATTTCGATTCGGATGTCACATCATGTTGCCGCTGTCCGTGAAATAAAACTGATGACTTGGCTAAATCTTAGTGCGCAATGCAGAGGCACTTGACCTGGCTACATTGGAAGTACATTGCAACTCGCAATAATTCACGGTGTTACATGAGGTGAAATGTAATATGATCCACGTGTCAAGTGAGAGCATAATGAGACACCAATAGATGTTAGCACTGCCTGTAATTTGGGCGAGCCCCAGTTTGACATCGAGTCATTAGAAAATGGTGTCACGCGTGTGAAAATGCGATCAGTCTGTCAAGCTTACAAGTGCTTTAAAATGGCTACCCCTTAGCCATTCAATATGAAGACGAGCACCGCCCGCTTGGAATAGAAATACTAGTTGACACACCAATAGTTTCTGTTTTGAGATGCAGTATTGCAGAGTTGCGAGCAGACATTTGTACACACTTGTATCTGAATAACCATGAACTGGATGTAGAAAGAGTAACCGACCTGAGCAATAACACTACGTAGTGCATGAGTTTAAACTGAATAAAAGAAATACAGCCATATTAGGAAAGTTTTGGAAAATCGCAAGTGTAGATATAAACAACCGATACGACTGTCAATCGTTAGTGCACGTAATGGAAGAAAAAAATTAGCCAGAAGTGTGAGCATAAACAAGAGACAGATAAAAGAATAGGGAAAAAGCCAATAACAGGGTTACCAAGTAGAAAAATACACAAATAATAGGCACCGTAAACGAGTGATGATATTTCACTATTGTGGGTCATATAATCCGCATGCAATCTGTGAAAGACAGCGCTAAAATAACACATACTTTGAGACCTTTTCCACCGCCATCATATGAAAAACACATCTGTGAATTTCTATATACAACCTCACGCATAGTGCTAATAATTTGGTTTGATCAAATTTCAAATAACATGTTCATTCAAGTTCACGCGCGCGTCAATTCATTCTCTCCCTGAGGGTTTACATGCACGCACAATCAATGACGCTTTCATTGGTCATGGAACATTAGCCGATAGAACTCTCTGGATGTAAGCATCCTGCTACATATATGCGTCCATAGGGGACAGGTATGCTCCCGAGTAGGCTGACACATTACTGTTAACGGAAAGCAGACAGGGAGGAGAGTGTCAGTGCTTGAGGTCACCAACCGTACGCCTGACTGTAGCTGGTCAACCTAGGATGAAATGTTCGAACCTACTCTCTCAGCACCCCTTTACCAGATCTTTTGTCGGAAAGCGTTACCATCGGTTCCGATTCTGACTCGGCCGGTAGCCGGTGTCCCTGTGCCAAATATCCAGCGCTTGTCCGAGCAGTCCGTAACGTATCGAGTGCACAATATGTGATCGGTCCAAGGTGCACAGTACCAGTGGCACATTTAGGATCCATGTTAGTACTGCCAACGTTCAAAACAATATACCGCGTAAAGATGAGGATAATATTAAAGAAGCTAATACTAACAAAAGTGGGTATACTTCTCATCAAGTGAAAAGCTGTGACAGTATTTGGCACAGAACATACACTCACAGGTGATGCCATGCTGCTGCAAGGGCTATAGCAAGTTATCTTTTTGTCTGCATTTCTGACTAGGCATTTGCCCCATATGTTTGTCTCATGCAATCGTAGGAGGCAAATTTGCAGTTTGAGTATGTTGTAGACACGGAGGACTAATTATCTTGCGTGTATTGGTGGTATTACACCCATTAGACGTTATCTGCGCTTCCATTGAATGGATGTTCAAATGATCTTCCCAACGAAAAGACGACAATGGTGTCCAGGTAGAGGTAGCTTCGCAACTTACTGCGAAAGAATTGCACAGTCTCACAGGATCTGATGGTGAATGGCAGCTGGTTCCACAGAGAAGCACATATGGTGAGACGAAAGTTAAACAGCAAATTTGTCCTGCATCGTGGTATTATCAAGGTAAGATCTTTGTTACCTAGGTCTCGCGTGTAACTATGCTTCAATGTTAAGGTGAATCCATTGCAATGGGTATTGTCATGAATCAGATTGTGCAGCAGTCTCCAGTTATCTTTTAGCCTACGAAGCCAAAGCGAATCGAGATGGAGTTGTTGACATCGCTCCTGAGAGTTTATGGTAGCATATTTTGTCATTATGTGCTTATTAAATGACCGTTGAACGCTTTCTATCGATGTTCTGTCTGATTTCTTCATATTGCTTCAGATTTTGCTGCGATACTCCAGGATGGGACGATTAAGGATTTTATGAGAGGTGTCAGCGAAGGTTTGTCTGGCACGTGCTATCTGGCACTCAATCTGTTCTAAGAACATGAAGGTATAAGAATAGCTGATTCCAAGGCCACGGGTAGACCGTTGTACACAGATGCGTTCGCTGTTACTTGTGGTAGATACTTCGGGTGTCAAGCGACTGCGACGTATGAGACTTGACTGTTGTGCTAAAAACGTCACCATCCACTTGTCGCACCAAGTCTTAAACGAATGAATGTATTCTTGAATGCGTGGTGGTACATTCGGAAACTCAACTCGTCGGTACTTGTGGACAAATGTTATATCATCACTAAATAAATGCGGCACGCTATGTTTGTTAACCGAACTGCTATCGTTGATACAAGGCAGGGACATTAATGTATCTAGCGCACACCCTTGTTTAATCCCGCTGGTAATTGAACACGGAGAAGAGCAATAGTCGCGTAAGGTAACTATTTTAGCGGGACCGTTCATGTACGATGATAGCCAACCCATTAATGTGTTGCGAACTTCAAAGAAATCTATTTGAATCGGTAACCGTTTATGAGACACCCGATCGAATGTTTTCTGCATGTTCAAGCATAGAATTAATCTTTCATATTTTGCGTCAATGGAGTCTGGTATGTAGTTCAGGTAATGCAGCTGCCAGAATGTGGACGATCGTTAGTCAAGGAAACCACCTTATGATCTGTTTTTCAGCTCCAGTGTGTTGATGAAATTCCTCGCAGTTTTTACCAATTTCACGAATAATCCGGCTATTATAGAAGTGTTTTAGCTTTGCCTGTTCTTGTCAATCTCCTGTTTTGCGCATCCCTTGTGGCGAAGGCCGATGAATGAAGTTTTCCGTTGATATGCAAATTACTTGGATCCCAGTGAAATGGCAAACATATACAAAATGAGCAGTGACATATCAGGCCCTCCCAGGTTCATGGCGGATGGGAGATGTCATCAGCTCCCAGAATTGAGCACGGTTGAATAGAATGTGTTGCTTAGAAATATTGCGGAAAGCAATAGCACTTTAGATGGAGCCTTAGTGTAATTATAGCGTTGGTGTCAAGGATCATGTAGGTGGAGCAGAACGAGCTAAATGCGTCTGGATGTCGTCCAACAGTTCAGTGCTCAATAAAAACCGTTCGTTGGTTCTTCGATGGAGAAATCTGACCAGCTCTTTTAATTCACATGTTGTTCGTAGGGTTGCTTGATCTTCATGTGTTCTCCCCATCAATTGTAAGTGCTTTATTCTAAAGATGAGTCAGCGCGACTGTGGAATCATTGCAAAATATGCTATCCTTTTTGGCTCTCAGTCGGTTTGCTGGATTTCTGACTCATCGAACGTTCGGCTGCATCTTTTTAACGTCACTGATTCCTTTTTCCTTTGCAGGAACCATCACCGCCACCCACAGGATACGGTGAAGGCTTAGTACGTATTATTTTACAGCAACCCAGACGGCGTATTAGACGATTTACCAACACCCCGCACAAGATACCAAGGCAGGGGACAGGGTATTGCCAGTCGTGCGCCGCAGTTGACTATCAGTTCATGGTTGCGGAGCAACGTGAGTAAACCATGGTAAATTGCGGGTACGCAAGTGGTCCACGCGCCTACTGAAGGCCGGTGGGCGGCCACCATTTTAAAGGACTGGATTTTGAGTACGAGGCATCAATTGCAGATGAACGCATATACCCATTAAACGTGTAGGAGTCATTGCCTGGAATTTCTAATCGCGAATTATGACAGACCAAATGATCCAAAGCCGACATTCCACATCTCTGCACTAAATGGTTGTTTCTTGACTTATGCGTTTTGTTAGGTTACTGCAGAAACTACGACGGTTTGTGCGCACCTGTGAGAGTTTGGTGTTCAGCAGAAATGCGATTTTCCACTGGGCATGCAAGCAATCTCCCATCTTGCTTGTAAAGTGGCTACAGCGCGGTCAAACCATGAGTTCTATGAGGGCACTGACAACACAGTTTGTTTTCCACCATGTGATAACGAGAGTAATGTTGTTCCTTTTCATATATGGGGCTTGTCTATCGAGTTACACGGCAAATGCTGCATAGACCTGCATTTATATCCTTAAAGAAAGAATCCGCTGCTATTCCCTTGCCGCATGTATGCCACCTTGTATCAAAATAATGCCAGCTCAGCAGTGATGCGAATATTTCTCATTCAATTATGCAATATGGCCAGTTGAACGTAAGGCAACTATTAGCCTTAGTCACTGCGTTAGTTGATATGATGTCCAAGAGCATCACGTTTTGATCACTTACCAACTACCAATCCTTTATATCAACTTCATGCAGCATTCTTAATGTATCGCACTAACAGCGCATAGGTAACGAGCATCCGTAAGCGTAGAAGCCAACGAACTGTAGGCAGGATCAGTTACTGAGGAACTCAGATGCAACCAGACTACAGCGTTGAATGCAAATATGTACCAAATTCACACACACAGTAGTTGCACGCAAAGTCTCCTGAGTCAGTAGCACATATTGGGGACGAACGCACGCTCAGTAACACTCATACAATGCCGGCACTCAGGCAGTCACATGTTTCAGGGGTACTCCGCTAACGATCCAGTCATGTGCTGCAGCTCAGACCTGGTATGCCTCTGTGCTGATTTCCAGACAGTCCTTTCACGTACCCGCTGCAGCTGCGCGATGAACTTGCTTGTCTGGTTCTCAAGTCCCCGGCACAGCAACAGCCCGCCTATGCCATAGCACGTGCGTTGTTGGACACCTTGTGTACCATGCCGGGCTACTTCCTGAAAGCATTTAAGTCTGGTTTGGACGATTGCATCCTTCAAGATTTGGACCGTACCGTTTGTTATTCTCGTCCGTGGCTGCATGCGTATGCTGTTCTCTGAGTGCAGTGAAACGGATTTCGTTCTTAACTGGTGTCACCCACAGCTATCCTACTATGCGATCTGGACTAAGATAGGAATCATAGTGTACAAGCCGGAGGCTGACCGAAGTAGTTCCAAACCGGGCGCAATGATTTCACCCTTCCACGAAACTGGCAGACATAGATTCAGCACCGTGGTTCTGCTACAATTTCGGAGACTGCGCATAAAAAGCCAGCCGTGATTGCACAATTTTAACTTCAAACAAAACCGTGTGCAATGAATTGATAATTTTGAGACAATTAAGAGTTCCTTTACAAGATACATGATTCTTAGATAGATTAATCCTGGTATAGTTACATAGTTTAAATATCATGGAATGTTGGTTGTACCATTTTAATACCACATCAATAAAGTACCGTTCATCTTAGGCTCTGTTTTGAATCGTCTGGCCCGCTGCTTACCACGCATATATTCTCTATCAACTCGTTCCGAAATCACTCTTGTTTCACTTTGCGCACCTTCCACACTACAAAATACATCCTGTTTGGCATTCAGTGACTACCTCTCCTGTTGCCTATCTAGTCGGTCCGATGAAAACGGAGAGAATGATTGCCAGTCTCGACTAAGACTGCTAGTATTTTGAGCATCGTAGGCTGAACTACACAACGAACAACTGGCCAGTGTCAAAAGAGCAAGAAAGAACAACAGTTCGACAGGATGACTGGCATTCAGCTATTTCGCGCATTTTTGTCAGCCGTTTTCATATACTTAGCGGATTGGGTACGTTGCATACAGAGATAATCAGGGTGTAATATACACCATGTACATTCATATAGCCGCCACATGAATGACACTTTTGTCGTTGTACGCACTGCCGAGCAAGCAGAACAACGAATGTTGGCCATAAGCAACTGTTATCCCGCAATCGAATTTACAGTTGAAAACGGATCTTACAACACCTTGCAATATTAAATGTTCTCTAAAATGAAACCTAAATGGTCTACTACCCTACGTGTAACTTTTAATGTCCTTTGAATTACAAACGAGCTCCTGTTCGTAACATCTTTGCGATAGCTCGCCTGCTATGCTGAAAGGAAGCGATTGCAAGTGAGCTGCAGCGCGTCTCCTCGACAGTACAAGAAAATGGACGTCCGGAGAAGTTCTTAGCGAAGCACTCAAACGGGAACGCGAGAATCGGGAACGAGCGAGTGCCCGACCTACCTAAGAAAAAAGTGTTTATGACGATGCCATTCAAAGGAGACCAAAATGACAGGAGATTCAGATATCGCCTCCGTCAATCGATAACATAGGTAATACGCTGCAGAGCAAGTGGTTTGGCACGAAGCTAAGAAGTTGCTGTTTAAATCCATCCTAGACATGACAAACACTTGCGCTTTATTATAGGCGCTGGTTGCGTATTGTGCTGTTGCAGGCACTGTAAGTGCATTGTAAGCATACGTTGTGGAGCCAATGTTATGGTCCAACAAGGTTTCAGGATCTCGCTGTTTTCTGATGACAACATGTATCGGCGTAGGTTGCACGTCAGCAGCAATGTATGTCACTGCGTGCAAAAACGGCTGCCTGCTGGGCTACCAGCAATAATTGTCCATGGCAGGGTTAGCGTGGACGGATTCCGCTGTAAATTATGCACAACAAGCTGCGGAGACGTCGATAAGAGAAAAGCATTTAATTGGTTTCCATATTTACCGGAATTATTCGAATGAACTTCGTGCGCTGCCACAATTTGTTGACCCTGCCGTGCTGGCTTCGGCGATGATATGGCATTCAGCAATACGGCAGTTTTGTGATGTGTCGCATTGTCGAGTGATGCGATTGACGAAGCCTTGAGGCTAGCAGTCAAGTCACTAGATCTAATAAAGTGGTTCCACTTGCATTTTGTGAGTCGCTTGTGACTTCCGGACTGGTATGAATCACCGGCCAGACTTTCCTTTGTACGTGACTTTAGTATATCACGACGCGCAGTGCTTGGACGGTAGCACTTTTAGCAATAAGTCACGACTTTTAAAAATTCCGTCGCAGTCACAACGTCCATGAACTGAAGGAGCAAGGGACAACTGTTGTGCTAGCCATGTGAGCGTAAGAAATGACTTTTATTCTTCTTTGCTTCAGCTCATCCGAAATGCAAAGAAAATGAGCAGGTACGTGGGGTATAGAATCAGCAGGCATGTCGGAGCACATTTCCAATGTCTTCATTTTCACACTTGATGTAAACGGATACAGTGACATTACGAGACAAGGTGGTGGAATGCGCTAGTGTGGTTCACATTATGAAGTTGTACCGGTAGATAATGCGGTTGAAATTTTATAGTATATTATGCTCGATGGGTCGGAAATCCAGCAAACCGATTGCGCGCCAAAAAGGATAGCATATTTTGCAGTGATTCCACAGACGCACTGACTCATTTTTAAAATCAAGCACTTACAATTGATGGGGAGAACACATGAAGATCAAGCAACCCTACGAATGACATGTAAAGTAAAAGAGCTGTTCAGAGTTCTCCGTCGAAGAACCAACAAACGCTTTTTATTGATCACTGAACTGGTGGACGACATCCAGACGCATTTAGCTCGTTCTGCTCCACCTACATGATCCTTGACACCAACGCTATAATTACACTAAGGCTCCATCTAAAGTGCTATTGCTTTCCGCAATATTTTCTAAACAACACATTCTATTCAACCGTGCTCAATTCTGGGAGCTGATGACATCCCCCATCCGCCATGAAACTGGGAGGGCCTGATATGTCACTGCTCATTTTGTATATGTTTGCCGTTTCATTAGGATCCAAGTAATTTGCGTATCAACGGAAAACTTCATTCATCGGCCTTCGCCACAAGGGATGCGCAAAACAGGAGATTGACAACAACAGGCAAAGCTAAAACACTTCTATAATAGCCGGATTATTCGTGAAATTGGTAAAAAGTGTGAGTGATTTCATCAACACACTGGAGCTGAGAAACAGATCATAAAGTGGTTTCCTTGACTAACGATCATCCACATTCTGGTAGCTGCATTACCTGAACTAAATACCAGACTCCATTGACGCAAAATATGAAAGATTAATTCTATGCTTGGACATGCAGAAAACATTCGATCGGGTGTCTCATAAACGGTTACCGATTCAAATAGATTTCTTTGAAGTTCGCAACACATTAATGGGTTGGCTATCATCGTACATGAACGGTCCAGCTAAAATAGTTACCTTACGCGACTATTGCTCTTCTCTGCGTTCAATTACCAGCGGGATTAAACAAGGGTTTGTGCTCGGTACATTAATGTCCCTGCCTTGTATCAACGATAGCAGTTCGGTTAACAAACATAGCGTGCCGCATTTATTTAGTGATGATATAACTTTTGTCCACAAGTACCGACGAGTTGAGTTTCCGAATGTACCACCACGCATTCAAGAATACATTCATTCGTTTAAGACTTGGTGCGACAAGTGGATGGTGACGTTTTAAGCACAACAGTCAAGTCTCATACGTCGCAGTCGTTTGACACCCGAAGTATCTACCACAAGTAACAGCGAACGCATCTGTGTACAACGGTCTACCCGTGACCTTGGAATCAGATATTCTTATACCTTCATGTTCTTAGAACAGATTGAGTGCCAGATAGCACGTGCCAGACAAACCTTCGCTGACACCTCTCATAGTATGCATACAATCACAGCTACAGTTGAATTCTTTAAAATCCTTAATCGTCCCATCCTGGAGTATCGCAGCAAAATCTGAGGCAACATTAAGAAATCAGACAGGACATCGATAGAATGCGTTCAACGGTCATTGACTAAGCACGTGTTGAGAAAATATGCTACCATAAACTCTCAGGAGCGATGCCAGCAACTCTGTCTCGATGCGCTTTGGCTGTGAAGACTAAAAGAATACTGGATGCTGCTGCAAAATCTGATTCATGACAATACCCATTGCAGTTGATGCACCTTAACATTGAAGTATAATTACACGCGAGACCTAGGTAACAAAGATCTTACCCTGATAACACCACGATGCTGTTTACCTTTCGTCCCACCATATACGCTTCTCTGTGGAAGCAGCTGCCATTCACCATCAGGTCGTGTGAGACTGTGCAATCCTTTCGCGGTAAGTTTCGAAGCTACTTCTACCTGGACACCATTCTTTCGTTGGGAGGATCATTTGAACATCCATTCAATGGAAGCCCAGATAAGGTCTAATGGGTGTAATACCACCAATACACGCAAGGTACTTAGTCCTCAGTGTCTACAACATACTCAAACTGCAAATTTGCCTCCTACGATCGCATGAGACAAACATATGGGGCAAATGCCTTGTCAGAAATGCAGACAAAAAGATAACTTACTATAGCCCTTGCAACAGCATGGCATCACCTGTGAGCGTATGTTCTGTGCCAAATACTGTCACAGCTTTTCACTTGATGAGAAGGATACCCACTTTTGTTAGTATTAGCTTCTTTAATATTATCCTCATCTTTACGCGGTATATTGTTTTGAACGTTGGCAGTACTAACATGGATCCTAAATGTGCCACTGGTACTGTGCACCTTGGACCGATCACATATTGTGCACTCGATACGTTACGGACTGCTCGGACAAGCGCTGGATATTTGGCACAGGGACACCGGCTACCGGCCGAGTCAGAATCGGAACCGATGGTAACGCTTCCCGACAAAAGATCTGGTAAAGGGGTGCTGAGAGAGTAGGTTCGAACACGGCATCCTAGGTTGACCAGCTACAGTCAGGCGTACGGTTGGTGACCTCAAGCACTGACACTCTCCTCCCTGTCTGCTTTCCGTTAACAGTAATGTGTCAGCCTACTCGGGAGCATACCTGTCCCCTATGGACGCATATGTGTAGCAGGGTGTTTACATCCAGAGAGTTCTATCGGCTAATGTTCCATGACCAATGAAAGCGTCATTGATAGTGCGTGCATGTCAACCCTCAGGGAGAGAATGAATTGACGCGCGCGTGAACTTGAAGGAACACGTTATTTTGAATTTTAACAAACCAAATTATTAGCACTACGCGTGAAGTTGCCTTTATAAAGGCTTAGATGTGTAGCATACCTAAGGTCGGCTGATACATGCACCTCTGTAAGTCGTCTCGAATGTTACGTTTATTTTCACCCACAGCCTTCAGGAAACGACTAACCTTAATTGGATACGGAGGGGCGCCCGATTTTCGTCATAGCACCATGCATAAAGTTTGGCCCCAGTTCGGGAAACAGCCCCGGCAATACTCCACCCTACGGATATATCAGATGCTTACAAACAAGGAGTATTGCCTCATGGACATTTTGATGGATTGATCGTGATGCAATCTCTCTGCCTACCTGAATCGAAATCGCATGTTTTAATTAAGACTTTATTGGCAAGTGCCTCTTAAGGCGCCAACTCCCACCGCCCTGTTTCTTGAGGCTGCCCCCTCCCACTTCTGTCCATTCCGCTCCCATTGGTTCCTTGCGTACAATGCCCTGTTTCGAATCCCACTCCAAAACAGCTAGTATTAACATTGCATCTCGTGGTTATTCCCCTTGTACCCTGTGCCCTCCACTCGAGCTTTACCAGTCTTTCATTTTTAAGTGACCAGGTTTGATTGACCCGTTGCCAAACCTTTCTGTATGGTCTGTGTACTTGCACTCATTTTGTATTTCTATACTGTCTCATCCGTTGGTATCCAAATCGATGGGTTTCGTTACGCGGCGAGCCACTGTTTGACCGACGGATTGTTCATGCATTCGGTGTTTCTGTTTGTGCTAAACAAGAGCGTAGATCGGTTGCGACATCCGAATTTCGGATTTCCGACCATCTGCGCGCTGCTTAACTACCCAAGCGTTTTGGTGCTTACAGTATTTCGGAGTTATTGACATCCAAGGGATGATTCGTCTAGGTATGGGTCGTTTGCCTGCTGCGGAATGACGAGTCAGTTTAAAAACCATCCTGACCCTGCTTTAATTTTGCACAGAGTGCATGTGGAGCTGTTGGTGGTGTAGCGCAAGCCATTCATCACCGCTCTTTAAATGTAAGTGATGAGAGAATCCGGAGGCGTGTGCTACGCTTGGAATGGTAAGAGGAAACCCGACATGAAGAAGCCGGTGGGAAGGCATGAAGCAAAACGCACCATTCCCCAACGTCAAAAAATGAAGGTACTCACTGTTCCCCAGATCTAAACGTTAGTCTTCGACTAAGTGCCTCATGGTTGGATTTGAAGTGAATGTGATTGCCGAAAGATGTGTAATTCTCAGTACAGGTAGTTGTTGTTCAAAATGAACCATTGGTGGATGTGAGTTGGGTTGCTTTAGGGTGCAACCAAACGATACAGGTAGTTGAAAACTCATTCATGGTTATAGTGGAGTGGATACCATTAAGTACACATCTGAAACTGAGTTAGCGCAGAAAACGCTTTTGACAGTCGCATGAAGTCCGTCAAACACTGGAAAAATACCGATCGCTGTACCGTCATGGGAAACGAAGGAGAAAAGAAGGCTGTCGAAAAGATTTATCAAAATGTTGAAGCACGAAAAAGTAACATGGAGTTACTGAAGAAAGGAAGTGGCGCGTATCGAGTAAACGTGACATGCAATGAAATTGACAACGCGAGCGAAAGAGATCAACACCATGAAGTCATAAAGCAAACAGGTAAAACTGGCGAAATATCACAGTCGATCAGGTAAACCAAAGTAGCCACCAAGTGAGCGAGTAAGAGCCTAGCGCCAGTAGCGAGAAAATCCGCCTGAGGAGGCGTTTTTGGTCATTCGATCAAATTCCGCTTGACTTGGGAAGTACCAGTAATTTCCAGTCACACATCTTGTGAAACGCATGACATCGTCTGCTTGTTTATCATCAGAAAGAGCCGTCATTCGATCGAGCATCCAATCCAAGGCGGTGGGGGTCGCCGAATAGGCGATGAAAAATAAGCCAGATTCTCCAGACACCGTACCCCAGGGCTGAGAGTGCCGTACGATTTTAAACTTGGGGCTAGCGTCAAAGTCCGGTGCTAGAGAATATAAGATAGCTGTGAGTAAACAAGTGGCATTGGCTGAATTACTGCATGGGTGAGGAAAAGATCGAACGAAGCTCTGGTAAAAAGGACACAAATTTAACTGTTTAGGAGCAGTTCGGTTTCTGCTCTGGAGTAATAGCTGAAAATGTTAGCAGGTGAATTTGTGAGAGGTACGAGAGACAAGTTAAGGAAAAGATAAGCATTGCAACACTACGAAAGAAAATCGACGCATCATAGAACCCTAGTGAATTGAGCTCACCACTGATGACACAGTACAAAACAATTCCCTAGAAGGATCGAGTTACTCGCTCTGAAGTATTGTGGCATTTGATGTACGGGATTAGTGGCCCTAGTAGATTGGCAATCATTAATCTCATTCACTAAACCGCGATAACGGTGTAGTGTCTGGCAACCTCATAGTCCTCAAGTTCCGAACGTAAAGCACCCCTTGCGCTATCGAATGTCACCTTTGACCGGCAGCAAAAGGGTGATAGCATAAACGCATTTTGAAGTGGGCATACTCATGAGTTCCGAGGATATAAACTGAAATACCGAATCTCCAATAGAACAGGAAAAGTATGCGGATAATAATAAAGGAGACATTTAGAGAGCCAGTAGAGGAAAATATCGAGGCGAAAAAAGGGTAATAATAAAAACGGCTGCTTGATAAGTATGCGCACAGACGTTCAAGGCTGGAACAGATAAAGCAGGTCACTGCAGGAACCGGAGTGCGAATTCCATGAGCCTACAACAAGACGGACCCGATGCGTCATGCATTGAGCGAAGTGGGCAATCGCCAAGTACCACGCAACAAGAACCAAACTCCAGACGGACGCAGTAGCAATGGTGTTAATCTGTATTATCTTACTAAAAGTTGTAACAGAGTGCAAATGTCTGTCATAACTCATGACTGAGCTACAGTAAGCGCAACTCACAGCCAACCATACGGGAGACGTGAGCGGTGATAGTTTTCTTTCGAAGTTCCGTGCTGTCGTTGATGTCCCGACCAATCCACTGTTCCTTCACCGAATCTGTTGAAAACAGTGATCAAGAACTTGAGTGGATGCCATAGCTTAGGAGAGAGAAATAGGGATGCACTTTTACATTGCGTGAATTGAAAGACAACCAGAAAAACAATAATGGGCAAAGTTAGGAAGCTAAGAAGAATTGCTGTATGTGGGACAGGATGTGAGCCATTCCGAATACCGCAGATTGTCGTGGAGCTTGTCGTTTACACTGCAGTGAGATTGAAGGTGCAATAATAGTGATCCTGTATGCGTCTAGTACTTGGTAAATGCCGGTTGAGGACACCAACTGTCTGCTTCTTTGCTACCCCCAGTGCCTGTAAAATGTGCTTCTAATCTGGTTGGAGCATCGAATGTGGAATTCTAAGGTTTACCAGGTGGTTGTTGGCACTAAACTCTTAGGTACCTCATCGGATCGGCTGCCGAATTTGAGGCACCGGTGCTTGAAAAAAAATTTCATTGGCTGCCGACCGGATACTCCAGAGTGCAATGTCTAACCGGATCAACCCCATCAACGGGAGGAATTCCAATCGGAAATAGTGAAGCAACAGGGTTAAAGAAACCTTAGCGTTCGACCGCTTGACTTTGAGTTCTGACGCTTTCCTGTGAAGAGTGTAGTTGCAAGGCAACCATTTATGTTTGTTTTTATCCGATGTTGTCTCAATTATAGTAGCGTTAGCAGCAGCAACAACAGTAGTAAGGTGAAGTGGCCTGAGATGAATGGATCAGCCACAGATTGGTGCACAAACCGCAGTGATAAGCTACCTGGATGACACCTTTGTTATCATAAAACGGGATAAGAAAGACGAGTTTCTACACCGTCTGAACACTCTTGCGGGGACTGTAAATTTCACTATGGAATTGGAATCAGGCAGTGAAACATTGCCATTCCTTGACTGCTTAGATCACAGGAATGGGGTGGTCTAAAAACAACGATATATCGTAAGCCGGCGGACAAAGATGGTGTACTCCGAAAGCATGTGTGTGTTTGAATCGCCCCATCTCTGGAGAAGGGTCTGACATGTACTATCAATAAATCCAAGGTAAGAACTGAAGAAGTTATTTCTAGTTTGGAGACTGTGTTAACGAAGTTACTCGCTTCAACGGCTGAAGATATTCGTGTATAGCTTGTAAACATTATAAAATTTCAGTAGCCGAGGGAGACGAATCTTGCGCTAGAGAAACGTGTAGCATTAACTGCCCTAAAATACGATCCGAACATTGTTATCACGAAAAGCGATAAAGGCAAAAACCACTGTAATAATGAGCAAGTCAGATTATTTGGGAAAATTGGAGGAGCACCTAGTGACGGGACCATATAAGGTTATCGAGAATATGTCCGTCATGTCAGTGACGAATAAGACAGAGATTAGTAATTACTTAAGGAACGTAAAGGAGCATCTAGGACCGGGAAAATGGTAAAACACATACCCGAAATCATCTCTTCCACCAAGAGTGTATGGCTTACCGTAGATGGCATAGGTTATCCGACGCATGAACTAGCAGTATATTTGACTAGCATATTGCAACAATTGACAGGGTAAACGAATACGTTCGTAAATAACTCTTATGACTTTTCGAGAAAGGTATCGGGTCTTGAGGTTGAGTCGGATAAAACTATGGTCAGTTTCGAGGTTAGCGTGCTTTTTACCAACGTGACCATATGCGACCCTTTAGAGAAAGCGAAACACCGTCTAACTGGGGACAGTAATCCTGGAGAGGACGAAGCTTACGGCAGATCAAATAACCGAAGGAATGAAATTGTGTCTTAACATGCCTTATTTCACGCCCCAATCTAGATTATACACTCAGGGAGTTGCCATGGGATCACCAATATTCCCTGTATTTGCAAATCTATACATGGAAGAGTTTGAAACGAGGGCGCTGACTGACTCTTGTAGCTCGCCGAAAATTTGGTGATGCTACGTGGATGACACCATTTTTATCATAAAACGGGATAAGAAAGACGAGTTTCTAAACCGCTTGAACACTCTTGCGGAGACTGTAAATTTCACTACAGAATTGGAATCTGGCAGTGGGACATTGCCATTCCTTGATTACTTAGTTCACATAAATGGGGTAGTCTAAAAACGATATATCGTAAGCCGATGGACACAGATGGTGTACTCCACTATAGTTCGGGTCACCCAAAGCATGTATATACTGAAATCGTCTCATCTCTGACTCACAGAGCCCAGACGCTGTACACATAGGAAGAAGATAGGAACGCCGCCCGGAAAGAAGCAATGAACCAATTGCTTGGTAGTGGATACCCGAGGCGCTTAGTGAAAAGCCAGTTGTAGCGAATTTTAAATGCGGACCCACGGTGTATTACGGAGTGGATTGGGATGGTAGGTATTCCTTATAAAGATGTGACTTCGGAGGCCATCCGGTTTTAAATAAAGAAAACTTAAGGGTAATTTTCCAGAAAGGCCAAACGCTCCGCTCTACACTAGTGCACTTGAAAGACCCACTTCCCGCAAATAGAACAACCAAGTGCGTTTACAAATTTAGTTGCAAAGACTGCGCACACGTGTACATCGGTCAAACCGCGAGAGAGCTACGTACAAGGATAGCAGAACACAAGAGACGCATAACACGGCCACCGCGAAAAGAGCATGAATATATGGCTCTACTAAGAAGCTCGGCAGCAGAGATGCATGCGATAGATATAGGGAATGAGATCGACTTGGATAACGTTAGAGTCGTTAGAAAGGAGTCGCGATCAACTCCCCAGAGGTTGACTGCTGAGGCGGCTGAGATTAGCAAAGTGAACAGTTGCTTGAACAGAATGGACGGGGCGGAGCTTTCGAGCGTATGGCGAGCTGTATTAACCCGACCAATCTGAGGAGCGCCGGCGGACGGATCCAGGGAGAGAATGAACATCACATCATCCCCGCACCCATCGTTAACAGGACTTATGTGGATGACCTTGTAAGGCGGATCACTTGTGACCGTTCCATGCACTAGTTGGAGTGATGTGTTAACTTGTAACGCGATTGACCTTCTGCCTACATCCTATTCGTCGCGGTTATCATCCCAGTTGGCTATAAGTGCTATACCAATCCTCGACTGGTTCACTCGGCCTGAGAAAGCTTTTGTGTCAAAAGCGAAACGTTGCCCACAAACTATACCAACCTATTGTTTGCAAACTTTTCTGAAACCACGAGTTCTTGATCGGTTCCACGTGTTTTCCAAAATGTTGATTGCAGTGATAAGCTGGTTACTTCACTCTTCGATGAAACGAAGAATATAGGTATACATGGATTGACAGTCGAATCAAGTTGTGCGGGCACTGTGCCCTCAGACATGCAAATAAACCATTGTAGTGTGCCATGTGCGTAGGTTAGTCACCTACGCAACGCATGAGTGTATATGCAGCCAAAGTTGCATTCTTCAATTATAGTCTTTGATTGATCAGGAACTGGTGCGAAGATGAGGAATATTTCCAAACTTGTGCCCTTATTTAAAAGAAGCGTGGCTGTGAAACGAGCAAATTAATCGGGCCCAGCAAGCGTGAAACGGTGTCGCAGGAGCTACCAAAAAGTCGACCCATGAATACAAATGAGTGTCATTCAATACTAGGGAAATTCTTATGCATTCTGAATGTAATACTCACCTTTAGTTGATCGGAGCACGGGATGATTATGAACCCACTTTTGTGTAACCACATAACTACCACCACTTTTAGGATCAATCGCTGCTGCAATGCGATCCTCCGCATCTGCAGGATTCTCGGTTCCTGCAAAAAGTGACAAAGTAATGGTGGGACTGACAATGGCTAGACACACGGGCTAGACACACTGTACGAAATCGACTTAAACAATATTCAGGTCATTAGGAACAGAGTAATGGTGACACTCGAAAAGTTGGTGATGTACCGCTGGAAATCGTCAAAGACAACAGCTGCGCGGAAAAAAGTGGACAGATTTAGGCTATCTAAGGCGCGAATGGCCGTTTTTAGTATACCAGACTGAGTAATATCAGCAGTCGGAGTTAGAGTGGACCGTGCAAATCATACAATCGACTATCGCCACCAAGGGACTTACGTATGTATGCTCCTTTCCACTCTCAGTATACACACAGTGATGAGATGCCCAGGTCAGTATGAATGATCATCCTCGATACACCTGCCAATTGCTGCAGTCATCTCAGTTTGGCATACAAGCAACACGAAGGATTCACGGGTTTAACTAATCTAACGAAAATTCCACTTTATTTGGATTGTTCAATTCTGTTACTGCTGAATTTTATGTGTCAATTTCGTGTGTTTACTTTCCTACAAATTCTATGTTGGCCGGCTGATATCTCTGGTTGGAATGCGCTTGATATCCATGTTAAGACGGTGCTTACCTGTCCAAAACCATCCACCTTGTTTAACGGGCTCCAGGAGACTAAGAGTCGTTGCTGGGAGGGACTGGGTGTATGGTCCTCAAGGCCGTACTAGACCCAAAGAGTGGTTCCAACCAGTGTGAAGCGGATTACGGCCCAACCATCGCCTGGTGTATGTCTAGTAGGCATGATTCCCTGAACAGACAGACAGGAATGCTGCCGCTGTGTATGCTGAAAGAGTGTGGGTCGGCTCCGTTGATGAAACTTGACTCCCATCCACATGCCTCCCGGTCTTATTCATTCGAGTGTACACTGGATATGGGGTGTGTGGATGGAGCTGTGGGTGGTGCAGCACAAGCCACCCATAGTCCATTTGTAGGCGCAGGCGTCCTGTCGCTTGTCTATGGAGGCCACAGTGACAGGTAAATTCGAAACCGAATGCCGCCAACCATATATCAAATCCTTAACCAGCATACAATTGGTAGTGCCACAACACAAGGATAAGAACATAAAGCAAAGGAAGTGGCAGCCGGGGGAGCAGAGTATCGCAAAACGTTGCGATAGCGTTACCAATTAGGTGTGTTCACTGTTCTTGGACCCCAAACCTGGGATCTGAAACGCCCCATTATGGTCAACCACAACGCAGCACCTTGACAACCATGTCGTGAGTTGACCACCTTGCTGTCGCACCCCTTCATCGCCGGCGCATGCTAACAAAGTGCAGCAGCGCCACCGTTGATCAGGCACGCGAAGCACCTGGCCCAGCCACCAGAGCGTACTCAAGGAAATTATGCTACTGAGAGGTCGGCAAAGCCCGTCTGACTTGGAGACGTCATCTTTAAGAATGAGATGCTCCAGGGACAGTGGTGATCAAATACAGAGTCTATAGTAAACGCTGGCTCGGATGTGCCAGATCTCGCGGCCATGAAGAAAAACTGTTCATACCGTAGAATTGACACTAAGCCTTTTAGTGTGAGGTTGAGATCACACCGGCGCCAGAGATATCAGAGGTTGATAATGGTTACTCTGGCTCTACAGTTAGTGCCAGAGGTCTTGTCCCTTTTTATTCTGTTACTCGGGGACCAAGAGTCACGCCTTCGGGTGAGATTAGAACGCGCTATATTGCCGACTGCCCAATAGTAGATGTTGGCCTCTCTCAAAATGTCCCTCACCGGGCCACATGGGTGTGAACGACCGGAGTGATAGCCATATGCCTGCATATGAGAACAGATGTAGTTGCCAGTCTCGTCCATCGTGAAAACGATGGATGGGCGCGGATCGTTGAGTTAAAGTCAACCTACGGCACGCCATAGGGCAAGTTCACCGATCGATATCGTGTTTCGGGCTGGTTGGAACGAAGACAGGCGTGCAAAATCAAGACAGCAGTGCATCAGTACCGGGCTACTGCGGTATAATTGTGATTGCGCCTGGACAGGCCTAACTGGTCTGAACAAGGAGTGTTCAATGGGTGCTTATGTTTGTCCCAGCTAATGACAAATGGGTTATTTGCAACGTTCTTGTAGACTGAAAGTTAGCTTCCAACAACCTATGTTAGCAAAAGAGACATTCCTTTCAATTAGGGCTTGCACATATGAAATGTGACGTTTCAAGAAAAGAGTCTTGAAAACCTAAGACGCAAAAAGACTACTCACTGCCACATAGCCTATTCTCCCGTCACAGTCTTGATCACAGTTGCTGAAAACAAGTGGGGTTACGCTGTTCAATTTGTTTCAGAGTGACCGTGACGGGACCGAAAATTGTCTCCACTGCCGCACGTGAGCGTCCATTCCAACATATTCACTGATGAGGCAATATTCCATTAGCATGGAACTGAGAAGATTCATTTCTAGGTACTATCTAATCCTCGCGGATACTGTGGCTCACGTATTCCACCAAGCTCGAAGATCATTGGCTCGTAAAACTGGATGACAAAGCGTGGGACCACAGCACACGCATGCGGGTTCTTACGTATACTGTGCACCACAAGACAGTTATCCCTGTGGTAACTTTTCTAACGCATATTGCTGTAAACTCCGAATATTAAATTCAAAAGGACGAGAAGCCACGCTTTCACGGTCCGTATTCTTATTGAAAAATCGTGGGACCACCTTTCTTTCTCCTTTATGTGACCGGTATGTTATTGCTTAGAAGCACTCACCCCACGCCGGAGTCTGTACGCCGATGAACACGATAAAAATCTGAAATCGCGTAGCCTATTCTCACATCACCACCTCGTGCACATCCTCCCTGTATTCCTTAGGCATAACCATGAAAAACAAGTATCGGCACTGTGAACCCAGTTTCATAGAAGTGGTCAGTCTAAGGGATGGGTACTATTGACAATACTTCGTCAGGGTAGAATGAATGCGGATCTGACGTTAACCTCGTATTTCCCAAGTCACTTAATTACGCTTACAGCCATTCTTCTTTCAGTCATGGTTCTCACATGGTGAAAGAACAGCAGCTGGCAAGTAACGTAGGAGCAGCTTGAAATAAAGCTTAACTGTGATTGGTTGATTAGGGCAATGGTCTCATAAAGTTAACAACTTGGCTCCTGAGTATTTCTTGGAGAACTGCATAGGCAACAGACTGGCATGCCTCAAAGTGTGCACCATATTGCAGATTGATCAACGGACACTAGAGAACTTAGCGATCGATATCTGTTGTTTATCGGAAACCCGCTTGCGAAATTTGAGGTTTGTGCTAGCGTTGCGATCCCCCGCATGCGACACTGACGCACTTTCTCAGAGCGTTTGTCAGCAGAGGACGCAGATTCAAATGACGGTGAAGCCGGTGTGGGCATTACTTTGAGCCCCCGGGCTGAAGCTGCTCTGATCGATAGGATTCCAGTCAACCGCTATGTGTGCGCCGTTACGCTGGCTGGCTTGTTCGGAGCTTCGAAGTCGCGCGGGGACTAACGGTGCCTGGTTGTCATTGTTGTCTACGCCCCCATAAATTGTAACCCTAACTCGGTGGAAGATGGCTTATATCACCAACTGAACGCACTCATTCGTTACAGATCTAGTACGGATACTGCGAGGTGGGTTGATGATCAATCTATAGAACCGTCCACTGATGAACTGCGTCTGAGTGGGTAACAAGGTGTAGGTTTCCGTAATGATAACGGTGAGCGGTTACTACATCTGTGTGAAGATACGCAAATATTCCACGAGAGCACTAACTTCCGACAGAGCACCCACAGAACAGTGACACGACGCCCACCACCCTCAAACGAGCCACGGAAGCAAAATTATCACATCGCAGTCAGTATCCACTGCAGAAGCTGTGTGCAAAACTGTTGCTCGATTTAGAGCATGTGCATGGATTCCGATTACGAACTATGCTGACCTGTGGGTGCGTTTTGACGGATGTTCGCAAAGACATTATGAGTGTATAGATACTTGCCAACCGGTGAAGGCAGATATCTTGAATGGCATAGGGATTAAGTCAACACTCATTGAACACGGTTGAAGATAACTGATTGCATATCCACCAGACTGCATTGGCAGTAAGCATGTTTTCATGTGGCAAATCAAACTGCCAACTTAGGTAGTGAGTCTCTACGATGTCTATAAACGTTACGGAGGCTCGACGACGCGTTTCGGCTGGAGGCGAACAGAATGAGATTCGCAAAGCACTCAGGGCAAAACTGCGTGCTAGCCTAATGAGAGACCGGGAAGCCTGGTGGTCTCATCGCGCATCGGAGATGGAGACAGCCGCTACCCTTGGTTATCCCGTCGGATATGGTAAAAGGGCAGCAGGAGAACTGGTGTTAGCGAAACGATATGCGACGAGGGTGGACAGCCTAGCCACAACCTGTCACAACGCTTGGAGCGTTAGACCGTACACTATGAAAAGCAGTTTTATCAGCCAGAGTTGTTGTCTTCTTTATCAGCCACTGATAGCCCTATTAGCTGGACCGACCCATTGCATCCGCCCTTATGCGCAGTAGCAGACGGACTCTCACCAGCCATTTCCAGATTCGTGGGACCGACTTAGGTGGAGCCCAACATGCGCTGCTCACGTACTCGACTGAGTCTGCGCAAAATCAGGGAGGCGAACATAGTGAACGTAATGCAGAAGAAGCTGATACCTCAGTGGTTAGCGGATCTACCTCTTATGCGTTACGTTCACTATTTTCGCTTACCTGTTTTTTGCGGAGACAGTCGATGACGCGATCGTGTATGTGCAAAGAGCATGTTGAGGTTCACGTAGTTCGGTTCCTCGAATTTGGAAAGGGTTGCGGCTGGCGCACACCAACCCACTGACTCCCACGACGTGCGTTATTTGCACGCCGACGTGTGGATGAAAGTAGAGAAGGAGTGGCTAGGTGATGATTAG
The DNA here is from genome assembly GCA_944474145.2 of Dicrocoelium dendriticum. Classification (NCBI taxonomy): domain Eukaryota; kingdom Metazoa; phylum Platyhelminthes; class Trematoda; order Plagiorchiida; family Dicrocoeliidae; genus Dicrocoelium; species Dicrocoelium dendriticum. Next base: position 56,094,236 of record OX104069.1, on the reverse strand, counting down.
GTCGAGAGCAATGAAGGTCCTTACTTAGAAGTTTGCCTCGGTTGGGGCCTCTCGAAACCCTGGTTGGAGTCCGAAAGACGATGAACACGTTTAGCTGGCTACACTAGTTGACATGACAAGGAGTCGACCTCAGTGGGGTTCTTGTTGTGAGCTTCTTTATCCCTCCCTAGCCTTCTTAGCATCCCCTTCCAACCTCCATCGAAGTTCTTAGCATAACCTAAATTTTGCATAGTAATTTGTTGCTACGTAGTAGCCGGCTGGTAGCCTACCGGAACGATGCCCATCTGTTCCTGATAGCTCAGCTGGCGTTCACCTATTGTGTTTTTTCTTTTCTTACGTATTGCGGCACAGTAGCTAAGGTGTTTTCCACCTCTAGCTAAGGTTTAAAATGATACAATGACGGTGGTTGGCGCAATCTGTTCGGTCACCTCTTCTGAAAATAGGCACGATGTCCGCTAGGCCCTAATCAGATAGGGTGACTTCTATGCTCTAAATCACATGAAAGAGGGTAGTTAATTCAAAGAGAACAGACGGGCCGTAATCCTTGAAAACAACTACAGGCAACCCACCTGAACCGGGCGATTTATGATGTTTCAGGAGACGAAGCTCACAGGCAACATGGGAAGTGTGTTTGCACATCAGGGAACACTATGGAGACGAGAATAGCAACTCGATACCAATGGTGGTCAGATTAACCGTCACTCAAATTGCTCTCCACCTAATCTACAAGTCGACGTTAGCGAGTGTGAAATTACCCACCGTTGGTTTCACATACCACTCTGCTAGCAGTCGTCTTTTTGTCTCCGGTGTATCAGACAACAATCATCATTCTACACAGCTGGGGCTGAAAAAACCCATTGCTATTTGCCGCAATAGGCTTCACTAAATTTCTGGAAAAAGTGACAAAAGCAAACCAGAACATGTTATTATGCTGTTTTATTTTATACGCAGGTAAGGAGGTCGTGATTGGAAAGATACGCCAAACGAGAAAGTCGGTAAAAAGCTCACCAAACAAACATCACTCAGGTCAACTGCTGGCTATTTCAAAAAGTGTATCCAACTAAACGTGTTCATCGTCTTCAACGCCCCATCCAGCATGTCGTGACGCTCCAAACGAAGCTAACTCCAAGGTGATGGACTTCATACCTTTTGACTAAGTCAATGACTGATCTCCCCACACACTCCGGTCGCGTAAACAACCCACGTTGCGGGAGTCCGTGTGCTAGCATGCGCAACCTATGGGCCAGTCATCGGAGCCTGGTGCGTAAGATAATGGTGCTGAGCTGTTCACTTGCTCTGCCTGTGTCATAAAATAAACTCCAAACAAGCATATAGCTCATGCAATCCTCTTACCAGATGTGAGTTAAGCTGCCGAGGCACCGCCGGTCGAAAGAAACTGGCCTGTTTACTTCTGTAGATTTTATGGACCAGATTTCACAACTGTACAGAAGCGTTAAACTGAAGCTGAATTGTAGACACTACCCTTCAGGGCGAGAGTGTTGTCGCATCGGCGCCACAGGTGGCGGAGTTTGGCAAAAGCACCTCGAGCTCTTGCTACACGGTAAATGATCTCATCCCCTATTCTATTGGCGCTGCTACAGCTGCCTAGGTATTTGAATTTCTGGACGTGTTTTAGCTGATTCCCACCAATAGTCAGAGAAGGAGGCGGTTCCTGTCAATTTTGGAGGAAAGATTTGCATCTCGAGAGTGCAAAGCCCAGAGCGGCTAGCACTAGTGCTTACCTGCACAGTGCTGTTTGGCACGTATTTGAGCTGTCACAGATTGGGACAATATCGTCAGTATACTTAAGTCAATAAGTCGCTCATCTGGAAGCATCTACACACCTTATAAGTGGTGTTCAGTGAACGCCGTTCATATGACTTTGTCAATGACTAAGTTAAAGTGGAAATGTGATAGAAGTCCTTGTCTCACACCCTTGGAGATATTGGAGGGCGGCGACAGTTTACCATAAGCCTGCAATCAGTCCGAACTACGCGCCTATAGCACCCTGATAATGTTTACAGATTCCTCGGTCACGTCTTTTATTATCAAACAATTCTCAACAGCACATCGACTTACAGAATTGAAGGCGCCTTTGATGTCGAGGAACACGATTATGATGGATCAACAACCGACATGGTGATGTTCCAGCAGTTGAGGTGGTTTGAAGAGATGGTCAATGCAGCTTCGATTTCGACAAAATCTAGCCTGCCAATCATGAATCTGGTCTTCACACTCTACGGAGGGCGAGAGATCAATCTGATCCCGCTATGATTGTCATATTTAGAGCGTGGGACGGCTCCATCTGTTGGAATACTGTCCTGCTCCCAGGTTCACTGATAAGTTGTGCAAATAATCAAAAAGAGCAAGTCCATCGAATTTGTTAAGAGCTGGAGGGGATAAGGTTCTCAACCAAAGTAGCGGGTGTCGGGTATTGGGCTAGAGGGAGTCCGTGTTAAGGAAGAAAGTGCCACCCTCACTTCAGCCCCTAACGTGGAGGTGCAGAGAGCACCATCCAGCATAGCTCAATAGATGGTTGAGGCACGCAAACCATCGCACCACGTTAGGGAGAAGTTTTGTGGTGACAGGGTGAATCATATAAGAGAGAAGGGTCTGTGGAAGTCTATAAAGAGGCCCCTTGTTCCATCTGGATGACACAGCGCGTGCAAAAGGCTTCGTGATTTTCCATTAGGAGCTGCTTGAGTTTGGTGTTAGTGGCCTTTCATAAGGAGCTATGCTCAACACCAACATGGATAATTCGGCGGTCATCCATAAGCTGGAAGGATCGAGCGGAAATCCATTGGTTGCTATGTGCCTAGTGGAACCGCGGATGTGGGTCCGATGAGCTTCAAAGTTTGGCAGTGAATGACTTTACAGGTTGTAAACTGACAAATTTTGAAACGTACTGCTATCGAACACAAAAGAGGCGTATGAGCCACCTAGTGAGATGTTACTAACAAGAAGTATCAACCAATCGTTCTCAAACCTTTCTGTGCTATTTTCATTTAACTGGTTAATCTGTAAACTGAATTTATCATAAGCTGAAAATATTGGCTTTAGAGAAAGCTCTGAACCAGAATCAAGCTTTTATTGAGCTGGAATCCTTACAATGGGATAATTTCCTTCTGAAGAATAGCGCGCAGGAGGCCCCAGACAATCGGTATAATAACACCGATCCCTAGATGAAAAATCTTGTTCTTTTAAGGCGTCGGTGTAATCCCTAAAAAGTAGGTTAAGATTCCAGTGCCACCCGATGTACTTAAAAAACGACCACGCTTCGTAGCATATAGGTAAAAAGGTATGACGTTTTCCAGGTATTGCAATAGCGAACAAGTACTTCGGAGCTCAATTTGCTCCACTATCACTGTAGTAAAAAGCCATTGGGACCCCCTCCGTTCTGGCACTTACCAACCTCTTAGTAAACCATTCTGCTTTCACCAAGAAGGCTTTCAGCCGTCATTGCTGCGCTTTCTTCAACAACGTTACTAATTGTTCCGCGGTAATCTTTCTCCATCATATCAATGACAGAACTGTAGGGTCGATTTAGATTTCTGTGGTGTACTAAATCACATTTTCTTCCATTAAATTAGCTCACTATGGTGGACCAGATGATTTCTATCTACCTTGATGGGATTTAAGGTGATGACGCTGCTATGTTTATGCGACGTTTTATCCGGCATTTACGATAGCTGAAGTGTGTTGCTCGCCTTCAGCTAAGGTGTCAAGAAGATGATGATGTGTTGATTAAAGTTGGCTTCTAGAGATTGCCATGGTTATGTCTAGCTCTGTGTCTTCTTAATAGACTGCTTCCCATACTAATACTATGACGTCGTGGCAATCGTGCCAATCAAATGAAGGAATGCTTTGATCACCCCCTGTTCTTTGTACCCATATATGTGACAAAAAACGACCGTCCCAGATAATCATAATTCGGTTCCAATCAAGGTGATGAAGAGATATTTAAGATAAAAGCGATCGGATTTGTGCTGGATGTAATCTGTATAGTCTGACGCTTTAAACGCTCATACATATATAACTTATTAAATTGACTTCCTTAAGTATCCGATTAGTTTGTTCGAGTATGACTAAGGCGGCCATACAGGACAGTCCTGTATGTTAAGCTGTCGTCCCACATTTTTAGAAATGCTGTGCGGGACGTACCGATGTCTTGCTTTGAGTATGTACAATGTAGGTGGAAAGAAACCCAGTCAGCGGCGATGCGTGCACACAATAAGAACAAAAGAAGTAAGTGGGCAATGCGGAAAGGAGGTTTTTACGACAATATAGAAAGAGGAAACAAGACAATGATGAGATTTTTGTGTCTTTAGTGGAGAACGACTGCATTAAGTACAGTTCGGTGGGGAAAGCATGTCTAAATGAACGTGCAAGATGACTACTGAATTGGCGAGCGATTTTCCATTCATTAAGAAGGCAAGACGCGACAAAGATTCTCATGCTGGATGTGGCACATGCAAATCAGAATTTTCTATTACTCACGGTGGCAGATCAGACATCAGATATCGCCGTAAGATAGCAGTGTCTGCGGCAGCATCATCTATCCCCGTAATAAATTATTTCCGATCAGCAACATTTGGAAACACATAAGCCACGTTAGCAGCCGCAGAAGGTACCTTCGCGTATCACGCTGTATTTCATAACCACAGTTTCCGCTCCATGAATTGCACCAGCAAGTTGGTAGCAAAATTGTTTGAGCCGAAGTTTGCTTGTGTCCGCACAAAATGTGAGGCAATAATAACTAATTTCCAGTGCTTATTTGTCAGAGACCAAATGTGAGAAAAATTGGAGAAAGACAAATTCGTGTCAATATTCACAGACGCCTCAAACCACAAGAAAGTAAAGGCGTTCCCACCCTTAGCGAGGTATTTTGTGCCAATATCGGGTATTGAAGTGAAGCTATTAGATCTGCAGTCACTTACTGTTAATACATCGGGCACCACCTGTGAATTTGTAAAGGTGTGTGAACAAAAGATGACCAGAAAAACGGTGTGATTTTGTGCGGACAACGCGGACACAAATTTCGGTGGCATTCAGAGAAGAGGACGAAACAACGCGTTTTCGAAATTGAAATTTTCGATTGCAGAAAAGCTTGTTGGAATTGCAAACGGAAGCTGACTGTCTTCCTACTGATGTTTAAACAGTTGTGGTGAAAAGGCAGTCGCTTTTATTTTTATACTGTTCGTGTTGAAGAACTAAGGGAGTTCTGTGACTTTGCAACTATAGAGCACTAACGCGTTGTACGATACGGAAAAACCAGATGGCTTTCACTTGTGCCAGTAGTGGAGAGAAACCTGAAGCTGTTTCCAGCGTTGAAATCTTATTTTTGTCTCGATAGGTGTCCTACAGTATTGAAATGTCATTTTGTAAATTCTAACGCTGAGCTGTGGCTCTTCTCTATACACACATCTCTGCCATTTTTCCACGTTATTGTACTTAAAAGTGAGAATTAAAATAGTTCAGCACTGGAAATGTCGTTTGCAATGTATGAACTCCTGTAGAAGTGCAGGGACAGGGGCAGAAACGGTTTCGTTCCAAAGGAGGTAAACATCTGAGTTGGCCAACTAGAACAAGCGGGTCTCATCAGAAAAACAATGTGATGAATATTATCACCCATTTCTACGACAATTGTGTCGATTATCTACGGAAAGAATGAACTAATTGGAGGAAGTGTGTAGCTTCAGTTGGGTGGCATTGAAACAATCACCGTCCTGGGAAAAAGTTGAAGCAAACGTCAGTCATTTTGGATCTAAACTCCCAGTTATGGAATTCAATGACAACGAGCTGTTCGGCGAAGTTAATAACGTGTGCAGATCTGCATCAGCTGACAAAATTTCCGAGTGGAAGTATAAACAAATAAAGCTAGGCATGCGGTGGGTAGAAATGTTTACCCATCTGCAAGCCAACTCGGTCCCAGGTGAACAACAAGAAAAATCGAATTTATTCTCTATCCCGTAGGACTAATGTGCCTACTGAAATAATCATCTCATACATGAACACTGTGTAGAGAAACGACAGAACGCAGCTTAGCGTTCAAACACTGAGAGCGATGTTTAAAGCAAAATGCAATTTTGAGGACAATAACACCGGGTATCTCTGCGAACGACTTCACGACATGCTGATGCAGCGCCCAGATCTACTACGGAAGATACATTCATCTGAAAAGTACTGCTCAATAACTGTGGTTCCAAATGACATAATGTCAACCATCATATGAACTTTGGTAGCGCAACCACCGTACTGAATAATGACGTAGGTGTTCTTTGTCATTGCAGCGAAGTAATGCATAGTGATATTTAACTTTTCCATAGTTTATACCGTCTGCATATAGTGAAACAACGGGGGGTAAGTTGAGCGTCCTATTTTAGCTCGCGAAAAATCGGCCCACCTTAACTATGGCTTAGCAACAACAGTTGTCTTAATAGACATGCAAAGGGCATTCGGTCGGGTGTCACGTAATCGACTCAAATGCAGAGGAAACACATATGGAATCCATTAAACGGGTTATGTTGGGATGATATCTGAGCGTAGTGGATTATTCGCAAATGTTTCGTAAGCCGACTACGTGACATTAATAGTGTACCCACCGTAACATTTCGTGCAGTGAACGTGAAACATTTCCACTTTCAATATTTCGTGGCATTGGAGTTTATTGGTATTTGTATCCTCTGAGCATCCATTTGTTTTACCGATTGTACATCCTGTTCTGTGAATGGATTGCAACGAGGAATCTCAGTGGATCGCGATTCCCAGTAAAATGGACCCTGGCCAACTTGACTGCGATGACCGTAACTGATGAAACGGATGGATATTGGTTACTGCTCGCCCGAAACCACAACACTCCACTACGCGTTTCAATCTTGTTTGACTTCATCAGGAAGAGAGAGCACACATTGTACCCAGGACCAGTGGGATGTTAGCCGAAAACTTTAGGCGTTTTGCCACCAAGCACAATGGGCAACGCTAGTCACAATGGTTGGTGACTGATTGGAGGGTGTATTTCTTTTCGGTAAATCTTTTATGCTTACTGTTGCTATAAAGAGTGTCCCCATGACTGAATTCATTTATACCAATAAAAAACAATGGAATGTAAAGGGAATTAATTTTTATCAAATCATGGTGTTTTAAATGTGTAAAGTCATTTGGAAACCTTATCCAAACCGGTAAGTTTGCAAAATGACAAACGAAACAGAAATAGTCGGATATTTACGAAGATTTGTATATCTTTACTTGACGGCAACAACAGCAGCAGTGAACGTAGGGAGACCAGCGTAAAAGAATGAGACGCCTAAAGAAAACACCTAGATATGTGGAAACAGTAGAACAAGGGTCAGCGCACACAAAACCGGATGCACCTTATGTTGAATTACATCTCCAAAATGGGTGTGTCCACCTTTAGAATTCGTTGTCCCGTTTACCCCCTCCCTCTTTACATGCTTTTGAAACTTTGTCTGTGTCCAACAATGTAACAGACAGGTTACTGGAGGGTTACTGCTTCACACCATTTCAGAATTATGAATCAACTACTCTTCGCGAAAAATCGTGTGGCTATTCAATGTCGGTGTTTTCAGCCATCATGCAATTTTACTGATGCACTGCCAGGACACTATCAACAAGAGTCTAGCCAGATTGCAATCTTGACGAAATTTTCTAGCTGTTTCACGCAGTTTTAACGAAGCAGATCATGTTCACTGACGTAAATGTATTTGTTTATTTCGCAGTTTATAGCTCTGAGTTCAAAGGATAGCAGCCTGTAGCATTAAGTACACTTTTCCCGCGTTTAATATCACTTTAGAGGAGACTGCGTTCGCGTGAATCGTGTTGTGGTTCATTTGCAGTACTTTCCACTTGAAAATGTTTTCTTAGAAAGATTTTATCGTTTTTGTCGACCACACTAAGGCAACGGTATTTGTGCTCCGTTAATGATTGCTTTATGTGTAGCTTCTACTGAAACGGATGCCACCGAGCACAAGTTTCCGGTGTTAACCGAGAAGGAACAGGCTGCGGAATTGTGGTGATCCGTCGGTTGCTTCAGTGAGTTGATCACTGTTAGGAACTATGCAATGGTCTACGTTCTATGTGTTTCCAATAAACCATGCTCGGTTAGTTCTGAGTTTGTTGCAGTTCTGACACCTAGAGCAATGATCAGACCTTATCAAGGAGACTGCACCTCATCTGATAGAAAAAACCACACCTTATGATATAATACTGAACTGAGCAGCCTCCAACTCCGTCAAGACACATCGCTTTAGTACTTGGGTGAAACCAGAAGCGTCGCAAATGCAGCTGATAGCCAGCACGCGCCACCGCATGTCATCACACCCTTTTATAAAGGTCGCCTGAATCGCTACTTGCGAATGGAATTCATACGCACGTATACTTGCTTTTACTCTCTGTTGTAAGGGCGTGTGTGTCAAGGCAGGAAAACTCGTGACGCGACGCGGTGTGACAAAGCCATTGGTGTTACGGAACAGTACGTGCACGAAAACGCATCATGAAACAGAAGTCCCCTGAGGTGTTAGATAACATTTAGCAGTCAAATAGAATAAGCAACTATGGATGGGTTTTTGGTAGAGTATCAAGCAGATATTCTCCAGTAACACAACAATCAAGCTGCAGCAGTGGTAAAACGCTCTCGACTTTCTGACATGAAGATTTACAAAGTGCAATTGCCAGTAAATACTGCCCATGCCTCAAGCGAAGCACAACATCCTGCTTGCCACTCTGCGCTCCTTCACTGTGGTCGCTACATTAGACGCAAGATCAGATCTCGTTCCTTAATCACCTATGTCATTCGTGCCTACAAGACGACCATACTGCTCGAGCATTCCTGGTTGTGGTTGCGGTAGGTAGACTCACCCAAAGTAGCCGTCAGCCTCTTTTCCTCTTGCTCATAAAATGAGCTTGCCGTTAGATTAGTAGACAGATGCTAGCTGAATGTGCTCAGGAAGTGTGCAAATCGAAGCAGCAAAACTAACTGCGAACTCATTAGTCAAAAAGATTTATGGTATGATTTGCCGTATATCTATTCAATACAACATTGTGGAAATGAAAAGGATAGGTAACTCAGGGAAACAACACCGTGGTGGATACCTACACGCATCACTGGAGTGTCAGTTACCATGGTGTTGTTGTCGGTTTTCATAGAAAGGTGGACGATTCAAATAGGTAGGTGGTAAGACGAAGGTGCATTCTACACATTTCACTGGATTGCAAAGGCAACGAGAGAACTCAATGAACATGGTACTGACGGATTAACACTGAACTGTATGCGTGGCCATGTGATGAAAGAATCGACTGGTACCAGTTAAAATATGACATTAGTTTGATTCCATTCTAAGAGGGACATGTGACTCATGTGTACCGACACTTATGGTCTGTCAGACCATATTCCGATGGTGTGAAAGGCAGTGACACTTAAAAATGCGCACTCAACTTACGGGTGATTGCTGCACAATGATGCAAAATAAATAAATTGTATTCATTCATTTATTATACACGTTAGCTAGAGGTGGAAAACACGTAAGCTATTGCGCTGCAATACAAAAAAATACATGCAAGTGGCACACCGCATGAATCACCAGTAACGGATGGACATCGTTCCGAAAAGCCAACAGCCGGCGATTGTGCCGCAAAGTTACAGTATGCCTAGTAAATGACATTGTGGTTGGAGGAAGAGTGACAAGGAAATTCACAATTCACAAAAGCCCCTGAGGTCGGCTCCTAGCCATATCAGCAAGTGTATCCAACCAAACGTGTTTATCGTCCTTCGGTCACCAACTAGAGAAAGGAGAGGCTCCAAGCGAGGCCAGCTTCAAAGTGAAAGCCTTCATTTCCCTTGACCAAGTCATCGCCTGGCCTCCCCTCCTTTTCTTCCATGCACACCTCTAGAGAGCAAAAACACAAGTCGCGGGAGTCGATGGGCTGGCATGCGTAACACATGCCCGAGCCATCGGAGCTTGGTGCGTGAAATAACGGTGCTAAGCGGTTCATTTCCTTTTCTTGTGCCATAAGCAAGGCGTCGAACATGCTCGTTGTTTACTCGGTGTTCCCACCAGATGTGAGCTAAGTAGTAAAGGCACCGGTGGTCGAACGTAACTAGCCGCTTTAGGTCCGTTGATCTAAGGGGCCAGGTATATTTCCCGTCGAAGTGAAAATCTGTTTTCTCGAAAGGACAGCGTAGCTACAATATTTTCATCCTATCGCGTAATGAACTTAAAGGAATGGAACAATGGTGTGAATTGCAGGTAAAAAAGCAATTGCTTACCAAGCTCCGTCGGACGGCCAGAATGAGTACCACAAGGGGAAAAAACGAAAACACGGTGAAAATGAAATGTGTTTTGGTGGACGCGTCATAGGGATCAGTAAGTTACTGCTAGTTGTGCAACCTTTGTCATATTATACCGTCTCTTGATGAACACAGGCTATATTTTGTAATGAAAGTGGGATACGACAACGTCAATGCGTTTTTTTAAACACAAATTATATGGGGTCAGAGAAAAGTGATTTGGCAGGGCGTTCCAAGACCGACAGATACGAAGAGAGAGAAAGTTACGGCGACATTCTAAATGACCACACTGCGTGGCCAACTTGATCTGGTGGGCCCTCAAATTCGTGTCGTGACTGAGTTGTAATAGGTGGCAGCAGATGTGATTGGAGTTTCTCAGAATCTCGTAGGCCATAAATAGGTCGCCGCGCAGGTGTCGAGACTGACCGCTGTACAATCTTAAGGTCATCAGCCAAAGTTGATTTAGAGGGCGGAAAAATCCGTGGACATGCTTGGTGGCTGTTTGCTATGGATTATCAAAAGTAGTGAGATCTTTCTTCTATTGGGGCTCCCAGGCCTGGACAGAGCATTCCAGAAGAGGCTGCACGTACGTGGTGTGCATATGCGAGTAGACAGATGTCTCTAACTACCCGAATGCCCTCCGCAGGATACCAGCGTGATGGTTTCCCGTCTTTGACTTCTTAGTTTGTTCTAAACAGCCCAGATCAGTCTAGACTAATGCTCCAAGATCGATCTCCTGGGTGTCTACTTGCAGGACATAGTCTTCAAGCTTGTAGGCTATGTTGGGCTGAGGACGCATGTGGACCACCTTACACTTGAACGAAGTAAACTGGAGCAGATTATGGAGTAGCCATTCATACGCCCTGTTCAGGTCACGCCGAAGTGCGTCGTGATCTCTTTGGTTGGCAATCGCTCGTCACATCTTAAAATCATCAGCGAAAAGCAAAAAAAAAATCGAGTCGAGCAGACGCGTAAGCTCGTTAATTAACACAAGAAACAGACGCGGTCCCAGAATTCCAAATTCGACATGAATCAGATCGGGGAGCGCATTTCGGCCTTTAACCTACAGTTTCTGATGCTGCAAGAAATTCCGGATTCACCCAAAGACAGGGTCTCTATGCCCGTAATTTTTCACCTGGTGAAGCAGAAAGCATAAATTCTACGCATGTGTTTAATGCATAGTGGTGGTGGTGATGGTTTTTTTCAGCCTGTCGATGAACCAGTGTTCCTTACTAACACATGACAGATGTTGGAGCCGGGAAAAGAAATGAAACCAAAGGAGCTTTGGCCAAAGGGAGATTGTAGTCGTCCATTCAGCACGGATACACGCGTTGTTTGTAATTTTGTCAGGCACTATTGGTATCGTTCACAAAAGCGTTTTGCACGGTCAACTACCGATTAATCAGAAGCTTGGACCTATGCAATGTACAGCATGTCCCGATATCTTTTTGTAGTATGCTCCAGATCGTGGAATAGTTGAATAGAATGAAATGCGCTGAACTTCGAATTTTCATTGAATTGGGTAGTTAATTTTCAAAGACACGTGAACACCGTTATAAACACTGTGCGTATGATGGTTTATGATTCTGAAAAAAGTATAGGTTCAGCCTTATTCTCTGGAGCCAAAATGGGTCAAGTTTAAGCCCGACGCAATGCTCTCTTCATCCTTTTTGAGGAACAAAAGTATATATTTTTGTAGCATCGCTGGACCCTTTCAAGAGCTGAGTTGATTGGAACAATGAGCAATATCGCACACTCGGTAATACATATGCCTTGTACTGCCATATTCGAGATTCATAGAGATAATAATGACGATATATGTATCTGATGGTTCTCGAAAGTTAAAATTCACTATTTGCGGAAGAGCTGAAAGTGGCAGAATATGGCAGACCCAAGTCACGAAAGGCAATGCGTTGGGAGAGATACGTGTCTAGCAGCATTAAACTGTTTGGCGTTGCACGGCAAATGAGACCTGCATTTTGCTTGTTTCGTCATCAGGCCAGTTCACAGCGTTCTTTACACTGTTAAAGGCGTTTTCCCCTTGGCTTTTCTGTGTAATTCACTATCACTAGTGATTCGGAATTACTTCATCATAAATACATTTGCTAGTTGATTCTAGTTTATGCGATTCTACATCAACCTGATTCAGTCGTGTCGATTACCACTTTTTGAAATGGCAAAGCAGACTTCTTGTGGTAGTTGTTCTAAAATCGTTGGTCATCGCGCAACCGCCATTGCATGCAGTCTGTGCAGCGTAAAGTTTCATATTTCGTGTATTGGTCTATCCGTGGACTAATTGCACATTATTCAAGGGATTCAGCACGACTTTGTACAAACCATCTGTAAACTATACCAGTCTAAACTTGCGCCAAAGGAAGCTGAAAAGCCCAGTAAGCGGGTCAGTGAGATGAGGTGCTCTGAAGCGCGCGCCTCCATTTGTTCCGCACCACAGACAAGGGAACAGCCATCTAGCACGCCTATTACTATAACCCTGGAGCAGTCTTGGAACTCCGGTAAGCTCGGCTTCGTCGTCAACATTTTCTTCGATTGACATCAAAGCTCCCGTGTGCAATCAGCTAAGTAGTGATGACCAATGGAAAACACAAAGAGCAAAAATGCCGAAAACGATGTCCAGCCACCTGTGATGCCGCATTCTCATGGTCTTTCACACATCTGAATCGTCTGACTTCAGTCATCAAATTCGCTACGAACACGACCTCGAGCTTTTGCAGTCTGATTTACAGACTCCTTGACGTGAGTGAGGGCAGGCTGAAAGTGAAACGAATCGCCCGTCTCGGAAAAATTCGGACGGCAAATGTCGACCAAAGGGGGTGACGTTTGTCGAAGCCAGCTCTCAGTTGATATCATCCCGCCTTGGTAGACGTGGGTCCAGCAGCCAGGGAGAAAATCAAGTTTTTGATGGTTTAATTAAGCCGGCGCACGAACGGTGGGGAAACAAAGATCCGCATAGTACATTTTCATGTAGTTACCCGGATTCCTCCGCGAATCCGGATCGACAGGTTTCTGATGCGTCAAGTGCACCCACTGGTTCCTGCGGCGGCCAGTGTGCAGAGTTTACAAACGTCTGCAGTCTGTCGAACAAACGTGACGTGCAGTGTTACTTCGCAACCTTTCAGCGGCCAGACATATTAGACCTTGCTGAGATATGGCCAAACTTTGAGGTAAGCGCCAAGAAGCATAAATCAGCGGCTACATATGTTTCCGCTGTGGTAGATCACCAAATGAGGGCGGTGGAGTGCTTCTATACGTAAGGTCTTTTTTCCGTGTGAGACTCGTGTGCACCTAACGAAGCACTGACGGTCCATATGAGCATGTATGGTGCTCGACTCACCTCAGACACTTGGAACTGCTCGTGGGCGTGTTTTATCGATTGGACTGGTTGTCCCATGTCTGCAACCGCATGAGTCGTCCGCTGTACTTGAGCGTGGGCGATTTCAACGTGCCTCGACTACAGTAGCCCGTACGTTAAAAAGCACAATGCTGCCTCGTAATCCGACGGTGCGGGTTCGAGCCTGCATAGCGATTGGGCGACCATCGTGGTATCCCTGATCCACGTGCAACTGATAGTGGTTGCGCGACAGCGAAATGTCAGTGCTGCGTATCGGGGTACTGCTGATGACACTTTTCTTCGACTGAAGCCGAACTTCTCACTCGCTATTGTGAAGTCCAGAGGAATATCACGAGTGATATTTGAAACTGGGGCCACACAGCACATTAATCAGCCGACGCGCGTAGACTTGATATTGACCAGCCGTGAGCAACGTGTGTGTGACATGCAGGTCCTAGAGCCCCTGGGAGCGAGTGACCACTGACTTGGACCTGCCGCTGCCACTGCCGCATTATCCTCCGCTGAAGCCAGCATTCAGATAGTGGACGGACTTTAATGGCGTCAAGCAAGCCACGAGACAGATGGACCGATCGTTATCAAAGCACACATCTGCTTAAGCCTATTGGGCTATCATTAGGGAGCAAAATAGTTGTGCAACAACAACAACAACAACAACAACAACAACAGCAGTACATCATCCATTTGAACTGATGCTTCGCTGCCATACAACCATGATGACCTATGATATAAAGAATAATAAGTGGGAGAGAAAGGGTAAGTAGCTGAAAACCGTAATGCCCTAAGCACACATTCAGGGTCAAGGTGACTACACCTTGTGTATACAACATACCCTCGCAAACAGCTGGCTATCGTACAAAGATAAGGCGGCATCGGCGAGACAGCTTCCTTGCGGCTTTCACTGCAACGCGGCATAATCAGCCATTACCCCGCAAATAACTCAGCATCAAACACACTGTAAACAGGTAATCCAATTGGTAGACGGTAGAAGACGCGTCACTGGTGTCGGTTGCGAGCGAAATCGTATAAAGTCTCAAACCAAGCACAAGGCGAGTCACTGAACTCCAGCCAGGAAGGCAAGACGGACCAACGGCATCCAGTTTCGTCGTAAGCAACTTCATTTCCCGCTGTGGCAAACACTGGTCAAGCTGGAGTGGGCATCGTTCTCAGATCCAGAGCTGATTTACAGCTAGGTGAGTAGATTTCCGTGAACAGCCGTTTATATGCAGCCCGTTTGACATCAACTAATGTTAATTCAAGAAATGGGAATGCCACTAACATGCTGTTCGTACAGCACGGCATGTGTGAAATATCAATATTTAAAGACCAGAACACACAGTTTCCCTTGCTTCGTTTAACTTTTTGTCTTCTCATTAACTTTACTGTACAGATTAAACAAGGTGCTCTTTTAGTAGTTTCGTGTTGTCGACTTTTAGGACGTCATGTAATGCTTAGATTGTTTCTCAGATGAGTACGCAAAAGCCAATTGGCTGGAAGGAGTGTTGCTGGAAGCACCTGTGGCTCCGTCCATTGACGTCACTTGATCCATGGAGCAGGACGGAAAATTACATATGTGTGTTCAATTGTGCTCAATTAATTTTCAGCAATCGCGCCCATTTTCCGGAGCACGAGAATCCGTTAGAAAAGTCACTTCCATGCACAGTGTGGATGTTCAGTACTCGTCACCCCCATCGAATTTGTATTTGAGGAAATATTCACCGGATAGTGACCAAGAGAAAGTGGATCCGTTGAACCACATACTGGTGGTGTCCAGGTACACAGTATTCAGTGGCATATATTGTTAATCTAATCTCCCTATTGCATCCGCCTTCAAGCCAAGTAAAACAAGCGAAAGACGGGGATTATAGCACTAAAGGCGCTTGTAGTAAGTTGTGACAAAGTACCCTTAGTATGTCGCAATAGTCAGGCTTGACCGTTAGAGGAATTCGTGTGACAAGGCATCAGCAGTACGCCGGTACGCAGTACCGAGGCTTCACTGTCGCGCAATTATCACCGGTCACAGGTGGACTAAGGATAATGCGAGAGTCCACTGCCACCACCCAGGCTCGAACCCGCGCCGCCGGATTACAAGACAAGTTGGTTACTTCTAAGCTACGGGCCGCATGCGTATGCACATGTATGTCATGCAGTCGAAAATAGGCTTCATGGATCGTCTGATGGTCAGTGACAAAGCAGGAGCCGTTTACCCAGTGCCTTTACCAATGAACTCCGTGGAGGAGTTCATTATTTCGATGTGCGGTTAACAGGTCACGATGAGATGCAGTCGATGGTAATATGCAAATACCTATATAGGCCGTCTTAGGTGGTGTACTTTTCGAATTTAGATGGCAAATCTCAATCCGACCGCGTGGGCAATATACTTCTTTCTCGAATGACTAATCCACTGGTATGTCAGATAAATTGGCGAGGCGTCGATGAGAAACGGGGCATTAGAGGGTCACTGTTGGCTTGTGACATTATTGGCAAGCTAGCTAATTGTCAGTAACAATATTCGTTATAGATGCAACAATGCGCCATGGTTTCGTGAGAGGCACTGATCCTAGATAAATTTCGGCGATGGATGCAGCGCGTTAAAAAGTGAGAGACTTTCTATCCAATTTCTAAAGAAACACCCAGAATAAGTGGTCAAGTGTTGTAAATGTTTTCCCCAAATTACATCCCATTACTTTTAGTTAATCGTCCGTTTTGCAGATCCATGTGAACGGCGAGAGTGGCATGTTTGATAAGGACTAGGTACCAAAGGTAGTTGGTGTGGAAATTCCGTAGAAGGATTAATAAATTCGAAATGCCAGGGTGGCGTATCTGATTTATGAGCGTATGAATTACGTCCCAAATGGGGCTTATTTCGGGCGTTCAGGTGGAACCCATATTCCAGTATAGGGGAATAATTTTGGCCACCGAATGGTTCGTTCTTGCGTAACCATTCCTTGATCGTAGAAATGCATCAAAAGACATGGAAAAGTGCTATATGAGAACCGGGGAATGCTGCTGCTATCTATTCACGTGTGCGCGAGAACAGTCCGAACTTGGGCTGAGTTCCGGGGATGCAGAAAAGGTGTCATATATCTGCACATGAGAATAATATAGAGCTCCGAAGAGTGTGTTCATGCATGGAACTGTAGTGGTCTTATAAATGCGGTAAAGGTAATGGAAAACTTTTATCCGCGAATGGGGTAATGATGCTGCAACTTTTCCTGCGCACACAACACTCGTCCCATTTAGGACTAATTTCGGGCGCTCACAATCACCCAAAATTTGTGTCACTAGGGAGAATTTCGTGCGCCTGTTGGGCGTTGGTGCCAGAAGGGTAGGTGTTAATGACCATCACACGTAACCATTTGGGAACTATTGTCTCCTTTGAATGACAACGATAAGTAGACGAGTTTCTTTCCTACTGTGGGTGGTTTGGCGACCACACAGTCAGTCGGCATACTCATCTTGAGCGAGCCACAGCTGTAGTCATTTGGAGCGTACGCGAAAATTAGAACTAAGCTGCATCTCACTTTGCGACGCCTGGTAGTCCGGCATGGACGCCGAAGCTAAACTGCACACAATCGGCTGTTGATCGGAAACCAATAAGTTAGTGCTGTCTGGGCTCTGCTACTTACTGCTACACCAACGATAGCCAAACCAGCTGTAGGTTCTTCTGTGTCAGCAAATAGAAGGTGAAATATGTTCGCTTTGGCAGTGGGGTTGTCAAGTTAATCACAGTGATGAAACCTGGCAATCAGGTTTCCGAAAGACGGCAAGCATCAATAGCGAGGGATTCCAAGGTAAGCGTGAGACCAGCCTGTTTCTCGATTTGCATGAGTGTACACAGGTTGAAATGTATCAGAAGCAACGAGAACCAAGACTGAAAGGGACAACTGGTCGAGCCACATGGATATTAGCAAAACCATTGGAAGTAGATCCACAGAAGCAGGAACCGATAGGTAACGAGAAATAATACCTAGAACCACTGAGGTCGACGGGTATTTTCTTCGTAACTAAGTAGTGTTCATGTTTCAGATGGCCCAGCATACAACGGTGCGATCATATCTACAGAGTGCATGTTGGAGTCATACTGATTCCAGTCAATGAGTTGCATTGTGAAACTTGGTCGTCCTAAACGTGACAACCGTGGCAAACACTTGCTTAAGGCTGAGCAACTGGTACAATTCGCTAATTTGGTTGTTATCATTATTATTATTATTAGTAGTAGTAGTAGTAGTAGTAGCACCATTATCATTATTATTACGGATTATTCCGTCTATCAAGGAGACTGGATCCATAAAACTTCATAGCAGCTGTCATATGCGACAAAGAAAGGAATTCATTCGGCGATACATGAGATGATTTGTAGAGAAAATAACTCATTCAAGCAAGCGTCACAAAAAGTTTAGCTGGTCCTAAAACCAGACCTTGTCGCCCAGGTTCCTACTTGGAGGAGCGGCGAGAAGCTAAGGTAGCCGTATTTGCCAAAAAAAGTCAAACAGATACCTTAGGTGGGGAGGTTTTCAGATCAAATTCCAGCCAATGGAGTGATAAAGGAGTTGGGACATAGAGAGATGATAATTGGAGATCGTAAAATCTGTTAAGCTGAAAACCTGGATAGCAAATCAGGTTTGTCTGTTTCCCAGCAAACAGTGAATGACTACAGTTCGACTGGGCATAATAGGTGTGGAACACTGTGTTTCTCATACCTCTAAGGGCACACTTGATGATGCCTATCGTAAACCGGAGTGAAATTCTGTGAGCAATTTAAACAACGGAAAGGGAATAAATCTTCGTATCGTAAACCCCGGTTCAGGTGAAGAAGTGACCCAATAAGCAAAGTGCAGGCTAAAAGTGGTGGACGAATTGCAAAGGCTTTCTACACCGTGTGGTCGAAACATCGACTTTATGCATAAATGAACAGTTGCTCAAGAAACATAAAAGCTAAGTCTAACTCACTTGGGCATTGGACTCAGAAACATGGTGTGATAACGAGGGGTCAATCTCCTCGGATGTATGTCACATAATAGGTGTCGTAGTCGTATATGATATATATATATATATATATATATATATATATATATAAGGTTCGAAGGTTTATCAGAACAACCTAGATAAATAAATATTTCAACTGCTTCATGCTATCCTGACAGATCGTAGAAGTTGTATAGTCGAAAACTCTGATACTCACCATCTATGAAGCCACTAAGATCACGCCCACCCCGATAGACCCATCCGTAAACGTCTTCAAACCGAGTCACGCTTCCTTGCGGCAAGCTATGTATAAGGACTTGACAGAGTTGAAACAGCTTGCCTCTTTCGTTACATTTAGCGTGGACAAATATGTCACCTCCTGAAGAAAAACAAAAGTGGACATCCTAAGGTAAAATGTTGATTCAGCGAGTTACAAAGAAAAATTAGATCATGAGATCAGACAAATGAGTTGCGCCTACCAAGTAGAACGGAAATTCGTGTCGGTACCTCCGAAAGATCACAATGAATATGGCATCAAACCAAAGTAGTAAATAAGCTGTAAAGTCAACCATCCGTATGTACTGAGTGCGTCTCTCGTCTCGCCATCCTTGTCAACTGGATAGTTTGAGAAAACTAGCCCAAAAAGACAGGAAATGGCTGACCGCACAAGTCAGAGCAGATAACTGATGGGAGGCAAAATGGTGAGGTGCGAATAGAAGTAGATGAAATAGCTGTAACACATGATTGCGAATGAGTGTATACTCCTATAAAACAGCGTTATATGGTCTGCTACGGGGAAGGACGAAATTGCGTGGGTCAAGAAAATGGCAGTCAAATCAAGTGCGTCAAACCACAAGTACGAGATACTGAATACCGTATTATAGAGCAAGTAGAAATGAATTATATACAACTCTTTCGAAATATGGTGAAAAACGTCATAAAAGTTGTCAACCGTGAATATGGTTGTCGTTCTCATGTAACATTTAAAATATCTGACTCAAGATAGTTCAGAACTTACAAATGTGGTATATCATTGTAAGTGTGCAACCGTTCTCTGAATCGAATAGTGGCAAAATATAAATCTAACAACGTTTTGAACTGCTGCACAGATGTTGCCTCCATCACATGTTCAGGTAAACTGTTCCAAATATTTACCACTCTCCGTTCGAAGCACAGTGGGTGGGGAACACGTTTCACATCCGGCATGACAAGTTTGTATCTGTGTCCGCGTGTGTTGCGTGGCCCTCGTAAGTGCAGCATGGGCCTTAGCATTGGGAAGTCACCGAGACGTAGAATACGGTAGGTCATAATGAGTTCGACTCGCATCCGACGGTAGGACAAGGTGTAGAGTCCTAGTTTCTCGCACCGGTCTTCATATCCCAAGCCACGTAAACTCGGGATGGGACTGGTAGCAACGTGTTAGACCCGTTCGATCTTTTGTGCCTCGCCTCATATAATCGTAAAGTAGGCGGGCGAACCCTACTCTAGCATTAGTCTAATGATGGAAGAGAAGAGGCGCGTGGCAACCTCTTTAGACCATGTGCCGAAGCTACGTTTGAGCGCCCAAAGCATGCACAGTCCGTTACGATATAGCCTGTTCGTGTTGTCCACGGACTTCAACTCATGGCGTGAGAGTACATCTACGTCCTTTACGGAGGGTGTGCGATACAGCGGTTGGCCGTCAAGGGTGTAGGTTCGGCCGTCAGCACCCTCCCCTAGGTTCATAAACACAGATTTGGATGGGTTGACCGGGAGATGTACTGCTGTAGACCATGTGGATAGGCGGTTGAGATCTTGCTGAAGTAGGCCACAGTCATTGGGAGCGTCAATTTCTCTCCAAATGTTCATGTTGTTCGTAAACAAGGCACACGGCGACCGGAGAAGCTGCGGTAGATTGTTGATGTGGATCAGCAACATAGTGGGCCCCAGCACAGTGCCTTGAGACACGCCACTTGTAGAGCGGTACCCGTCAGTTAGATGGTCGTCGACTTGTACCCTCCACTTTCGTCCAACAAGAAAGTCGCGGATCCACCGGTGCAGTGAGCCACCGATGCCACACATGCTGAGTTTGTGAAGGAGAATCCCATGACTGACCTTGTCGAACGCTTTACTGAAATCGATGAATAGCACGTCGACGAACTTCCCATTGTTTATTGCCTTCAACCACTCATGCGTCGTCACAAGCAGGTTCGTAATGCATGAGCGACCTTGCATAAAACCGTGTGTGCGGGCGTCAGGACCTCGTTTGGCTGTAGCAACTGCAGCAATCCCTTCTTCACTATTTTCTCAGCAACCTTTGCCAAACTAGGTGTCAGATAAATTGGTCTGTAGTTGTTTACTTTGTTAGGGTCGCCGCCTTTCGGAATAGGCTTCACCACCGAACATTTCCAGTCAACCGGCAACGAACCTTCGGACAGCGACCCGTTGAAAAGGTCAGTCACGACAGGAAAGAGCATGGTCGAAAGTGACTTGAGAACCAGTGGATAAAGCCCATCAGATCCGGCAGGTATGGTGCCGTCAAAGTTGGCGAGTAGTTGACCTACTTCTTCAACGCCGCAATGCAGACTATGGAGTTCGGTAAAAGCGGTACACGTCGAACTCGGAACAGACACCTGGTTATTCGCAAATACAGAAGCGAAATGCGCCGCCAACACGGACGCACGCTCAGTGCTGGAGGTTAGGGGCTGTCCATCCGGGCCATCCAGCACTGGCACATCACCTGCTGGCTTCAGGCGGCGCTACACGTATGCGAAGATTCTCTTTGGAGCGGTCTTCGCAGCTACTGCGAGGTGCTCTTCGAAATGTCGGCGTTTATTCTTTATTGCACTGTTGCAGAGGTTCCGCTGACATTTATACCCTTCGTAATCATTGGCAGAGCCAGAGCCAGTCTTTGCCGCCTCCGAGTCAGGTTTCCATACTCCTTGTCAAACCAATGAGGCATAATCGGTCCAATCTTCCGACATTTCAATGGCACAAATTGGGAACACAATGATGTCAATCTCTCTTTTATAAATATCCAACAGTCTTCCACAGATGCAGCTTGTGACAGAGACCAAACGAGTCGGCTCGCGGCTCGAGCTAGACCATCGAAGCCCGTTTTCCAGTAGTTGGGAGCTGGTTCCAGCGGACGTGAATACGGCAAAGATAATTCCATATAAGCTATGAGCACTGAATGGTCGCTTGTAGCCAGGGGCTCCAGGATCCTAACGTCACGCACTCGTTGTTCGTAGCTCGTTAACATCAGGTCGAGACAGGACGGGGTTGAATGTGTTGTTATGCGTGTTGGCTGGCATATGTGTTGCGATGCACCAGTTTCAAGTACCAAATCCACGAACTTTGCTTCAACCTCACTATGTCCAGGCATCAAATGCACATCAGGCCATCGTATTCGAGGACAGTTAAAATCGCCCATAAGTAGAAAGTGTGGACAACTCATGTGGGTTCGAAGAATGGGCAGCCAATCCAAACAACGACTCAGGGGGCTGCGATAAACTGCGCCCACAAGCAGTTCTCCGCGCCTGAGGCGGATGGAGCACCACAGTAGCTCACACAAGCCATCGTCACTTCGGTAGGTGCTCACAAGTCTCCCACGCAGGGAAGACCGGATGTAAAGTAAGACACCACCGTGGGCATTCTTTAGTCTATCGCATCGGAAGCACGAGTAACTGTTGAGTTCAAGTTCTTGGGTGTATAACTCTGCATGCAGCCATGTCTCTACGAGTCCCACTACGTCTGGCCGCTCAGACGCAACGAAACAACAAAGCTCATCGCGCTTATTCATAACACTGCAAACGTTTGTGAAGACTACTCGCAGGCCGTAGCAGGAGCCGCCGGGCGTGCTTGAAGTGTGAGCAGCCTGTTTATCCTGATTCGCAGATTGTTGGAAACCACCCGAAGAGTTACGACACGAAGATTTGTTTCCCCTCACCAGTGCATCTTTTCAGCTCAATGATGGCAGAGTTGAGTCGATCCCTCTCTACTGGGTTCAGGTCTGGACGAACATGGATCTTCAAACCTTTCAGCCTACTTAGGCGGGATATGATCAGTCTTGGACTGGCTTCGTCCACAAAACTGATTCTCATAGGCCGGTTTCGTTGATCACCTTGCTTTCCAGGATGGGTAATTTTCCTCACTTTTACCGAGCCCTCACCAGCGTCGAGGAATCTGTCAATTAGACCCTGTAAAAACGACATCGTGATCTTAGCGCACTTGGGGTGATGGATCACTGGACTCCGATGCGTGAAAGATCACGAGATTATAACGCCTCTGGTCGGACGAGGTTGACCTTACAGGGCGAAGTATACTACCAGCCTCACGTGGTTTGGCTACCTGTTGACTTACAGAACTTAAACGCTCAACGTCCCTTGGTAATTTCGTTCTTCGTTCTTTCCACTGGTCTTCAGCACTCAGGCTTTTACCTGCTGGGACATCAGTGTCCGTTGGACACAACAAAGGTAACCAATTTATGCCAGGTGTAACTGGGCTTCTCACAACGGTTGGACTTCGTGTCGGTGAGTTTGCACGGGTAGAGGAGGACGACTGAACTGAAAGCTGGAGGCTCTTCGGGCTAGGTTGTTGGGCCAAACACACGGAGCTGTTCGCATCGAAATGCTGAGGCCTAAACGTTAGCTTTACTCTTCCTGACTGTATCTTATTTCGGCAATTTTCACATATAGTTTGGACGGAATCGTGTTGGATCTCGCGAAGACGATGAAAGTGCCCAGCTGATAATCCGACAAATGGAATGTGGTATTTAACTTGGCACAAAACACACGTGAGGGCATTCGCACGGTATCCAACTAGCTTGGGGCAAGTACCACAGGATGACTGCTTCGGCAATGTGAATAATCCGAAAACAAGATGGCGGCCAATTGACGGAGAAAATGGCGATAGCAAGATCGCCGATTCCAAGTGATGAAAACACAAGTATTTTTGGTCGGAAATTTCAGAATCTGAAATGAAACTGAACTGTATCTAAATTTCCACGAAATACTTCCAATGAACGCAGAAAGCCAACACAAAGTGATCTTGTCAACACAGCCAAATAACCGACCGGAGGTCGCTATCCTGTTAGTTAGTATAAGCGCAGTTAAGTCAATGGAATTTAGAACCTAAGCACATAGGTGCGAAAGGAGCAAAGGCCTTGATAATCCAAATAAAAAGGAATGCACCACACGAGAAGTGGTTGGAAATCTCTGGGATTATCTAAATGGTGGGCAGTAATTATGGTACAGACCAGTTGGATAGAATATTCTTTCATCACTCATGAAGTAGATTCCCTGACCCACAACAATGGAGACGGAGTGATATAACGTGCATCAGTTTACGATCAGTTGATTCAAATGTCATTTGCAATGTCCTCAACTGACCTCCATAGCACTCCGACCAATGGCATATCAAGGATGCCAACTTATAGGCCTGCGGATAACGTGATCTAGCCAGCTTGCGGGATTCGGGTTTAGAACGCGATATACTGTGGTGACAGAGATTTTTCCGAGAGGCGCTGACTGACAGACATATGCATTCTTCACGCATCTGGCCATAAGTGATGTGCAAAAGGAGAGAAGAAAAAAGGAAAGGCATCAGCAGTACGCCGGTACACAGTACCGACACTTTGCTGTTGGGCAACCACCAACAGTCGCACGTGGTCCAAGGATACTGCGAGGGCCGCCCGGTTCCTACGCAGGATCGAACCCGCGCCCTTAGATTACAAGGCAGGCTTGGGATCTTTAAGGCTACGGGGCAACACAAGTGATGTGCAACGGATTGCAGACAGCATTTAGGTCTTTTCGCCAAGTTTATAATGCTTTTTGATCATGCTTCGGATTCATGTAGTAGTAGTGCTGAATACAGCGTGGAACTGTGGACCCAGCGCATAATCAGTTAATTGTTACCCTGCCTCCTGTATTGGAGAGCAGAATTCTGAAAAGCTGACACTTTCTTGATATGATGTGCAGTAGCATTCCAGATGAATGAATTGCTGGAGATCATGGAACTGCATCAGTACCTGAGCACATCAGTCACTTTGAGTAGCTGCTGAGCGACTGAGAGCTAATGAGGCGTGCTGTAGCAGTACAGGAATCGCATTCCAAAGGTGCGAAGTACACACCGACGTGTGCAGAGCTCTGCGCCCGGCGCGTTTTATGACGTTCCTGATGAGGCTGGATCTGACCTCATGTGTTGCTGAGCCTTCAGGTCACCACATAACTCTACTTTACGGACATTAAAACACCCATCGGACATCACTCTCAAGTTGCAACATGAAGGTAGAGGCTTACATCGGTCTGTGTCAACCCATCTTAAGACACCCTCATATAAAATATACACACATGTACCTTGATTTTGTCAACAAGCCGGATAACATGACTTCCTTATACACGCAAAACATGGGTTTACCAATTCACCTGTACTTGCGGTAGCACTTACAATGGCCGAACCGAGTGAAGGCTATCAACTAGGATCATGGAACATGTACCACGGAACTTGGCAAATAGTGGCCCTAAAATTCCTGCCACCTCAATGGCTCGATTGCACGTTGTGCAAAAACGCACGTGACGCATTAAAGGTTATCAACAGACAGAACAACGCGGGCTTGCTTTGTTTCGCTGAAGCTTCTGCCATCCGAAACCTAACCTTTGCAAACAGCTCGACCTTGTGGCCAGCCTTGCCTTGCTCTGGAAAAACGTAGGCGATGACCTTGATTTTCTCAGTGGTTTATTGATTTCCTTATTGACTCTCATTTCGTTTGCGTTTCTTTACTCTTTCCACTATTTGTCTGTAAGCGGCCGAATGACAAAACACGTAATAAGCTGAATTCAGGTTGTCCCGCACAAATGTTGTTTGTTTTTGCTCTTTTAAAACATAAAAGGGTAAATAACATCAAACCATCACAACCTACCCGTGTCTGGTAAATCGCCCAATGGTCCAACGCGGGTGCGATAAGGGTATGGTACGATACCTTGTGGTTTGTCTTCAGGTCTAAGTTTGTCCAGAAAGTCTGGCCCAAAGCCGACACCAAACCAAATTTCATCGTTTTCATCACTTAAATCTGGAGGGCAGATGGTGTCCACGTGTTTCTAGATAAAGACAAAAACAACATGTAAGATTCTGTACCATTGCACACATGGATACACATTGGATACACTTTTGAAATAGTCAGGAGTTGACCTCAGTGATGTTTGTTTGGTGAGCTTTTTACCGACTTTCCCGTTTAGCGTATCTTTCCAATCACGACCTTCTTACCTGTGCATAAAACAAAAGAGCGTAATAACATGTTCTGATTTGCTTTTGTCACTTTTTCCAGAAATTTAGTGAAGCCTATTGTGGCAAATAGCAATGGTTTTTCTCAGCCCCAGCTGTGTAGAATGATGATTGTCATCCAATCCACCGGAGACAAAAAGACGACTGATAGCAGAGTGGTATGTGAAACCAACGGTGGGCAATTTCACACTCGCTAACGTCGACTTGTAGATTAGGTGGAGAGCAATTTGAGTGGCGGTTCATCTGACCACCATTGCTATCGAGTTGCTATTCTCGTCTCCATAGTCTTCCCTGCTGTATAAACACACCTCCCAGGTTGCCTGTGAGCTTCGTCTCATGAAACACCATAAATCGCCCGGTTCAGGTGGGTTGCCTGTAGTTGTTTTCAAGGATTACGGCCCGTCTGTTCTCTTTGAATTAACTACCATCTTTCGTGAGATTTAGAGCATAGAAGTCATCCTATCTGATTTGGACTTAGCGGACATCGTGCCTATTTTCAAAACTGGTGACCGAACAGACTGCGCCAACCACCGTCATTGTATCACTATAAACCTTAGCTAGAGGTGGGAAACACCTTAGCCACTGTGCTGCAATACGTAAAAAAAGAAAAAACACAATAGGTGCACGCCAGCTGAGCTACCAGGAGCAGATGGGCATCGTTCCGGTAGGCTACCAGCCGGCTACTAACGCAGAAACAAATTACTATGCAAAATTTAGGTTATGCTAAGAACTTCGATGGAGGTTGGAAGGGGAGGCTAAGAAGGATGGGAGGGATAAAGAAACTCACAACAAGAACCCCACTGAGGTCGACTCCTTGTCATGTCAACTAGTGTAGCCAGCTAAACGTGTTCATCGTCTTTCGGACCCCAACCAGGGAGTCGAGAAGCCCCAACCGAGTCAAACTTCTAAGTAAGGACCTACATTGCTCTCCACCTAATCATCACCTAGCCACTCCTCCTCTTCTTTCATCCACACGTCGACGTGCAAATAACGCACGTCGTGGGAGTCAGTGGGTTGGTGTGCGCCAGGCGCGGCCCTTTCCAAATTCGAGGAACCGAACTAGGTGAACCTCAACATGCTCTTTGCACATATATGATCGCGTCATCGATTGTCTTCGCAAAAAACAGGTAAGCGAAAATAGTGAACATAACGCATAAGAGGTAGATCCGCTAACCACTGAGGTATCAGTTTCTTCTGCATTACGTTCACTATGTTCGCCTCCCTGATTTTGCGCAGACTCAATCGAGTACGTGAGCAGCGCATGTGCACAGCGCAGGTTGGGCTTCACCTAAGTCGGTCCCACAAATCTGGAAATGGCTGGTGAGAGTCCGTCTGCTACTGCGCATAAGGGCGGATGCAATGGGTCGGTCCAGCTAATAGGACTATCAGTGACTGATAAGGATAACAACAACTCTAGCTGATAAAACTGCTTTTCATAGTGTACCGTCTAACGCTCCAAGCGTTTTGACAGGTTGTGGCTAGGCTGTCCACCCTCGTCGCATATAGTTTCGCTAACACCAGTTCTCATGCTTCCCTTTTACCATATCCGACGGGATAACCAAGGGTAGTGGCTGTCTCCATCTCCGATGCGCGATGAGACCACCAGGCTTCCCGGTCTCTCTTTAGGCTAGCACGCAGATTTTCCCTGAGTTCTTTGCGAATCTCATTTTGTTCGCCTCCAGCCGAAACGCGTCGTCGAGCCTCCGTAACTTCTATAGACTTCGTAGAGACTCACTATCTAAGTTGACAATTTGATTTGCCACATGAAAACATGCTTACTGCCAATACTGTCTGGTGGATATGCAATCAGTTATCTTCAACCGTGTTCAGTGAGTGTTGACTTAATCCCTATGCCATTCAAGACATCTGCCTTCACCGGTTGGCAAGTATCTATGCACTCATAATGTCTTTGCGGACATCCGCCAAAACTCACCCACAGGTCGGCATAGTGCGTAATCGGAATCCATGCTGATGCTCTAAATCGAGCAACAGTTCTGCTCACAGTTTCCAGTGATAACTGACTGCGATGTGATAATTTTTGCTTCCGTGGCGGCTGGTTTGAGGGTGGTGGGCGTCGTGTCACTGTTCCGAGGGTGCTCTCTCGGAAGTTAGTGCTGGCGTGAACTAGTTGCGTATCTTCACACAGATGTAGCAACCGCCCACCGTTATCATTACGGAAACCTACACAGTGTTACCCACTCAGATGCAGTTCATCAGTGGACGGTTCCATAGATTGATCATCAACCCACCTCGCAGTATCCGTACTAGATCTGTAACGAATGAGTGTGTTCAGTTGGTGATATAAGCCATCTTCCACCGAGTTAGGGTTACAATTTATGGGGGCGTAGACAACAATGACAACCAGGCACCGTTAGTCCCCGCGCGACTTCGAAGCTCCGAACAAGCCAGCCAGCGTAACGGTGGACACATAGCGGTTGACTGGAATCCTAGCGATCAGAGCAGCTTCAGCCCGGGGGCTCAAAGTAATGCCCACACCGGCTTCACCGTCATGTGAATCTGCGTTCTCTGCTGACAAACGCTCTGAGAAAGTGCGTCAGCGTCGCATGCGGGGGATCGCAAGGCTAGCATAAACCTCAAATTTCGCAAGCGGGTTTCCGATAAACAACAGATATCGATCGCTAAGTTCTCTAGTGTCTGTTGACCAATCTGCAATATGGTGCGCACTTTGAGGCATGCCAGTCTGCTGCCTATGTAGTTCTCCAAGAAATACTCAGGAGCCAAGTTGTTAACTTTATGACACCATTGCCCTAATCAACCAATCACAGCTAAGCTTTATTTTAAGCTGCTCCTACGTTACTTGCCAGCTGCTGTTCTTTCACCATGTGCGAGCCATGATTGAAAGAAGAATGGCGGTAATCATAATTGAGTGACTTGGGAAATACGAGGTTAACGTCAGATCCGCATTCATTCTACCCCGACGAAGTATTGTCAATAGTACCCATCCCTTAGACTGACCACTTCTATGCAACTTGGCTCACAATGCCAATACTTGTTTTTCATGGCTTTGCCTAAGGAATACGAGGAGGATGTGAACGAGATGGTGCTGTGAGAATAGGCTACGCAGTTACGTATTTTAATCATGTTCATCGGCGTATAGACTCTGGCGTGGGATGAGTACTTCTAAATAATAACATATCAGTCACTTAACGGAGAAAGATGGTCCAACCATTTTCCAATAAGAATACAAACCGTGGAAGTGTGACTTATCGATCCTTTTGGATTTGACACTAGGTGTTCGCAACCATATGTGTCAGAAAAGTTACCACAGGGATAACTGGCTTGTGGTGGACAGTACGCGTGAGAACCCACGTGCGTGTTTTGTGGTCCCAGCATTTGTCAATCAGTTTTACGGGCCAATGAGCTTCGCGCTTTGTGGAATACGTGAATCTCAGTATCCGCGAGGATTAGATATTGCCTAGAAATGCGGCTTCTCAGTTCCATGCTAATGGAATATTGCCTCATCGGTGAATATGTTAGAATGAACGCTCATGTGCGGCAGTGAAGAAAATTTTCGGTCCCCTCACGGTCAGTGAAACAAATTGGGCAGCGTAACCCCACTTGTTTCCTTAAAGTACGATCAAGACTGTGACGGGAGAATAGGCTATGTGGTAGCAAGTAGTCTCTAGGCGGCATAGCTTTGCAAGACTCCTTTTTCAAACGTTACTTTTCATATGTGCAAGGCCTAATTGAAAGGAACGCCTCTTATGTTAAGGTAGGTTGTTGGGAACTAACTTTCAGTCTACAAGAGCGCTGCAAATAGCAATTTCATCACTAGCTAGGATAACAGTAAGCACCTATTGAACACTCATTGCTCAGGTCATTTAGGCCTGTCCAAGCGCAATCACAAGTATACCGCAGTAACCCGGTAATGATTCACTGCTGTCTTGATTTTGCACGTTTGTCTTCGTTCCAACCAGCCCGAAACACGGTATGTAGCGATCGGTGAACTTGCGCTGTGGAGTGCCGTAGTTGAATTCAACTCAACGTTCCGCGCCCATCCAGCGTCTTCACGCTGGACGAGACTGGTAAGTACACCTGTACTCAGATGCAAGCATATGGCCATCACTCCGGTCGTTCATACCCATGTGGCCGGGTGAGGGACATTTTGAGAGAGGCCAACATCTACTATTGGACAGTTGGCAATATAGCGCGTTCTAATCTCACCCGAAGGCGTGACTCTTGGTCCCCGAGTAACAGAGTAAAAAGGGACAAGACCTCTGGCACTAACTGTAGAGCCAGAGTAACCATTATCAACCTCTGATATCTCTGGCGCTGGTGTGATCTCAACCTCACACTAAAAGGCTTAGTCTCAACTCTACGGTATGAACAGTTTTCCTTCATGGCCGCGAAATCTGACACATTCGAGCCATCGTTTATTATAGACTCTGTTTTTGATCATCAGTGTCCCTGGAGCATCTCATTCTTAAAGGTGACGTCTCCAAGTCAGACGGGCTTTGCCGACCTCTCAGTAGCATAATTTCTTTGAGTACGCTCTGGTGGCTGGTCCAGGTGCTTCGCGTGCCTGATCAACGGTGGCGCTGCTGCACTTTGTTAGCATGCGCCGGCGATGAAGGGGTGCGACAGCAAGGTGGTCAACTCACAACATGGTTGTCAAGGTGCTGCGTTGTGGTTGACCATAATTGGGCGTTTCAGATCCCAGGTTTGGGGGCCAAGAACAGTGAACACACCTAATTGGTAACGCTATCGCAACGTTTTGCGATACTCTGCTCCCCCGGCTGCCACTTCCTTTCCTTTATGTTCTTATCCTTGTGTTGTGGCACTACCAATTGTATACTGGTTAAGGGTTTGATATATGGTTGGCGGCATTCGGTTTCGGATTTACCTGTCACTGTGGCCTCCATAGACAAGCGACAGGACGCCTGCGCCTACAAATGGACTATGGGTGGCTTGCGCTGCACCACCCACAGTTCCATCCACACACCCCATATCCAGTGTAAACCCAAAGGAATAAGACCGGGAGGCATGTGGATGAGAGCCAACTTTCATCAACGGAGCCGGTCCACACCCCTTCAACAAGCAGAACAAAAGCATTCCGGCCTAATCGGGAAATCATGCACACCAAACACACACCTGGCGGTGGTTGGACCGTAGTCCGCTCCACACTGAATGCATGGAACCACTCTTCGAGCGTAGCGCGACCACAAAAACCGTGCACCCCGTGCCCTCCAGCAACGACCAACTGTCTACTGGAGCCAGTATGGACGAGGTGGTGAATAATAGATAGGTAAGCACCTTGTCAACATGCACATTAAGCGCAGCGACACCTGGGATGTCAAATAACAGGCAATCATTGGAAATGCCGATATCAAATAAAAGATATCGAATAAAGTA
Organism: Dicrocoelium dendriticum; assembly: GCA_944474145.2. Taxonomy (NCBI): domain Eukaryota; kingdom Metazoa; phylum Platyhelminthes; class Trematoda; order Plagiorchiida; family Dicrocoeliidae; genus Dicrocoelium; species Dicrocoelium dendriticum. The sequence continues at coordinate 56,062,965 of OX104069.1, read as the reverse complement.
AACGTATATGACGACATAAATACTCGCTAAATGAGCATTTAGAGTAAGTTGGTTATAAGCGAATCCGCGATTAGTACAAAATGTCTGGAAGTTATTTAAAAATTACTGCGCGATAAAGCTACACAAAGTTACCAAAATTAGCATGAGCGACGTGTGCAAGTTAGGAGAAGATTATCAAGAATGCAGAACAAACCAAATAAAGGGGAATAAATTTTATCCACATTAAAAGTCCTAATATAAGTGTAAGTCAGCTTAGCCCAACTGCAGTTAAGATGCATCATGAATGCAACATCAACCTCATCATGGGGCACAGCTGTGTCCATAATGGCCAATTTAACGGTATGCGCGAAGCAATAACCTGCAATCGGTGCGCCAAGACAGGAGTTTAACGTGGTGCAACGGTTTACGCACCCCTTCAGCTCACTGAGCTGTTGGGTACAATTTCCTGGTGTCTTGAGAGCAACTCCTATCTAATTAGTCTGTAGTTGGATGAGATTCAAACGCAGTCTCCCCGTCCTCCAAAGTCGGGTTAAAACAGAGTCTGGCACCTATTTCTGTTACAGTAAATCAATGGCATCGTTTCGTAGCCTTACGATGAGACTTAGGCTAGGGACTTTGGTTGACGGCCGTAATTGTCTTCAGGCTCTCTGGCAGTATCCCAGCGCATACATAACCATGAATTCTTCACTAGACGAAAACCACACCCTGAACTGGCCGTAGTGCAGTTTCAGTGGGTTATTCGACTACTGCATAGGATGATGTAGATACGCAGAGAGAGGCAACTGTTCATGTTCCCTTTTTACTTCTTTTTAAACCACCCTGTAGCATTTCTTCAATAGTCCTGGTGCAAGTGGCGGTATCTACAATGCCGCTGGAGTTTTGCCATCTGAAACCACATCCCCACGGTGCAAATTGGGCTGTTATCGGCAACAACTGCCCGTCAGAATACGCTTCGCAGTTTTTGTGGCGACGCTCGGCGTTTGTACCCGAAGGTAGTTTCTCCAGCAGAAGGCGATGCACGCACACACCGGGTGCTGCGATGTGTGCTGTGTGTCCAAAAACAAACATCATGAATTTCAAGCAGTTATCGATGCCCAGCTTGCATTTTTGTTATCGGCCGCACGCATCTCCAGGCGCTGATGAAGAAATAACATACCAAACTCGAGTATGGAGAAGTTTATAACTTTAAGACTGTACTGTTTCTATGGATTTGATCTTCTTAAAGTATATTTTGTAAGAAGCCTGATGATGAAGAAATCGAAAACAATTGTTTGCTTTACGCGTTACGCATACTTTCTTCTCTTTGTTGATCGCCTGGATTCCCAGCAACAGTCCCTTGCGCGCGGCACCTTCGACAAAGTCGACCAGACCAGCACCTGAAATAGCTTCAGAAGTTGTTTATTTGTTATCACGAGAAGCGAAGAAGCAAAGGGTCCATTTACACTAACAGCAATGGCCATCAAAATAAGAGCGCAGTAATTAGCATCTTCTGTTACAAACGGATAGCTCAATGATAAATCCGGTTTCACTGCTTCGCATATCACTTCTACATTGATTGCGTTTGTATTGTAGCTCGTATTCCAGATGAGTTCGTGCCACAACGTTTGGCTTCTGATGGTTGTAATGCTTCATTTGCTTCGAATGTCGTACGATCACTTTAGTGGTAGTACCAGCAATGAGCTTAATAACGCTACACTGAGTGCCCTTACAAAGGCATGCAATATAGAGTTCTAAATAATCTACATAAATCTCCCTTGACAATCAGCTACAAATAAAGTGAAACAGTAAGAGAATGGACAGAAGTAAACCCAATGCATGGTCTAAGTTCACCAGGTAGACATATTACGAACATCGTGTAGTCACTAGCAACCGACTACCGCAGGTAGACGACTACACTGCAGTTACCACCGTTCCGCCTTATCTACAGCACGCACTCCGAGTTACTTCTACAATAGGCGACGGATGCATGTGTATTTCTAATGAATGAAGCTCCATTGTGTCCACAAAAGTATTTCGATGGTCAATTTTTGAACAGTTAATCCGTGAACATATGTCAGGGATGATGCACCTCCCTCCCCCCACAGTTGGCAGTAAGAATATACCGCTGAGGCAAACATACAAGCGTCAATTCGCTCACAAAGTCTGTGCGACATTTTAGGGATACATCCCAACAATTCAAAATATTTCATTGACTTCCCATCCTGTTATAGTTACACGTCTGCAATAGAGGTGATATTGCTCTAGTACCAAAGGAGTGAAAATGGTATTTATGTATATCGATCTAGGTCAGAAATGTAAGTTCTCTTTGCATTCATAAACACAAATCTACAGTAAAGTGGTACAGTAGGATGGATTCCACGGAAGTTACTGTTTTCAGAATTATTCTGTTCTGCTGTTTAGCAGCGTGCTGGGTCGCGAATGATTCAGTGGACAAAACCTTCTTCATCGTCACTGAAACAAAAATGACAAGTTTTGAGTAGGAACAGCGGAAACATACAGACAAAATGTCACAGTTGTAGTAGCTTGTTGACGAACCGATAAATACAAGTAAGTTCGTTAGCTCTGATTTAGAATGTCTACTCCAGGAATTATTTTCCAACCAAAAACATAAAAGGTAGAAAATAAAAGTGTATAGCCATTGCACAGATAGGTTGCTGAGTAGAAGGGAATGATTAAACACAAAATCCATTAGCTTTGCGACTATCATGTCGCAAAGATTCGCCAACTACTGACCTGAGCGATCCCTTGCGCCCAATCCAGAAGGATGGTATTTAACAATGCAAATGTGCTTTTCGGATAATCCACCTAACTAAAGTATAGCCTCCGTAAGCTGACCACTCAAGGGATTGGATCAAAGTGATCAACATAGAGAGGTTCTACGCCAAAACTTAGCGTAACCTACTTTCCCGTTGTGAGCGGTATAGTATGAATTTATTTTCACCTAAACCCGTTTCGAGCACATTAGACGAAGTCTCACGTAACGGCAAATGCAGTTCAACCATGCAGTGGTATAATAAATCAAAACGCTGTGTGCATTTGCAAGGCAAATTATCTTTTTGATGAAGAAGTCAATCAATCTTTCCCTCTTATCACGAAGGTAACTGAAAAAGCGCTCTCAGCAAAAGCCACACTATTCAGCATGCTTTGACATTTTCCCACAGCAAATGATTTCAGTCACATTAAAAGATGTCAGACATCATCTTCGTTTGGATTTTCTGTGTTTTCCATATCATCGTCACTCAGTCCTTCTTCATCATCAGCAACATCAGGTGTTCGTCCATTGTTTCCGGATGGGAGTACCGCAGTCAGTATCACTTGGAAAAGAACATCTGGGTCTGGTTCAGTGCAAGTCACCATCCATTTCAACTAACTCTTGAAAACATATTCCGTCTAATTCTGCCAATGAAGATGGAACCCCTACTAAGGCGATAGCATCCCGCTCGCTTTTCAGATACCTCACCAACCGGTATAGGTGCTGTGTTAGAGCAAGATGGGCACCCTGTTCTGTGTATCTCTCGTCGACTCAGCAATGCTGAAAAGGGGTATGCTCAGACCCATCGATAAGCTTTGGCTGTATACTGGGCAGTCACTAGACTTCACAAATATTTGTTTGGTCGCGAATTTATGATTGTGACAGATCAGGAAGTGCTAAAGTTCATTTACAACCCTGCCAGTTCTTTAGCTATGGTTCAAAGGTGGAGTGTTGCTCTTAACGCGTACAACTATGTGGTTGAGCACAGAAGTGCAAAGTCCATTCCTCACGTCGACTACTTATCACGAACTGCAACGGTATTCGAAGTCGATTCTGAGTTGTTTACTCATTCAGTCGCTTCCAATCTCTAGTTCAGCACTTAGCAAGGAGACTAGAAAGTATTACAGGTCACTGATTGCTGTTGTCAAAGGAGAATGGATTATTTATCACGATTCCCGCAATTTTGTGTGCGTGGTGATGAGTTATGTGTCATATCTGGTGGATTACTGTGTGTGAATGACCGTGTCGTTATTTCGCAGACTTTGAGATAAGCTGTTCTGATGGATTTAGATCCTGGTCATCTTGGTGTTGAAAAGATAGAGTCCTTAGCTCGATGCCTGTGCTGGTGGTCGGAATCAAATGCAGCTATTCGATGAACTGCTTCTGATTGCCCGAACTGTAAGCACAAGATTCTACAGCAGCCTTCCAAGTGGACACCATAGCCGATGACACGCGTACCCTGGCAAAGGATACATATGGATTAATGTGGACCAGTTCTGCAGAAGTACTATACACTTGTGGTGGTGGATTCGTATTCAAAGTGACCGGAGGTATTCCTGATTGACAAACTAAATGCTTGCTTTACTGTCTGTGCTTTGATAAAATGGTTTAGTAGAGAAGGAGCCCCATTAGCTGTTGTAAATGACAATGCCTGGCACTTTTCCGATTCAGTTGTCATCAATTGACTGCAGTGTCTTGGGGGTCGTCATCTTTTTACTGCTCCACGACATCCACGCTCTAATGGCTCGGCCGAAAACTTCGTTGTAACTTTAAAACGTTCTGTTACCTCCTGTGCTCCTACTTCTTTAGATGAACTTGATCGCTGTGTTGATAACTTCCTTCTCCAATATCGTAACTGTGTGCATTCCATCATTGGAGATACACCCGCTAAATTATGTAAATCCGCCGGGCCGTAGCTTGGAGGTAACAAGCTTGTCACGTACTCTTGCGGCGCGCGTTCGAGCCTGCTTAGGGGCAAGATGACCTTCGCACTATCCTTAGCCCATGTGCGACCATTGGTGATTGTGCGGCAACGAAGCGTCGGTACTACCTAACGGGGTACTGCTGATGTCTTCTTACCTCGAGAGGTTGAGCAAATGCGGCTTTTCCGGAACACTTCTGTATTATTTCTGGTTGTACTTGAACCAAGCGAAACTTATCCAATGCACAGCATCCAATGAATTAAATGAAGCAATAAATGAAGTTCTTTCTGTATGAGAAACACTAGTATGCAGTTTTGCCATAGCCCATTGCATGAGCTTGGCTCGGTAGTGTAGGTTGAATATTTTGTTGAGCCCTTGGTCTAGAGGTTGAATTTGTGAGGTCATGTTTGGAGGCAGAGACTTAAGTGTAATATTTGTGAAATTTTCTACATGGGTGTGGCTAGGATAGTTTCCACTATTAGGATAATGAGGCGTTTCTTCTTCATGATTTCTTTGCCGATACTTCTGATCCACACCGCAAATATGGTAGTAGTCATCCACGCAGATCGGTTTACTCTCCAGGTAACTGGAAGGTTTCCAGGATTTAGGTTTTTGAACGCACGTGGTCAAGCTGATGTACTAATGACTAAGGGCTTAAGCTTCTCATTGCTTGATCTAGCGCACAACAGGACTGTGAAACGTTATTTTGAATGTTTTCCACTGTTACATTTGTCCCCCTTTCTAACAAGGCTTCTCTTAGGCATCGTTCTGAAGAAGAGACCGCACTAATCAGTGTTACAAATGGCGGTATTGTTGAAGCCCTTGTAGAAAAATTTCTCTATTAAGTCTTGAACAAACTCTTCAGGCACTTCATTGGATTCACCACACAAAAATCTTTGGGAAATTTCATGTCAGAGTTTAAATTTCTCTAGCCAACCATTGGATGCCTGGAAATCTGCTACCCCAAATTCTTGTGAGAACCTTTTAGCAATTTCCTGAACCATCAGTCCAAAAACTGGAGCGTTAGCTGCCTTCAGTTTCTTGAATCAGCGCAGCGTAGCCTCATCGACTTCATCGTGTAAAATTTTCGGCCTCTTCCGCTGTAGATCTCTTTCATTATCGTAGCTCTTCAAGTATTCGTGTCTTTGGATGTTGCTAACTGTTGTCTTGCTAACACCGAAACGCTCTACTGCCTTTCTTTGGCTACTGCTTTTCAGAAAATGTGGCAGACTAATCTTTTCCTTCAAAGTAAACTCTCTGAGGTCCTTTTTTGGGCCATAATGTTGTAATACTCGTAATGACCGATCCTAAAATGTTCAAAGCACAGAGCGGATCTGAAGTCTACGGTTCTATGTACGTACCACTAAATACATTTATTAACTAGCTTCAGTTGGTTTCACCCACATGCCGGCACCAAATAGAGCCGGATAAGCGCTCGACAATTAATGTGGGCGTAAACATCAATCTCGCCAAAATCCGAGGTGCTAATGTACTGGTGCTTAGACCTGGTGGCTACTCGAGGGTTTTACAGTCATTCAAACTCTTGATTGTGGCCTGTGCGATGAGTGGGCACGTGTTCTCAGGGTAGACGAAGGTTTGTCAGGTGGGGGAGGTTGAACACAAATCGTCCTAGGGCATTCCGTGGGCGCGGATCTGTGGGGACCAGCATTGATATGGGTAACACGCGCGCGCGTAAACGGTGCCGGTCGGGACAAACACGCACATACTGTAGCGTCCCAAAAGATAACTATTATCTTTTGCGTACAATTTCGCTGATGACCAATTGTACGCAATTCGTTCTTTGAATTGGAATTGGATGTTATAAATGCATTGGAGCAATAGCTGCTTTAAGTGGACAGTCGTTATTTCAATCTCGTGCTGTTCAATGTAAGTACAAAGAAAGTTGACTGTTTCTAAAGTGAGACATTCGTAAACAGAGATAAGACGTCCAGAGAAAACATTCCATAGCCTAAGTTATTCATGGTTTTAACGTTTTCAACAAATTGGTAAGTGTCCGTAAGTTGATGATGGGCTATCATTTTTTCAATAGGATACAAAGTAGACGTTAACCATTTTGCGATTCTGTGATATGGTGAGTTCCTCACATCCAATATCGGTCGCAGTGGTGCATCCCGCTTGTGTATTTTTGGGAGACCGTCAAGTTTAGGAATTATGGAGCCGGTGGGTCTTAGCCTTCTATCTCTTTCATTAGTTATGTGGCCATCAGTGACCAGTGATTCCAAACAGTTTGTCAGTCGTGCTTCTGTGTAGTTTGTTCTGTCCTTCTCTCGTTAACCTCGTATCAATTTATAGGAGTCCGAGAGGATAAGTTTTATTTTCGCAAGTATTCTGGACGGTCCATGCTTACGGCTCCTGATCCTTTATCTAGTTTGCTACATATAATCCCCTCATTTTGTTGAAGTTCTCTTATGTCTTCGATGTGGGCCTTTGTTAGTAATCGAGAATGTGTCATGGGGCATCATTGATACTGAAAGGAAATGTTGACCAAGTCCGACTTAAATTGTTCGAGGCTGGTGTTGGAAGTGGCTACTAAATCACTCGTCTGGCTATTAAGATATTCAAATTGAGTTTCGATTTCTAGTCCGTGATCATTACTTCGTGGATGGCAAAACATAAGGCCCAATGAAAACGCCTGCATTTGTAAGGTGTCTAGTAGTATACTGGATAGGTTGTGTACGTATCTTTCCGGATTTGATGAAAATTTGTTTGGACATTCTTTCACGGTCAGTGTTTCCTGAAGAAGTAATCTCTTCTTGGATGTACGCTTGGAGGTCATTTTGCACACATACTCTATAAACCGGACTCGTTCATCGTGGTAGAGATCTTCCAGGTCGGATTTCTTCTGTGCTATATGCCGTTCAGTCTCAGATAGCTTCGACTTTGCTACTTCTATAATGTTCAGCGCATGACGCTTCACCCTGCTTGTTGTAGGTCGAATGTGGTGCCTTCGCAATACTTTCGAGAATACTTTTGGGCAGTTGCTCGTTTCAATGCAGTGATGATGAAATTCGATAAAGGCTTCCTTTTCGGCAAATCTTACGCTGAAATTAATATTCTGATTGAGTTCTTTAAACGTTTGGGCGCACTTGTAACGTTTACTATCGTGCAGTATGCCCATTTTTATTGTATATTGCAAGAAGAAACGAAAGCGATACGCTTAAAGCGAACTACTGTTTTCGATTTATTCATCAAGAACAGGCTTACAACACTATTTCCGTTGTCTATGGGAGCCGCTGTGTGATTTAAAAAGTCTGTCTGGCATGTTGCGCAGGATCGACGTTGCAAGAAACCGTGTTGCAAATTGCTGATGATGGTAGCTTTGTTCAACAATATAAATAGTTCACCTCTCACCATTCTTTCTATTATTCTAGATACGTTGGATGTGTGATTGACGGGACGAACGTTTTTAACCTCGTGGGCGGCGCCATTTTCGTGTCGGGGATAACGACAAAAGTTTTCCATTGAGTAGTGTAAGCCCCATTGTAAAATGAGAGAGTTAAACATGTGGAGCAAAAGCAGAAAGAAGTCACTAGTACTACCTTTTATTAAACAAGGGGATCTCATCAGGGTCTGCGGCAAGTTGTGGGGCATAAGCGAGAGACTTGAACAGTGTTTTTTTACTATAGTGAATTCCACTGTGCATAGACTTACCTTGTGCGACATGAGAAGTGCTAGCGTGTCTGGTGATTCATTGACCACTGATTCGGCAAAATAAGCAATAAAAGCTTCGTAACTACCACCTGGTACGTCGTAGTATGTATGTACAATCAGGCGTGGTGGTAAAATTGAAATTGTTGCTGCAACGCGAACCCCCGGGCACAGAATAGTTTGGCTAGCTCAACTATTTTTCTTGAACCGTTCAGAAGTTTATACTTTTCTAGAATGAGAGTTTTGTCATTTTGATGCCTCAGTTCTTCGACGTGCTTTGACTGCTGTACTAATAGTGGAAAGTCAGCAGTTAACCTGAATTTCTACCGAATCTTATGAAGCTTTCGTGGTCCCTCAAACGTCTTGCGATCGGAGTTATGTTTAATTTGTTAATCACATTTTAGTGGTACTGCTGAATTGATGCAGAAGCCCATTATACAATAAAACAGGTCCGTTGTTTGTTGAAGACTTGAAGAGAGAAAGAAGTTATCCCAATTCATTGAACTAACCAGGTCCTTGAAATAGTTCCAGTTGAGGGAACTAAACAGACGATAATGCATGGTGTTCTGTGCATCGGTCATGCGTAGTCTTAGGTGGCATTTGATCACGCGATGACCGCTCCCTGGAAATTCATCAAGAACGTCAACACTGATTACATGTATGCCCCATGAAAAAATGAGATGCAGAGTACTTTCACCTCTGATAGGTTGGGAGACACGTTGCTGCCAGCCATTCATTTGGACACAGATACGATTTTGGCATTTCAAATGTGCGGCTCCCATGGGCCATGGAATTGAAGGCATAGTGAAATCCCCTTCAGTAATCTTATGTATAAATGGTAGGCTAGCGGCGCGCACAAATGCAAGCTTTAAAATTCTAGGTCTTCTTGGCTGCAGTTTGGCGCGCTGTATATACATCGCATAAGCAGCTGCTGCTGATAAACAGATATCGTTAGCCAGAGTGATTCCTGAACATTGTTCAGCCCTGGGTTTTCGAAGGGTGCTGCTGCGAGCGATTTTCTAAGATAAATTACACAGCCATCACTTCGACGACTAGGTCGATTTCTCATAAACTTGTCATATCCGAAAATAGTTAACTGATTGTCAGACATGCCATCATGACACCAAGATTCAGTTATAAATATTATATCAGGATTATTCACCAAAACAAATGAGTGCAGTGTGTGGATCTTAGAGTGAAGCGAACGAATGTTGATCAAAAATATTGATCGAACAGGGGCCTTCATGATGGAAAGGTGACTCCCAGTGTCCCAATGACAGTCGTGAATAATAATGCTGCTGCACAGAGTGGCAAGCCACAATTCCCCATTGTTTCGGCAATGTGCCATGGCTGTTCTCTTGGCAGGCTTGTACATGACTTTCCTGAAACACAGACCACTTACTTATGCCCCTATTCATACTCTCTTCTGCCTCCCCCTCTCAAATGTCTTCTGCGAGCCCTTCAGCAATAACACCATATCCACTTAAACTCAATCGTCCCAAATTACCACAGCATTCTTTTTGCATTCCCTCACCCATTCTCCCACCCCACTAATCCCGATAGCACTGGCGAATCTCACGGTAAGGGATTTGCTGCGGAAGGCTCTAGAACTGCCGTGATTGCAAGAATAAATACTGGGTGGAATGATGAACGGCGTCAGGACAGTTTAAGACTGATGATAATTAATATCCGTTCTCTGTTGAATAAGCTTCATTTACTCCGCACCTTCATATGTCTGAATAAACCTGATATGATTTTACTCACTGAAACCTGGTGTCATGATTCCATGCCCATCCAGCTGCTTTCTATGGAAGGTTACAAGCTTATTAGAAGTGATTGAAAGCAAGGCAGAGGAGGTGGTTGCATAATTTACTACTCACAGAACCTCCTTGTGTCTGAATTCACAATTCCAGTTATATGCCCCACTATTGATTCCGCTTGGTTACTCTTGTCCTTCGATTCTAAGCGAACTCTTGTAGGCTGTTTATACCGCTCACCCGGCGCCAGCTTCGGTGATGAGAACCAGTTGGTTGACATCTTTAATTACATATCGGAACTGAGTTCTTTTGATAAAGTCGTAGGTGGAGATATCTACCTACCAGTTATCTGTTGGTCAAATTTAGTAACAAACGCGAAACATGCTGTGTTCATAACCTCCGTCATCACTGGTGGTTGGGAGCAACATGTTCACTTGGCTGCCAGGGTTAAAAGTTTACTAGACCTACTTTTTACCTCAGGCACCTCCCAGACGGCTACTGATGTAATTGACGGTCTCGCTGGATGTGATCACAAAATACTCGAATGTAAACTTATAGCTGAGTCGTCGCATGTGAGGTCAGCGGTGGTTCCACATTTCCTGCAAAATGTTAATTGGGTAGATTTCTCCGCTTTGCTTAGGGTCCAAACTTAGAACCATTTCTTTCTTTTGTGTGACAGTAAGGGCGCCTCTGATAGCTTCTATGACTATGTGACTAGGTGCTTAAGCATACTTGCCTCCCGTGATAAAACGAGAGCCTCTTCTAAGTACGCTAACAACGCAAAGGACAAGCGGAAAATACGAGTGCTAATTCGAACATATGAACGTACTCATGACTTCTGCGATTACTGAGACTCAAATGCCTTGTAATTGAAACGGACATGAAACGCCACATCCATCTCATGCAGGAAGAACAACGGGCTATAGGTGGTAGTTATACAAGTCAACTGGTGACTGCATTATTGAGAACAAGATGAGGCGGCAAAACTGACCTACCCTCCCTTATGGTCAGGCCTGGAGGCGATTGCACTGATTCCCCAATTGCTATAGCAGAAGCCTTTAACTCATACTTTGCTAAATCCTTTAATCTTGAAAAAGCAACCCTAGAATTGTCAACCATGTTTAACTTCTCTGAACAAGTCTCAGCGATCGAGCTTAGTGTCGCTACGATAAAAGGTATGACTACCTGTCTACGACGATCCTACAGACCTGGCCCCGATGGGATCTCTCCTGCTTTAGTCAAGCACTATGGAGATGATATCCTACTTATATTATTGAATATCTTCTCTTTGTCTCTCCAGTCTGGTCAATATCCCGAAGGTTGGAAAACGGCTACGGTTGTACCGAGACATAAGTCCGGATCGAAAACTGACATCCAGAACTACCGCCCCATTAGTCACACAGCCATTCTCTCACGTATGCTAGAGAGAATTGTTAAGGAACATTTGGTTTCGTTCCTATTATCGCACAAACTTCTCTCACCTTCACAGCAAGGCTTTCTGAACTCCCGCTCGTATGTTACTTGTCAAGTTGACTTCCTTAACCATCTAACTGAAGTAATTGATTCAGGTCTTCAGTGCATTGTCATCTTCCTCGATATGCAAAATGCATTTGACAGAGTCCCACACAAGAAGGTGCTATATAAATTAAGTAAGTACGGTGTTACAAATCCGCTTCATGTTTGGATCCAATCCTACCTAGTAGGACGGTTGCAATTTTTGGATATCAATGGTTACATCTCTTCACCTCGTCTGGTCAGCAGTGGAGTGGTACAGGGCAGTGTCTTAGGTCCGTTACTCTTCCTGCTGCATATTAAATGAGCTGGTTTCTGTCGTACCATTTGGGAAACCTTATTTGTTTGCTGAAGATCTAAAGGTAGTTTACACGTTCCCAGGTTCTCAGCGTATCACTAAACTTAACAATATCCAAAGCGACTTGAAAGCCATTGAGAGATGGGCTGATATGTGGCAGATGACGTTTGCAACATCGAAGTGTGGTATTCTGGCGTATAGATGTCAGCAGCAGAATTGTTCAGGCTTCATGATGAAGTCATTCCAAGCAGCTAGTCTGTTGGTGACTTAGGCTTAGGACACTCTAGTTGCTTAAAGTTTAGCGAACATACAAATCATATTGTAAAAAAGGCTAAACAGTCGTTCGGGCTCATACGCCACCTGCTAACCTTGGAAGAAACCAGACTAATTGCTTTCAAAAATCAGTATCAGGCTTTTGTTTCAATATTGCTGTGTAAGTTGCTGCAGTAACTTGGGAAAGGGTGACTTGAGAGCCATTGAAAAGTCCAACGCACCTTTACGAAGCGCATTTTTGGTTATTCAACCGCTCTTTCATACAGCGAAAGGTGCAAGCAGTTGAATATTGAACCTCTGTGGTTACGAAGAATACAATTAAGTCTGTGCTTCCTCCATAAACTCGCTTGGCGGAATGCATACGTTGGAACGTATCAAATGCACTTTCGGGATAATACCATTTATGAACTGCGAGATAGGGAATCTATATTCTCTTTACCTACATTCAAGACCAGCCTAAGGAGAAATTGCTACCCTTTTAGGTATGGTTCCATATGGGATAAGATGCCAAAAGAGATTAGATGTATTGAACATTTTTGCATGTTCCAGAAAATGGCAAATCTTTATCTGTCAATTGAAAAGTGAAATGGATCTTAAGAATTCAACTTGATGATGAAAAGCTGTATGAAGAAGGGTAGGATCATGTATGATACCAGAGAACATCGACTCGAAATATATCAAACAAATGCATCAGAGCAAACATGAACAACTAGGATGAGCTGTTACAAACCGCTTCTTATGCTAATCTTTAATGCTACCTCCTATGCGGTTTTACTCCTTTCAAACTTTATTCATACCAACTGTCTTCTGTTTAAAACCGAGAGCAAAATTATTTACTGGTGGGGGTCGGGAACTATTTTCGTAATTCTCCCCACAAACTAATTAGTTCGTAATATTGTTCTGCGATCCCATTTGCTACATTTGTTCTGCAATGCTAACCATTTCCCCTTCTTCTCTGGAGTTAACAGTTCAGAAACATATACTGGAATTCAGTGATGGCAATAACGGATTCCCTATTTGACTTTTTGCCTATGGACAACTCGTACAGTTATCTGTCTACGGCTGTCACGCCGCCCAATTTGATTGTATGATCGGCTCGATTCATTTTTACGCTGATGTAAAATCATACCTGCTTATTTGTTACATTAACGATATAGTACCTCTTTCACATAACTCTTCTTCTTCTACCTTCTTCCTTATTTCATTGTTGGCCATAACTGGGCTGATCTCCTGTGGTGAAGGATTGTAGCTTCCAGATTATAAAAGACTTTAACGATGTAATGCACATTGCCACCAACTGACTGGCGTATAAAAAGTGACATAATTGAATGATTCGCATGACGAGCTGGGTTGAGGCTTCACCGCCCATAATACATGCATAAAAGCAGCCTTAAAATGAACACAACATATGATAAACAGGTGATGGCTCATATGCTACTATGCCACACCGGCACGCGGCCAGGTATAGCATGGAAGTGCGGGCAAAAGCTTTCGAGGGAATACCTTGCATAGAAGCAGGTCCCATGGGGACGGTTCCACGAGTGGCCGTATTACTTTACCTGGACATTTGTTTAAATTTGTATTTGTTAGTTTTCATGGCTTCTTAATTTCTTTAATACCTTAAACCTGCCAATTACTTTAATACCCCATTTGGATCCATTGTATGAAGCGTGAACAAAATGATTATTTTTTGTGATCCCGTTGTACATATTGATCAGATCACATAGTTGGACTGCACCTCGAATCGCCGAGGAATATACGATTTATTTATTTAATTTATTTAGTAACACTGGGGTTTCAAGCCGTGTGTCTGGACCCAGGCTAGAAATTGTTGAAAAAGTGCGTGTATTGCTAAGGGTGGAAAATGATTTGGTGGTGGCCATACCAGAGGAGGTTAAGACTGTGCATGGCCCTCTAGAAAATGGTTAGGGGAAAAAAGTCCATGATTGTTGTAATAGCTTGTGGGAGCTGCAGAGTTAAGTTGTTTCCTCTGCATCATGTCAGTAATAGGCTGTTGATTACATAACACATCGATGGGGTCAGCGGGTAGCTGTCATTTCCATCCATGGGTAAAATCCGCTTACTTGCGCCCGATATACAAGGCATCACTATAATCGGTGAAGGCACACTGGTGTCAATCCGTACACAACCATTAGCATAATCCGTGTGGTTCTTTGATGGAATCGGAAAGTCGTGGTACCCAGTTACACCGTGTATAAGGTGCAAAGATCGTGACACGTCTTCCATAACCTTATGACCAATGTATGTACGTCTATCCAAACGAAATTACGATACAGTCACCCAATGAACTTTGCGATAAAGCTAGTTCAACCGTTAATTGGAGGGTCAAGTTTGGATTACACGTTGTGTGATTGGATTGAGACACGCAACCTCAATTTAATGGACTGTGATTCACATTGAAATGAACCTTACTCACCGCGATCACTGGGACGGTATTCAAAGTAGATAGAAATTGGGTATTGCCCACCCGAAAACACTGCACAGCCACGACGCGTTTCGATGTAATTTCATCTCATCAGGTGGAGACAGCAGGATTTGAACCCACGACCATTGGAATTTCTATCCTTTGAATATGGTCCCAGCGATCGCAGTGACTAAGGTTCATTTCAATGTGAATCACAGTCCATTATATTGAGGTTGCGTGTCGCAATCCAATCACACAACGTGTAATCCAAACTTGACCCTCCAATTAGTCATCTACCGTTGTGACAAAAAGCGTTGCCCATCGTGACCCGGTAGCCGAAGGGGTAGTAGTGTTGGCTGCTATTCCAATGGTCGTGGGTTCAAATCCTGCTGTCTCCACCTGATGAGATGAAAATTACATCGAAACGCGTCGTGGTTGTGCAGTATTTTCGGGTGGGCAATACCCAATTTCCATCTACTTTGAATACGGTCCCAGCGATCGCAGTGACTAAGGTTCATTTCAATGTGAATCACAGTCCATTATATTGAGGTTGCGTGTCTCAATCCAATCACACAACGTGTAATCCAAACTTGACCCTCCAATTAGTCATCTACCGTTGTGACAAAATGTGTTGCCCATCGTGACCCGGTAGCCGAAGGGGTAGTAGTGTTGGCTGCTATTCCAATGGTCCTGGGTTCAAATCCTGCTGTCTCCACCTGATGAGATGAAAAATTACATCGAAACGCGTCGTGGTTGTGCAGTATTTTCGGGTGGGCAATACCCAATTTCTATTTAGTAAAAGCGTCTTTTTACTATGGATCAATTTGACCGGATCCATGGATATTCTCGATGAGCTTGGGCACTGGCCAGAGCAGACTTTACGCGGGACATGACAGTTCGAGGCTTGAGGTAGCCGTTTCGCATGCAATTGGGATTTAGCAGGTAATGCAGTTGTTATTCGCAGATCCCCATTGTTGTCACTTCGCATGCAGGAAACAGCATTAAGAAACTCTATACGACTACCAAAACTGATTATCCAAGAGGAAGCACCATCCATATTATTAGTTTTGTGGATTGTAGTCGTTTTAGGCTTGGTCAGCTTTTCATGCTTAGCCGTGAAACTGCGGCCTAATGCAGGTCTTCCAGTGACGAAATTTGCATCTGACGTTGATCTTAACTCCGAAGTGCGAGGATTAGGTGTTCTACCGGACACAGCATATAATCTAATGGAGCGGCCCGCATATTCATGTGATTCCCTGTCGATTTCAAAAATCACTTTATTATTCATCGCTTCGTCCCTATTTACAGCAAGCGGAGTATTATTCTCAAATTTGTGGTGGCCACTAAGTGGAGCAATATCAACTGTTTGTTATTCTGGTTTGCCTCAGACTTTCGCCCCCCTTATCTCTCGTTGTAGCGGGGATTTGAACTCCATAATTTTCCGACGTTTGAAAGTCATAGTAAACGCAATGAGATTGCGCTTTCGAATGAATTCTTTAGCAATGTTCATTTTGAAAATGGAAATGTTTGGGACAAGCGTAACGCATTACATTTTTGCGTAGTCTGATGCAGCTGGACCAACAAGATTGCAGACCACATGCAGGGAGAAGCACTTTCTTAACAGTTTTTAATGGTGAATTGTCTGGCAAATTAAAAACCATCGCTATACTTTAACAGCGTACTCGATTGTGTACTCCGGTCGAAATGGAGTCTATCAGTACACCGCACTTCGTGAGCTTCGTTTTATCAATATTTGAGGGCGATTCAAATAAGGCAGCTAGAGTCTGCAAAGTTGGCAATATCGATGTGAGCATGTTGACTGCTAATACAAGTTCAACGTATACAGTTTTAGCTACGGCTGGGCATTTTTCAGGTGTCTCTCAGGTTAGCATGTACTCCAAGGAAATTTTCCCCAGCGCTTTCACTGCTTTGGGCATTTCCTTTACTACTGATTCCAGCCGTTGTGCGGAGTACCTTAATTTGTTGTCTCAGCTTTTGAACTAATATGGAAGCACCCTGGCCAATAATACTTTTCTCATCGAGCGTGTCCTTACTGTAGACATGATAAGGAAATCAAGTAGGATACACTGAAGCAAAATCAGAGAAGCTAAGCCAATGGGTGTTAGCTTCTGGTCTTTAACTGAAAATCCAAGTCTAATATAATGTTGGTAAAAATGGTAACTCCCCCAGTGACCTAACTGAGTCTCCATCTCCGAGTTGTACACGCCGTTACTTCGGAAAACTAATCGTCCACCACTTCCAAACGTGTTGTTGTTGTCCCACCGTTCCAATGATACAGCGGTTAGTAGTCGGGTCAGCACAGAGCTTCTTGATCTTAATCGGGACAGGTCACAAGTGGTTGCAGCGGAATCCAGACAAGTCTAGGGAACGAAGTACGGGCTATCGATCTGGTCGGAACATCTTATTGTGGCACTATTGGTGTGTGGCCGGTGGGTTGATTTTAGGTAGCAGGCTCAGTGACTGCGGCACAATGGAAGGATTAGCGGCAGCAAAGATTAGTGCTTATATTGCCACCTGTCTCCGCCTTACGCAGCTACCAATGAAAGCAGTCGTGTATTTGTTAGACAGCCCTTAAATTGAACTTCCAAAAAAGGTCAAAACTTGTGGCGTGGTATGCAAAACAAAACAAATTCTTCCTTTATACCTTCACAGGGAAAATATAAAAATCGATAAGGATGGTCTTCTGCAATGCGTGGATTCGATATATGCTACGCGTTGGAAAAAGCATGTGGAGCCTAATCCAGTGCGTGTAGCAGGCTGCACTACGATGAAAATCGGGGGCACGGTAGCCGACAATCCAAGAACGCCAGAATTTGCCGACTAGCAAGTCTCGTCAAGTGACGCTGTCCTAGACCTCCACATTCGACATGAATCAGATCGAGGAGCGCATTTATGCCTTTAACCTAATTTCCGATGTAGCTAAATTGTTGGATTCACCTAACGACAGGGTCTCTATTCCTGTAAGTGTCAAACTGGTGAAGCAGATAAATCCTACACATGTGTTTAATGCATAGTGATGGTGGTGATGGTTTTTCAGCCTGTCGATGAACCAGTGTTCCTTACTAACACATGACAGATGTTGGAGCCGGGAAAAGAAATGAAACCAAAGGAGCTGGGCCAAAGGGAGATTGCAGTCGCCCATTTAGCACGGATACATGCGTTGGTAGTGATCTTGTCAGGCACTATTGGTATCGTTCACAAAAGCGTTTTTCACGGTCAACTATCGATTATTCGGAAGCTTGGACCTATGCAATGTACAGCGTGTCCCGATATCTTTTTGTAGTATGCTCCAGATTGTAGAATAGTTGAATAGAGTGAAACGCGATGAACTTCGAATTTTCGTTGAAATAGGTAGTTAGTTTTCAAAGACACGTGAACACCGTTATAAACCCTGTGTGTATGATGGTTTATGATTCTGAAAAAAGTATAGGTTAAGCCTTATTCTCTGGAGCCAGAATGGGTCAAGTTTAAGCCCCACGCAATGCTCTCTTCATCCTTTTTGAGGAACAAAAGTATATATTTTTTGGGGCATCGCTGGACCCTTTCAAGAACTGAGTTGATTGGAACAATCAGCAATGTCGCATAATCGGTAATACATATGCCTTGTACGGCCATATTCGAGATTCATAGAGATAATAATGACGATATATGTACCTGATGATTCTCAAAACTTAAAGTTCACTATGTTCGGAAGAGCTCATAGTGGCAGGATATGGCAGACCCAAGTCACGAAAGGCAATGCGTTGGGAGAGATACGTGTCTATCAGCATTAAACTGTTTGGCGTTTCAAGGCAAATGAGACCTGCATTTTGGTTGTTTCGTCATCAGGCCAGTTCAAGTCGTTCTTTACACTGTTAAAGGCGTTTTCCCCTTCGCTTTTCTGTGTAATTTACTATCACTAGTGATTCGGAATTATTTCATCATAAATACGTTTGCTAGTTGATTTTATTTTATGCGATTCTATATCAATCTGATTCAGTCGTGTCGACAACCACTTTTGAAATGGCAAAGCAGACTTCTTGTGGTAGTTGCTCTAAAATCGTCGGTCATTGCGCAACCGCCATTGTATGCAGTCGGTGCAGCGTAAAGTTTCATATTTCGTGTATTGGTCTATCCGTGGACTAATTGCGCATTATTCAAGAGATTCAGCACGACTTTGTAAAAACCATCTGTAAACTATACCAGTCTAAACTTGCGCCAAAGGAAGCTGAAAAGCCCAGTAAGCGGGTCAGTGAGATGAGGTGCTCTGAAGCGCTCGCCTCCATGGGTTCCGCACCACAGACAAGGTAACAGCCATCTAGTACGCCAATTACTTTAACCCCGGTGCAGTCTTGGAACTCCGGTAAGCTCGGCTTCATAGCCGGCTGGCTTGCCGAACAACCTCCTCGTGGTGCCAACTGGGTGGTTCGGGATTTTCCCGTTCCAGCAAATGGTTCGGCGGCAGTGTTTCAGGACGTGGTGGTTTTTCGCCTGACAAGCGTTCTCCCTATAAGAAGCCACATATGTCCGTTTAACAACACTGTGACGTGGCGGACGTGACTCGCCACTAGATAAAGTCACTGCCCCTTGCTTCATCCTGGCGAAGCATTGTATTCCAGCAATCTTATGCTGTACTTCTAGGGAGCATTGGGCCCCTGTTTGACAAAGGAACAAACGAAAGGCGTATGAACTGAGCAATCAGTCACCGGCTCCCAATGGGCGCGATTCCCTGAATTCGCTCCGCTGCCTTGCGGACAGGCTATTCAGCCAAAGGCTCGGGTGGTGTCCCCTAAGTCAACACCCTACTTCGGCTTGGGCAACCGGGTAGTATCTCGCCCACTGAGGAAACCATGGACATTGTTGTGTTGTGTTTTATTTTACTATTTCTGTACCTTCGTTTGAATCCCATGGTTTCTGATGGCATTATGTCTATTCGTAGACTTTTGCAAATATATATATATATATATATCTTCGTCGCCAACATTTTCTTCAGTGTGCAATCAGCTAAGCGGTGATGACCAATGGAAAACATAAAGAGCAAAAATGCCGAAAACGATGTCCAGCCACCTGTGAGGCCGCATTCTCATGGTCTTTCACACAAATGAATGGTCTGACTTCAGTCATCAAGTTCGCCATGAACACGACTTCCAGATTTTGCAGTCTGATCTACAGACTCCTCGAAGTGGGTGTGGGCGGGATGAAAGTGAAACGAATCGCCCGTCTCGGAAATAATCGGACGGCAAATGTTGACCAAAGGGTTGAGGTTTGTTGAAGCCAGCTCTCAGGTGATATCAACCCCTTGCTAGACTGAGGCTTTAAAGATCCACGTGTGTGTTGACGTGGGTCCACAAGCCAGAGAGAAAATAAACTTTGGGATGATTTAATTAAGCCGGCGCATGAACGGTGGAGAAACAAAGCTCCGCATAGCACATTTTCATGTAGTTACCCGGATTCCTCCGCAAATTCCGGATCGACAGATTTCTGATGAGTCAAGTGCACCCATTGTTTCCTTCGGCCGCCAGTGTGTAGCGTTTACATACGTCTGCAGTCTGTGGAACAAACGTGACGTGCAGTGTTACTTCGCAACCTTTCAGCGGCCAGACATATTAGACCTTGCTGAGATACGGCTAAACTTTGATGTAAGCGCCCAAGAAGCATAAATCAGCGGCTACTTATGTTTCGGCTGTGGTAGGCCACCAAATGAGGGCGGTGGCGTGCTTCTATACGTAAGGTCTTTTTCCGTGTGAGACTCTTGTGCGGATGAATCTTTCGCCTTTTACTAAAGCTTTCCGTGGGGAGGCACAACTCAACACAATGAGGCATTGTCGGTCCATGTGAGCAGTTATGATGTTCGACTCACCTCAGACACTGCGAGCTGCTCGTGGGCGTGTTCTATCGATTGGACTGGTTGCCGCATGTCTGCAACCGCATGAGTCGTCCGCTGTACCTGAGCATGGGCGATTTCAACGTGCCTCGACTACAGTAGCCCGTACGTTAAGAATCACAATTCTGCCTTGTAATCCGACGGCGCGGGTTCGAGCCTGCATAGCGACTGGGCGACCCTCGTGGTATCCTTGATCCACGTGCAACTGGTAGTGGTTGCGCGACAGCGAAGCGTCAGTACTGCGTACCGGGGTACTGCTGATGACATTTTTCTTCGACTGTAGTGGCCTGAAGCCGAACTTCGCACTCGCTATTTTGAAGTCCAGAGGAACATCGTGAGTGATGTTTGAAACTGGGGCCACACAGCACATTAATCAGCCGACGCGCATAACCACGCGCTCGATTCCATTGTGCGTAGACTTGATATTGACCAGCTGTGAGCAACGTGTGTATGACATTCAGGTCCTAGAGCCCCTGGGAGCGAGTGACCACTCGCTTGGAGCTGCCGCTGCCGCATTATCCTCCGCTGAAGCCAGCGTTCAGCTAGTGGACGGACTTTAATGGCGTCAATCGAGCCACGAGACAGATGGACCGATCGTTATCAAAGCGTATATCTGCTTAAGCCTGTTGGGCTATCATTAAAGAGCAAAACAGTTGTGCAACGACAACAACAACAACAACAGTACATCAACCATTTGAACTTATAATTCGCTGCCCTTCAACCATGATGACTTATGAAATAAAGAATTATAAAAGGGAGAGAAGGAGGACTTAGCTGTAAACCTTAATGCCCTAAGCAAACATTCAGGGTCAAGGTGCCTACGCCTTGTGTATACAATGTACCGTCACAAAGAGCTGGCTATCGTGCAAAGATAAGGCGGCATCGGCGAGACAGCTTCCTTGCGGCTTTCACTGCCACGCCGCATAATCAGCCATTACCCCGCAGATAACTCAGCATCAAACACACTTTAAACAGGCAATTCAATTGGGAAACGGTAGAAGACGCGCCACTGGTGTCCGTTGGGAGAAAACTCCTGTAAAACCTCGAGTCAAGCACAAGACGAGTCACGTGGTCTCAAGCCCGGAAGAGGAGCCGGACCAACGGCACCCAGTTTCGTCGTTAGTAACTTCATTTCCTACTGCCAAGTCAACTTCTGTCCAGCTCGAGCTTTGCGCCACCCTACACCTGGCAGAGTAAACAAGTCCCTCCTAGGTAAGCGGTGAGCAGGCGTACGTAGCACGTGCCCGAGCCAACGCAACTTATTCAGTGCTATCTGTTGTTCTAGGGCAATAGCATGATTATCACCACTTAGTACTCGCCTACGCACATCATCGTTGTAGGCACGCTGCTGCCAGCCGACAACAGCATGCTTCGCAGACAACGATGATAACAGACTTGAAGGCGCCTCAGATCTTCAGACCGAAGGGGCCAAGTCTCACTACCATAGATCAGAGCGGCCCTCACTGTGGCCTTGTATACACGGCGGCCGATCTGTAACCCCAAGTATCAGAAAGTCGGACCAGTCAAGCCACATTGGTTCGAAAACAGTACGGAAAACTGCTTAGACAGCGATGCAGAGTATGGAAGGTACTTGTGTTATCTGGCTCTAATGAAGAGAACGAGGCGTACAAGAGACAGAGAAAGCTGTGAAACAACGCACGTAAACAAAAACGCCGAAACTTCGAGGAGCAGTTTGCGAATGAAGCAAATACGGCTCCAATAGAAACATTGCTTACGTGAAGCGATGTCTGAGGCCTGCAGACAATGTGCTGGCGTTGAGGGAGTCAGAGGGACAACCTATAACCTCAAGCACTGATTATACGTCTGCATTGGTGTCGTACTTTGCTCACGTATTCCCAACTAATTTGGTGGCTGTACCGAGTTCGACGGGTACCGCTCCTACCAAACCAAACAGCCTGGTTTGCGGCATTGGAGATGTACACAAGCTACTGGCTAATCTTGATGGAGCCAAGCCTGCCGGTCCAGATGGAATCCACCTACTAATCCTCATGTCATAATCGGCCATCATCCCTCGACCAGTGGCATGACCCAAGACACTGTACTGGGGCCCATTTTGTTCCTGATCCCTATAAACGATGTGCCTCAGCTTCGCCGTTTGTCTTGCGCGTTGTTTGCAGATGAGTAAGGTGTGAAGAGTAACCAGCAGACCCGGTGACTGTGATCTGCTTCAGCATGAGCTTGACCGCCTCTCCGTGTATTCAGCAGTGGTCAACAATCTGATAAACCCGGTCAAGTTGCTATTCATGAAACTGGGTAAGGGTGGACACGGTCGAAGCTACACTGTGGCACGTCAACAGTTGCATCCTGCGCCTTTCGTGGAAGACCGCGGTGTACTCTCACGCTGCGATCTAAAGCCCGTGGACAACACCAACAGCTTAATCAAAACGGACTTCGTATGCTTTGGGCGCCTCGAATATGGCCGCTGCATTTGGCCTGAAGAGATAGTCACACGCGTCTTCGTCTCAGTCAGACAACTGCAGTAAACTGCTTAAGATCAGTATTACCTGTTCTAGCTGCATTATATCATACTGTCCGCAATGTGTAGGCAAATCTATTCAATAAGTGAGACAGACAAACCAAGTTTCTGACACAATTTGGTTTTGCCCAACATGTCAAGTCATTCCAGTGGTCAACTGCTTATCTTTACTCATGAAAAAATGCGATAGGATGACTGAAATAATCGCGCAATTTGTAAATACTAAGATCCCTCCCCGGAGGTAAATACGGCCACGATAATATCTCACCCGGCCAAAGTAAGCTCTGAGTCTAAACCGAAGAAAAGAGCTAGACGCTCCAACCGCACTGCAGCGTCTGTGACTCTAAATCCACTGGGTAACCTCACTCCCATAAGTGGGCAAGCCTCAAACATGCCTGCTTCCACTTCTCCAACCATAGAGGCTTCACTTGGAGATTCATCCATGACGCCGACAGCTCAGAGCCGTAGGAAATCCGGTGCAGATAACAAGCAGGTAACGTACGCATCGATTGCCTCGACAAACACACCGGGAGGGACACACATAGGTCCACTTTCAGTACCGAGCACGCGTGGCGCAAAGCAGCTTTCACCGTCAACTCCAATGGTGTCCTCTAAACAACGCGAATTGCCGGTAAAAAGTATAAAGCCAACACTCGCTAGACAAAACCACGCTGCGTTAACTCTCGTGTGCACCAATGTTCCCGAATCCAAATCTGGAACAATTAAAGGCAAGTTGCAAGACGATCGCAACCAGTGGAGTTCCATCTGCGAGGCAATTAACATTCGGGTTGAGCCTGCAATGCTGCAACGCGTAGCGCGTCACCCGACCTCAGTGCACTCTGGTGAACCTCGAATTCTTCGAGTAACACTAAACTCAGCAGATGAGACAGAGGCTGTCGTGCTCTCAGCAGTCCATCTTCGCAACTCACAGCGCGGAGTACGCATATTGCCTGATCTACCTTGGAAAGATCGCCCAAAAGAAGCAGTTGACCAACGCGGCATTACTAATAGAGATAGCAAGCAAACAATATTTGTTCATGGTGTTCCTGAGCTTCTGCATTCTTCTGATCACGATGCACAAACTGATGACCGAGAGCAGTGGTGCTACATCCGCGAAGCACTCTCTGTAGACAATGTTATTGCCAAATCCCTGACAAGAGTTCCGTCATCACCTAACTACGAGGGCTGCGGTCCAAGGCTAATTAAAGTAATACTACACTCCGAGGGAATGACGCAAGTTCTGTTGAATAGCTGGTTAAAGTTTCGAGCTAGGCTGCCAACAGAGATCCGGCTAAAAGCAGCAGGCGAACGACCAAAAGTCGGAAGCAATTCAACGGAACTTGCAAACGCAGCAAATTCCTTATCTGCACAGTCCTGCGGAGAGACCAACACAACCGCGCCCACGGCACACAGGAGGACCGAGCACAGCACCAGTGAAACTTCTGTTCAGGAACGCTTAATAATGCCATGCAACACGACTGAAATACATAAACCAAAAACGATTAATTGCCGGCCACCTAACGGCCGGCTTAAAAGCGAACACAAACTTGACATCTATCAATGAACTCCTAACAACAAAAGCCCTATCTTGCATGTATACAAACGCCCAAGGCCTTCTAAGCAAGTTGGCAGAACTTAGAGAACTCCATGCCTCACAACCGCGGGACCTCGTCATGATTACAGAGACATGGATTAAACCCTGAGATAACCGATCCTGAGATCAATTTACCCGACCGGACCGATAGAACCAGAAGGGGGGGGTGTGCTTCTTTATTATAATACAAACCTCCGATGTGAAGTTATCGACCACCCGGAAATTCGAGCTCCCGATTCGCTTTGGTACCGCCTATGGTTGCGAAACAAGGACACATGTCTACTAGCCGTGATTTATCGCCCACCAAACTCAACGTCGGAAATGGACTCCAAACTGAACCAC
The DNA here is from genome assembly GCA_944474145.2 of Dicrocoelium dendriticum. Lineage (NCBI taxonomy): Eukaryota > Metazoa > Platyhelminthes > Trematoda > Plagiorchiida > Dicrocoeliidae > Dicrocoelium > Dicrocoelium dendriticum. The sequence continues at coordinate 56,038,040 of OX104069.1, read as the reverse complement.
GTTTTCCAGTTTGCTTTGTACAAGTCCTACACCAACATTCTTATCGCGGAAGACTTTAACGTGCATGACATTGAAACGCCAGCAACCGACGGTATGCAGTTTAAAGCCTGCTTGCAAGAGCTAATTGCTAGCCACCCTCTTTACAACCACGTAACCTCTCCACCAGATTTCGAACTGCTAACAAGCCGTCGATACTGGATCTTGTGCTCACTAACGAAGAACTCATGGTTGATGAGATAGTTACAAGCACACCACTGGGTCGTAGTGATCATGTTACTCTACTCTTTGACTATATTTGCTATGCGGAGTACCCTGAAAAGGAGGAGGATAAAGTGCATACTGTCACACACTACAATGTGTTGTCTAAGCTTGTTAAGGATACATCTTGGACTTTCTTAACCGAATGCCCCCCAGATGTTGCCTGGGAAACATTTACAAGGACGTTTAGTACACTGGTAGCGCACGCATCAGATCAGAAGTCCTTCCAACCTAAAAACAAGCGTAAGTCATTTCTGAGGAGCAGGAAACGTAAATGTATGTCCCGGAGGGATTTGGCATGGCGAGATCACCAGGACTGCCCGAATGCCGAAACGTGGACTGCATACGTGACCCATCGTAACTTCTGTGTGAAACTGATTCGCGAAGACAAGGTCACGCATTAGCAGAAGTTACTGAAGCGATTCTGCACGAATCGCAAACTCCTGTACAGGCACGTTAACGGCCTTCGAAAGGTAAAGCGAGGGGTTCCAGCACTAGTCACGGCTGATGGGTGCACGCGATCAGCAACGGAAGCAGCTGATCTCCTACGGCTTCATTACTCCCAAACTTTCCAGGAGGTAACGAGCACAAACATTCTCCTCATTTCTAATACTTCACCATCTGGTTTAGAAAACATCACCTTCACTGCGGAAGCTGTGTTGAAGAAGTTGTTATCCTTGCGTATCCACAGTTCTCTCGGAGCTGACAGCATCCGACCAAAGGCTCTACAGGCAGTAGCTAGTGATCTAGCAGCACCACTGGCTATTTTCTATCAGCGATGTCTAGAGGAGAACCGTATTCCACCAGTATGGAAGCGAGGGGTCATCACTCCTATTCATAAAGGAGGTAGCCGCACTGATCCTGCCAACTACCGTCCAATAACACTACTTCCAGTACTATCCAAAGTGATGGAATCAATCATCGCAGATGCGCTGATGGAATACCTGGAAAGCCACAATTTAATAGCCCCAGAGCAACATGGCTTTCGTCAAAAGCATTCGTGTAATACTAACCTATTAATTGCACGTAATAGCTGGACTGAAGCTGTAGATGATGGAGTAGGCGTCGATGTCATCTACCTGGACTTTTCAAAAGCATTTGATCGCTTAAACCATCGCATTCTCCTTCACGAGCTTCGGAATTACGGCATTGGCGACCCAATTCTGAGTTGGATTGACAATTTTCTACAAGAACGACGGCTAGTGGTGAGAGTCCGAGAATCATTGTCTGATGCAATCGATGTGGCGTGCGGAGTACCACAAGGCTCGGTTCTTGGACCTCGTCTATTCTTGGTGTTCATTAACGATTTGGCGAGATCAATTACTTCCGATTTCCTATTTTTCGCTGATGATATCAAGATATGGCGAAGGATCAGAGGACCGGAAGACCATGAACGGCTCCAGTGCGATCTTAACACGGTGTCGAACTGGTCACTTCAAAACGCCCTACCGTTCAATGTAGACAAATGTCGCGTCGTACAATTACGCCATAGTCATAACTACACCTATTCACTTGGGACCAACGGACTGCAGAATAGCTCCCAGGAACGTGACCTGGGTGTGATCGTACAGAGCGACCTCAACTGTTCAAAACAGGCTGAGGTAGCTGCGAAAAGAGGCAACCAGCATGTCGGCATGCTGCGAAGAGCATTCGGGAGATTTGACCCATCAATCTTCCCAATGATGCACAATTCCTACGTGCGCCCGCATGTTGAATACGCTATCCAAGCTTGGCAACCTTGGTTGAAGCGGGACCTAGAAGCGATAGAGGCACCACAACGGAGAGCAACAAAGAATGTGCAGGGACTGCGCTATCACTCTTACCACCGAAGGCTGAAGTTGCTGGGAATTTTCAGCGGGCGCTATCGAAGACTGCGGGGTGATCTCATATTAGCGTATCAGATATTGAGTGACCCCAACCACGTATGCCGCCATTTGCTGAAACTTAGCCACAACACGCAGCTCAGGGGTAACTGCTTAAAGTTGAAGGAACAATACAGCCGTCTAGAGTGTCGACGGAATTACTTTTCACTTCGGGTTTGCAAACCTTGGAACGCACTCCCAGACTCAGTGGTATCCTCTCCTACCTTGGATGTTTTCAAAAAACGATTAGATGTTGCTCTTAGCTCCCAACATTTTGTTACCTAAACTCCCCTACTGTGGATTACACCAAGGATGCATTTCACCAAGATTTATGTATCAAATGGACCTAAGTGAGCGACCATATTTTACTTTTCTCACTCCTTACCTCAATGATCACTGCACCCCAGTGTCTTTCTGAACGTTTACGCTCGATAATTTATTTTAATTTTACACTAATTTTACTTGTCAAAGTATTCATCTCGGTAGACGTTCGATAGATGACCCAGACATATTTTGATTTCATCATATTCACCTCAACCATCCTACGGGACGTGTCAAGCACTTTCTTTTATCCCGTGATAAATCATTGTTCATTGTTCATACGACCAATGCTAGAGTATGACTCACTTGCATACTGTCCCATCACCAGAGGCGAGGTAGAAAAGATTGAGCGGGTACACCACGTGGTCACCAGGCTCATCCCTACTTTACGAGGTCTGCCCTACGAAGACCTGTGCAAAAGACTTGGACTCCACACCCTGTCTTATCGTCGATTGCAGGTTGACCTCATCATGACGCACCAGATACTACATCTTGGTATTTATCACATACTGAGGCCGTTGGTGCATATGCGCCCATCAAGCGGCACATGAGGACACCGGTACAAGCTTGTAGTACCGGATTTGGAGCTGGGTCGCCCACCAACTCTGTTTCGAACGAAGTGGTGAATGTACGAACAACTTGCTGCCGCACGTAGTCGGGCAAATCCGGTGGCCGAATACAAGAAATTCTCGGACTAAACTGTGACGACATGAAACGTCGCGAATGCTCTCCAACATAACAAGTCGTTTTACCTGCTGGATTTTATATGCGGCTACACAGAGACACCTATACTTGCTGCTTCCATTCCGCATGCGGTATGTGGCACCAAGATTCCAGTGTTAGTAGAGCATCCTGAATGAGGTGTGTGATTTCCTGGATAGCTGCACTTCGATTGTGAGTAGACGACTTTGGTGCCACAAGCAAAGAGTGAAGCAGCACCATGTCTTATTCTTTAGATCACATAGTTTATATAGATGAGAAAAATACGAAGTCAAAGAACACTCCCTGAATTACCGCATTAGTGGGTGCTTTGGTCTGAGAGAAGTGGTTACAAATGGGTACCTCCTGCTAGTTAGCCACCACATATGAAACTAATCAAGACAATTCTGGCTCACTCATGCCTGTAGCCCTTAACAATTTGATAAGTATCTAATAAGGCATTCTACCGAAGCCCTTTTAAGTACCCAAGCACAGGGCTGTGGCGTTCGTTTCGTTGTCTGTGGCAGTCACTGTTTGGTTGAAATCCGTTCAGTAAGTTGCGCAGGATCGACCTAGCAAAAACCGTACTGCTAACGAGGTTTCCCTTGTTCAAAAAAATTGTATGTAAAAAGCGTACGTAACTATTCTTTCCACCATGATATGGTAGGTGTGTCGTAAGAAGTAGGAAAGTCCTTAGTTTGTGGTTTAAATCGTACCTTATAAAAACCGCACGCAGGTGATAGATATTCATGAAAATAAATCTGAACCAACAGCAGCTACAATTAGAGTAGTACAGTGTGTAGCTACGTATGTTAACAATATCTTCGAAGCTGGGAAATTCGGAACACCATACATTTGTGCGGAAGACCTTAAGTTTGTCCACCCTTTTCATCCTGCTAACATTAAGGAAACTACCAATATGATCCAACTCGACCTCCGCGCGCTCAGAACCTGTTGTTCAAAGTGGAGAATGTTATTAACGGTGAATAGTGTTACGCACTCTTACAAATGCGACATAATATCTAGCGGTCTGATCATCTATGATAAGCCACTTAGCATCCGAGGGCAAAGCAATAAGCTTCCGGACATGAAGTACGCAGATTAGGTGCAGATGAGCTGACAAGAAAAATGTGAACTGCAATCCATGCTGAAGGTTGTTCAGTGATTTCAACTCACTGAACCCCCTGTATCGGCGGTGCAACACAGCTCACAGTTCATAAGGGCCGCTATAATCAGATGGAAGTGTGGAACATAGTCGATGTCACTGGAGGGCGATGATTTTCTATGACCACAAGTGTGGATTAAAGCAGCACCAGTGTTGAGTGATTTCCCGCTGCGTTTGGTGAAGATGCGCCTTCAAAAACGACCTCGATTGCTTGGTTTGCGGAATTCAAGCGAGACAGTCGATCTTCGGATTATGAGGCATGCTATGATCGACCTGTGGAGGCCACCACCGCAGACAACATTGCTGCTGTGCAAGTGATGCTGGAGGAGGACGCGCGGATGACTGTGATACAGCTGGGGAAAGCCATCGGAATCGCATCGAGATCAATCCGCACCATCCTACATGAGAGACTCGGCGTCAGAAAGGTTTGCGCACACTGGGTACCCCATCAGCTCAGTGAGGACCAGAAAGCAGCTCGGGTGAACTGGTGCCGCACCATGCTTGCCAGGTTTGACGGTGTACGTTCCAATGCTGTTTGGGAGATCCCTAGTGGTGATTAGACCTGGGTGTACAGTTTCAACCCAGAAACCAAGCAACAATCGGCTCAGTGCACGGCCGTTGATGGGGTGCCGCCTAGGAAAGTCCGGCGTGAGCGCAGTGCGGCCAACCAGATGGTGGCTATGTTTGTGGCAAGAACCGGTTATGTGATCACTGTATCGCTCGTACGGCAACACACAGTCACCGGAGTCTGGTATGCCACCCCCTGTCTGCCACAAGTGCAGGAAATTGCAGCCAGGCGTCGTCCAAGTACGCGAGCACGAGGGAACTTGCTGCACTATGATAAGCGCACCTACACACAGGTCCTATGTCTTCGCAAATTTTCTGGCTAGTGAACGCATCCAGGAGGTTCGTCACTCACCATAAATTGAAGGTCTGGCTCGGTGTGACTTTTATGTGGTCCTAAACGCCGAGCGCATGATTCGTGGAATCCGCTACAAATCTCCATAAGATGCAGTATAGGCCTTTATTGAGGTGCTTGAAAGGTTAACCGCTTCGGCATGGTCTAGCTACGTATCCAAATGGTTTGAGTACGTGGAAGTGTGCATGAACACTGGTGGAGAGTACTTTGAGAAAATGTGGTAGATATTTCGTTGTAAAAAATGAAAATTTTTGTGCATCCGGAAACTCATTGATCTACCCTCGTATGCCATACTATTCGAAAGCCGAGACTGGGATACACATCTTGCTCAACTATTCCAAGTAAGTAGTTTACATCACTCTAAAGGCCAGACAGAGCATTTGAATAGTATGTGAAACATTTGAATTAAAATAATCCATAATTTGAGTTTATACATCACTTTCTCGTCCCCTACTGAAATATTACCCAATGGCGCATACTAGCGCAAACAAAAGAGATCACGTTGTACTAGAACATGTCCAACAAACATTCACAAAGCGCTTATTAAATACTTAACAAAATTAAAATATTTCGAACGATGTGAGAAGCTCAAACCTAATCACATTCTTTAATGTCCTACGCAAGAAAATGCACATTTCCAATCTTAAGATGACAATAACACAATCAGCATAGTATAACACACGCAATAAGGAAAATGCTGCAGTCGAATACAGGTCGAAGACCCCCAGATCCTCAAACTTCTTCTTTAACATGTATACCAGAATCCGGAACAAATTATCATCCGAGATACGTGCACGCAATTCAGAACGCGAATTTCGCAAAAGGACCAGCAAATATTTGACAGTGCAAAACGTGAGCAAGCCATCGGATGACGCATATCAAATAGCCAAGCATATAAACAAGGCCCAAGATTCATAGAATCCAGAAAACAGTCCACAACAGCGAGTGAATATTGTAGTGTGAAGGCTTCTACACCCACTGTCTTCATGGTCTTTCATCTACTTACACGGATATTCCTACGCCAAGGTCATCATCAACAAGTATGCAGTCAGGAAGGAAGTCAACTGAACACACATCTACATTCTCCGTCTTTACTGTCGATGTCACTATAACCCTTACTGCTGTCTACCCTAAAATTTCCTTCTCCTAGGCGCCTCTCATGCTCCAGTCTCATTGACATTCCTGAATAAGCTTGAACCGTCACAACATGTTATAAAAAATGATACACAGTTTATACTTATGTGAAATTCATATTCTCCAGTGGCCTACCAATCCCGATAAACACATCCTGTGCGGCATCAGATAACACACTGAAAAACCAATGAACAATTATGCTCTGTCGAAATTGAAGATCGAGTTATGTCACTGTTGTACATTTTCAGATCAGTCGTCGTCGTTGTAGTAGAAAGTGCTATTAATTGCTTAAACACGTCGTAACAGGTGTTCCACGCTGAAAACGAGATTATACAATATATTCATATTTTTACTAACGGCATCCTGTTTGTCCTCGCACTATTGGTCACACGCATCCGGAGACGCTGATGTGGCAAACACTGGTCAAGCTGGAGTGGGCATCGTTCTCAGATCCAGAGCTGATTTATAGCTAGTTGAGTAGATTTCCGTGAACAGCCGCTTATGTGTAGCCCGTTTGACATTAACTAATGTTAATTCAAGAAATGGGAATGCCATTAACGTGCTGTTCGGACAGCACGGCATGTATGAAATATCAATATTTAAAGACTAGAACACACAGTTTCCCTTGCTTCGTTTAACTTTTTGTCTTCTCATTAACTTCACTGTACAGATTAAACAAGGTGCTCTTTTAGAAGTTTCGTGTTGTCGACTTTTAGGATGTCAGGGTGACCGTGGCACGTACTAGCTGGATGGTTGGCGATGAGCAGGTTCTGTGGTCTGTTGGCTTCGCGACAAATAGAGGCGATTTTACTGAAAGGTAGCTCGATACCATCGTCAGCTCCTTTGTACGGAATGCGGACTCACAGGACTACCGGTAAATCCCTGTCATGTAATGCTTAGATTGTTTCTCAGATGAGTACGCAAAAGCTAATTGGCTGGAAGGAGTGTTACTGGAATCATCTGTGGCTCCGTCCAGCGACGCCACTTGATCCATGGAGCAGGATGAAAAATTCCACATGTATGTTCAATTGTGCTCAGTTTAGTTTCAGCAATCCCGCCTATTTTCCGGAGCGCGAGAATCCGTCAGAAAAGTCACTTCCATGCACAGTGTGGATGTTCACTACTCGTCCCCCCCATCGAATTTGCATTTGAGGAAATATTCACCGGATAGTGACCAAGAGAACGTGGATCCGTTGAACCACATACCGGTGATGTCTATGTACACAGTATTCAGTGGCATATATTGTTAATCCAATCTCCCTATTGCATCCGCCTTCAAGCCAAGTAAAACAAGCGAAAGACGGGGATTATAGCACTAAAGGCGCTTGTAGTAAGTTGTGACAAAGTACCCTTAGTATGTCGCAATAGTCAGACTTGACCATCAGATGAGTTCGTGCGGCAAGGCATCAGCAATACGCCTGTACGCAGTATCGAGGCTTCACTGTCGAGCCATCATCACCGGTCACATATGGACTATGGATACTGCAAGAGTCCACTGCCACAACCCAGGCTCGAACCCGCACCGTCAGATTACAAGACAAGTTGGTTACTTCTAAGCTACGGGTCGCATGCGTGTACACATGTAAAATGAAAATGAGCTTCATGGACCGTCTGATGGCCAGTGACAAGGCAGGAGCCGTTTATCCTGTGCCTTTACCAATGAAATCCATGGAGGAATTCATTACCCTCGACGCGCGGTTAATAGGTCACGATGAGATGCAGTCGATGGCAATTTGCAAATACATATATAAACTGTCTTAGATGGTGTACTTTTCAAATCTGGGTGGCAAATCTCAATCCGACCGCGTGGGCAATATAATTCTTCCTCCAATGACTAATCCACTGGTATGTTAGGTAAATTGGCGAGGTGTCGATGAGAAAAGGGGCATTAGAGGGTCACCGTTGGCTTGTGACAATATTGGCAAGCTAGCTAATTGTCAGTAACAATATTCGTTATAGATGCAACTATGCGCCATCTTTTCGTGGGAGGCACCGATCCTGGATAAATTTCCGCGTTGGACGCAGCGCATCAAAAAGTGTGGGCTTTCAATCCAGTTTATAAAGAAACACCTAGGCTAAGTGATCAAGTGCTGTAAATGATTTTCCCCAAATTAAATCCCATTACTTTTAGTTAATCGTCCGTTTTGCAGATCCATGTGAACGGCGAGAGTGCTATGTTTGATAAGGATTAGCTACGAAAGGCAGTTGGTGTAGAAATTCCGTAGAAGGATTAAGAAATTCGAAATGCCAGTGTGGCGTATCAGATATATGAGCGCATGAATTACGTCCCAAATGGGGCTTATTTCGGGCGTTCAGTTGGAAACCCATATTCCAGTATAGGGGAATAATTTTGGCCACCGAATGGTTCGTACGTGCGTAACCATTCCTTGGTCGTAGAAATGCATCAAAAGACATGGAAAGGTGCTATATGAGAACCGGGGTGTGCTGCTGCTATCTGTTCACCTTTACCCGAGAATAGTCCGAACTTGCGCTAACTTCGGGCGCGCAGAAAAGGTGTCATATATCTGCACATTTGAATAATGTAGAGCTCCGAAAAGTGTGTTCATGAATGGAACTGTAGTGGTCGTAGAATTGCGGTAGAGGTAATGTAAAATGTTTATCCGCGAATGGGGTAATGATGCTGCAACGTTTCCTGCGCACACAAGATTTGTCCCATTTAGGACTAATTTCGGGCACTCACAACCACCCAAAAGTTGTGTCACTAGGGGGAATTTCGTGCGCCTGTTCGGTGTTGGTGCCGGAAGGGTAGGTGTTAATGATCATCACACGTAACCATTTGCCAAAGTGTTGGGAACTATTGTCTCCTTTGAATGACAACGATAAGTAGACGAGTTTCTTTCCTACTGTGGGTCGTTTGGTGACCACACAGTCAGTCCGCATACTCCTCTTAAGCGAGCCACAGATGTAGTCATTTGGAGCGTACGCGGAGATTAGAACTAAGCTGCATCTCACTTTGTGACGCCTGGTGGTCCGGCATGAGCCCCGAAGCTATAGTGCACACAATCGGCTGTTGATCGGAAACCAATAACTTAGTGCTGTTTTGGCTCTGATACTTACTGCCACACCAACGATAGCCAAACCAGCTGTAGATTCTTTTGTGTCAGCAAATAGAAGGTGAAATATGCTCGCTTTGGTAGTGGGGTTATCAAGTTAATCACAGTGATGGGACCTGACAATCAGGTTTCCGAAAGACGGCAAGCATCAATAGCGAGGGATTCCAATGTGAGCGTGGGACCAGCCTGTTTCTCGATTTGCATTAGTGTACACAGGCTGAAATGTATCAGAAGAAACGAGAACCGAGACTGAAAGGGACAACTGATCGAGCCACATGGGTATTGGCAAAACCATCGGAATTAGATCCACAAAAGCAGGAATCGGTAGGTAACAAAATATAATGAAATGAAAATGAAATGTGTCAGCTTAGACGCCGTAACGGCGCTTCGCTGCCGCGCAACCACCACCAGTCGCGCGCAGGCTGAGTATACCGCGAGGACGCCCACCCCTACGCGGAATCGAACCGGTGACCTTATGGTTGGAAAGCAAACGCGCCGACCACTCGGCCACCGGCCGACAACAAAATATAATACCTAAACTCAATGAGGTCGACGGCTTTTTCTTCATAACTAAGTAGTGTTCATGGTTCAGATGGCCCAGCATACAACTGTCCGACTATATCTACAGCGTGGATGTTTGAGTCATACTGATTCCAGTCATTGAGTTGCATTGTCACATTTGGTCGTCTTAAATGGGACAAGCGTGGCAAACACCTGCTAAAAGCTGAGCAACTGGCACAAATCGTGTATTTTTGTTGCTGTTATTATTCGTTGTAGTAGTAGCAGTAGCAGCATTATCATTACTATTACTGATTATTCCGTCCCTCCAAAACGCTGCATCCATCATACTTCATAGAAGCTGTCAAATGCGACGAAGAATGGAATTCATTCTGTGGTCTTTGAGATGACTTGTAGAGAAAACAAATAATTCAAGGAAGTTGCGCAGGGAAAGGTTCACCAAACTATGTTGCTCTCAGTGCATTCTCCTTTACTGGTGTCGTAGCCCTGAGCGGTTTCTTCGGTCCACGGTGTTATCGTACTTTGTCTTTAAAAATACTCTAGTGGCTTCTCTTTTAATCCAAGGAGCTTGGCTTTCAAGTGGCAAACTAGATTTGAAGGTTTCATTGCCTCATTAGAGAGTCGGTTGCCGCAAGCTATGATTAGCGCGGTCGGTGGATGGGAATAACTTGTCCCGATAAATTCCTATTTCGAGAAGGATTCATTGTATTGTCTGGTAAATGTTTTATGTTTCTTTGTTGTTGTAAGCTCCTCTTCTGTCCCTTCACGGGGCCTTTACTTTCTCCGAATGAAATTGTCTAACGAAGTCCGTTTTCTACTCAATATTGTCAATTTGTGAGTTAAATTCGAGCGCAAAAGTGACCGATATGTAACCTATAAAATAAAACATCGCTAAACACAGTTAGTAAATGTGAACGAAAAAGTGCAAGAATGAAGCACAGTAGACACGTATGGCCTGGTAACATTAGACCCACGGAACGGTACCAGTCCACGGCCCGGGGGTTGGGGATGACTGGTTAGTGGTTTGTCACAACTTCCAGTGAAGAAGGTCAGTGTTAGCTGCTAATTGGACATGTACAGGTTCCGTTTTATGCAGATGAGGTAACGCAAATTTTCGTGAAATGGAATCGATCACATGAACAAGAAGTGAAATTCACACTGTTGTTTTGCAACACTGACCCACATCTCTTAAGAATAAAATGAATCCATAGCAGAACAAAGTTCCTCCTTAAGAATATTCAGCTGAATTCTCAAGCACCAAGTTGAATCTAAAGTGGGGCACGTACAAATGCGTGCCCATCGTCTTGCAAATCAGCGCAAGAGTACTCAGAACATCTGCATCAGTTGGTGCAGCGGTTAGACTTTGCGCTCAGCCAACAAACCAAGTGATGCACACACGGACTTGCAAACAACACGTGAGCTCAGTCACTGTAGGATGCGGTGCGGACTAGCAAGCGGCATCTATGGATGGTTGAGGAAGTACTGTAACTCCTACCCACTCACTTGTGCGGCATCAAGACACACAACACAGAACTGGGGGGTCGGAGTTATTCCATCCCCATTCACAGTGCTCACGGTTCAGCGCAGACGACCGGACATGAAATGTGCTCCACAATGAGACAGTATCGACTGCCTTCACTGAAGGTAGCTACATGCAAGCCAGCAGACAGGTCCGTCAAACTCACTTGGTTTGACCTATGGTTAGTGGTGTCTACGTGTGATCGATTGTGGATAATATTGCCTAGGTGAAATAATGCGTGCAGTACTTTACTACGCGCTATCATGGAAAAATGAGTTAGTAATCAGTGGGTGTGGCCGAAGTACCTGTTAACTGCAGTTGATCGGCCTTAATGATGAGGTTAGCATCAGAATCTGCACAGCAGTGCATGATGTACTGCACCGAGCTTTGTGGAAGGGTACCGCGTTAATTGTGATAAGGTTACCGGGTTGGCAAAAGCTTGCATTTACTGGTCTATATGCAATCGTTAGTATATTGCAGCCGTTGACAGGTGAACGAATACGTTTGTAAAGAACCGTCATGAGTTAGTGTGAAACGGAGATGAAACCATGATGTATGTTAATGTTAGCGCACTCCTCCCCAAGGTACCGAAATGCGACGCACTGGGTATGGTGAAACGCTGTTTGACTGAAGAGATCAATTTGGGGAGTGAGCGAAACTTAAGTTGGTTGAAATAACCGAGAGTAAGACATTGCGCCGTATATTGTTCTAGCTCGGGTTTCAGTCAGAAGTAGGCACTCAAGAATATGATGTTATCATTAGATCGTCAATCACCACTATTTTGTATATGAAACTGGCACACTCCAGTAAATGGCCAAAAGTTGTTGGTATCAAGTGGATGGCACATTTTGAACAAAAAAGTGGATAAGAAAAGCTAGTTTGTGAGGAATCTGAAATCGCTCACCATGGAGTGGCACATCGCCATTCCTTGACTGCTCTGTTTTCAAGAATGATTAGCTTCCAAACCAATATTTCGTCGACTGGCGGACACAGATGGGACACAGCACTACAATTCCGATCTCTGTGTTTCACAGATAAGGCCATGTGCACAGAGCAGGAAATTGGGAACGCCGCTTGCAAGTACACATTAATGTAATTGCTGAATAGTGGACACTAGAAACCGGTAGTGAAACACACGTTTCACAATATGCTAAAACCAAATTGAAAATATACGGCGGAATGGACTGGGATGATAAAAATATTATAGGTAGAAGGAACTTCCTTTTCCTTTCCGATGGCAATAACCGAGGAATAACATTCGGGATCTGTTCAATAATGGTGTATCTGAAAGACACACGACGTAGATAAGATGACTAACTGCGTTCACAAATATATTCATAATAACTGTGAATATGTGTGTATAGGAGATACCGCGAGCGAACTGCACACAACGCTGTTAGAACACCTGAGGCGCATATCACGGTGACTTCTAAGTATAATGCTCTACTGTGAGATTCAGCGGTGGCGACGCACGTGTTAGGTACGGTGCATGTAAGGTGGCCAGATTATTGGCGATCCAATGCGAGACGCTTCCAGATTTCTTGCATGCCAAACGCACTTAATCTACCCCCGTTTGTTTCTGCATATGCTGACCGTACAACACATTGAAAAGATAACTATCTACATTTATTGCTTCAATACAATAACAAAAAGTACTTGCGTTATTAGTCAGTGCAATGGCTGTGCTAGTGAAGATATAAATAAATAAATAAATGGTATATTCTCGGTAGAAGGAGGCACGTAAGTAAGGGCATGACCAAATATACCTACAAGCAAAGCTGCTTTGAAAAGTAAAAGTTGTTGTTAAAATAAAGTACAACCAAAATTTTCGTAGTTTACACACTTGAGAAGTTCGTCGGATAATAGTGGGATCCAGGAACATTCTGACGCTGGTGTGCGAAAAAAGCAAGGTTATTACTATGGTGGCAATAGCCAACGGTCGGCATGATTTCGCCATGTTGTAATCCATGGTTTCATGAGCACAGGAGCCAAAGTAAAATGTCGATACAAGTGTTGCCGATTAAAAGTTGATGTACTGCTTGACATAATATTATCTGGAACAATCATTATCGAGAAATACTTAAAGAAAGAAAGAAAGAAATGTTTTATTCTCCACAGTGCGAGACATGCCTGCATGGGCATGATCATGGCGACACAACAAGGACTGGTTAGTATACAAACTACACAAGTTTATAAGTAACATATGGATCCATGTGTTAAGTGTGCATGAATGTGTTGTGTTGTTGTGTTGCTTGAATTTGTGAATGTGATGCTGTATTTGTGGTTGTTTTCGGTCAGGCGTGGGAAGAAGAGAAATGAACTCTGCGTATTGGATGACCCACGTCCGTGAATACGCTATCCAAGCTTGGCAACCTTGGTTGAAGCGCGATCTAGAAGCGATAGAGGCACCACAACGAAGAGCAACTAAGAATGTAAAGGGCCTGCGCTATCACTCTTACCACCGAAGGCTGAAGTTGCTGGGAATTTTCAGCGGACGCTATCGAAGGCTGCGCGGCGATCTCATATTAGCGTATCAGATACTGAGTGACCCCAACCACGTATGCCGCCATTTGCTGAAACTTAGCCACAACACGCAGCTCAGAGGTAACTGCTTAAAGTTGCAGGAACAATATAGTCGTCTAGAGTGTCGACGTAATTACATTTCCCTTCGGGTTTGCCAACCCTGGAACGCACTCCCAGACTCAGTGGTATCCTCTCCTACCTTGGATGTTTTAGTGAGCTGCGAGTCATCCGCCACGTCACAGTGTTGTTAAACGGATATTTATGAGGTTTTATAGCAAAAACGCTTGCCAGGCGAAAACCCACCATGTCCTGAAACACTGCAGCTGAACTATGTGCTGGAAGTGGGTAAACCCGAACCAACCAGCTGACATCACGAAGCGGCTGTTTGCCTAGCCAGATGAATGTATTTTTCGTATTAGATCTGGGCGCTGCATCAGAGGGTTTTGAATTCGTTCGCAAGGATACAGGGCACTTTTGTCTACAGAACGGCATTCCACCATAAGTATCGCTTTCAGTGTTTAAACGCTAAGCTGGGTTGTCTAGAATCTACTTCGGTTCAATGTGGGCAAATGTAGAGTGCTGCATCTGAGGTACAAGTTGGTTCATTTCTATAAGGTCGGCAACCAAGAGCTTAAAACGTCTTCTAGCGAGAAGGATGTGGGAGTTTTTCCATGTTGAACTTGGATGTTCGAATCAGACTGAAACGGCGTCATGGAGGGTACATGCAAAAGGTGGGCCTCCTAAAGCATATCCTCGGAAGATTCGGCGTTTCGATTTTTCCACAACTTCTCGGCTGATACATACAACCACATGTGGAATACGCAGTACAGGTTTGGCAGCCATGGCTGAGGAGAGATTTCACCGCCTTGGACATACCCCAACGCCGGGCAACCAGAATCGTCAAGGGTCTGTATAATTTGCCGTAAGAACGAAGGCTTCGAGTGCTCGAGGTCTTTAGCGGACAATATCGGCGATTGAGCGGAAACCTCATTTTGACTTAGCATATTTTAAGAGATCCCAACCACACGTGCTTCCATTTGCTAGAGCTCATTCCCTAAGCGCAATTTGAGAGGCTACTATCTCAAGCTGGTACAGTAGCAAAGTCGTTTAGAATGTCTTCGGAATTGCTTTTCCGTACGAGTTCAAATCCAAGGTTGATCTTGCAATTATTTTGCTGCACCATCTTACATGACCCATTACCCATGAATAAACACAAGTGTCTGTAAGAGTTTTCACTGGAGGTCAAAGCCTAGATTTCGTTGCATGTTTTTCACCTCCTGTATGTGTATACCAGAAGGAGACAGGATTTTTACCAACATCCAATTTGCCTTCGTTTTGCATGGATTTACCTTAGATTTACAGTCTGTACTACGTATACTTCAGTGAGTTCACTGTGTAAACCTTGTTTTGCTAACCATTTTGTTATATTTCGAATTTTTACCATAACCACCCTACGTGACCTGTTAAGCATTAACCTTTTTACTCATTCCAACATCCCAAGTATTCTGGTTCGAATTTCGGCATCTTTGGGGGACTGCAAACGCACACTAATAAGACACAAACTGATCTTCAGTAAGGGACTTTAGTTTAAATTTATGGCATTCACGCTTTACTGTCGCTACCAGGGCAATAAAACTGTCACTGTTTTCCTTGCTAAGCTTCAAACAATGGTACCGGTTATTGAAAAGCGATGACTGGTCTCCAACCCGTTCTGTCAGCCGAGTAATTGTGTCATCGAAGCTGAAATCATGGACGCACTGCGGCAAAAGTTACTTGAGACATCGATCATATTCGACCGTTCCCAGTTTTCGCAAAAGCAGACGAAATTTTATTGCATCACCAAGAGTTGAAAACTGTGTTTTGAAAACATCTTCATAGCACCGGAAAAAAGCATGGAATATTAGCCCTAAACCAGGACCAAAAATGAACTCACTAACGCTGCTGCTCACTGCGACAGCTGAAGGCTTCCCAGTATTCTTGAGAGGTGTGCACTGAAAATAACGTTGGGGTAGAAGTCTCCATCATTCGCAGCTGTGCGGCTTCAAATTGCTGCTGCTGTTATGGTAAGAAAATGGCCTTCAGGTCTTCTGATGCTAGTGATATCCTGATTTAGTTCACTTCTGTCGCCACAATCTGTCATATTTTCCTTTGACTGTACGGATACCCTTCTGCTACCATGCAACTGACCGGCCAACTTTTCAGATTAGAAGACAAAGGCCTCAGGTGAAAACTGCTTTGCGCAGCCGGCAAGCAGAATAAGCACATCAAATAAGGGGAGCGAAACGACAGTTAATAAAGGAATGGCGTAGCGCTCACTGTCGAGCTTCAAGGTGGACCGTCCTCATTGGCAGCGCTCAAAGTGAAGCATCATCATTAGCCTGCTCTCCTTCTTTGGCCAATAAGCTTCTGCCTGCATCATGGCCAAATGTGCCGGGCTGCCGCAAAGGCGTGCCTTCTGCGTTAACAGGATTGATAACGATTCAGCGAATTTTGTTATTTGCTATATGGTACTCGGCTGTTGAGGAATCTGAATCGGACAACGCTATCTTGCTGCGCATTTTTGTTACTCGAGCCATTGAAATTGCCAGCTTTGAGCGCTCTTTCTCATAACATAAGCCCATACAGAGCAACCGTCGATCAACAATGAACCTGACAAGACTCGCGGACTTGACAGTTCACTCCATAAAAAGTGGACTTGCTGATACACTGAATTTCGGTAGTGTTATCGATAATCTTACAACAAGTAGGGCAAAAAAGTATGCCTGTGAATTTTGTGTACAAGTATTGTAACCTTTTATAAACAGCAAAAGCTCCTTCAGTTGACCAAAGTGATAAACACACCGATGTCTGGATTCATGAGGTTTACATGGTGAACATTTAAGCAAGGAAAGGTAAAACGATCAATTTAGATTCGTGGTCAGTATGCAGAGGTGGTCCACTTTGGAGCTTTTACTGTGCCCGTATTAACAGCAGGAGTCTAAAAATTGATCTTCGTGCTTTGAAATGAAATGTCGCGGGGCTTTTCGTAATTCTGAGGGAACACCATGAATTCCATGCAACGAAAGAGGCCGATTAAAATGGTTTACTGTCGGTGCAGAAAAAGCGATTGCACATGCAGCGTGGTCACTGGAACCAGCTGAATGCCATTACGGGCAGAGAGAGAAGGAGCTTAGCGAAAGTATTTGGAAAAAATTACTTTCACAAAATGTTGTATGGAAGAAGGTTCCCCTACTTACCGACCACAAGCCGCTCTGTTAGCAGTATTTGTTTCGAAGTCTGGTATATCTGTCTATACCGCAAACAGACTGCAGCGGTGGGCCACCTCTCTACTTGGTTATGATTTTGTAGTGAAGTACAAGGCTACAAAATACCTCTGCCAAGCGAATGCACTTTCCCGACTACTAGAAAGTCGGTATCACCAACAAGAAGAGCCAATCATCGTAGCGATCTCCCTAGAATCAGAGGTGAATTAATTATTGATGGAGAGCTTTAGGAATTTTCCTGTGACGTTCGAAATGGTTCGTGAAGAATCTGTGCAAGATTGCATTTTACGGCAGGCAACCAAAGTGCAAACTACTCAGTGGCCGAGAGCCAATCTAGCTGGTGAGTTACAACTATTGTCCATGTGGAAAGAGGAGCTTTCAGTCGTTAGTGGGTGCTTACTTCTGGCCGAAAGAGTTATCGGTTCCAAGGAGCTTCGTCACAGAGTTCTCCAGCACTTTCACCGCGGTCATCCTGAAATCAACCGTATGAAAAGCACTACGCAAATTTTCGTCCACTGGCCGAACACTGACTCGGAACTCGAGCAACTGACAAAGTCATGTCCCAGATGCGTCGTTATAAGTAAGGCACCCAGAAAGGTCTAACTAGCTGCCTGACCAATGGCAACTAAACCAATGGAACTAGTGCCCGCCAATTTCTTTGGTCTCGTGAATTTTCAGCAATACCTGGTCTTTGTTGACTCCTTCAGCAAGTGGCCTGAGGTCATCTGCATGGAGTATCCAACTAGCAGGCCAACAGTTAACGTTCTGAGAAGACTACAGTCAGCACGGAATACCTGAAATCTTAGTCACTGACAATTGTTCGCAGTTCACTTCTGTCCAGTATGCCGAGTTTTGCGCATTGAATGGCATTGCGCATCTACGCTCACCGCCGCTTCACCCCCTGTCAAATGGACCAGCAGAACGCCTCGCTGACACGTTTAAACGATCGCTACTATATATGAAGGGGAAGCAACTACGCAATAGATACTAGATACATTGCTGCTAGTGTTTAGATCAAACTCGAATGCCCAGGTGCCAAATTATTTGTCGACAGCAAAGGCTTTACTGGGACGAAAGCTCCGCACTGTACATTCCTTGCTGCTCCAGAGACGTCCTATCCCGCAAGAAAAATCCACTAGACTGGAAAGCTATTACCATGAACGACACAGAGCTCATGCAAGTCCATTTTCTTCTAGGCAACGTGCTTTAGTCAGAGAGCAGCGCGTGGGATGTCCTCAGTGGGTAAGAGGATCGACTCAGAGAGTACTTGATCGAGTACCCTATAAGGCAAGAGTGGGTACTTTGGTTTGGGCTGGGTGTGCTAATCAGCGGCGACCAACTAGCCTTCCGTCAAGCACTAGTAATCGATTCCTACCACTAAAAGTTTCATTGGATAGTTTCGAAATGCCATCAGCTATTCAGAAAGCTTCGGATACACTTCGCACATAAGTTCCAGAAGAGCCACAAACGCAACCACAGCGCCGGACTGATCGAGTACGGAGATTCGTCATCAGAATGCAGCTGGATCCTAGAAAAGTTCCTAAGTGCGGGAAGGTGTTAACGGAGAAGGCACACCTTTGCAGCAGCCCGGCACATTTGGCTATAATGCAGGCAGAAGCTCATTGGCCAAAGAAGGAGAACAGGCTAATGATGATGCTTCACTTTGAGCGCTGCCAAAGAGGATGCTCCACCTTGAAGCCCGACAGTAAGTGCTACTCCATACCTTTATTAACTGTTGATTCTCTCTCTTTATTTGATGAGCTTATTCTGCTTGCCGGGTGCGTAATACCATGTTCATCTGAGACCTTTGTCTTAAAATCTGGAGAGTCGGCCGATCGGATGCATTAGTAACAGTCGGGTATCCGTATGATCAGCGAAAACCACCACAACCCACAATTACCACAATTTTATATAGGAAAGAACCATGTTCCACACTTCTAACTATCTCTGCTTTTTGTCCGGATGTATCAATGAATCAATTACGGTATGATTATTGACGCTCGTCGATGTCAATCCCTACATATCACTGCTGCCCCGTATGGTTGAACCGCTGAAACATCGAATCATGAACAAAATTTTAGGAATAAATTTTACGCAAACCTTTTCCGACGATTCAAGTACGAGTGTGATTGAGGTAACCACACGGTCTGTGTTTCGCACTATCGAGATTTAAACTATTCTTTTATATTCTGGCTCTCCTGCGCTTGACGTGCGTGCTCTCGGTTCATTTGGAATAGTCCTTTCTAACTTATCTCTATCTTCTCGCAGCAGTTTCATTGCACGCTCATTCGAACCGGATTTACCAGCGCCACACAGTGATCTATCAGACGTGGAAGTATCTTATACCACTAAAGTTTTAACCATCACTAACCGATTTTATTGGCATCCGCAATCGAACGCAAGTGGATAAATCATTCACTTTGTGTCCATTGTCATTCCGTGTACTACCATTCGGTGCAGAAATCTTAAGGCAGTCCGAAAAGCCTAAGCCTATTTCAATTCGGCGTTTCTCAACGCATCCGTGAAGGATTCTGTGATGTCGCGAGCAGTTTTCACCATGGTGTAGGTTCATTAACTTGGTCCCAAACCAACCGGACCTAACATCGATCGATCAACTGACAAACACTTTAACGTGTGCGTACAAAGGAACACTGGTGACAGCCAGCGCGCCACACTGACTCACGCTTACCTTGCCGAGGGAAGCTGAAGGGTAAAACGGGTGACTTAAAACAGCGCGTCTCGTATGAAGAGCAAATGCGAATCATGTGCTAAAATGGTAAAATTTGGTCTAGTGTTTACCAGTTGTTGGAAATACTATTACACTACCAGCCTTGGGACGGGGATGACTAAAACAAAGGCGTAAAATAACACGGCAGAGGCCTTTAGGTTCTTCCAAGTTTGAAGTCCTATCCCAGTTGTTAGCTGTCTAACTGTGCTACTGCAGCCGTGTGAAAGACTGACAGAAGCAGTCGAGCAAGTAGTGAACGCCAGGGTTGCACCTATGGGAGGAAAGGAACCTGCACTGGTATGTGATAAACATCCTAACTACCCCATTCAGGCCGAGGAAGAGAGCCAGGCGTCCCAACCTAACCCCTTCGACTCAGCCCCCAGCAGCACCAACTCCAATTCTCTCTATCTTATAGGTGAAAAATTACCTGCAGCGCGCCTGCCTCAACTGCTGTACAGTGTGTTGCACCCAGAAGTCTGTTCCCTACACAGAAGACCGTAAGCTACAGTCAACCAGCCATAGTGAACAACCCGGCAACGTACGCATCGGTTGCCGCCAAGCAAACACCGGAAAGAGCACCGGTAATCTTTGTGCCCGGACTAACGAAAACTGAAGTGTCACAGCATGGTAAGCCTTTATCAGCGCCGTTCACAAATCCACCAGAAACACAGGAAACTAAGTCTCCAAAAACAGTAGCCACCAGACGCTACCATGGTGCCTTAAAACTTGGGTGCACAAATGTCACGGAATCCAAACCCAACAAAAGTAAGGCTAGGGTGACCGACGATCGCAATCAATGGAGTTCCATCTGTACGTCGATCGGTGTCCATGCTAGTCCCACAACATTAAAATGTAGCCCGCGTCACCCAAACGCCTTGCACTAAGGTAAACCCCGGCTACTTCAGGTAACACTAAACTCGGTGAATGAGACTGAGGTCGTTCTACTGTCTGCGAATCGACTCCACAACATCTCAAGTGGAGGGCGCATGCTGCCTGAAATCCCGTGGAAAGAACTTTCAGCGGATCCCACTAACAGAGAGAGGAACAGAAAAGTCAAGATCCGAAAACAATGATTGCTCACGGTGTTCCTGAGCTTACAGATGTTTCTTCCTACACTGTACAGGTACACGACCGGGATCGATGGCATTACCTCCGTGAGGCACTTTCTCTCGAAAATGTCATCACCATTTCCTTGACAAAGGTCGGCGCACCACCGAACTACAAGGTGTGCGATACCAGGCTGTTGAAACTAGTGTTGCAATCATAACTAACGGCACAAACACTTCTCGAGAGTTGAACTAAGTTCATCTGAAAGCAGCAGGAACCCAAGCATGATTTATTGACCAGCCATTGATGCGTCAATCGCAAGGAAAACACTCACAGTAGCACCAGATGCTTTAACGGTCGCAACAGTTGTCATAACATCCGAAGGGACACAGCAAGACATGAGTGACCACCGGCATCCGGAGCAACTGATACTTGAATATAAATCAAATTCCTCTAGACAGCCTGCAACCGGTCCAAAAACGATTAGCCGTCGACCCTTCATCGGTCGGCGTAAACTCGTTTGCTTCACATGTGACACACTTTTGGTCGCCGAGATGCTCACGTGTATATACACAAATGCCCAAGGCCTACTCAGCAAACTAGCTGAACTATAGCTTTGACACGCGGCAGCCCTTTGGGACCTCATCTCTATCACGGAAACATGGTTGCGCGGTGAGATAACGGATGCCGAAATCGCACTAACAAGTATGTCTGTTGTCCGGAATGATCGGGCCAGGAAATCTGGTGGGATAGCCCTCTACTTTCGTAACAACCTGCAGTGCGAACCCATGCACGATTGGGAAGCCGATGTATCCCACTCCATTTGGTGCGGCTTACGACTAGGAGAGAATAACCTTGGCCTAGTGGCTGTTTTTTTATCGCCCCCATCGTCTACACCTGAGATGGACTGCAACTTGTTGGCTGCACTGAAGCAGGTGAGTGACAGGAAGTACACTCACGTTCTAGTCACCATTGCTTTCAACATGCCTGCTCTAGAATCCCAAACCACACCAGGAGAGCAACTCAAAGCAGACCTGCAACGTCTGGTCTCAGACTTTCCGCTTTATGGCTACGTCATTGCGAAAATCAGATTTAGGGAAAATAACAAGCCATCCACATTGAACCGGATATTTACTAATGAAGAACTGATGATCGAGAGAGGGATAATCGATATTGCTCTAATCCGCAGCGATCACACGACTTTGCATTTCATGTATACTCGCTATGCTGTATACCCCGAGGACAGAACTTAAACGATGCGAACCATAACTAGTTACAGATCCCTAACCCGACTCGTTGAAGCGACCGAATGGAGTTTCTTAACCGAGGATGTACTGCATTTTGCATGGGAATGTTTCGTCTGTGTTTAACACCTTGGTTAGTGGAGCATCGGAAACCAAAACTATCAGTTTGAGAAACGTGGTATCGTTTATACGGAGTAGTATAGGCAAACACATGGTGGTGCGCAACGCCGCGTGGTATACCCATGAAACCGATCCGAGTCCGAGTATCTGGAAGGCTTCGGTTGTCCACCGTAACCACTGTACCCAATTAGTGCGCGAGGTCAAAGTAGCTTATCAACATGCTTTGGTCGAGCGATTAACTGCTAATCCCAAGCTTCTGTACAAGCAAGTGAACAGCCTCCGCAAGGTGAAAAGTGGATTTCCCCTCTTTAAACAGCAGATGGCCTAACTCGGACTGCTAAATAAGCGTGGAATGTTCCACAACAACAACATGCACCAACGTTTCATTGTATCCCGTAGACTACTGAATCTTTAGAAACTATGATGCTTCTACCAGGGATTACACATAGAAGTTTTACGTCAGACACTGCGATGGGAAATCTGCTATCCATGAGCCTGCATGCCCGTCCAGAAATTGACAACATTCGCTCCAAGATGCTTGGTGTGACGGCTAACCTTTTGGCTGAACTCTTGGCGCGGCTGTTCCTGCATTGCCATGACAAGAAGCTTGTTCCTACCATGTGAGAAACACGGAATAATAACACATATTTACAAAAGGGGTAGTAATTCCGACCCAGCTAACTATCGACCAACGACTCTTCTGTCAGTTCTTTCAAAAGTTATGGAGGCTATCATTGCCGACGCACTCATGTCCTATCTGGACGGTGTTGGTCTCAAAGCTCAGCAGCAACACGGCTTCTGCCAGAATCGGTCATGCACATTCAACCTACTGTTAGCACGAGACAGCTGGACCACAACTGTAGATGCTGGTGCAGGAGTTGGTGTGGCTTATGTTGATTTCTCTAAGGCATTCGACCGTTTAGCCCGTTGTATTCTTCTCGGCAAACTTCACAGATGTGTCATTGTGGACTCACTATTCGGATGGATCTGCAATTTTCTCCCGCACAGACGTCTGGAAGTGAGAGTAAGTGAATCCATGTCTGACCCAATTCACGTCGAATGCGGTGTGCCACAGGGTTCGGTACTGTGGCTCCCTCTATTCTTGGATTTTATAAAGGATCTAATGAGCCAAATTAACTCAAGCTCTACGAGGATGACATTAAAGTTTGGCGAGTAATCAGAGCTCCAGAAGACCGTATCCAGCTTCAAAAGGACCTTGACACGGTTAATGGATAGCCGGTCCAAAATCGCCTCTTTTTCAATGTGCCTAAATGTCCAGTGCTCCATATAAGATATCGAATGGCTCACACATATAAGCTGAAGGAAAAGGATCTGCAACACTGTTTTCTGGAAAAGGCTCTAGGTGTGTTTGTCCAGGAAGATCTCAGTTGATCGGAGTAATCTAAAAAGGCATCGAAGAAGAGGATCCAAATCGTGGGGCTTTCAGGGAGAACTTCCGGGCGAATCTAACCGTCGATTTTTCGCCAAATACTTTCCGGTTATACACGCCCACATATTGAATATGCAATTCAAGCATGGCACCCATGGCTAAAGCGGGATCGCACAGTCTTGGAACTTCCACAACGACCAAAATTGTCAATGGGCTGCGGCACTTGCCGTACGAACAGCGCCTCAGAGTGCTTGGCATTTTCAGTGGGCGTTATCGCCGTTTGCGTGGTGACCCAAGCATAGTTTACCAGATATTAAACAACACTCACCACCGCTGCCATCACTTGTTGAAGTTGAGCCACAACAGCCAACTGAGAGGTCATCATCTTAAACTGGCAACACAATGCAGTCGGTTGGAGTGTCGAAGAAACTTCTTCGCGCTGCGTGTTTGCCACACGTAGAATACCCTTTCAGAAGCAGTTACTGCAGCCCCCACATTAACCGTATACAAGCACATTTCGAGGGTGCACTGGCCGGACTAGACCATATCATGTAACCTAGACGACGCATGCAAACAGCAGGAAAACAAAAACAAATCAACCTGCCTTCATTTCTGCCAGGAGACCACAGACGATAACCTTGGATAATACAGCAAACCAAATGTGAACTGCACAAACGGGAACTGGCAAGTTCGCAATTTTCGATTGTTCACTATTTCCTATTGCTATTTTTGCCTTCATTTTGCTCACCTCTAACCGATCATCCGGCGAGACATGTCAAGCTTCGGCTTTTTCTTCTCCTCAACACACTATTGAACACTGACCATCCACTGGCGCCCACCCGACAACAATAGGACGGTTGCGAATTAGTATGTTGATGTTTCTTTGCTGCATGTGCGCAGAAATGTGTATACCTCGGTTTACAACGTTAGTGTACATCTTCCGAAGTCCCCTCTGCCGCAATAAATACGCCCAGCCAAGCAGCCAATGCGATTAAATACAGATCAATAAAGAAAGGATGTTCACTTTCAATGAGAAAGCAAAATATTACTTAGGTTGACATTCCAAGAAGAATGATTGTTTTTAATGGTTCCAGATGTAGTGGACGCTTGATGTGCCTATTACTTGCTAAATAGGAGCGCTTTTTCATTTATAACAAATGCCGGGTATAGTATTGCATTCATTCATAGGAGCCTGAAAACAATCCGGCAACGTGTTTGAAGGGAAGCATTTTCGTTCAAACACAAAAGCTTATTCACTCCAAGACAACTGATCTGAACTCATGCGACAGTCTTTAGCAAATCTATGCAATTTGCAACTTTAGGGTTCTAATCAAAAGGTAATTATGGGAGTAAAACAAATTACCATTTTAAGTAGTCTAGTGACAGCAAACTGGAAAAATGATGCATAGCAAATTTGGTTGGTGCTTAAGCTCATGGTTGGTCTGAGAGTGTAACCACTGACGACTGTCATATGAACAAAGATGAGACTGAAAACCAGGCCGCATCCCATCCACTCTTTTCGCGCAGTTTTAACGACTTCCACCACCACCTCCGTAGTTAGCATTTGTGTTGTTGGCCGCACCGCCTAATGAACTGGACATTTCCAAAATTGGTTCCATACAAGGTGTCCAGCGAATGAAGCATTAGTACCGGGTCTATTAGCACAGCTCCGCACCCAGGCTAAGTTCCTCGACGGTAGTGGCTTGAGCCTCCAGCATTTGGAACTTCAATTGCGCCGCCGTCGCATTATGGACAACATACACTTATGCACAGGACCTACGAGTGATTGCATAAATACACCTCGTTATTTTGTCTAACAGGAGGGAATCATGCAAATGTGAAGATATCGGCCCTAGCATTTGGCCATTTTGGAATAGCACTAATTTCTCTTTACTCAGTGTCTTCCCAATTGTTTCCGTCTTTCTTTTTTCGTATGGAATTATCACCATCACTATCTATTATGTGGTTCGATCTGGGGATGGATTAATGAATTCCTGGAGCCGGCATTTCTCCAACTGCATTGGATATCCACCTTCTAGTGGGTTTACTATTGTTTCTCTATGGGAAACGTTCCTACGATCCTCTATGCACAACGAGCAATAATCCTTTGAAACGGTGATGAAACTATTTTAGAAAATAACAAATATTCAATGGATTTAGCCATAAGAGAAAGAAAGAAATTTGTATCTGTCGCCTCAAGACGAGAATGTCCTCATTATGAGTCAGTTCGTCAGGCAGTTATCTTGTAAATAAATAAATGCATATTCTTGACAACGTGAGGAAAACCTGTATAGGCATGATCATGGTAAAAAAAACTAGAATGGTGTGCTTCGGCAAAAAGCAAAACCCAGGAAAATACCTTAAGTAAACCGACAAAAGATCTATCTTAGTCCATAGCGTCCCCGGAATTCAGCCTTCCGAAGAGTCGCAAGCCCAAGAGCATGAAGTGGAAGAGTTGCGGTAAATCCGCGAGGCCCTCCTTCCACGAGGTGATTGCCAGCGCAACGTCAAGGTTACCCATATCACACAACTATAAAGGAAGGGGTTCAAGGGTGCTGAAAGTCGTGTTCCACTCGAAGCAATTGGTCGGAAAGGTGTTCGGAAGTTGGCACAACTTGCGCAACAACTTATCGTCAGAAATCGCTTGAAGGCCGTCTAGGCCAGGCCACCATTAGCTAGGCCAATACAAAACAAGTTAGCATTTTTTTTATTTCAGCTGTCTGCACTTGTGAACCGGAACGTAGTGCAACTCCCCGGGTATTCGAGCAACAAGCAGGTAAACTGTCAAAAGCCGCTACTGAATGGTTAGATGAAGGGTGCTCTGTGCGGTAGTCCAAACTGGTCCCGGGTAGAATACCAAAAAATACATCCAACTTCGTTGTCATCCGGCCCCACGAAGGTCGGTGTAATTTCTCCGAGAACCTTTGTGTGTTCAGAAACGCTTTCAGTATCCGTACCTCCCAAATGTTTGTATGCAAACTCACAGAACCTCAATAAATCGCAAGAAATTTCTCATATCAAGCCTCAGTGTCTTGGGACCTCATCATGCTAACGTAGACATAGCTGAAGGACGTGCTTACCGACGCTGAGATCTCGCTACTTGGGAGGTCACTTCTGTGCAATGAATAAACAACGAGGGACTCAGTGTAATTCCTTACCACCGTTAGGACCTACACGCCGACTGCATGTCCGACCAAGGGTTCAAAGTAGACTCGTTCTGGTGCCGCCACCGGCGAGGCCTTCAAATTTGGCGGTGATTTGTGATTTCTGTCCACCGGATTTATCAACAAACAAGCTCACACACCAATTTTTACCTCTTTGTTTCAACTCATCAATTTCGCATTGCACGTATCGCGTCATGGTTATCTACGCTCGCGACATTTTACAGAGTTTACGTGTCTGCACGAACGAGAACCTAGCACTTTTCCTGCTCACTCTGTACGGAACAAACGGAAAAGAATAAACAAAATGCACAAGGCGGACAACCCCGCGCTGTGGCTACAGTGCGGATCAGCTTGCCATGAGGCATGTGATCAGTCAGATGCGTGGGAGGGCCATCCGCACAGGCGAGAAATCGCGTTCGCCTACGCTGCCAAATTTGGGAATTAGGCGAGAATTGATAGGAAGATGCATTTACGCCGGTATCAAGCGTTTGAGCGGAGGCAAACGGTGGCGTACCATTCGGCCAAATATAGCAAACAAGCTGAGCTGAACACGTTCACATTGGCTAAGGGCCAAAATTAGTATGTATGGTTCACTTATAATTATAGACCACTTATTCTGTAGAACACACCCTGTCTACCGAGTCTTGGGTTTTTAGTTCCCTTCGGTCGATGGGGAGCGTGGATGTGCAGACAGACGGTCTCAGTCCCACAGGGGATGCAGTGCAGTAGTACAACAGTTCCTAAGGTGCAGGACTCGTAAAAGCGTGGCATTGAGGGATTGGGTTTTGCTCGCCCACATAGCCTCTCCGAGCAGTGACAACTGGTAGGATAATGTAAAGAACCAACAAGACCTTGTGATAAGATTTCGCTCTAAACCCAAGCTGCTGTACAGACGTGTAGACAAATTTCGCAGGGTTAAGCGTGGAATTCTTGCTGTGCACACATCATGCGGGTTAGCACCAATTGTACAAGAGCCAGCCGGCGTAATTGATAAACAACACAGCCGTATCCTCCAAAGTTTATCGCTATCTTACATGATGCCTATGCAGCTCACATCGTCATTTCCGTTAGAATCACGGATGCATTGAAGCGGCTGCCGTCCTTACGCGAGTACAGCTCGTCTAGAGCAGACAACATTCGCCCAAGGCATTGAATGTAGCTGCCATATGTTTAACTGAACCGATAGTCAAATTCCTTAAACGATATGTTGATGAGATCTAAGTTCGCGCAATGTGTAGGCAGATGATCTTAACTACAATCTACAAAAGTGGCAGCTATGTGGTACCAGCGAATTATTTGCGGATAACTACTTCCAGTAATCGCTAAGATAATGGAGCCCACTGTCGCTGATACGATCTTCGTGTATTGGAGTGCACCAGCGTTCTGGTTTCAAAACATGCGGATTTCGCTAGAAATGGTCACTCATTACGAACCTACTGACAGCTCTTGAAAGCTGAACTAAGCGTATGCTATTGTACCAGTAGACGCCATCTATCTAGAATCCACAAAACATTTGACAATCTGGACCATCGCGTATTACTTCAAAGCTTTAACAGTTGGTAATTTGTCAAACCATTCTGAGTTGAACATGCGTTTCATGTTCAGCGCCATCTGAAGTTGAGCGTTGGCGGGCAACCTATTCTATCCAATCGCAATCCAATAAGGTGCACTTAAAGGCTCTGTACTCGGATCCCGCCTGTTTCCTTACTTCATGAAAAATCTCGCAGAAGTGATGTACTCAAATTTGCTACCTTTTGCAGATGATGTAGTGTTATGGCGCGTTATCAATGCAATGGATGATCACCCAGCCCTACAAGATGACCTGGACAAAGCATACACGCGGTCCATCGAGAACATGATGTAGTTCCACACGGCCAAGTGCAGAGCTCTAAGAAAGCACCACCAAAACCTCACTACTGCTGACTAGGGTTACAATTTCTCCAGCGTGTTTCTCATGAGTGCGATTTCGGCGTGCTAGTGCAATAGGTCCAAGGTTGTTTACACTAGGCCAAAGGATCATACAAATAAGCAAGCCAGTACTTCGGCCTCCTTCACAGGGCGTTCGGGAAGTTTGACGCCTCATTCTTTACAAAAATGTGTGGTGCGTACTGGAGGCCGCATATAGACTACGCTATCCAACCTGGGCATTATTGGAAGAAGCGCGAGCAAGACTACACAACCCATGGCGACAAAATACGGCAAAAATGTATTTCCCCTGCCCTACCAGCTTAGGCTGAATAACCATACAGGTCAAAGCGCAAGTTATCGGCGTCTACGGAACAACCTCATAATATTGTAACAGATTCCAGTACTCCCAACCACACTTGCCCCTATCATTTGCAAGTAAGATAAAACACAAATCTGAGAAGCCATCTATTTAAGCTGGTCACGCAGTACAGTCGACTGGAATGTGGACGAAAAGTTTTTTCCTCCAAATGACACAGCTTTTGAATTATGTCCCTACACTTGTAATTAATGCACACCTTATTGCCATTCAGAAGACTACTTAACAACACATGGCACATTCACGTTACATGAGACCATCAGATGATAGCATCAGTGAAGGAGAAGCAGTGAGTGGTGTCACAATCCTCTTAAAATCCAGACAGGAATACTCATACCTGTGCTATTGCAGACCTCTTGGTGAGCCGTGTATGTTAAGCGTTCTCTTATCGACAGTATGTTGCCATCATGTAATTTTCACCCTAACCACCCTACGAGACTTGTCAAGCAATTGCTTTTGTACCCCGATATAATTCGGCTCAGCATTTAGAATTGTATTTCGCCATGAACATCCTAGCTTTCTGTCGTAATTGACAGGATGAAAGCATTTAAAAAATACATGTCGGTTATAAGCTGCAGTTGAGGCAGAAGTTGAAGTTCGATTATGTTTGACTGCGTCCAATCTTTGGTTCATGTGGGCGTTTCGATTATTGTTGATGAGATCAAATTTTGAAATTCACGTGTCTATCAGCTGCCGATTTCCTGCCGTGCTTTGAGGACATGTAAAACTTTGACAACAAAACTGGACATAGGGAACCCTTTCCATTTGACAGGGCATCGTGCGTTGTACTTAATTTAGTGACGGTCATATTCTCCGATTACACAGACAATTCCGTATTATGTAATTGCTCTCGTCAGTGATTGCTGTTATCACAGAAACCAACTGATATTCCAAGGTTGAATGCAGATAGATAATTTCTTTGCTAACACCTTTAAGGGTAAAGAACCTGGTGATTCTCTACTACTTATAGCTCTAGTTAACCTCACTGTATCTTCATCTGGCAAAACCACACGGTTAGTAAGATGGGTCAGAGAAAAGAGCCACCTATAGAGGAGCTCGTGAGGAAACGAAGTACCTAATTGTATGAAACCACACCAGGGATGGTCGTGATGTATCTGTAGGCCATCACCTATTGTAGAAAGAACCAGGAGGCCAGAAAGCACAATTTTATTGCACGCAACCACTGTTCAACAAGCTGCACGCAAGCGTGCATATATCGGCCATGTTTCCGTCCAACAATGCAAAGGGGGAATCACAACATGCCATATTCGAGCGTCGTTTGTCCGTAAATTTGGGGGCCTTGCTTCCATAGCTCGCATTCGGATCAGCCTGGAGTTATTTTAATGCTCTTGATTCGCTTGATCTCGATTACATTATCCGGCTTGGCGTTACTCCTGGATGCACCGACAAAGGCTTTTCTTTGCATTTCGACAAACCTATTTTCTGTTTCCCTCAGCTCGGGCCCGTTCCCCGTTTTCGCACGCGATCTGCGCTGTCCGATCTCGTCCACGATGTCTGCCCCCATTTCGGTCCTCCCTCGTTCTAGTGGCTTTGCGGTCTTTCGAGCCACTACACTCGTCCCTGCTCGAAGTTGTTTGTCCCTCGTACAACATGGTCGCAGTAGAGCTGCGTTTACGCTGTGTTTCGTTGTCCCACTGTCAATTTCGAAGTTTGCCCTTTTGCTCCTTTACCGTGTACGGACTTTCCCAATCTTACTTGAATTCGCTCGCACAGGATCACTTATGTTCTGGTCCATTTTTGTTGTGAACCTTTACTTGTTCCTCTTTACTGAACGATCTTCGCTTTTGAGCTGCGTACCTAACATTATAGTTCCGCACCTTTAGTAACTATCAACATTTGTATTCTTTTCTGGCAGTTGCTTCCAATATCTCTTGATGCACTATCGGATATTCCCACTCACGATCATTCGTTAAACAGTTGTCCAGTGTAGTCCTTGGTTCGCTACTGATCTGTAATTCAAACAGAGAAACATTGCTAGTCGACTTCATACTGGTTCGATGTAAGAGTAGAACTTTCTGCAATGCTTCCTCTACGCCAATTGCGTACAGCTTATCTCTACATTCATGGTTCGGTCAAACAGCTCTGTCATCCCGTCGGTTTGCGGGTGGTACGGTGACGTGAGTTGTCTCTGGATGTTCAATTGTTCAACATCACTTGGAAAGCCATCCATTCAAAGCAAAGTCCTTGGTACGTACTAACGTATTTTGGTATTCCATATTTGTTGGGACGTTAAATTTATCTACCTGTGACACGGTTTCGACTGTTTGATTTTTGCTCGGCATGGCTACTTACCATCGCGTGAAGTGGTCACTCATCACAAGTAGGTACTTGTTTCCTGATCGACTCAACGGTAGAGGTCCAAATACATCCAAACCCCAACGCTGCGAGGATTTTTCGACTTCAGTAGATCGCATCGGTGATTTAGGTGTATCTCTCTCTCGCAACTTGTTTGGCAGCTTGGGCACGTCTGATGGTATACCGCTACGTCCTTTCGCACGGATGGCCAAAACACTGCTCTGTAGCAGTCCAAAAATTTTCAAAACCCCTATGGGCAATATCAAGCGACAACTGATTCACTTGTATTCGTTGGTTTTTTGCAATAAACGGTAGTTTCGTCTCGTTCGTTGCCACCATCAAATTACCTTTTGCGAGATGAAGACTGTCTCGGGCCCAGAGGAATTCCCTCAGTTCTGTTGATGTAGTTTCCGGCTTGGTTCCAGATTTTTATATGTTCTCCACTTCTCCAAAGCCCAGACGATAGCAACACATACCTGCTTGGTCGTAGAATGCCTTTACTTTGCTCCGGCTAGCACTCTGCTGGCAGATTCTAGCACTGCGACTGGTTGGGACAGCACGGCACCGATGGCAACGTTACTTGTGTCGACTGCCACAGTGAACCTCTCATTCGGATTCGTATGTGTAAACAGGTTGCATCCTTTGTTACGCAAGAGTTTAGGTAATTGGAGATCTGTTCCGTCGCGGCTATACAAAGTAACGGTTCGGCCTTGTGGAGCAGCTTAAATAATGGGCTGATCAGATCTGCTAAATGTGGTACGAATTTCGAATCCTATGCCACTACTTCCAGGATTGAACAGAGCTGAGGTTTGGATTCTGGAACTGCGAAATTCTTGGTTGTCTCAAATTGTACTTGACGATTCCCCACAATGTGAATGAGGGACACAATGGACTTGTGGATGATTTACGACTTTTGCGAGCTAGATTTCAACCGGTTTACTCTATTGCTTTTAGTACAGCTTCGAGTCCGGCGCCATATTCTTGTTCTGTCTCAGAGAAAATAATGATATCATTTTCATAGCCTACCGCTTCGTAAAGGTCTTCCAGTATCACCAGTTTCAC
Organism: Dicrocoelium dendriticum; assembly: GCA_944474145.2. Taxonomy (NCBI): domain Eukaryota; kingdom Metazoa; phylum Platyhelminthes; class Trematoda; order Plagiorchiida; family Dicrocoeliidae; genus Dicrocoelium; species Dicrocoelium dendriticum. The sequence goes on along the minus strand of OX104069.1, from coordinate 56,005,429 downwards.
GCGTTGGAATCTAGCAGGAGTGTTGCACAATCGAAATATCATCCACGAAATTTCATACTGCTGGCTGTTCACATTACGTACTGTTTCTTGACGATTTGCTTCTGTGATGGGAAGCCGACAGTACTCCGATCAGAGATCTATCTCCAAAGTGTGCTTCGCGTGTGAAGATTAAAATCATTTCCTCCATCTTAAGCATCGGAAATGCGTCCTTCAACCTCACTCTGTTTAGCTATCTGAAATCAATGCAGAATTGGTAGGTTCCGTCTCTCTTTCGTCAGTAGGTCCGGTGATAAATACGGGCACTTGGTTCTCTTAATGATCCCTTTGGTCTGCATCTCTGCTACCTGTATCTATACCTCAGACAGAGAATAAATTAAGTAGTTCATCAAACTCCTGGACATCGGTCCCTCTACACAGATCCCCTTGAATATTCTACACAGAACCGAACGGACATATTCATGAACTAAATTGACAATAACCAACTTATAAAATCTGATTACCTATACGGTATCATCCATCAGTATAGTATCGGATTAGCTGATAAATACACATCTGCGATAGGTTGAGCGCAAACGAACAATACGTGATCCACGCGTAGAAAATTCCGTGACCGGATGATCAACTTTGCTTAAGCGCATCTCGTGAAAATCTCGAATGTACGTTATTTATACATTTATGGGTTTGTTTATGTAGCAAAACAAAATGGTCGCATGAGAGAGCTTAATAATCACGCTGATCAGTGTAGGTGAAACTAGTGCACCATCAGCTAGATCTCTCCAAATTCTCTGGCTGATTGTGGCCTACTGCCTTTGAGGTTACAGAAGCGTGCAAAATCAAGACATGTTTAACAAATGCCATAAAGCTGTGTTCTTAGTGTATGCCATGGAGAAGTATACTTATAGTGATTTTTGAGGTACTCTTTGACATATATCGTCACGTCAGTACAAACAAGTTTGAATGCCACTGACTTGATGTCAGCTGCATGAGATGGGTGAAAGCTAGGAATCTAGTGCGTCTGAACGCCTTGCCTAATGTCGATATCAAAAATATGAGCATTTCGTTGAATAGATTTTCACACCTGTATCATATAGCCTTCGTCACAGCATCGCCGAAACCTGCGATGTTACCACACTGCTTTGTGAACTACTTCAGCTCATTCGCAATGCGAGCAAATCGTAGCCCAGTTGTTAGTCCACTCAGTACGTTCACCACTGGAAGTAGTAATTAATTCGTTCCGAATATTGATGCTGCTTTTCACATTTACGAATACTGATGGGTATAACTTTACCGCACGCTGTTACCGTAAGAGATACTACCGTTCTGTCTGTAGTGTCGCACCCTATAATCTTGTTCACGCAATCAGTAAAACGCGTAATGGTTGTAACGGATAGGACTGTTCAGCAATTTAAATAACTCCGTTAGAAGACGAATACTTTCAGATGTTATCATTATGCATTTCCGCGTCAGAGCCAATACAATCAGAGTAGGTTACATATGGCCACAGGTAGTATGTGGCCGAAACGCAGTAGAAACAGGGGCGGAGGACAGATTTTACACCCTTATACGCCGAACAGCCCAAGGTTTAGGGACAGCTATTGCTACACACTGTGTGCGGGTACGGTTCGGCCAATCGCGCCTGCCTCGGTAAACACAAGTGACCAGATCTAACGGTTGATAATTGGAGTGGCGACGAGTACGTTGGGCCCGATTCAAACAGATTTGTTATATTGGTGATTGAAACAAAATTGAGTGGAGTAAGATCCATTCTCCCCTGCTATGGGGACTAGGTGGGTGATATTTTGTACATGTATACGCCCCAACAAGTTACTAGTGGCGTTGTTTAAGGCAGATTTTTAAGCCCTGCTTCTTTTCCTATTGTACATAAACGATCCTATACCTGTTGTAAGCTTCGGAAGCTCATACCTGTCTGCAGATGATTTGAAGCTAGTATATACACCCCATTCATCCCAATACAAAACGGAGATAGCGAATATCGAATGTAGTCTACAAGCCACATATAGGGCTGGGTTTCAAAGTGGCAGATGAACTTCTCAACATCAAAATGCTATAACATGATTAATGGATGCATATTGAGACAGGGTTGTTTCTACATCATTGTGATCCCATTTCAGTTTACCCGTCTGTCAGATACTTAGGTCTGAGGTATTCCAGCTCCTCAACTTTCAGCGGACATACGAACAATATTGTTTCGAAAGCAATACAAGTATCGGGACATATTAGTCACTTACTAACTCTGAAAGAGATAAGGCTCATGGCATATAAAACTAATGTATGATACCTTGTTAGAATACTGTAGGGTTACGTTCATCAAGTTCCGTAAATGTGGCCTGAAGGCCATAGAAAATGTTCAACGCGCTACGACCTAAAGTCCATGGACAACACCAATGGGTTTTACCAAAGCAGCCTTCGTATGCTTTGGGCACTCAGGTGCAGCTTCAGTATTTAGTCCGAAGAGATTGCCACTCGTATCATCGTCTCAATAATACAAGCAATGCTAAAGTATGACTCTCCTGCGTATCGTCCTATCACCCGTGGCAAGGTAGAAAAGATTGAGCGAGTGCAAAATTTGGCCACCAGCCTGATTCCAAACTTACGAGATGTGCCGTACGAAGACCGGTGTAAGAAACTAGGGCTGCACACCGTAGCTTATCGTCGAATGCGGGTTAACCTTATCATGACACACCGGAGATTACATCTGGGAGATTACCTTATGTTGAGACCGCTGCTTCATCTGCACACACCAATCTGCACACGAGGACACTGGTACAAGTTTGTCGTACCGCATTTGAAGCTGGTCGTTTACCAACTCTGTTTCGAACGCAGAGTGTTGAATGTATGGAATGACCTGCCGCAGCACGTAGTTGAGGCAAAGTCGGTGTCGGAATTTAAGAAATTTGTGGACAAACAGTTTGTCGATATAAAATATACCGAGCACACCCCAACATAACAGGTATTTGTCGCTGAGTGAAATTAACATTAGCAACACAGAGCAAACTCTACTTGCTGTTTCCAACCAGTAATCAGCAATCAGTAATCATCAAACGTATATTTGGTTACTCTGCACTTGTTCTTTATACAGATAGATGCAGTGCATTAAAACTTGAGCCTTTATGGCTGAGTAGATTACCTTTAAATCTCGGTTTCCTTCAGAAAGTTGTGTGGCATAACGTGCATAACGAACACCGCTCTATGCAATTTCGGTTGGAGACCAGACATGAAATACGTGACACCGAATGTATGATTGTAGTACCACAGTCAGACTGCAGTTTTATATGATTCAGCCTGCTATGGAATAAACTACCTAGTTGTATACGATGAACAAAAGGCTTGAGCGTTTTCAACAAAAGGATTAGAACTTTCCTTACAACAGCAAAGGAAAACAGATCTTGAGTTTGCAAATGAACGACAGTTGATTGTTTGTGAAACGACTGGGTCAAATTTGAAACGAAAAGACCACGGCAGTCATTTGTTGAAGATGGTTATTCTAGCTCTGCTTTTTACGTCTAATATCACTCGAAACATGTTATATTTTAACTTTCTATGCTTATCCGCACATTTCATATTTCTTTTTCATATCTCCACTGAGCGAGAAGTGACGGATATTTTCTTTGCGATCAATTATCTGAAATTAATGAACTGATCGTCTTCCAATCCCGACGGTTTCAATTGCACCTCTATTGATATAAAGCAACCACAACTGCAGACACTATCCACGGCATTTGGATTATCCTTACTGCTCTTTATTCCCTGCAAAACCCTGGCTGGAATACGGCAATTCTTCCTCTGGGAATTTCTGTACCGTCGTCGTTATGCATCAAGCGTTCCAATGAATGTGTGATTTGTTTATCTGCAAAAATGTAGTTATTAGTAGTATGTCTTTTACTCCCACATACTTTGTATTCTTCCTTATTTCCTTGTTAGCTACGACAGAGCTGACCACTTATGGTGAAGGATTACAACTTCCAAGCTAAAATCTTATAACCAACTATGGCATACTGCCATAGACTCACTAGCATATAACAAAATTGTGCCATGCTTCAATGCTCCGCGTGTCGGATCGGGCTGAGACTGCATTGCCCATAAAGCATGCATAAAACATCCCTTACAAAAATAACATTTCTTAAACAGGTGATGGTCTACATGCTATTTTGCGGCACTGGCACAAGGTCAGTTGGAGCATGAAAGTGCGGAGAAACCCATCGAGGGAATACCCCGCATGGAAGCAGGTCCCCTGGGGACGGTTCCATGATTGGCCCTATTACTTTGATTGAAGTTTTGGCTAAATCTGCACTTGTTATTGTTCCCATTTGCTTAATCATGCCGATACCTTGAGACTGCCAATCACATCAAAAAATCCATTTGGGATTTGTTATACAAAACAGGCACAATTAAATATTTTATGTGATCTCGTTGTATAGATTGACAATGCCCTTTAGTTGGACTGTGCCTGGCATCGTCGAGGAACAAACCATTCGTTTACTAATTTCTTTATTTATACAACACCAGAGTACCTAGTTCTACGGCTAGGAATGCAAGTACTGCAGCGATCCTCCGTGGAAGGCGACCTGGGCGTACTGGTACAGGAAAATTCAGGTTGTTCAAGGTAATCCGAAAAGCAGCAAAAGCTGATAATCAACACGTCGATCTGTTGCGACCAGCGTTCAGACAAATAGACGTCTCTATTTTCCGACAGATGCCCAGCGCGTGTGTGCGCCCACTTGCTTAATACACATTCCAAGCTGGTCTGCTATGGCCAACACACTACCTCAGGCCGCTGAATATGTACTTGGAATGCGTAGTCTACAATATGAACATAGGCTGAAAGGTGTGAGTCTATTCGGCGGACGGTATCGCCGATTATGTGGCGACCTGATAATATCATACTTGATATTACACAATTCAAATCATGTGTGCCGCTCTTTACTGTAACTCAGCAGTAACATAAGCCTGAGATGTCACCCCTTGTAACTGACTGAAGAGCACAGCCGTCTGAAGTACCGTAAACATATCTTTTCCATTCTGGTGTGTCAACCTTGGAACGTTCTCCCCGAATTAGTACTCTGTACACATACACTAGCTATATTTAAAAGTCAGTTGGATGAAGCACCCCACCACATACATTTTGTTACTTGACCCTAATCTCCATTCAAATCCCGAGATTTGAATTTTTCGCCAATTGAGTCTATGAAAGTACTTTGAGCGCAGGGCTACTGTATTAAAACGATAAGTCCATTCGCTTGACAGTACGTTTACTAAATGAATATTTTAGTTAATGTTTTTCGATAACTCACTAGACCACCCAACGGGGTTTGTAAAGCAGTGCTTCTTAACACTAATAAAGTCACTGCTCATTGTTCATTCTTCGAAGAGGTGTTCAGTATCACTCTTCCCCCAGAGAACAAATTCACATTATCAAAGTACGGTTAAACGCCGTTCTGACCTCATTTTAACCAAGGAAATTGCGTTATTGAACTGCCCATGACGGCGCTCAAAACAAGCTCGGTAGATCCACTACTTCAACTGTCTCGATAGTTTACAGTTCTACTGAACAGTGTTGGTTCAGCCGTCGTATACCCTCTCCGTTGTGTAACAAAACATACTCTTCTAACTGGAGCACAGATGGTCGTCCGTTCCGAGGTTGTACCTAAACAACAGTCACTCAAAACAAAACAAGATAACTTTAATAACCCACTTTCGAAAGATGTTGATGTGGCTTTGTGCAAACAAGTTTTAGTGGGAACTGAGTGACAATGCTGCCTCATCGAATTGTTACAGGCAAGCAAGCAGAATTCGGTCTTCGTCTTTGCAAAGAATTAGTAACGCAGCGTTTGAATTATCAGCGTGTGCCATCGCCCCCACGGTCTGTTTCACCACTGTGACGGCAAGCGACAAATTTTTCGGTTGTCACAACTCGTTAGACGGGCTTGTTTTCTGTGGCAACAACGGTGTGGATGTCTTCAGAGGCTAATCGCTATTGCTGAGGTAAATTTCCCATCAGGGAGTACACTCCTAACCGTACATCACTTGCGCATTTATCGCATGAAAGGTCCTTACAAACGATAACTGGTTCCAGTAATACTGTGGTATAAAGAAATATCTCATAACAAATTGTAATAATCGTTCAAACCAATAATTAGCTTCTCATCGAATATTCTGCATTAAATAGACGGGGATTAAACGCAAGACATACTTTTAATCAGACAGCCTCCAGCCAACACATAGGCCTAAGGACGGCGAATAACAAAGACGATTAGTTCGTCAAGTCTTTTACCAACTCACAAAGTAACAGACTGAGAACTTGTTGAGAAGTTCGTGAGTCTGGCTAACGAGTTGTCAATAACTTGAAATTAAATGTTAGTGCTCCAACTCATCTATCGTAGAAGAACCCAGAATTTCCTATCTCGTGATATTTTCGTTCCGCCTAATTATCTCCTGACAATGATATTTACCACAATTTGCGCTGAACTTGTGTACTGGCTCCCAGTCCAAATTCTGCCTTACGATGTTAATTCAGTGATCATTTTGCACTTTGTGAAAAACCATATTTAATGACCCAAATTTTCCGCGATTCCGGGAAACGCGGAAAAATCGTGAAATTTGCTAACTGTCGCGGAAAATGAAAATGTTCGCAGAATCGCGGAAAAAGGAGAAATTCATAAAGAAAGCTACACTGAATTCGTTTTCGTTGTAAGTAATATAGTTTTATTCGGAAGAAATGCCAAACGATCCAGCTGGTTATTGGAAACTTACTCTGGAGTATCATCATTGCTATCTGTCCATTATCTGCAATCCAAATCCGCTTGTCCTCAGACGCAAGTGTCACCCATTAAGCAACCATATCTCAACTGTCCGCCCACGCGGTGCAGTCACTCTTTTGTCCATTTTACAAACACCGGTTGCCCATACATTAAATCTGTTCGACATCTGTTCGGTCATATCTTTTGCGCATGCGTAGCCGGCACACACCGATCCCATTTCATTCACCCGTGAACTTGATGCGCCCTCGCCTCTTAGGCGTCGAACAGCAGCCAGATCGTTACATAGGACTCGGCGGCGCAATATAAGCGACTGTGTTAATTTGTTGAAAGACTGTTGTCATCGTCATTTGTCTGTATAGTGGTGAGAACTATGGTTTGTACCCTCTCTGAGTACTTCGTGAAGATACTGTTGTGCCAGCACTGAGCAGTTAACGTTGTGGTTTTTCAGTACTGAATTTTAATCTTCTTTTAAACATTAGCATAGTTGAGTCTTGTTTTCTTTTTCGTTTGACCCATTACTCAAGAACCAAGCGAATATGTTGCTTAGAATAATCAACAGGTTTCATCTTTCGCAGATTTCATCCCATAAAACGAAATAGCATGTAGGAGGAAAAGCTGCCTTGGACAAAGTGAAGATTTCCTGGAGCATACTACGTCGATAACGGGGATAAGCAAATACTGTTTTCAAAGGTGGACTTGGAGAATCCTGTTTTGTTCATCGTGTGAAATGACTGTGGATCCATCTCGAAAAGCAACCGTGGTTAACCACATTCGCAGCCTGGAGCGTTTTCAGACGGACGCTTACAAGGTGGAGCAAGCAGCTAAACGGGTAGCCAAGACGGAACCAGCCTTGAAGAAAGCTAGGCGCGTATATATCGTTATTTCTATCGCCTTTGTGAATGTTGTTCAGGAATCCCGCGAAGCAGTGGTATCTGACATTCTAATTGCCGGGGTATTTGCGAATACTCCACTAGCGAAATTCGGCAACCCTTAGTTGAGGAAATTTTTTCATAGACAAGTACGAAATGGGAGAAGCATTGCCGGGTCTGATGCGCTACATCTGAAAATTCCTCAGCTGTACGGGAAGCATAATCAGATATTGAAAGCAATGTTCCCTGACATCTTTGTCAGCATTGGAACAGACGGAACAACGGCTGATGGCGGGAAGATGGAACTACACATCCTATTATGCGCACCAATGGAGACTAACCAGGACAGACTCCGAGCATACCTCATCGACACAGTCAATTTGGTGAGACAGTTTTGCCACAGTTGGATGAGCCGTTCTGTGCAGCCTGACAAGGATGGGTATAGAGTTCAGTCGTGTGACGACCTCCATCTCGCATGGCGTTAGATGTATGACAACATGTTATCGTGATGTCATTAGGCCTGTTTATGAGGATTTAGTCCAAGACAGATGTGTTACCCATTGCATCAACTTGCTTGGAGAGACCATTCGAAAACTCCCTATGGAAGTCGACGAATTCGTCGCAAAAATGAAAAATGCTTTTTCTCTTTCAGGATGAACGCGACGTGGTTATATAGAGCATCTAACCCAGTACAGCGTGGATAACCCAACCGGTCCACCTGCACGGGTCATCATCCTCTGGAACTCAGGGATGGAAGCTGTCGTACATCACACCAAGCATTCCCATCACTACCCAGCCATGTCGCAAGCTGTACAACACGAGTTTAGAGCCTCGGCTGGTGTTTGTGAACTGGTGGATATGCTACCCAACGAAATAACACATAAAGCTTTGAGATGGCAATTGCGTTGCATTACGACTATTGGGAAGAACATCATACGTTACATGAAACATGTTGGATCATAGTCTCCGGTCACGCATAATATTTATAACCACTTTTTCGATCTATCCACGCCGCTGAAAACTGCCGCTGAAGAAAACTGGCTGCAGCATTTGCAGGCAGATGGACTCACGTTTGGTGCATCCAGAAAAATCCAAACTGAAAGGCAAATCCGCTTATCCCAATCTTCCATAAAAGCCCAGGAGTTGCTGACATCACAGGCTAGCTGGCGGTTTTGAATGCTTTTGGAATGCTGTACCCCAAACAACTCAACACATTGCCCAGTGCTCCATGCAACTATGCCAAAATTCCAGGCCTGGTTAGCTCTCCAACTCTGGCAGCCGAGTGATGAATCTGTGAAAAGGGGTGGAAGAACTGCAAGGAAAAGTTGTGAAGACGCATTGGTTTTCTGGTGCAGGATGCATTAAAGAACTGACAGACATCGCGGGCCGTCAGATATGCATTCCCGTGCATTCTTTAGACGTTGAACGGATCTTTATTGACTATTAATCTTTTGTCTGACAAGCGCCAGAACCTTTCAGAAAGTAGAACGAGGCACCTTGTTGGACTTAATTTTAATTCCTCTGTTTTGAATCATGACTGACATATAGATAGTGGATGAAAGTGCCTTGGTTTCTGTTTATCTTCTTTTCCGCGGCGAAATCGTGGAAGTTAATGTTTACGTCGCAAAAACTTGGCGAATTTTCCCTTTCGATACCAGTACACATGTTTCACCATCGTGGTAAATTCGTGTCTTTAGCCATATTGCATTCAAGCGTGAACACATGGATCCAGTTTACACTTTGCTCAAATTTCATTATCCCTTCACTTAGTGACGTCCGATGCGTTACCGATGCTCTGTGATGTCCCAACCTCTGCGCTTTGCGCTGTGTATACTGAGGTGTCCTCACATTATCTTTCATTTCATAGTTACCTCACAAGATTGCAATGATTAGATGGGCGGAGGTCACACACACACACACATATCGAACCGTTTGGAACGTGCTACCAAATGTTTCTTTTCCATTCCAAAGTACATTTGAACCATTTACAATGTCATCGCCTTGTAACACGTAGATTTTAAGCGCCCACGGCTCAGGGTAACCTCCTTTTTGATTGGTCCGTATTGGAATCCATTGGTCCCGTATATATACTAGTGTACTGAGATGATAGTTTCTTGTATTTCTGACTAGTAGCCATACTCGTTGGCTATTATGGATTGAATCGACGGTGTTGCCAAGCTTGTGCTGCAAGCACAGCTTGTTGATGTATTGTATATCCGTTGACTTTAATTGTTTACACATAGTACCGTATCCTAGTGCCGGCATTGGTTTTGCTGATTCTGGTGGAACCGAGTTTACACATTGTCTCTAAGCGATTTGAAGTTTACAACTATTGTTATTGTGCTGGAAGCTGGATATTAGTCAAGCAACCACTTGAAGCTGCTGGCCTACATTCATGATCTTGACCACTGACTCAAAATGTCTTTCCCGTCTCAAGTCACTGTTGGACTCATGGTGAATTGGTAAAAAACAATCAAAGTAACTCCATCCGAGACTGATTACACGCCGTTGACAGTAGACATACAATATAGCGGTTTCACCTACTCTGGAATCATACAAAGGGAACTAATTCCAAACTGAAATCAAACTCGAGACCGTGATTAAGTTGTCCACCGCCCACGAATAAACAAAGCATTGTAAAGTTACTTAACTTGCTCTGTGGTACCGCAATAGCTTAACTGGGGCTTAAGGGGGACAGATTGTAACGGAATGCTAAGCTTGTAGTACACAGTTCAACCGGGTACAAAGCTGCTGCTTACCACAGTCTTGTAGGCTACCAAACTTCACAATGACTGGGTAACTGCAGGCCGGCATCCTGACGGTAATGGCGCAGCCTCAACTACTTCCATTAATAATGGAACAGGTTGGACTAGCTAGTCTCGAAGGATGAAGCGCCAAAGAGTTGTTTTTAGTGTTGTTTGATCGCCATCTGCCTGGGTCCTGATTTATTTAATTTGACCTACACTATACAACCATTTATGTACATTGGGTTATATCTTCGCGAAGAATTCTGTGCATTCTATCAGCAATGCTGATCTCTACTCCTGTGGGTCACTACACATTTGGCATCAGTGGGCACACAAGGTAAGCGCACTAGTCCGATGCAAAGGGTTACTGTCCACGAGCCTGATAGTTAACAATTGTAATATCTCAGTCTTTGTTAATCAATAGCGATAGTCCATCTTTTTCGATGTACCAGCCAGCGCTTTAGCCTGTAAAACAATTTGGCTGCAAGTGCTATCCCATAAGGTTTTGAGGTACAAATGAATCCTTATTGTGCTAGTTGCAAAGAATAAGGTCGTTCTGAGTTCAGAAGGTCTTGAATCCAAATCGGTTTTTGTTTGATTTTATTCTGGTAAGCTCAACTCTTACAACAGCGAAGCGTACCGCATTAAAGATCCTAATTGAAGACCATGCCATCATCATCACGAAAGCCGACAAACGCAAGACCGTAGAGGTAATGAACAACCCGAATTATATGGAAAAATGGAACAGCATTTAGCAGCAGGGACCTATGAACTATGACAAAATATGCGTATCGTCCATCATGATTCACGTGCTAACGCTATACGGCCGCACTTCAACTTTACCCTCTGTGCTCTCTCTAATTCCCCACACACATTATTATACGTGCGATGGTTCGAACCAGTTCGATGAGCTTCCCAACTCTTGGATCTAACTTGCGTGGGTTATACCCTTGCTCCAGTCCTCATTTTTAGCATATTCTTTGTCAAGTTCTACACGTGTAACCACATCAATCCGGAGATTTTCGGGAAAGATTTTGGTCTCATTCGAAAGAAGAAACTGAGGACTCCTAACCTACCCGGTAATCATCACTGTAACTTGCAGCATAACAAAGTCACAGTCATTTTGTTTCGCTCATCTATAGTGAACATCGCATCCGAGGCATCTAAAGACGCTTATCAGCGCCCACCGATCAATATACGGCCGCTTTGTGTGGGTGTGTGCATTAGAGTGCGTGGGGTTTGATTGTTGAAGCTTGCAGTCTGCGCGCGGCCGCTCGTGACATGCGGTGTGACATACATCTGTCTCGGCTGACTAACCTTGGTGCGGGTTGAACAACTCCAAACTAGTGTGTATCTTTTGACGTGCTTGTGTGAGAGCACCAGTACTACAAAACCGCTCGGATAGGCATTACTACAAAAGATAACGGAGCAATCCTCCTTAAAATAGTGCATCACCTATGTTCCTCAGAGAACTCCGGGAAAGTCGTTAAGATCGGGGCAACCTGTGCTAACTGCGTTAGATTGTGCTGTCCACAATATATAGGCAAATCCATCCCAGGGATAAGTCAGAAAACAAAGTTGCTGACACATGTTGGTTTTGTGCAACATGTCAAGTCATTTCAATTGTCAATTGTTTATCCTTGCTCGTGAAAAAGTGTGATAGGATGACTGAGCTAATCGCGCATCTCGTAGATACTAAGGTCTCTCTCTCGGAGGTAAACATTGCCACGCTAATACCACAACCAGCCAACGTAAGCTGCGACTCTAAGCGGAAGAAGAGAGCTAGACGCTCTAACCGCACTGCAGCTTCTGTTTCACCAAATCCTCCGGGTCATCTCACTCCCATAAGCGGACAAGCCTCAAACCTGCCTGCTTCTACTCCTCTAAACATGGGTACTTTGCTTGGAGGTTCAGCCATGACACGAACATCTCAGAGCCGGAGGCAACTCGGTGCATAGATTAAGCAGGTAACATATGCACCGATTGCCCGGGAACGACACACGTAGGACCATCATCTGTTCCGAACACACATGTGGTGACGCCGCTTCACCGTCAAGTCCAATGGTGCCTTATATACAGCCCAGATTACCAGCAACAATTTTAAAACCGACACTCGCTAGACAAAGTCACGTTGGGTTAACTCTCATGTGCACCAATGTTTCGCAGTCCAAATATGGCACAATAAAAGGCAAGTTGCTAGACGATTGCAACCAGTGGAGTTCCATCTGTGATATAATTGGCACTGGGGTTGAGCCCACTATACTGAGAATTCTAACGCCCCACCCGAGCTTATTGCACGCTGGTGCATCGCTTATTCTTCGAAGAACGTTAACTCAGCGGATGAGACAGAGGCTGTCCTGCTCTCAGCAGTTCATCTTCGCAACTCAGCAAGCCGAGTTCGCATATTACCCGATCTACCTTTGAAAGATCTCCCAAAGTAAACAGGTGACCAACGCGGCATTCCTAATCGCAATAGCATGAAAACCATATTTGCTCATTGTGTTCACATGCATCTGGGCTCTCGTGAACACAATGCGCAAACACATGACCGAGAGGATATATTTGAATGTTGCTCTTCCCAACACTGGCATCCCACGACCGCGGTTTCGTCTTGGTTTAGACTCGTCAGGTGGAGAGAGCATTGGTGCTACATCCGCGAAGCACTCTCTTTTGACAATGCTATTGCTAAATCGTTGACAAGTGTTCTGTCATCATCTAACTACAAGGGCTACAGTCCAATATTAAGGAAAGTAGTATTGTGCTCCGAGGGAATGACGCAAATTCTTTTGGACAACTGGTCAAAGTTTCGAGCGAGGTTACCAACCGAGATCCGGCTAAAGGTCGCAGGCGCACGGCCAAGAGTGGTAAGCAATTCGATGCAACCTGCAAAAGCCTTATATTCTTTATCTGCACCGCCCTGCCGAGAGACTGACTTAACAGCACCCACGGGAAAAAAAACAGGATGGAGCACAGCAGGTGCAAAATTCTGTTCAGTAACGCTCAACGATGACATGCCACTTGACTGACGTTCATAAACCAAAAATGATTAAAGGCCGACCACCTTCGAACTTTGTTCTATTCCTTAACCTGGTTTGCTTACTTGAGGACGCGCTATTCCTATTCCCTAATTATTCTATCCATTGTATATTTCTTTCACTCTTTGTGCTCCAATCCGTTACCATAATAAAGTTTGATTCCTTTCACCCTCGACCACTGTAATATCCTTGAGGTTTCAAGGACATCCATATTATGCTGTCACTGTGACGGTGCCAAAATTCCCGAAAGCAACCGCACGATTTGCAATTTCTGCCCACTTGCACTACGATTGTGCGGCACAATAGCGGAGGTGTTTTCCCACCTCTAGCTGATGTGTATGATGATGATGATGCACTACGATTGTCTTTAGAACTATTGTTACAGGATACATCGTCTTATTCTTCTGCTGATACTGTGTGCTAAGTGTAGGTTTATTGGTTCGTAGATTCTACCTTAGGTTTCAGATGACATACCATGTTTAGGCTTCTTATCGTTGCTATAAACTTAACGGTCGGCTTCGAAACAAAAACAAATTTAATAGGCACCAACCTACTCATAACAACGAAAACACCATTTTTTATTTACACAAATTCCTAAGGCCTTCTAAGTAAGTAGGCCGAACATAGGGAACTCCATGCTTCAAAACAACGGGACCTGGTCATGGTTACAGAGACCTGGTTAAAAGTTGAGCTAAACCATTCTGCAATCAATTTACCCGGTATTTCGCTACTTTCGGAAAGATAAAACTGGAAGAATTGTGGTGTGATCTTTTATTATCATAAAAACCACCGATGTAAAGTTATCGATCACCCGGAAAAACGCGCTCCTGATTCGTTTTGATGTCGTCTACGGTTGCGGAACAAGAATACGTCCACTATTTGTAACATACCACCCGCCAAACTCCACGTGGGAAATAGACTCCAAACTGCATCACATCTTTCAGTTTGGATTGAACAAGTCCTGAACCCACATTCTTATCGTTGGAGACCACAAGATGCACGATATGTAAACTTCAATAACCGATGGTGCGCCGTTTAAAGCTTGCTTGCAAGAGCTAATTGTTAGCCACCCTCTGTACAACCACGTAACCCCTTCCATCAGCTTTCTAACAGCTAAGAAGCCGTCGATACTGGATCATGAAGAACTCATGGTCGCTGGGATGGTTGCAGGTACGCCACGGGCTCGCAGTGACCATGTGACTCTATGCTTTGACTATATATGCTAGGCGGAATATCCTGAAAAGGAGGGTGATAAAGTGCATACTGTCACGCATTATAACGTGTTACTTAAGCTGGTCAAGGTTACATCTTACTTCCTTAACCGAATGCCCCCTAGACGCTGCCTGCAAAACGTTTATGAGGACATTAAGCACACTGGTAGCGCATGCATCCGAACAGCAGTTATCCCAACCGAAAACAAATATCAGTCATTTCTGAGGAGCGGAAGGCGTAAATGTATGTCTATGAGGGATTTAGCATAGCGAGCTCACGAGGACTGCCCGAACGCTGAAGCCTAGACTGCATACGTGACACATCGAAACTTATGTGTGAAATTAGTCCGCGAGGACAAGGTCACACATCAACAGGAGTTAGTGAAGCAATTCTGCCAGATACGCAAACTTCTGTACGAATACGTTAAATGCCATCGAAAGGTGAAGCGCGGGATTCCAGCACTAGTCACGGCTAATGCATGTACACGGTCAGAAAAGGTAGAAGCCAATCTCCCACGGCTTCAATACTCTCAGACATTCCAGCAGGTAACGAGCCCAAATATTCTCCTCCTTTCGATTACTTCACCGTCGGGTTTAGACAACATCACTTTCACTGCGGAGGTTGTGTTGAAGACGTTGTTACCCTTGCGTATCCACAGTTCTCCTCGAATCGACAACATCCGACCAAAGATTCTGCAGGCGGTAGCTAGTGATCTAGCAGAACCATTGGCAGTTTCTATCAGCAATGTTTAGAGGCAAACCGTATTCCACTAGTATGGAAGCGAGGGATCATCACTCCTATATACAAAAGAGGTAGCCTCACTGAGCCTACCAACTACCGTCCAATAACACTACTTCCTGTACTATCTAAAGTTATGGAATCAATCATCTCGGATGTGCTGATGCAGTATCTGAAAAATCACAACTTAATTGCCCCAGAGTAACATACCTACTAACCTATTAATTGCACTTAATAGCTGGACTGAAGCTGTTGATGAAGGAGCGGGAGTTTGTGTCATCTACCTGGAATTCTCAAAACCGTTCGATCGCTTAGACCATCGAATTCTCCTTAACAAACTCCGGAACTACGACATTGGCGACCCAATACTGTGATGGATAGGCAATTTTCTACCCGAACATCGTTCGGAGGTGAGAGTCCGGAAATCACTGTCCGATGCAATCGATGTAATGTGTGTGGTACCACGAGCCTCAGGGCTAGGGTCTAGACCATTCTTGGTGTTCATTAACGATTTGGGGAGATCAATTGCTACCGATTTCCAAATTTTCGCGGATGATATCAAAAGATAGCGCAGGATCAGAGGACCGGACGACCACGAACGGCTCCAGTGCGACCTTAACACAGTGTCGAACTGGTCAGTTCAAAACTCCCTACCTTTCAACGTAGACAAATGTCGCGTTGTGCTATTACGCCATAGACATAACTACGCCTATTTACTTGGGACAAACGGATTGCAGAATAGCTTCCAGGAATGTGATCTTGGTGTGCTCGTTCAGAGCGACCTTAACTGTTCAAAACAGGTTCAGGTAGCTGCGAAAAGAGACAACCAGGACGTCGGCATGCTGCGAACAGCCTTCTGGAGATTCGACCCATCAATCTTCCCAATGATGCACAATTCCTACGTACGCCCGCAAGTTGACTACGCTATCCAAGCTTGGCAAACTTGGTTGAAGCGCGACCTAGAGACGATAGACGCACCACAACGAAGATCAACAAAGAATGGAATGAGCCTACGCCATCACTCTTACCACCGACGGCTGATGTTGCAGGGAGTTTTCAGCGGACGCTACCGAAGGCTGCGAGTCGATCACATATTAGTGTACCAAGTATTGTGTGACCCCAACCACGTATACCACCACTTGCTGAAACTTAGCCACAATACCAAGCTCAGAGGTAACTGTCTAAAATTAAGTGAACAATATGGCCGTCTAGAGTATCGAGGCGCTTAATTTTCCTTTCGTGTTTGCCAACGCTGGAACTCTCTCCCAGATGCAGTTGTATCCTCCCCTTATTCGGAAAATTTTCGAAAACAGATTGGATGTAGCTCTTAGCTCCCAGCACTTTGGTACTAAACTACGTCATTGTGGATTACGTCAAGTATACTCTTCTACAGGATATATGTGCCAGATGGATCCAAGCATATTTTACTTTTCTCACGCCTTAATTCGACGACCACTGCACCCCGTGTATTTCTGCACGATTATACTTGATTTTTATTTTAGCATACCGTTATTTATTAACGCATTCATCTCGGTAGGCGCTCAGTAGATGACATTTATCTATTTTGATTTCATCGCATTCACCCCAACCATCCTACGGGATGTGTAAAGCACTTGCTGTTATCCCGTGATAAATCATTGTTCAATGAATAAGAATAAAACAGAGGTAGGAAAGTATTTGAGGAGTGTGAATGACAACCTAGGACGAGGTAAATGGTATAGCGTATATCCGAACTTTACGATTCCGCCTAGGATCTATGGGTTGACGAAAATACATAATTCAGCTAATACATCATTGTCACTCCCAATCAGCAGGCTAAGGCTAGTCTGGAAAATCATCAGACGCCAGCGTTTCGACCTTCTGGGTCTCGTCAGTGGTGCGCCTCCCAGCGGACCCCTGCCGGGTTCAGCCCCCATGACTTCAGGATGCCAGCTGCTAGTGCCACTTCGCCATGGGTGACAGCCACGGACCTGCCTGATTGACAGTTGGCTATGATATAGCCCGGCTCATCTTCCACTGCCATGCCAGTTCCGAACTGGGCAGAGAAAAATACATAAGACCGATGTTCCTGTTTGGCCCACTGGAGATGGTGTCGGTTCTCCGAGGCACGAAATAGCTCTATATTTGACAAGTTCGTTGCAACCTCTAACAGGGAGAACAAATACGTTCGTACGGAACTCTTATGAGTTCGCGCGAAGGGTAGCCGGTCTGGATATCGCGTCAGACAAAATAATCGTTAGTTTCGACATTAACTTCCTATTCACTAACCTGCCCAAATATGACGTATTTGGGGGTAGCATAGCGTTGTCTGATTGAGGACAATAGCCTGGAGGAGAGAATGAAACTCACGGTGGACCAGCTAATCGATGGAATTAAAGTAAGTCTTAATGGGTCATATTTCATGTTGCAGTCGAGACTGTACTCTCAGTAATACGGACTTGCCATGGGGTCACAAATATCCCCGTGTTGGTAAATCTGTGTATAGATGACTTTGAAGGGAGGACGCTGACAAAGTCCAGTAGTTCGCCAAAGGTTTGGTGACGCAACGTGGGTAATACACTGTTGGTTATAAAGTGAGATTTGAAAGATGAGTTTCTAACTTATCTGAACTCCATTAATAGAAACATAATCTTTACTATGGAACTAGAATCTTGCGACGGTACACTGCCATTCCTCGACTGCTTTGTTCATAGGAACGTTTTAAGATAACAGTATATCGCAAACCGACAGATACAGACAGGGTACATTACAGTTCGGATCATCGAAAAGAGGTCTATGCCGCTATCGCATCCTCTCTGTTTCACAGAGCCTAGACTCTGTGTACAGAGGAAGAGAGCAGGAACGCCGCTCATAAAGAGACCGTAAGCAAAATAATAGACGGTGAATATCCGAGGCAGTTAGTAAAACACCAGTTACAGAGAGCTCTAAACCCACCTCCGCGATGAAAAACAGAGTGGGTTCGAACCGTGGGAATCCCCTACAAATCAATCAATCAGCAATCAGGCGAGTACTGAACAGGGAGAAACTAAGAGTAGTTTTTCGACAGGGTCAAACGCTCTGTGTAGCACTGGTGCGTTTGAAGTGTCCGCTTAAAATAGAGAGGATGACAAATTACGTGTTTAGAATCAGTTGCAAAGACTGTGAACATGTGTTTATAGGTTAAACAGCGAGAGAGCTACGCACAAAGATAGCAGAACACAAGCGGCACGTTTCGCGTTCACCGAGAAATGAGCCTGAATACTGGGCCCTACTAAGAAGATTCAGCGGTGGCCGTACACGCATTAGAAGCATGACAACAGTTTGACTGGGACAAGGTCGAGATTAGTAAGAGAGAAGTACTACCAACAAGCCAAAGCTTGATTACTGAGGCGATTGACATTACGAAGAATAATAACTGTGTGAACAGAACGGACGGGGTGGAGTTATCGAATGTGTGGCGGGCTGTCTTAATACGGTCACTCAGAAAAGGTGTCGGCGGACGAACTCAGGAAGGAGCGTGCATCATCAGCTGCAGGAACAGGAAAACCTCACATGTGAACGACCAGTGACGCGGATCAATGAAAAAGGCTCGATGCTCGTTGTTACACTATAGAATGGACACTTGAACTAGTGAGCCACTGTTATCCAGGGATTTGTGTGATTTCTTGTAACCTTTATCCTACTTTCCCATAAAAAGCTAAGCCAATTGGGTACCGATTCACCTGGTCTGAAGAAGCTCTTGCATCAACAGCGAAAGGTTGCCATAATAACAACCTACAACAACCGATTTGTATTCAAAACCTTCTGATCCCAGTCGGTTCCAAGCATATTCCGAGATAATGAATAATGTCGCTATTTTGGTGAACCATCTCTTGTAGTGAAATGTTGGTCCGCCTTATCACTCAAACTTTAAAAAAGATGAAAAAAGAGTCTACAAGATCTGGCTTATCTAAATTGATTGAATAATCCATATCATTATAATCTGAATGGCTATGTTAATACACAGGATAGGAACAATTGGAGCAGCTAAACTCGACGAAGCGTGTGGTAAATTGTTAGGTTGTGATTAGATTGGCTCTTGTAATTCAATCTGCATCGCTCATCTGAATGAATAGCATTTCCGGTGATGATGCTTTCACATATTTGTCCTGAAAACGAGACAACCCCAGTATCAATTGATTAATACGGACTAGATGTGATAAGGACCAGACATCGGTAATGTAATCGAAAGTATGATGCGCGACATACGCCCTCTCCATGCTACCTAATGGGCACAGGAAACGAATTGTTCCAAGTAAAACAAGATTGCTACACACACAAACCAGACAACAAACTTTCCCTCTTTATCAAATACCTACTTTGGTACGTAAGACATTCAAAGCAATGCTTCCGAATTTTTGTGGAAACTTAAATGCCTATTAGCTCTCATAAACCTAGACCGAGACTTCAAACTAGTTTCTAGCCTATATGTACAAGGAGCACTTAACTTGCTTTTGAATTAAAGTTAATGTGTGTTTCTGGTGGTATTGAGAAACGATGCCGACAAAGAGACGGATCATACTTACATATGTAACATGCCCAAAGATGCAGGCCTATCGATTATTCAGGTTTGTTCAGAAACGGAATCAGGGGATTTTAGTGAAACTCCTCATTTGAAGCTTTCCTTGTCAATACACACCAATACACGAGCGGTCGCAATTGTTTGGTTCCGGTGCAGATCGGGTTCATGAAGGGGAAGAAACATTGGGAAATGTCTGCTAAAATCAGACACGTATTACTTGTCGTATAAAAATACAACCATAAGAGACTAAACTAGTACGGCACAACTTATTGGTGAGCGCAGACACCCTATACTTGGAGTGGTTGCAGTGTTAGTCAGTAATGTGCTGAAGCAGGCCCAGAATGGGGAGTTAAGGCAGCGTCATTTAACACATACACTGTGAGGTTCTAAAAGTGATACCCTTAGCGGATAATATTTTGGTTGGAGTCCAATTAAATGGCATTTTAATTGGTCTCAGTGACTGAGTTAACCGAGATTTACTTCGAAGGCAGTCGCGATTGGCAGTACATCACACACAAAACACAAACCGCCCGACTCAAAACTGGATGTACATCAACGCACAAGGTCTCCTAAACAAGCTTGCCGAACTGAGTCTATGTCAAGCATCATAGGCCTAGGCATTCATATTCCTTAAGGAAACTTGATTGCAATCATAAATTACCGACACCGAAGTCGCGATAAATGGTATGTCCTATCTTCGAAACGATCGCCCCAGCAAGGACAGTGTGGTATTTTTTATTGTACTGCTGCGCCTCTTGGTCTGTGAGACTGCGACAGTTTGACTGCACAAAGACGCGCCCAACCAACCAAAGGAAACCATAAACCCAAGGCTCGGTAGACAGGGTATATTCTACTGATCGTCTAAATTTATTAATGGACTATAAATACTAATTTTGGAAAGCATGGTCATCCAAGCTTCGGCGTCGGCCCTTAGCAAACGGTAGCGAGTTCCGTTCCACTGTTATATGTGGCAGAATCGTTCGCCTCCGTTCAAACCCCGGAGGCCGGCTTAAATTTGCTGGCCTATCAATTCGCGCCTGATTTCCAAGGTTGGGAGAATAAGCGAACGTGATTTCTTGCCCGTGCGCATGACCTTCCCACCCAGCTGACTGATCATCTGTTCCCTGGTAAGCTGACGCACGAAGTTGACGCCTTGGACGTGAACGTTGATTCCACTTTATACTACCACACTGGCCTTCAGTGTGAACCGGTGGACGATTCGGAAATACTGATAATCTACTGAGATGAAACGATACTTGCATTGTGCTGGTTGTTTGTTGCCCCCAATGTCTACTCCAGAAATGGACTCCCACTGACATTAACCTTGGGGAGGGTCCTACGAGGACTGAAAAATGTGGGTAATCGTTCAAGAAATCCAACCTTTCGGGCAATTCTTATCCAACAATCGTTTGAACTGCTGCGCTGAAGTTGCTCTCACTACATGCTCCAGCAGACTGTTCCAGACATTTACCAGTCGACGTTCAAACCACAGGGAATGGGGAACTCGCTGTGATTTGGAATCCCAAGCTTGTACTGGTGTTCACGTGTGCCGCAAGGTATTCGCAAATGCAGCAGCGGACTCAGCATGGGGAAGTCACCTAGATGTAGAATGCGGTAGATCATGATGAGGTCGACTGGCAACCGACTATAGGACAGGGAGTATAGTCCAGCCTCTCGAACCTATCCTCGTACAGTAAGGCCCGCAAACTAGAACTGAGCCTGGGAACGACGTGTTGGACGCGTTCTTTCTTCTGCGCGAGTGTTCGGGCAATATGCGGGCGATCCGTACTCTAATATTGGCCTGATGATGGAAAAGAGACGAGCGGCAACCTCTTCAGACTATATTTAGAAACTGCGTTTGTGCACCCAGAGAAGGGCATTTCCTTTGGGTGTAGCCTGCTTAAAATTCCCTCATTTTTGTGAACTAGGAAGCCAAGTAATGGTATTGTACGGCTACTGGATTCCAACTAGCTTACGAAGTGCATCCTTTTATTAACAAAGTTTATATGGTAGAGCAAATCCTGCTTTTTATCTCGTTCAACAACTAAAAGAATATCATCCACGTAGCACCTCCAAACTATCAGTGTTTGTTAGTGCCATCACCCACAAAGCTGAGCTTTAAATAAAGGTTGATTGGACATGGTTGGGTGGACGAACATAATGCCGTTTTTCATTTCTCATGGGGCAGTTGGAACCTAACTTAGGACCACATGTATTAAAACGGTGGAAAACATACCGCAGTTCCATAAGTTCCCCGCTTGCTGAATCTGATAAACCCGTTTCGTAAGACACCCACTGCGCTTGCAGTAACAAAAACGACATGATCCGTTAAAAGAGGCAAAGCTTACATCGAACGGACGTTTATAATAAAAACCATGGTGACGTTCGTTGTTTACGTGACCACGCCAAATGCATTTTGTGTGACTTAATGTCAATCATGAGTTAAGCACGTATACTGTTACAGTCCTGCGACAAACGTTCATGCAGTATGCCAAAGGCTGCTTGAAAGTGAAGAGGCAGTTACATCTATGGACAAGTTCATAACCAATTACTTCCTCGAAATGGGATAAAGAGAGAACAAGATAGCGGAAACACAGAGAATAAACAGCACACCAATCTTGGAGTAGTTCGAGCCTTGAAAATGACTGTAAAGAGAATGTTGAGTATCCATTCAAACAACGTCGGTTATGGACAGTATGATGAAGTCGTAATTAGATCAGGAAAACAGGATAGTATGTGTGGTAGGATTGTGCAAGCAAGCGGCAAGCTTGCCGCAAGCAAATAAGGCAGCTGATTGGATGCCTGCGCATATTCCGTCGACGCGCTGATTGGTTCGCTGGAGCAGGTTTGTTTAACTGATTCAGTGGAAGTGTCTCATGAGTGCAGCAGCGTCTTTAGTTATGGTAATGACTTAGTTATTTATATCTTTCTGCATGTTTGTCAGGCTGTCATTCATGCTGAGCTCGCTTTCCTGACTAAACCGTTTGTCCTTGAAGGACCGACTTTTGCGACATAGGGTCAGAGAAAACCACGCCAAAATCACGCAGTAGTGCTCAGTTGCTGATCGGAGCGCAACCAGCTGTGCAACCATCTGGCCCACTAAACATTGACGAACAAAATATGGACAATAAATGGAGAATCTGGCAAACGAAGTGGGTCGATTTCTGTGTACTGGTGCGGCTGAATGAACAACCGACGGCGTATCGATTGGCGATGTTTAGACCTACGATTGGTGATGAGACACGCCGCTTCATGGAAACGATGAAGTACGAAACCCAGGAAGACCCAACTGATCTGGAAACGGTCGTTCAAAAATTTGGCAATTTCTGTGAAGGCCAAACTAATCAGACGTATTAACGGTATCTTTTTTACCCGAAACCGACGCTCAAAGGAAATCATCGAGAACCATAGTACGGAGCTAAAGATCCTGGCTTGTTCCTGTAATTTTTGCAACTGTATAGCTGACAGTCTCATCCGAGATAGAATGTTGCTGGGGATAAATGATGAAAAATCACCAAGCGACTGTTGTTGCAACGGCAGTAATCGCTCAGAAAGTGTCTTGATATATGTCACAGTGAATCATCAGCTGCACAACACATCTATCAAATGCGGTTGCCAATGAAGCGGAGCTATGTGGCGTAACCCCGTTTACCTGACAAATCTGCGAAGCCTGTTATCAAACGCACGAAACTTGCAGGTTCTGAGCCACGCGACACCCGAAGGATCGCCATCATTGTCCGGTGTGGGGCCGAATTTGCGCCACATGCGGCAGACGGAATCATTTCGCTCGATGGTGTCAGTCTTCGAAGATGAATGCCTTCAATCGTTACACAACGCCCTCCAACACTGAACATTCGATCAGCAACGTGTCGCGGTCAGAACTAAAGAAATGCATCTATGCAAGTTTATTGACTGCTGACGAGATGGTGTGTTGCCATTTAGAATCGGATGCAATCATTAGCAAAATTCCAGCGAAGCGGTGCCCAGGAATTCCTGTGCAACCTGATCAGGGAGTCCTGTGCATGCGGAACGGTTCCAAGCTCCAGCCGAAAGGTCTGGCCACAATAAAAGTGATCAATCCCAAAGACACAAACTGGATTTCGTGATCGTGGAGGAAGACCTCCCGCCGATTCTTGGCATTGATTCCATTCAATGTCTTGGCTTTATTCATTTTAATATTGATCGTTTCGTGCATACATGTGAAGCGGAGACAGATGTTAGTGAACAGTATCCGTCGGTGTTTAACCCAGGTTTGGGGAGGTTTGAAGATTTCGTTCATTTGTCAATAGATCCGTCAATATGAACGATAGCGCTGCCAGCTAGGAGGGTTCAGTTTGCATTACGTGATAGGTTCGCCACCGAAGTAAGTAAATTGACGCAATTGGACGTAATCGTTAAGCTTGACGAGTAGACAGACTTAGCCAAGTTGCGATTGTTACAAAAAAGAACGGCTATTTGCGTCTGTGCATAGATCCTAAGCCGTTGAATGAAGTGCTGCGGATAGAATACTATACATTGCCAATGTTACAAGATGTCCTGCCGCGTTTGGTTAAGGCGTAGTACTTCACCAAAGTTGATCTGTCATCAGCGTTCTGGCAAGTGGTCCTAGATGAGGAATCCATTTTCCTGACGACGTTTCATCGTCGTGAGTTAGCGTATTGCAAAGGCTCTGATTTCTCAACCTCTCTATGACTCCCTGTATGGTAACTTCGATCAGCAGCGTCTGCAATTTGTCAATGTCGCATTGCGGCTAGTGCAGAATGAGCCTCAATGCGGATGCTGACTGCGATTCATTTGTGAACACGGCTCACTGAACGCCCAATACAACCGAAGTTGCCTAACCAACTGGTAACCGTCATAAAGTAGATAACTATGAAGTAAGTGGACAGCAGTTTCACCGATACGGAGTTTAAAGACCGGTTTGGCAAGCAAACATTTTACTTTGCATTGGCTTCTTTCCAGAGAAAATAGAAAGCGAACACGGGATGACACTGGCTTGCACTCAAGGTCATTTTGATGAGCTCGGTTAATTACCCTCGGAAAAATCAGACGGATAGCTTCAAAGCTCTAGACAATGCTAGGAAAGATATTGTGGTGATTCGGTGACTTTTAACGTTGACCTCAAAAGTGGAAGTTCAGCATAATGCACATGTATCTCTAATAATTGTCCTCTTTTTTGAATACATTATCCATAATCAATGGACCTTAACTGTCACATACGCATATTATTGATTACTGATTACTGGTTGAAAGCAGCAAGTAGAGTTTGCTCTGTGTAGCTACACCTAATGTCACTCAGCGACAAATACCCGTTATGTCGGGGTGTGCACAGGAACTTCTTAAATTCCGACACCGACTTTGCCTCAACTACGTGCTGCGGCAGGTAGTTCCATACATTCGAGACAGAGTTGGTAAGCGACCCGCTTTAAATCCGGTACGACAAGCTTATACCGGTGTCCTCGTGTGCTTCTTGGTGTGCACAAATGAAGCAGCGGTCTCAACATCGGGTAATCACCCAGATGTACTATCCGGTGCGTCATGATGAGGTCAACCCGCATTGGATGATAAGCTATCGCGTACAGCCCTAGTTCCTTACACCGATTTTCGTACGGCAAACCTGGTAAATTGGGAATCAGCCTGGTGGCTACATGCTGCACTCGCTCAATCATTTGAAGCTGCGTAAGCCTCCCTAGCAAGCTCTCCCCGCATGCACACAATCTCAGCAGACAACTAGCTTATGTGGGACAGACAACAAACCGTAGCTCCACTGGGTCGAAATTGCACAGCATTTTGCGTTCCTAGCAATTTTAAGAGGCGCTGTAGCTTCTTCTCGCCACATCTTTAATGGACCTTAATTCCGCAAATTATATGCCCACTGTATCCACCACCCCAGCTAATCCTTTCCAACTGCCAAATCACTGGAGCCAACTACCTGGATTTGTGTAGTCACCAGAAGGGTAGACAAAATACTACACATACGCTTAAGAAACTCACCTTCACTGTTAAATTAAAGGTACTTCCTATGTAATACTATACACCTTTCCTCTGCTATAATATTAATAACAGAAGTTAGGATTCTTCGGAGATTCCGGACATACTCGTTCTATTAGTGGATATATAACATCTTTCTTAATGACCATCCTTCTGGTATATGTTGTGGCTGTCTACAATGAACAACGATTTACAGCGAGCAAAAACTCGATTTCTTGACAGGTCCTGAAGGATGACCAGAGTGATGATTATGAAATGATTTTTTAAAGTGATAGGAAAAAGTACAAAGTTTGGTTTGTGGTGCCTCACCAAGTTATTCACTTGAACATATATGGTGGTCTGCTCACCGCAATGTAACGGCGAAAGCCACTGAGCACACTGCCTGCGTTACTTCGTATTTCGATGGAAACAGACCATACCACATAATGTAAATGAGATAAAATGCAACCAATCATTTATTTAGAAGCGTTAATGTGGTCGAGAAAATAACATGGGAAGGAAGAGAGTTCCTCGTGCAACATACTCGAGGGGGAAACGTTTTTATCAGCAATCAAGTCGAATGTAGTGTGTGGTCAATTTCAGCTGGCGGCCCGCCAGGTTGGTATTGTGACTGAGTTGCGAAGATCAAGACAGTCGTGATTGGTATTAACCAGTATTTGGTACACCGTAATAAGCTTTCCTCGCAGGCGCCGGTACTCTTCGCTGTAAAATGTAGGGCTTGCTGTGTACGTTGGTAGGTAAGGTGTAACAGTCAGGTAATGATTCGTCGTCTAACTTTGGGGCTTAAAGCACCTCAGCATCGTGTTTGTCTTAAGGTTTCCAGGCCTGGATCGCGTAATCCACATAGGATATCGCGTGGGTATCTAGCATTTGTGGAAAGATTGATGGTTCCAAATTCCCGGACGTCCTTTTTAAGAAGCCAAAATGCTGACTGCATCTACTCTATACTATTTCAGCCTATTTCGAGCAGCCAAGGTCGACTGGGTTGACTACTCTGAGGTCGCCTTCCTGTGTAGCAAGTTGCAGCTGCTGCCCTTC
The DNA here is from genome assembly GCA_944474145.2 of Dicrocoelium dendriticum. Lineage (NCBI taxonomy): Eukaryota > Metazoa > Platyhelminthes > Trematoda > Plagiorchiida > Dicrocoeliidae > Dicrocoelium > Dicrocoelium dendriticum. Next base: position 55,978,480 of record OX104069.1, on the reverse strand, counting down.
CGGTCGATATCTATGAGCATACTGATGTCATAGGTGCAAAATTTTGCACTTCGTCAAATTAATATGGAGCCGTCTCTCGGATGACCGTGTATAGGCCCTGTAGAGATCTCGTTGTAGTGGCGCGTGGTCGTCCACTTTCTTAATCTCACGCCGGGTTTTTACGTCATTTGCAAATAGTAAGAAGTCTGACTGGAGCATCCTAGCAAGGTGGTTGGTGATTACTAGGGACAGACGTAGTCACAGTACCGATCCTTGGGGCAAACTACACTGAACTTCAATAGGTTTGGAGATGGATCTGCGGACTCTAACAATCTGCTGAAGTTTACTGGGGGAGTTGCTTGTTCACAGATTCCATACGTTGGAAGTTTGCGAAGAAGAAGCCGGTGATCCAATCGGTGGCATGCTTAGAGAATTCCAACTATGCGAGGTCGACGCATTGTCTGTCGTCGACTGACTTCGTCCAGCGTACTCCTGCTACTAGCAGTTTTGTTGTGCAGGACCGAATTTGGCCGAATCTATGTTGCTGGGACACTACGAAGTAGTTGCTGTCATGGTATCACATCCGCACCTCTGCGATTATACGTTCCAGAAATGTAGATAATACTGGGAGGAGAGTGGCTGGTCAATAGTTAGAGGGCACTGCTTGATTCCAACTCTTCAAACTAGGAGTGGCTATTTCCTGTTTCCACATGGGCGGAATTTACATTTCCTCAAGGCTTCGTTGGAAGAACCGGGCCAACAGTATGGCCAGGTTTATGGCGACCTTTGTAAACACATTGCTCCTCTGACCGGGGTACTTAACCGACCGAATTCGAAAAGGCACACAGCATCAACTAGATCACTGTGTCACGTAACGACACTATCCTGTGTAGCTAAAAGCAAGTATATGCGATTCCAAAATGCCTTAAGGCAAATGGTAAATGTGGGTCTTCAGAATAGAATCAATTATTAAATTTGGCTTAGCCTGCCGACGCTTTTCAGCTGACACCATTCAAAGTGCGCAAATCTCTCCCAACAACAAGTGAGATATCATAACAGCTCCCAAGATGGCAGCTGGTTTTGCACTAAGTGTTCGACTATCTCATTGGTCTAATGTATACTTCTCCTGTTGTAAAATTGCGATCCGTTATTATGAGAAGTTGAACAGTAAATGAGCATTACGATTATATCACTGAAAGCGAGTATGCTCCGGGATAACACAGTGAAGTGTAAGCAACACAATAGTGCAACTGCGCTCCACCAAAACAGCGATCGACAAAATCCACATTGCTATCATCTCCGTTAATTTTGGAAGAACGTCAGGCGAAAACAGACCAGGGCTCTGATATTCAAACGGTACATGTATTCACGAAAAGCAGACGCCATTAGTAAAGTATGATCGATACAATTCCGCCGGTCTTAGCAACGTGCACCACTAACAATGATGGGACATCCGAACACGAGTCTTCTGCATCTTCAATACGAGGGCTTGTAGTCGCGTTCAAATCCCCCGGGGACTGTAGTCACATGTGCAGAAATCGCAGAAAAAGGTAACACAAAATGCTACATTTAGGTACTCCTCGGCTGCAGACACAAATGGCGCGAGTAGAGAGACAAAAATTAGACTATCACCGCTTGTTAAAAAGTCAAGACCAATGATCGGCAAAAAAGGGGATCCAACATCAACGACCCAACTGTTGCTTGCACAGACGTCCCCGAATCTACCGCCCACACATTTCGGGTAAGTTGTCTGACGATAAATACAATGCTGCTCACTGTGTATTCTGATAAACGTAAAAGCAATCCTACAAACCTATAGCGATTCACTCGTTGCCAAAACTTTGCAGACAATGTCTAACCTAGAATTATTGGAGCGACATTAGAATTTCCTGCTGAAGTAGAAAACGTTTCACTCTCTACAATGGCGCTACGACATGGGTCATGTAGGGTACGCATGTGTCCTGAGATCCCTTGGAGCACACGACAAGCAAAAAGAAACCGCGCAGTAGGACAGCAGGCTGAAATGTCTAAGCAGAATCTTCGTTTATGGCGTGCCAGATCTTCCTACCCAGGATGATCATGAGGGCAGTAAACATGATTTGGAACAGTGGCGGTTCATCGGTGCGACACTTTCCTAGGGCAGCGATGTGGCGCGATCGCTCCAAAGGCTACCTCTCTTACAAGATAATAGAGGAAGCGACCGAAGAATCTTAAAACTCCTGGTCCGGTCCGAGCAGACAGCAACGGAAGTATTGGAGCGTTGGCGAAGTCGGAAAAGGGTTTAATTAGAACTTTGGTTAAAAGCTGCAATAGCTTCGCAAAGACAGAACATAAGCCTACCTGAAAAAGCAAGTCTACCGGTGAAGGCACAGGTGCTTCATATAACCACTCCTTCAGGCGATTCTGTAGACGGTTCGAATGGGGACCGCGACGCAACTTGGCCAAATGAAGCTGCGAACGATGTATCATACTCCCATCATACAAATGAATAACGGCCGACTTCATCTCGGTCGGCATCCTCCGACACTTGACACGCTTAGCTCCCTGTGGACTCCTAAAAACCGAGGTGATCAGACTGAAAGCTCGCCACGTTTCCAAGTCATACGATGTCATCGGCATACCGGTGACATAGTTTTACATCCATTAATCATATTGATTAGTTAGTTCAGCCACCCTCGCCTTCTTATTGGTTTTCATCACATTGACCAATCAATAGTTCCTCAGTCATGCTTTAACTTGTGTGTCATGTAAGCCATGTCGCACTGCTTCGCCCGATAGACTTTGTTTCGTACTGTGTCTTGTTCTTTCCAAACGGCGGTCTGGGGGCGTGCTTTGCTTGAATTCATTACTACGTATTACTGGCGATGGGTTTCAAATGAATCCTATCATAAAACTGTCTGCTAATTTTTGGTCTTCCGCTGAAGACAAACCGACCTTATCAAACTAGATGAGATGGAAGGAATCCTTTAGCAACTATATGGAACTACTGTCTGTTCTGTATCCTATGATTTCACTTACGGTGTCCCACAAAATACGACTATTCAGACAAATGCTGGGAGATGAAGGCCAGCGACATTATGACGCACTACGTGTAGAAAATTGTGGCACTATCACATTGGCCTTGGATAAATGTACCACACTGTCGGGCTGGAAACAGAATGTTTATACTGCGTGATGCTGTTTTTCAAAGCATGTACGGAAGCCTAACGTGAGCGTCAGCGACTACATTACACACATCCAACAATTTATTCCCCATTGTAACTACAATGAAATTCCTCCCGACAAATTTGAAGAAGAAATGAAAATACAGTGCTTAATTGCGGGGATTCTGGACGAAAGTGCACCGGAAAAATTGTTAGCTTTGAATGAGTCAGATACCACGTGGGAGAATGCTTGTCTAATTGTTCACCAAAGGGAGAATAGCTTGCACCAGATACGTGAATTCATTGCCCATCCAGTCGTCGATACTGTTCACGCAGTTGTTAAACGACAGACTCCAGGTGAACCTCGAAGACAGTTCGCGTGCTATCGCTGCGGGATGCAGCATGCTCGTGGTTCCGATTGTCGCCACAAAGAAAGCATCTACCAAAAATGTGACAAAATAGCCATCTAGCCCGCGTGGGCAAATCGGAACTCGCCCCACTGACTAATCTCACTCAGTCGACGCGCCATAATAAGCTGCCTCTTGCGGTGAAAACTTTCTGGAATACCCAGGCAACGAACTAAATTCCGTCTACCTGAATATTGCATCACCCAACAAGTCCCCTCCATATAAGGTTTGTCTGATGATTGAGAATGTCCCGATCGATTTGGAACTGGATACAGGGGCTGCAATTACCATTATAAATAGTGATTCCATCAAGAGTTAGGCACCCCAACAATTATGTGACTCCAACGTACAAAGCTACTACAGATCCGATTAGAGTCTTGGGAAATCGTATGGTTAAAGTCAGGCACGGCAAGCGGGAATTAACTCTACCTTTGTTCATGATACCTGGGAAAAGACCGAATCTCTTGGGCAGAAATTGGATCCGATACTTCCCAGAAACGATGCAGATTAATGAGGTCGTGATCAATGACAACAGCCTAAACGATCTATTGAACCAATTTTCTTCATTATTCGGAAATAACTTGCGAAAGCTGAAACATTTCAAAGCTTCCATCAATCTAAGGGGGAGAACACCAATGTAAAGTTTTACAAAGCACGAACATTACCGTACGCCATGTGTCCAAAAGTTAAAGTAGAACTTCAACGGCTGCAATCCGAAGGCGTAATCATACCCTACAACACACGGATTGGGGTACCCAATTGCTACTGTACTCAAACCCGACGGTAAGGTTCGTATTTGTGGAGACTATAAGTTAACTGTTAGTTAAGCTACCAAGGTGGCAAGGTATCCTTTGCCAAGCAACGAAGATTTGTATGCTACGCTAACTGGTGGCCCAACATTTTCTAAGCTTGAAATTAGGCATGCATATTCTCAATTTGCTCTTGTTGGGGACTCACCAGAATTAACCACCATAATTACATTTCATGGACTATTTTAGTATACCCGTCTTCCTTTTGGAACAAGGTCTGCCCCCAGCATATTCCAGCGGAATGTGGATGACATGGCGAAGGATATACCCTTTAGTTGTGCTTATTTGGATGATATCCTGGTTTCTGGCCGAAGTGATGCTGAACTTCGGATAAAGTTGCATCGTTTGCAATCGAATGGATTGAAACCGAAGGAAGTTAAATGCGAGTTTTGCCTGCGTCTGTTTGTTATCTTGGCTACGAACTAGATAAGAGTGGTCTGCATGTTTTGCAGGATAAACCATCCCCAATTATACAGCCCCTGCAGCCTAAGAATGTTGATGAACTCCGATCATTTCTAGGAACGTTATCACACTATCGTGGTTTTTTGCCGGGGGTATCAACCAGTTTAACTCCTTTGAACGCACTGCTATATAAAAACATTCCGTGGGTGTGGAATGCTGAGCATCAGTCCGCTTTCATTCGTGCTAAAAACTGTTTAACATCAGCTCCAGTTTTAGTTCGCTACAATAGGAAGAAGCCTCTGACCATTCAGTATGATGCTTCTCTATATGCAGTTGGAGCCGTTTTGTGTCATAAAATACCGAATGATACAATTCATCGGATTGATTTTGCTTCACGTGCCTTACAACCGGCTGAAATAACTTGCTCACAATATGATCGAGGGGCCCTATAAGTTGTCTTTGGTGTCAAGAAATTACACCAGTATATTTGGGACAGTCATTTTGAGATCCAAAATGATCACAAACCATTGATATCCTTATGGGAGTAATCCAAGGAGATCCATCAAATGTTTTCACCTAGAATGCAACGATGGCCCTGATTCTTAGTGTGCATGAGTACAAAATCTCTTACATTCCAGACTCTAACCATTGTACGGCGGATGTCCTGAGTCGATTACCGCACGGGAGCCCCGCTGGGCCAATATCTGAACCGGTGGAGTTAGTTCATTTGATGCAGTACCTCGACACTACCCCTTTGACAAGTGACGTTATATGTCGATGGACTGACCGGGATCCCAAACTGAGTGACTATGGCATACCCCACCGGAGTACCTATTCCTAAATGCTCGGAACGCCAGTAATGCAGCGACCTGGGCTTGCTGGTTCAAGATAACTTGGGTTATTCACGACAATCCAAAACGGTATCGCAAACTGGTACTCAACATGTCGGTCTGTTACGACGGGCGTTCGGACAAATAGACACATCTGTTTCCACACTAATGTGTAGTGTGTATGCTCGGTCCCTTGTCCGATACGCCATTCGAGTTTAGCAGCCATGACTGATGCACAACTTCATTGCACTGCAACAATCTCAAGGTCGGGTTTCAAAGCACATCAGTGGAATGCGCATCCTACCCTTTGAAGAAAAGCTAAACAGTTTGCGAGTATTCAGCGAACGGTATCGCAGAGCACGTGGCGACCTGATGACGGTTTAGTTGATTTTGCACAAGTTACTTCACGTGTGCACCTATTTATTGCAACTCAGCAGTAACAGCAACCTTCGAGGTCACTCCTTGAAATTAGCAAACCGGTAAAGCCGTCTGGAGTGCCTTAGCAATTTCGTTTCCATACTCGTGTATTAACCATGGAACGCTCTTTCCGAATCGTCCGGTAATGCACCTATATTAGTCGTATTTAAAAGTCGGTTGGATGGCTCACTCCACCACGTAAACTATATCACCTAGTACTATCTCTCCGTCCTACTCCCAGGAAATAGTATATATATATATATATATATATATATAAATATATATATATATCCTTTCTCCTACTGAAGCTATGAAAATACTCGGAGTGCAACGCTACTGCAGTAAATACGAGAAGTCCGTTCCTTTAACAGTAAAAATATTTACTACATTTCTTCTTAATTTTTTCGATAACCCACCAGACCACCCATCGGGGCATGTTAATCAGTGCTTCTTAACCCGTAGGAACTCATTGTTCATTTACCGTTTTGAATGCATTCTGTCTGAATTTGTACGCACCAAGAGAACTGTGCATGTGCAAGGACAGTAGTTTTTTTCTCACATTTGCAGCAGGGGAGAATAGGTGGCTTAAGATTGGGGGCGGAGTGAGCTGTGTCGTGAACAGGTGAGATGGCGATTCACTTCAGAAAGTGCGGGCAAACTGTTCCCGAAGCGCCTTCTCCCAATCTTATGTTATGAGCGCCAGATCATTTACTGCACGTACAATTGAGATTGCGCGTTACACTCTCCAGAGCTTGTTCACGTGCCTGTGGAGCATTTTATGATTAGTAGTGAATTTTCTCGCTAAGTCCTGTTGGTGCATGTGTATGTCTTCGTGGGCCAATTTGATACGGTGATTTCGTTGAGTTCTTTAGGTATCCCAGGCTTCCGCATCCGGACAGGCTTTCTAAACACACCAAGCTGAATCCCTTTGGGTCACACATTTTCATGTCCGGCTGCTCAGGAAGCACTTTATTTGCTTCATAGGGAAGACTAGTTTCAGACGTACCTGCCACCAGCCCAATGAACACAGTCTATAAGTGCATCCAACCGAACGTGTTCATCATCGGCATTTTCTCAGTATTTCGCCCTTCCGACATTTTTTAGGGGTCCAGTGGCGTTTTACCCGCCACACCCCCAAGTGACACTATTTCCGCAAATTGTATGTCCTCCGTATCCATCATCCACACTTCACTCTCTCCAAATACCACCTCGTTGTGGTCCTGTTCCTGGATTCCTGTAGACAACCCAACGGATAACAAGATACTGCACTTACCATTAATTATTTCCCGTTCATTGTTAAATAAAATGTACTTCCTGCGTAATATTCTTCACCTTTCTTCTCCTGATATAGTACTAATTACAGAAACATGGTGTTCAGCGGAGATGCCTGACACATTGTTCAGGATACTGGGTTATAACAACTTTCGTAATGACCGCCTTTATGGTAGAGGTGGTGCCTGTTTAATCTACGTCAAAGACAAATACTTGGTTCTTCCTCTGAATGAACCACTCCTACGGAGACTTCCTGATTCCGCGTGGATTACCATTTCTGGTTATCCATCAAATCTTTCAGTAGGTTGCATTTACAGACCCCCATCTTCTGCACTCACCGTAACCGATGACATGTTGGACATTTTCTTTTATTACTGACCTCTCATACACTAATAAAATAATCACTAGGGATTTTAATATGCCGGAAATCCCATGGTCCATTAACAACAAACCACAAAAATACAATACTTTTATGTGTACTTTTGGTCGACTGGGATGGGTACAGCACGTCACAGAACCTACACGGCTTGGTAACACTCTTGTTATAATATTTACTATGGGATGTTCGCATGTGTCCACATACATCAGTGACAAGTTGCTGGTTAGTGATCATAACATCGTTGGTTGTTCTTTCCAAATGCTTCCTAAACCGATAGAATCAGTGATCAATTACCGCCCATTCTCTTCTGTGAATTGGTTAATGTTCTCTAATCTTATAAGGTCTTCATATTGGGATGCATTCTTCTTAGCACAGAATGTACAATTTGCTTGTAATGAGTTCTACCATTGTATTCAGCTTTGTGTTGAAGTTGTGGCTCCAGAACTTAGTAAAAAGTTGAAAATGACTGCTGCACCTGCAGGCATCGCAAAAAGGTAGCCACTAAGCTTCAGAAAATAAATTAAAAAATAAGGAAAACAAACGATTTTCCTCTGCTTGTGCTCCACATCCGATTGCTTACAGCGTTATATCAAGATCACCACAAAATGCTCTGCTCTGAGGAGGTAATGGCACTGAAGGGTGCCAACGCGGTAGGCTGCATCTCAAAACTTTTGGACCGTAGGCAGAATAGAAAATCAAGTTGTATAAACTCTATTGTAAACACTGATGGAACTGCCATAACCGACCGTGCAATCATACGTTCGATCTTCAATGACTAGGTCTACTTATCGCACTAATGCGAAAGAAGATAATCAGCTCAAGCTGATACACAAAGGCCGAAATACACTCCAAACTGTTGAATTTACACTGTGATATATGTCGCCAACTCAGATTAGTTCGGCCATCATGCACACCAGGCTTTGACAACATCTCACCAATACTGGTAAAGCTTGAAGGGCCAGACATCCCCTGTTTTTGCTTAATGTATTTCAACTTTCCATGCTCAATGGGGACTATCCTATGTGCTGGAAACAATCAACTATAATACCAAGACACAAAAGCGGATCTATGCAAGATGTAAAAAATTACCGCCCAATCCACCACACATCTATTATCGCCAGAATCATGCAGAGGTTAGTTAAAGAACGCATAATACAATAGTTGAGTTCTATGAGCCTTCGCAGAAAACATCAGCACGGTTTTTTGAAAGGTAGGTCATGCACTACCTGTCGGTTAGATTACCTTGATTATGTGACTAGAGCAAGAGACGCCGGAAGTGCCATCATCCTAATATTTCTTGATATGCAAAAGGCTTTTGACCGTGTCCCACACAATTTATTGTTGCGGAAGTTTATGTCATATGGTATCACAAATTCGCTTCTAGATTGGTTGTCTTCCTACCTCGAGGGTAGAAACCAAGTAGTCAAAATCGATAACTATACATCTGAAGCCACTACAATCTCTCGTGGAGTGATTCAAGGTAGCGTGCTATGCTCGCTTTTATTCTTAATCTATTTCAACAATCTCCTTAATGAAATCTCGTACGGAAAGCCGTTCCTTTTCGCTGATGATGTTAAAATTGTGTATTGTTCCGCCCCTGGGTAATGTAGTCCGAACTTAGCCTATATTCAGTCTGACTTGTCCGCATTGGAGCACTGGAGTAACACCTGGAAGCTGCACTTTGCCCCTGACAAGAGTAATCTATTGTACTACGGCTGTGGCCATGAACATCCGCTGAACATCCTTACGTTAAACGATACCCCTATTCGTATGTGTGGCGCAGTCCGAGACCTTGGTCTAAGATATTCTGCCTCATTTAACTTTTTAGAGCATGTTATATTCTTGCAGGCTTCTGCCAGAAAAGTGATCGCCCAAATAAGTCGAAATCTTATTTTGAGGGAATCCAGGCTTCAAGCCTTGAAAATATGTGTTAGGCCGAAACTTGAGTACTGTACGATAGTGCATAGTAATCTGAGAAAAGTGGCCATTACAACACTAGAAAACATTCAACGATTATTCACAAAGAGGTTTTTTGAACATGCCTAATACTATGACATACCGTGAGCGTTGCGAAGCGCTAAAACTGGAGCCGCTATGGCTACGCAGACCCAAACATAATCTGTGCCTTCTATACCGCCTACTATTCGGTTAAGCTTCACTGCTCAGCCACAACTCGAGTTTCAGACTCGTATGCTTTGTGAACTAAGTAACAACGAGCGCAGAGTGCAAATACCAAAGTCTCGCACAAAGCTGCGCTCAAAGTTTTGCTCCATAATATATGCGTTAATATGGAACAAACTTCCATAAAGTATTAGAAACTGCACTAACTATGCACAATTCAGACGCATGATTAATATTCACCTGACTGTTGCAGATATCTGGTTAACACTAAGCCGAACGGTGCCTCTAGATTATTTGTATGAGAAAGGTCAAGGATACATTTGAAAGTGGTCATATCCTCCATTCGTTTCAATATTATGATGTTACCTACATATAGTTAAATTCTTGAGTATGTATCTATAAACGATCTTACTTCTAGCACTCCGCCTAACCAATCCTATTTTCTTCTTTGATGCACTGGTTCGAAGATACAGTACACATTTCAAGCTGATGTCTCTGTACCATCGTCGTCACTCTCCAAGATTTTCCATCAAATTGTGACTGGCCTATCGGCAAGCGTTTTTATTCCTCATAATATTTTATAATTCCTCATACTTTATCTTCTTCTTTGTTTCACCGTTGGTCATGACTGGGCTGATCTCTTGTGGTGACGGATTACAGCTTCCAAAATAAAAAGTATACCCATGCAAATCATATTACTACTGACTCGCTGGCTTAAAACAAAAAGTGCCATACTTGATTGATCCGCATGACAGAACGGGCTGAGGCTTCATTATCTATAATGTATGCACAAAACAGCCCTTAAAAAAAGAAAGTTGATACCCAGTCTGATGACCCATTTACTATTTTGCCACACCTGCACAGAGCCAATTGGAGCATGGAAGTGCGGGTGAAACCCATCGTGGGAATATCCTGCATGGAAGCAAGTCCTCGGGGGACAGTTCCATGGATGACCGTATTACTTTACTTGAACTTTCCGTGAAATCTACCTTTATTATTGTTTCCAGTTTCTTTATCTCTCTACTTTTTCCAAACTGCTAATCAATTCAAAAACCCATATGGGAACCATTGATCAAAAGATGAATAATTAACTATATTATGCAATCACGTTGTACATGTCGATAAGACCACCCAAGTGGTCTGTGCCTTGCACTGCTGAGGAATAAAACGTTTATTTATTTATTAATCTTTCGAGCCCCTTACTAGTATGTAGGGAGGATTCAACTGTGGCCAACTTCGAAAGAAAAACCTTCATCCCTCTTGACCATGTCGTCAAGCGGCTTCCTTCCTCTTCGTCCATCCCCACTCCCAGCGCGTAAATTACGCATGTCACGGGAGTCGGTGTGTTGTCATGCGGTGTGTGTGTGAGGAGCTGCTGATAATGGTTTTCCTTTGGAAGCGAGACAAAAACCTTCTTACGCATGGATGCGTTCAATGAAAGACAACGGGATATGGGCCTAGCTGAGTTTGCCCAAGCAGTATTTCAATTTATCCGGTGAAACTGTGATGTGTTTATGTACACATCTTCAGCCAACTGCAGTAGGATGGATTCTTTCAGAATGAGGATTGTGTTAAAGTAGTTGGAAAATAAGAATAGGGGTCAAATGGATCCATGTAGAACACCGAAATTTGTGGAGAATGAGGAAGATCTTTTTTCCCCAAACCTGGTGAATTGCATACTTGACTGAGTAGCCTGTAAGAAGCACTAATGAAGATTGTACGCCGGAAACAAGCAGATCGTGTAACAGCAGCTAGCAGTTTACACAGCGGAAAGTAATCCTATGATTTAGGAAGCAGATATGCCTGGATGTATGTTTACCATCGAGTGATGAAAGTACGGAGTACACTAGTTAATGCATAGAAAGTGAATCAGGAACTACGGTAAGCGAACTGAAAAAAATCACTTGAGTCGGTTTGCGTAACCAGTATTCAGCGGTTAATCCGCTCAATTATCTCCAAAGCCAATGATGCACCAAGCAATAGACCGATATGGGCAGGTTCTTTTCTTCGTCACAGATGTGACATCGGTGCTGTGCCAACAGTCGGCTATCATGTGTTAATTTAAGCACATGGTGTACATTACAGCAAAATGCTGTGCTAGGATTTTAGCACATTCTTTGAGAACTATAGGAGGTAGGCTGTCCGGATTGGGTTTCGCATCGTTGTACCTGTATCAATTCTTTGTGAACCGTCATGTTATCTTTGGGTGGTGAACGTTTTGGGGTGAGTACTATCGGAGTATATGGTAAGTGCAACAGAATCGTCTTTTTGACCACAAAAGTTGGGGTTTACTTCTTCCACATCGAGAGCAGAGTGTGTGAGTGCGGATGACTTCACTCAGATTCTTCGCCATTTTCCTTGTTATCGGCAATTATTTTTTCCATGCATAGTTTAGACATATATGTGGTTGAATTGGTACATCTTTTGTATCCGTAGAGAAAGAGTTCACTGACGCAGCGTCGTTGCCCTTGAACGGCTTTTCTTTGGCTGTACGTAGTCTCTTAAGACATTTAAATGAGAATTCGTCCACACGGATGAAGATGGTTTCCAAATAACCACCAATATCGAAGGGGAATTTCAAATAACTTGTTAGACACTTACAGTACCTAGATACATCAGTAGAAAAATAGATTGGAGTATGTGTAGGCAACAGTTACTCGTAATATCTCGATGTTATACGGAAGATATTGTCCTTGCGTTAACCTACAAAGTTCGTAGCGGATGATGTCCTTGTGATTAGTTTAATCATAAATAATCGGGAGACGACTTTTGGCGGCATGGTCTGAACTTCCAAGCGGTGCCTTGTTGCACATACTAAGTGTTTTTAAATTGCTGACAAACACTGTCTTCGGCTGGTTGTAACCTATTTCCGCAATTCGTAATGAAAGCAGCGTCAAATAGATGGAAGTAATGGACCGAAAACGCATAAAGTTTTATCTAGATGTTCAAAGACGGTAGTTGTGAATGTGTCACAAAGTCTTCAGCCTTAGCTATGGGGCTGGCAGAAATTTTACTGTTTCATAATAAAATCGAACGATAGCCATTCAAGTATCTAAGTTTGCATTTCGTAATTAATCAGTTAATGCGCTGCGCATAAGGACGCAAGATAGCTTTTGTCCACGTGCACCAAGAAGAATTTGTGCATGTGATAACGTCACCGCCAAGGCATCTGGGCGGTCAATGCAATCGGCTGTAAAACCGTCAAGTGCCACCAATGTATCTTCCACCTCATCGTAGGGCCACGTTTCTTGTAGCATAATGACATCAAGTCAAGAGTATTCACGACAGCTTGTTAGTTTAAACTGTCCTAATTTGTTCACAAGCGAACGAATATTAACACCGATTAAAACGAGTAGGCTCATATGACATTTTTTCCTTCGAACACCAACCTTCCATGCTGCGCGGTGCTTTTTTGTAGAAATACTTGGTTTATTTGAGATTCCATTTCATCTGTCCTTCAAAGACTGACCAAATGAAGTGATAACTTCATGTTCGTGATAACGCGAAAATTTTTATGATATCGTGACTTAGGCAATCATGATGCAATTTGCACGAGGAAAAATGGATGAATTAAAACAAGATTGGTTATAAAATAACGAAAACGTGTGTGCTCGTACATCTGTGGACAGGGATCATAAGATACGGATGAATTTGAAGACCCCGCCACCCTACTGACCGTTTAAAACCCAAGCGGCCTATTTTTCAAAAATTAATTTAAATGATCCACATTTCTGACTTCACCAAGGCAAAATAGAAGTGTTCGTCCCTCGTGGTTCCGAACTAACGACTATAATAAAATCATAACATATTATTGGACTCTGTGTTAATGATTCGAATACACGACGTGTTTTATGAATAATTCGTGTGCTTCTGGACTGTCTACGATTAGAACGAACATGGAGACACTGCATAGTTCAACTTTGGATTTGAAGTACCCGCCATGTGGTTGGATTGCGACACGCAATCTCTACTGAGACCTCAGTTCACTTTGAAGTGGACCTCGATCTTTCCAATTACCAAAATCGTATCCGAATTGGAGGTGTTTCGATGTTGCTCCAGTGTTGCGAGAAGCAACACTGAATACACTCTTTAGTTCTTCATGATGTAGAAAGGAATTACATGATTTTCTCCATAACTCAAAAGTAGCTCCAGGAGGCTCGCTAATGTCCGGGGTTCTGTGACGCGGCATCCAATACAGCGTTATATCTCAAAGCTGGAACCGAAGCCGTCATGCATGTCTGCCTGGACTTCAAGGGATGAGTAAGTCTAATATGACTAGTTGGCTGAGGTATTTTCTGCTGATGCAACTGATACAACTTAAGGGATCGTCAAGGTTGCAATGTAAATTTCAGAAGATTATAGTTGATAGTATAAGTATTTCTATGTGGAAAAACTAGAGCATAACAATTCCCTGAGGATTGTTTGTGTGTGTATCACCAGCTTGATAACAAACGACGGCAGAGCAATAGGTTGCGCCATGTTCAGCCTACCGCGATATTCTCGTGAACACACGCCTAATTTAACCCGTGTCAAGGCGAATGAGTACGGTGATGATTTAGGTTATAGCGTCTCCCCATAAACACAACCTATACCAAATAAGAAAGATCGCTTAACGTGTCATCATCGGGTCTATTTTTAAACGAATAATGCATTTGTTAGAATTATGCGAGTTTGCACAGCTTTCCATGAAGGGCAAATTCCCGATGTGAGAAATTCCTATGAGATTTCGGCTGGCTTCATTGTGCGAAAAGCAGCACTAAATGGAGCTGCGCCGAAACGTCACATTTAGCCGTGGCATTCTGTACATTGCAGCACCCTATAGGACAAAGTACAATAGCAGGTCACCCCCTACACTTCAGCGAGAGCAATTCGTTTCCATTTATTATGGCGGTACGTTCCCTCTGGGGAAAAATACGTGTTTTGACTCAAAAATACGGACGTAGTTGAGCCGATGTGCCACGCTGGAATTCACGGAAGCTTACAGAAGAGCATAAGAACCCAATCACCTTTCGGACGTAACCTCAACTGAACAACATTTGCACTGCCGATAGGTCTCATAACAGCAAAGTCTTGTCACTTGCACTTTTTCGTGGACCTATGTTGGCTGGCTGCCATAGCAGCAGGGAATTCAATGTGACTTTCGTTTGTCGATGGGATGAGTACGTATGGATTGCCTCAAATAAGAGCTCATTCGTCAGACCAATGTAGGCTCGTATTTAACAATTGCATTACGGGATTATACATTGTCATTTTATGACAGGTTAGCTTTTGAGCGAATGACTGTTAGATATCTTTATCAATTAAGGCTGTGATTTATTATAAGGCTTATTACTGTCATCTCGACCAAAAGAACAGTTAGGTATTCTTTGGCCTGTTAACTGTGCTTCACTGTGAGTTGTCAAATGCCTAACCTAATCTTGTGAAAATAGCCAAAACGAAGTGAATGATGCATAGACACCGACACCGCCCTGATTTACTCGTAATGGCTACGGAGACAACCGCGTAATCGAGAATCTTCCGAAGACACAGAGCAAGGACTAATGTCCCACTTCATTCGTTCACTCCCGGTCAAATTGCATGTTTGCGCACAAGTTTCAATTTTTTGGGGCAGCACAAAATAAATAGCTTTCGTTTGATTATATAGCTTATTCTGAACTCACCAGATGAAAGTTGGCTAGTTATCTGGTTATCTTGAGTTGTAACCTAGACGTCTTGTTGTATAGGTTTGAGGATTATACCGTTGTATACGAATAGTTCTAATTGTATTAAAGCTTTGTATTTCGGATGCAATGACTGACTGTCATGGTAACTGCATGGAGGCCACTGCATATTCAGTCGCATCCCAAGATTTGGGTAGGTCTGCAGAAAAGTACATGCGAGAACAGATTTGATCATCGTGTGCAGCTTTTGGACGGACGTCATCGTACCGTTTCAGAGAGCACATGCCCATTTCGTTTTGAAAATTTCCTCTAATCATCGATTTTCTTTTGATTCCGAGCATTACTAGCTATGCTTCAATGTCGATTGGTTGTTCTGCTTGGAACAATGTATGTGCTTCCTTAGCTGAAGGCATCAACGACCCAGCTTATGGGACAGCAACAAGAGGTATTACTAATGGAGTGCTACAAGGTATTGTACTTGACCCTCTTCTTTTTGTTACACCTAGATGATCTCACTGTTCGCAGATGATATAAAAATTTCGTACGCTACGGTGACATAATATCTGTCTCTTAGGTCTGTGATCTACAGTGACCTAACTCCACTGAAAGAGTGGTGTGTTAGATCTTCCATGAAGTTTTCAGCACGTAAATGAAGCATTACGTGCTATGGATGCTTGGTTTCGCCTGAATGTTTGGTTTTGCAAAGAATCCCTTTATACGAATCGAGATGTGACAGGTTTCTTTTACTCAGGTTCGTTGAATTTCAAAGAACAACTTGAGTATACCGTGGCTGAAACACGACAGACTATTGAAATGATAGGCCGCTTGTTCATAACAAGCGACGTTAAACTTCTGTCATTCAGACTGCACGTCAAAACATGATTAGAATACTGTGCCACCACTGTTAGTATCACTAGATGACACGACACGTGCGCAATCGCAGGTACTCAGAGGCCTATCACGAAAAGAACTGTGGACTATCCGCCTAAGCTCAATTATAAAGATAGATGCCATTTGTTAAAAATCAAAGGCTGAGTTTATGTTTTTATTCAAAATTGTCCATTGACGGACTTACAGAAGTTGCTGTCAGCCGGTATTCCAAGAACCTTCACTGTATGATTTAAGAAACTTAGACTGTGTGATAACGCTACCTCGTTGCCGCACACGTCTACAGTATAACGTCATTACTCACAAATATCTCTCGCTACGGAATAGATTGCCTCAGGCCATCGGAGGCTTATCTTCGCTTCGGACATTTAAGATACCAATAATGGAGTATTTAACTGTTAATATAGTTAAAGAACTGTTTCTCGTCAGTTGCACAGCCAAATGGGTGTACCAGAATGGGCCTGATAACTTATTTGCACATGTTTAATTCGCTATACAGAGGGGTGAGGGGCTTGTCGACCTAGCGTGAAATACGGTGTTCCATTCACACGAGTTTTGCTTGCGTTGTCCCTCATTCCTTTCTCTTTCTTTGTCATATCTTTCGGTATTACTCAAACTGACGACCCACCTTTGGCCTATGAAAACATTGGCACATCGAGAAGTTGGATAAAAGAGATCCGTCTCTGAATTTAGATTAGGCCATACTGTTATATTCTTTGTGTTACTCAGATTGATGGGTCTTTGGGACCAATGAAAACATGGGCACATCGATGAGTTGGATACATAAGATTTATCTGCGATTTTTTAAAATCTACACTGCTTCTTACTGTGCTCTTACCTAGCTTGAAGACCCACTGATGGCACTTGAAAAACATGCGCATATTGATGGGTTGGATGAGCAAGCATTTTCTTTACCCTTCCCATTTCGTTTCCTTTCTGCTGCATAGCGAGGTGAAAGGCATAAGTGCCTGCAAGACATGAACCAACTGAAAGGATGAAATGTTGCTGTCCAAGGACTATCCCATCCAATTTATGTGTGTAATTCCATTTGCCCAGTGTTAACCTATCTTACCCCTGGTGTAAAGTACGTGGTTGGTCCTAATTGATTTTTGTTTCATGATGGATGCAGTTCTCAGTTTAACCATTTGGCGTTATCATGGCTGCTCACACACTTTCACTGTTGATAAATTACCGTTATATACCAAAGTTATGGCCGTTGTTTACTTTTACCATATGTATATTGTCACTCATCTAAAACGTTATTTTGCTTTCTTTTCTCAACCATCCACCTAAAGGTATCTGAACGTTTTGCACTTGTCGTGGAATCCGATGCAGATGGAAACAAAATCAACGGCGCAACAATCAATGGAATTGGAACAACAAGCTTTTTTTATACAGCAGTTTGTAAAATCATACGGCATCTACTTTGTACCTTATGTTCGGATCAGCTTCGCTGGTCCGTGTCTCACCTGGTTGGGAATACACCAATTCAAACATTTGGGGAACGATGACCAGAATGATGAAAATGATTAAAGCATTAGTCAAAAGCAAGCACTCACTACAATTGCAGTCATCTTCGTTATCTATACTTCATATATTGGTGACGTGGTGCGCCCACGCAAATAAATTTCCCATGATAACTGCAAATAAGTTGAAAAACCTTGCTATATAACGACGCGGTCAATGCTGTTTTCTGGTAACGTCTAACAATGCTCAGTCGCTCCTCATACACAATGCCTTCATCAATTACAAGAATTTTACGTCAGAGCTGCTAATAGCCCGTTCCAAACTCACAAAAACCGTTATTTTGACCTCACTGCTAAATATATATATATATATATATATATATATATATATAGTCAAATAATCAAACTGCTGGTGTGCCTAGGAAAAGGCTTCTCTTTAAACACGTATTGCAAGCACTATGAATAACTAGAAATATCCTGTCGGATTTTGGCACATTAGACAAAATTACTTGGAGCATGGAGCATAGCTCGTAAGCCATTGGAAAAATCACTGAAATATACTTTGAACCGATCGAGAAGGCATGATTTCAAAGAGAATTGTGGACAATTAAATAATCTAACCGATTGTCCACCAATCTCTCTGAAATTTGAAACAATCTTTTTTTTCTGACACATCAACCAATTATAATACGGCTATATTGTATTCATTTAATCGGGGTCCGGAGCTGCATACAATAAATAAATAAATGCCCAATGTATTTCCCTTGCTCCTTGACATCTATCTGCGACGATCTAAACAGTGTGGGACATACTTGCGCTAGCAAAGTACCCGTCGCATTGATTCAGCTACATGTAGCAGAAAAGGAAAGTATGTACTTTCTTTCAGAGTGAAGTATAGCAGGGGTCGACAACATTATTATCGCCGCGGACCGGTCGAAGTTTGACACTTTTACCGCGGCTCGCTGAAGGGACATCGATTTCTGATATCTTAAACTGTGTTGGGTTGATAAGTTTAATTTACTTGTATTTAAACCTGCCTTAAAAATAAAACACAAATACAACAAAAATGAAAATAATGTGATTTAACTTTTTATCTCCCTAAATCAATAATAACCCTGAGCTAGTTTCTCTGCAACGAGACTGTTCCATTTAAGGATAATTTTGAACAATGACATCCGAAGTGCGTTGCTTAAGTCAGGTTTATTCCGTTGTTTTGTTTGGCTGCTGTCATTTGACGAAATCCCGCTTCACACACATAAGGTGTCGGAAATGGTACTGGGGTTTAAGCGCTGTGGTGCCAAACTGATAGTAATGCGCCATGAATTTAATCCCCACCGCCGGCAGAGTTGTTGTCTAGAACGTAATTTTAAGGCCGCCGTCATTTACAGTCTCCAGCAGTTGATCTTCTTCTTGCACATATATGTTAGATTCGCCTGGTTTGTTGAAAAATGGGTCGCTGATCCATTCCTCACCAGTTGGTGAGTGTTCTGTGGTTGAGTAGAATCGCTTGATCTCTTGTAACAGCAAAAGCAAGTGATCGTACACCAACTAGGAGAATGAATGCCCAGTGCCTGTCCCGCTTAAAACCCCAGCTAATATTTGAAACATGCCCAAAATGGATCTGTTCATGCACTGTCCCGACAAACCCAGTTTCCTTTTACACGCGGCTACCTTGTCTGCCGACTTGAAAACAATTGTCCTATTTTCTTGAAGGGATAGACTGAGTTCATTGAGCAGGCCGAATGAGGTCGTACAGATAAGACAGTTTTGCGACCAATATCTTTCACTGCAGTGTGCTGCCGCCAGTGACTTCTTCTTTGAGAGAAAGCTTTGTAATGGCTGTCGTAATTCAGTCACTCTAGTTTGCTATTTTTCTCCAGATAGCCATCTTATCTTTGTGTACAAGTAAAGGGACCTGTGCTCTGCGTCCATCTCCAAAGAAAGCTGCTCAAACTGGCTCGAGGTAAGAGGGTGTGCTTTGATGTGGTTAATAAATTCAACGACATCAATCCATACGCCGTAAAATCCCGGTGACATATTTCAGCTTGCCATCCTTTCCCTGTAATTGATTCAACGCGTAGATTCATTCTCAGGTGCAACCTCATTAATCCGAGCCGTTAAACCCAACAGTCGTTCGGTCACGGCTGGGGCTCCGTCTGTGCATATGCTACTACAAAAGGACCATTTTACTTATCCTGATATCTAGCCATCCAGTGCCTTGAACAATTCTGTTCCTGTGGTGATGGTGCTGGTGGTGGTTGGCAAAGCTACTGCACAACAAATCCTCATGCACATCCTCCTGATAAGGCTATCGCAAATAAACAAATAGCATTGCCTTGTTGTCAGTATCTGTAGCTTCGTCAACTTGGAGTGCGTGCCACAGTGATGTATTAATCGTCTCCAACAAATGTGTCTCAATGTCTTCCGTTATTTTCTCAATTCGCCTAATCACAGTGTTAGCCGACAAAGGCACATGTGCAAGCTTTTTAACATCGACCTCTCATAGAAGTTCACAGCAAAGGTCTTTAGTGGAGGGCAAGATCAATTCTTCACCCATAATGAGTCGGCCGGAAGTCGAGTGGCATGCGCGTCTGGTTTGTAACCATAAGGTCACCGGTTCGAATTCGCCTAGGGGCGGGCGTCTTCGCCATATACTCAGTCCACGCGCGACCGGTGCTGGTCGTGTATGCAGCGAAGTGCCGTCACAGCATACAGCTGGCGATGTACTTTTACTTAATTATCGATAGTGAATGATTTTTTAGCTTTAGCAATTCGGTTAGCCACCAAAATATGACGCTCTTAGTGCATTCTCATTTATTTATCTAGTGGTCCTCGGAAATTTATGTCCTTCGTGTTCCCGATTATTTCTTTCAAAATACTCCGTGGGCTTGTCTTTTAATCCAGGGTGCTTAGCGTTCAAGTGGTAGTTTTGAGAGATTCACTGCCTCATTAGAGAGTCTGTCACCGCAAAATCTGCGGAGTAGGGATGGAGCGTGGGAATCACCTATCCCGATAAATTAATATTGCGAGAAGGACTCGTGGTATTGTCTGGTAAAAGTTTTGTTCCTTTGATGTTGAAGGCTCTTCTTCTGTCTCTGCATTAGGTCTTTTCTTTTTCCCAAGGAAACCTTCTAACGATGTCTGTTTCTTACTCATTTTTGCTAATTTGTGGGTTAAGTTTGAGGGCTCAAGTGGCCGAGGTGTAACCCAGAAAATAAAACCGTTAAACTCAGGTAGTAAATGTGGACGAAAAAGCAGAAAGATAAAACAAAATATACGCGTACACCACTTTTAAAATTGCGGAAGTGCTGGTGAACTGAGGGAAGACTGATACACAACTCTTCACCAAAGCTACGACGTCCAGTATTCATTAACGATCTTGCTAGTGTACTGCAGTCGAATTCCTCACCATTAACAGATGATGTCAAAATATGGCATGACATAAAGACAGCGGATGATCACATGAGATTGCCGAGCGATTTCGACAGGGCTTATGCATGGTCATCCGATAACCGGCTCCAGTTCAACCTGACGAAGTGCATATTCGTGAGCATGCATCATCAGCTTAACCATGAATATCAACTTGGGGAGCAGCAGCTGTAACGCGCTTCGCAGGAAAGCTACCTCGGGGTGATGGTGCAGTACGATCTTGGATACTCGAGGCAGGCTTAAAAAGCATCAAAAAGAGCCAGAAAAGATCTTGGACTCTTACGGAGAGCTTTCGGAAAATTTGAGCCATCAATTTTTCCGAAAATGTTGAACGGATACGTGGGGACTCACAAAGAATATGCGATCCAGGACTGGCGTCCCTGGCGCATGCGCGACGTCGATGCACTTGAAGCCCCACAACGTAGAGTGCCCAAACTCGTTAGAGGATTGTTTCATCTGTCCTACCAACGCAGACTGAACTCCCTGAGATTGTACAGTGGTGAATATCGACGTCAGCAAGGCGACCATATTATGGTTTATTCAATACTGGTGAACCCAATTCATCAATGCCGCAATCTGTTGTAGCTGAGCCAAAATACCAAAGTGAGAGGCCATCAGTTTAAACTGGCTACGCACTACTGTCGACTTGATCGTCGAGGAAACGTTTTCCCCCTCCGTGTTTCCCGTACTTGGAATGCCGTTCCCACTCAAGTCATCCTTGTTCCTACATTAACGCTATACAAAACACATCTTGCTGCCACGCTATCCAACTTGCATTATTTGATGTAGTTTGTTTCCCTTGTAGGACGAAACAACGCGAATCAAACCATGTGCTTAGCGGCTTTCTGCGCAATGTGTTGATGAGAAGAAATGCAGCGTGAATGTATCTAAACTTAAGCAACATAACACATCTGTCAAAGGAAGCAACACGAAAGTGAGCGTTGTCGTTTTTTATTTCTCACGCATCTACTAAATTAGAACAGCTCTGTATACCATTTTGTCTGTGCACCTCCCGTTCCCATTTCAAACTATCTGGATGCAGAAGTGCAATTAAATCGGTAAACAATGGCAATGACGGTTTACTTATTCGTTGATCCTTTCAATTTTAATTTTTATTCCAACCATCCTACGGAACTTGTCAAGCATATACTTTGTTACCCGTGATAAAGCATTGTTCACTGCCGCTCGCAGCCGCTAAGCTCTTGGTTAACCTATCATTCGTAGAAAGTCGCACAATCTCGAGAAAATACGCCACGGTAAATAAAATGGAAATAAGTTAATGTTTCTTGGGCGGCCCGGTACCATATGGTTCACGCACATGCACGGTCCGCGGCTCGGGGGTTGGGGACTACGTAAGTATAGAACTGCAGTACTCATATTTTCCTATCGTTTTCTAAGTTAAATGATGTGTAACCTATTGGCCTCATTTAATCCAATCAACAAGAAGAGGACGCTGTTAGAGTGGATGATAAATCTATCAACCTGTCGCTGTCGGAACAGTAAGGGCGTTGCACCTCATTCTTCCTGCACTATAGTGAAGTGATCCATGTGTGAGTTACGTTGATTTGCCGTTTATTTTTACACTTTCATCGCTAATCCAAGTGCACCTCTCGCATGTTCACAGCCTTTTAAGGACAGATTCGGTTGTCACAAAACTGCGTTTTGTCGCATATTTATCAAATATGCTGCAGCAGGTTCACGGGTCTTTGAAAGTGAGACACGAAGGTTCGAGTGTGATATGGCCATCGTGTAGTACATGCGATGCACTGTAGTGTGCTGTGAAGTTTGAGTGTTTAAGGATTTTATTCTGTAAAAAGGCCCGATTTTTGACCTAATGGCATCGCGCTGTTGTAGGCTATCACAACTCAGTCTGTAGTTATTAGGTGAACACTCGTCATTCAGCTTTAATTAAACTCGGATGTGTCATCACAGTCTCATTCAAAAGATGTACTTTCTTCCTGTGGTGTAGTAGGCTAGAATGCCGAATCAAAATAAACTTTGTAAACAGCAGTGCAGTTAACAGTTTGGAAATGTACTAACAACGCTTTTGTTGAGCATTTCTTGATGACCGAAATATGGCACTAGGCCCTTGTCGGCTGTCGTTCAGCAGGCTGCCATCAGCCATCATCATCTCCACAGTTTTGCTCGTTAACCATGCATTTTATTTCTGTTGCTATGTCTTCATTTGCACTGTCTACTTGGTGGAGGACAATGTAGTTGTACTTATGTCATCAGCCGCTTGAAATGTTTCACGCAACTCCACTTACATTTATCGTTCAGAACTGCATCTACAAGCGCCACGACCCGAAAATGAGGATCAAAATAAGAACTGGCATGGAGCAGGTAAAATCGGCTGCCCAAAGTAACCAATTTTTGGGTATTATACCAGCCTACATGTCCATTATGATGATTCAGCCCATTTTGTTTAATTGCGGTTTTATTCACGGATAGTCTGCAGGTGTGGCTGGCATTCCCACAACCCAGAAGTTATAAACATCTAATAAAAACAGATAAATCAATAACTCAATGGTGTATTTCACGACATTGCGAGACACAGACTGATTACGTAGTCTGATCATATTGTACAACTTAAGCACATAGTGAAGCAAAATGTCTAAGTGGTACAACATTTCATCCAAAGCGTTGGGTTTGCTTTTAATTAAAAGTAGTGGAAGAAAGAGTTCAGAGTAAGACTAGTTGTAAGAATCGCCATCAGTTCAAGTAAAGAAACACGTCCATCCATGGAACCGTCCCCTGAGGATCTGCTTCCATGCGGGCTAATCCCTCGACAGGTTTCATCCGCACTTCCACGTCTCATCTGGCCATGAGCTGTTGCGCTTTAAAGCAGATAGGCCTCACTATTTTGACTCGTTTACTTTATTTTGTATTGCTTTTGGCTGCAAATATATGCAAAAGGCTCTCGTCACATTGACACTTGTTTGTTGGCAATTTACAAGCAATTAGGCTATCAATAAGTTGACTTCTTTTGCCTGCAGTGTGCACTTTTGCTGTCATCACGTTTACTTGGTTTTCGACAGCTGTATATTCCCAGGCAATCCAGCTACACAGTCCATTTTCTCACACAGCTATTTCGACTCCACCACCTTTAAAATGGGCCAGTGATCTTTTGGCAATCCGCCTTGCGTGGGTGTACTAGATAGGTAAGAAGCTTCAGTCTGTCACCTCAAGAGATGAGCCCAGGAGTGGCCAACAATGATAAAGAAGAAAAGCAAACAGGAAAATAACTGGAGCTAGAAAGAAAGAACGGATGGTGACAGATGGTACTTCGCTTTGAGATGTACATAGGGATCATAGCAAACAAATAAACATCCAAAATATTCAGTTAAAAGAGAGTTTTTTGGGGGGATAGTGCGATGGCTCCGACAGGTGTAGATGATCGAATAGGAGAGATTGGCAGCGCGAGTTCCTCCTACATTGCTGTGACGGGTGCTGCGTATACCCAGATTGTTTCCTCCAGAAAAGTATAGAAAACAGCTAGTAGGGTAACATACATGAGAATCGTTTGGATAATAAGACTTAACACTAATTTCCATCTAGATTATCTTCATAGGAGTGCTGAGTTGGCCAACATGAGAGCATAAACTCCAACCTGCAATATTGGATCTAACGGAGTGACTAATACATTGTGTAGGCCTATCTTTAAACATTACCTTGTCCTTGAGCACATAGCTTCTCGATCGCTATCTGTCGTTTAAACAGTTTAGCAATGTTCGGTAATAGCGGGAATAGGCTAGGTTTAATTTTGATTTGACTGATAGTCGGACTAAAGCTTACTGAGTGCGGTAGTCGGTTCCAGATAGCTGAGTATTAAAATACGAAGTAGTTTGCGCGAATTAGCAATTTGAACTTTTTTGGGGGAGAATAGATTCTCGGTTCCTTAGGTTGTATTCATTAACTTCGCTAATGTTCAACTGTGTGCTTGCGCTGAAGCTAAGGTTGTATATCGGTTTGTAAAAGAAAACTTAGTTCAGCTTCAGTCTTTGCAACCATAGGGGATCGATGCTCAGTAATTCACATCTATCGTGCTAAGTTGCTAGAGACGATTCGCTTATAAGGATTTTACTGAATGACCTCTACAGACGTTCCAGGGATGAGAGATCACTCTTGCGCATGTGACTCTGTATTTGATCGGGCAGTACTCCAAAAGTGAGTGTACACAAATCCAGTAAAGAGCTGGCTTGGCTTTGGGTAAGACTATTGAGTTGTTGATTAATCTTAAAGCCTATGATAACTGTTGTTGAGGGTGAGTCCAGAAGTCTAGTAGTTCATCGTAGTTTAAGCCTAGGTCACAGACGGACTGAGTGATAAATTGGTTTCCCATATAAAGTTCAAGTTCCTGGTGAGATGCTACATCTATGACAGAGTACGCGGGACTTGAGCCCTGAGAATTTAATTAACCATTCATTTGACCAGAGTTCAAGGGAATTCTGATCCGTTTGAATAGTTTTGATGGTTACCTGCAGATGTTATGGAGGAAATGTGTAGATAATTTTCATGTCACCTGCAAATAGAAACGGTTTACCAGAGTTGCTTTTATTGAAAACATCATTAAGCTAGATGAGGAACAGAGTGGGACCAACAAGCTACCTTACAGTACTCCACTCGTTATTGCATGTGGTCGTGATTCCGGCTTAGTTAGTAAACCAGTCTGAATGCGAACCTCTACGATGGGAGTAAACCAAGCCAGGAGTGAGTCAAGGAAACCGAATGACCTAAACTTCAACACAAATCGCTCATGTGGAACATAATCGAAAGCTTTGTGCAGATCAAAGAAGGTGGCCGGTACCTACATGTTGGCACTTACAGCCGATGTAGCGTAATGTAGAAACTCTTACTGGCAGGTGTTACATGAGTGTTTACACATAAATCCATGTTGTTGGTCACTTAAAAGTCTGTGTGTCATAAGATAGTCAACGGTATATTTTTTGCTTACTCTTTCAAATACTCTGGAAATGATAGAAGTATGATTAACGGGACGATAGTTATCCAGTTCGTTTCGTACACTGCTTTTCTGTTGTAGAATGATGACAGAATGTTTCCACTGGGGTGGAAAATTGCCATATTATAGAGAAAGCCTACACATTTTAAAAAGTAAAATGGGGATGTCTTTGCCACCATGCATGAGTACAATTTAGGGATGCCCTCCGGCCCCGCAAAGGTGGAGGGTCGAACTGATTGTACTGCGGATTTCACCTCTGCGATATTTATACTTATGTCAGACAGTATGCCGTCAGGTAAGGAGCATGTTGAAACTAGTGCAGTTATCATCTGCCATTATGCTCCCTGATGTAACGTCCTTGGAAGTTGTCTTTAGGCCACGAAGCTCCAGACGCACTTGCTCTTCATACATATGACTAAATCCACTAAGACGAATTTTGTTCAGGACTAGCATTCTGGATAGCGTTTACCACAGTTTTGCCTGTTAAAAATTTGCAGCGCCGTGACTCTCTTGTTCTCCTAATTTTCGGTGATAGATAAAATGTGAACGAATTCAGCAAAAAGGTTAATAAGTAACCAGTTACAACAATTTCAAGAGGCCGCGCCTTGCAATTGAAAAAGCGGCTTTTACAAAACCGACTTGCCGATGACATGTGGACCCTTAGCTATAATGTTATAACCACGATGTCTAGTAAGTTAGTAGAACGCATAAATGTGTCGCCATAACCCAGTGACACTACAATTGTCAAAAGACATATTCGAAGCCGCTCCGATCATTTAGAATACGACCAAGCCAATGTTGACCCACAAATGTTGTGCAGTATACGAAACGGAGAGTCCATTTGTTAACCAAAACGATTTCTCGTAGAGGTGGAGCAGCGCATCACCCAAGCGCTCCACAAATGTTAACGAGCTAATATTACTGAAAGTATAGCCGCGTGTTGACATTCCTAACGCCGATCTAAATAGTTTTCGAAACTTGAATGAAAGCCAGCTGAAGCGTACCAGAAATGATGATTTCTGTCCTGTTGAAACTCGTATACCGCCTGTCGGCAAATATGAGTACTTATTTAGTAACATCACTATCCGCCGGGCACCACTAACCAACACTCAATACAGGCCTGTTTGAGCAAATGGGGAAAACTGCTTGACATGCAATGCATCTCATAACTAAAGAGCCAGAAGGATAGATACCGA
The DNA here is from genome assembly GCA_944474145.2 of Dicrocoelium dendriticum. Lineage (NCBI taxonomy): Eukaryota > Metazoa > Platyhelminthes > Trematoda > Plagiorchiida > Dicrocoeliidae > Dicrocoelium > Dicrocoelium dendriticum. The sequence goes on along the minus strand of OX104069.1, from coordinate 55,951,122 downwards.
AGTTTTACGACATGACTAACTCCCGAAAAATTCCCAAGTCCAAAAATAATTCAACACAGGTGACTGTTGATTAGATTAACCTTAGCTACATTGTTCCAAACGCCTCAACAAATGATGCGTACGTTACATCCGGTCTAGACCGGTTTTGATTAAGTCTAAATTAGTACATATGACGCTTTATCTCTTTCAGAGGATCATCTGTTACTGCAAGAGGTTGTACGTGATTGCCGGTCTCGAGTTCTTCCTGTTGGTGTTTGACTATTGGAAGATGAGCTCTCGACAGAGGGCCCGCGATGAAAATTTGCGTCCCGAGCGTCTACAGAAGATCCATGTCTTATTTTTGAGCCGGATAAGCATCCGTTGAAAACATCGAGGGACACTGTGTAACGGTTTGCTAGCTATTGACACGAATGGTTTATGGTCCGTATACACTGTAGTCTTTTTCCAAATGGGTAGTCTTTTAATCGCTATATTACTTAGACGACGACAAGCATCTCCTCTTCGAGCTGCGCATAAAGCTGTTCCGCCACTGTGCGCGCCAGACTGCGGAAGTCTAAGGGTTTACCATGCTGCAGGAGAACGGCACCTATTCCGCTTTGGCTGCTATCATCAACAGCTAGCGGTAAAATGTTCGCTTCAAACCTTCAAACCAAACGGTAAACGTAGCCAACGAAAACGTCCGAAGCGAGATGCTGTGCCCAGAAAGGGGCCTGAACTGCGCGAAAACCAGTCTTGGATGTTGCGTCATGACAATGCGCCGACCCCCGCATCGCTCCGTTTCCGCAGCTGTCTGGTAAAGCCTCACACTCCCATTCTGCCCCATCCACCGTGTTTTCCGGACCCAGCTACTGCAGGCTTTTTCCTGTTTCCCAAACTTAAAACCACGTTGTAAGGACGTCGTTGCGAATCCATGGAGGAGATTCAGCACAACGGCACATGAAACCTGCGCGCGACTCCAGAAAACACGTGTCAGGAGGCTTTTTAAAGAAGGAAGCACCGTACAATATATTGCCAGTAGGGGGGAATAGTTTTAGGGTGAAGTGCTTAAAATGTTGTGTAATGTAATGTTATAGCAAAAGTTCCGTTACCTTTTGAACACCCCCATCGTATGGCGAACAATCCTGTGAGTTCAGGTAAAAATGATTTTACTCATTTTTATTACCTAATTTTTTGCATGTCATCTATGAGGCATCTTGTTTTTCTCTACCCGTAAGTATAACCTGTCTAAAAACCAGATAACTCTGGACAAAATCTGCGAGTTTTCATCAGACGCTGGTATTGTTTTCCACTAAATCTAATCCGTTGATGTTTGGAAAAACGTCAGCCTATAAAACAAGTTGCAAAATCATCCAGGTTTGCGATAATTATTAATCCGAACCGAAACTACTAATTCTTCATAAGACAAGGTGTGTTTACAATTTTACGACTTCTGTAATAGATACTTGCTGATAATCATTGTCATCCGATGTTAGAAAAACACATTCTCATGACTTCTAATGTTGGTCGCTGAGCATTTGTTAATTTTCCTAAAATATTGACTTTTCCCTTTCCGTTCATTGATGAAATGAATTATGCAGAATCCTTTGATGTGTTTCGTTTTTCGCTATGGTTATCTCACACTACAGTCTCAATCTTTGATGACGAGCAACTTTGAGGAAGCAGGGGATTTCCGGACCCTCCCAGCCAACTGGCGCTTATACTATCGATCACCCCAGGAGGATTTTTATTGGTTAGACTGAAGAAAGCGATTGTCATATTTCGATTGCAGACTCTCTGTGAACCCTGATGCTACGATACAGAGGTGAGATAAATGAGATAAAGGGCTGATATCTTACTGCGAGTTATCCCATCATTTCTGAGACGAAAAGGACGGTGAGTCTCCAAACCAGAATCTATGTTTACCAGTAGTTTGTATGTTCATTTGGTGAGGTGAAAAAGAGTACATTAATAGTCTATCATTTGTAATGTTCATTTAAACGATTTATCCATTTAATGTGTAGACGTAATGAGTGACTGTCACGCTTCTTGATGTTACGGTGCAACAGAGTAATGATGGTGAAACAGGTGAAAAATTTGGTGCACCCCAGTTTAATCCCCCTAAACTTGTATGGTGTGAGTTAATTGGTGTCCATTGCAACAGTTCCCACGTATACTGATGTCTCATGGAAATTTTCAATAGCATGATAGCACATCTGTGATGCACATGCGCAGTTTGGCAGCTGATCTTTTAACTTTGTTGCTCATCACACGGTTATAATAAACCAGATTTCCGTCAGTAAGGAAGCCAGTTGTTCATTGATTCATTATACACGTCAGGTAGAGGTGGGAAACACCTCAGCTACTGTGCCGCAACACATAAATAAAAAAGGAAAATAAATAAAAAAGTTGCATACCAGCTGAGCTGCCAGCAATGGTTACACATCGTTCCGGTAAGCTAACAGCCGGCTGCTAGGCAAAAAGAAAAAATTATTGTGTTTTACGCTAAGAAATGAGATCGTAGGTGGAGGGGAGGCTAATAGGGATGAGGAGGGAAAAAGAAACTCATAGCAGGAACGACACTGAGGTCGGCTCCTTGCCATGTCAGCAAACGTGTTCACCGTCGTTTGGACCCCAACCAGGGAGCCGTGACGCTCTAACAGAGGCCAGCTCCGAAGTGAGGGCCTTCATTCCTCTTGACCAAGTCATCGCTTGGCCACCCCTCCTCTTCTTCCATCCACATCCCCGGTAGGCAAACAATGCACTTCGCGGAAGTCGATGGGCTGGCAAGCACAAAACTAATCCCCGCCATCGGAGCCTGGTGCGTGAAACAACGGTACTGAGCGGTTCACTTCCTTTTCCTGTGCCCTAAACAAAGCATCGAACACGCTCGTTACTCACGCGGTGTTCCCACCATATGTGAGCCAAACTGCGAAGGCACCGATGGTCGAAAGTAACTAGCCTCTTCATGTCCGCCCATCTTAGGGGCCAGATTTCTCAACCATCCAGTAAAGTCGAACGTACCGATGCATTGTACACTCTACCTTCAGGGCGAGAGTAATGGCGCGCCGTCGCCATAGGTGGCGAAGGTTAGCAAAGGCACTTCGAGCTTTTGCTATACGGCACGTGATGTCGTCTTCGGTCCCACCGGCGCTGATACAACTTCCCAGGTAGTTGAATTTCCGAAAGACTTCTAGCTGATCCCCACCAAGGGTCAGCGCAGGAGAAGATCCCTGCCAATTTTGGAGGAATGCTTTGCAGTTCGATAGTGCAAAGCAAAACTGACAGCCAGTGCTAATCAGTCCAGCGCTGCTTGACACGTCTGGTAGCTGTCACAGATGAGGGCAATGTCGTCTGCATACTCCAAGTCGAGAAGTCGTTCTCCTGGGAGTAGCTCCACATCTTCCAAGTCATGTCCTGTAAATGCTATCTCCATGACTTCGTCAATAGCGAAGTTGAAAAGGAAAGGTAACAGCGGACATCCTTGTCTCACACCGCTGGAGATAGTAAACGGCGACGACAGTTTGCCGTAAGCCCTCAATCTGCCCGTGCTACTTGCGTATAATGCTCGGGTAATATATACATATTTCTCGGGCACACCTTTCCTGAGTAGACAATTCCAAAGAGCACATCGAGCAAACGAATCGAACGCACTTTTGATGTCGAGGAACACGACTACGGTGGGCCGCCATAATGTGTGACGGTGTTGCAACAACTGACACAAGGTGGAGATGTGGTCGATGCAGCCGCGACCAAGACGAAACCCGGCTTGCTCCTCACGAATCTGGCTTTCACGAGCGCCAGTCAGCCTGTGAAAGATCATGGAGGCGAGTAATTTGGAGGCGATGGAGATCAGACTGATTCCTCTATGGTTGCCGCATTCCGAACGTGAGCCTCCTTTGAAGATGGGAACAATAACGGAGCGGCCCCAATCGGTTGGGACAGTCTCCTGCTCCCACAGTTTCACCAGTAATTCATGTAAAGCACCAACAAGAGTAGAGCCTACGAGTTGGAAGAGAGCTGGAGGAAGATCATCTGGTCCAGCAGCTTTGTTCAACTTCAACAGTCCGATCTCACATTCAACTTCTGAGCGAGAGGGTGGATCCAAATGGACAGCCCACGGAGCACGGCGATCACTGGCCGGCGAAGAATCGAACAATTCTAGCCGATTAAATTGCTTTTCAAAATGCTCGGCCAACGCCCCAAGCGTTTTGACAAATTGTGGATAGGCTGTCCACTCTCGTCACGTATAGTTGCACTAACATCAAGTCTCCTGCTGCCCGTTTCCCGTATCAGACGGAATAACTTACGATGGTTGCCAAGGGCAGCGGCCACTTCCATCTCTGACGCACGATGAGACCACCAAGATTCGCGGTCTCTCTTCAGGCTAGCACGAAGTCTTGCCCGGAGCTCTTTGCGAGTTTCATTGTGTTCGCTTCCAGCCGGGATATGCCGGCGAGCATCGATAAGTTCCAGAGACCACGAAGAGACCCAATGTCCATGTTGGCTATTAGACATACCACATGAGGATTTGCCTGCTGCTAGTAAGGTCTGGCGAACATGTGACCAGTGACCATCAATTGTCTCCAGTGAGCGCTTACTCAACTCGCATGTCAGCGTGCTTCGATACGCATTCAGAACAGCTGGCTTTGTCAGTTGGCCGGTGTCAATGCGCTCACAACATCGCCTTGGGCGTCCGCCAAAGCGCATCCGCATGTCAGCACATACAAGTGCATGATCGGTGTCCACACCTGTGCTCCAAATCGAGCGACAATTCTGGATGCAGCCTCTCCAGCGGTAACTTATTGCTATATGATCGATCTGCGTCCAAGGCTGGTTCGAGGCTGTTGGGCGCCAAGTCACCCTCGCGCGGGTGCTGTGTCGGAAGTTAGTGCTCGCAAGAAATAAGCCAGCATCTTCACACAAATGAAGTAACCGCTCACCGTTATCATTACGGGAGCCTATACCATGTTGGCCGCCCGAATGCATCTCCTCAGTGGATAATTTCCAACTTGCGCTTTCAAATCCCCAACCAGCACAACAGTGTCCGTGCTTCTTCTATAGCTAAGGAGCTCGTTCAGTTGATGATATTAGTCGTTTTTAACCGAATCATCGCTAGAGTTTGTAAGTGCGTAGGCAGCGATGATGAATAGACACCTATTAGTCCCGCGAGACTTAGAAGTTTGAACGAGCCAGCCAATCGGACCGCACACATCCGGTTACTGATTGGAATCCAATCACCCAGAGCAGCTTCAGCCCGGGGACTCAGGGCAATGCCAACACCAGCTTGGCCGGTGCTCGAAGCTGTATCGTCACCGGATATGCGCAATGAGAAAGCACTGCTTGCGTCACCTGAAGGGGATCGCAGAGTGAGCACAGAGCTCGAGTATTGCAGGCGGGTCTCCGATAAGCAGCAGATGTCGATCGAGAGGGTCACCAATGTTCGGGCAAGTGCTGCCTGTTGACCGATCTGTAGTAATGTGCGTACCTTGAGGCCTACCAATCTGAAGGAGGATCGAGGGCTCCAAATGGAAGCCGATGAACTGGAATGGACTGCTTGATTGGACATGGGCTTGTCGACAGGAGAGGAGTGACGCAATGAGTTAGCATGTGAGTTGAAATTAGAATATAAATGCCTAACAAAGCATGTTTGGGGAGAGCCAAGAATCGGGGGGTTGAAAACTGGGGGGATAAAAGGGAAGTTGGAACGGGACGGTGAGGGTGAAAATGCGTAGGAGGGGGAATAAGAAGACGGGAAGGCTTGAGGACTTGCATCCAAACCCCTATCCACCCTGCCCGATGCAGCAGATAGGGCACCGTTGATTATCCTCTGCTGTGGCCAGATCATCAAGAAATTGTTTGAGGAAAGATTTATTGTATTGCGTGGGCAGTATACTGTCCGGTTGTTCGGGCCTACACAGGAGAACGATTAGGGTTCTCATCCAAAGCCTTTTGTACAAAAACCTGACCACAAGGCAGCGGGTTTGGCGTTGGGTTACAAGGAGTTCGTTTTAAGGAATAAGGTGCCACCCTCATTCCAACCCCCAACCTGGAGGACCAGGAGGCTGAGTTTGTCTGGCCTCTAACCATTGACCAATCTGGTATGAGTGACTCTGAAGGTGCAACAGCACCACCCAGCATAGCTCGATGGATCGCTGATGCACACAAACCATCGCACCACGGTAAGGTCCAGCCTAAGTTGTTGACGAGTATGCATTTACAAAAGGTTATTGTCGAGGGTAATGAACAGTTACAGTTAAAACAACACACGTATAAGTTATTGATGACTCAGCCCGACGCACTCTGATACGTTATGGAAATCATATAAAATCAGTGAAGGACGTTAAACAGAAAGCCGTGGTTATTATATTATTAGCCAGAAGCAAATTTCCAGGGTGTTCTTCTCTAACAGACTAAGTCAGCAACTAGCCGCTCCTTTGGAAAAGCATTAATAAATTATCCATCTTATTGGGGTTCACCTACATCACACATCCCATGGAACTCAGGGGGATTCGAACCTATAGGTTTTACACATCAACAATTAAACCCATTAGACCACGGAAAACAGTAAAAGTCCCCATAGAAGCCCACCACTGGTTGTGATGTGGGAGCAGTTTATCCAGTGTTAACCTGCACACTACTACCTTGCACAGAACATAATTGACACCCAAAGCCATGATTGTCCTCTATAGGTCAGTAGCCATCTTACGGCATTACACATAACGTGTATGATTGTTACGTAATAATAACCTAGTTACTAGCGCTACTCAAACAGCGCACATAAGTCTGCTGCCTTTTGAAGAAGCATATTTTATATTAGAAGCAGAGTTAATGCCATTCATTGCTACTACGAAAGAAAGTGGCCACATAAAAATGGACGCTAGGAACTGATCGGTTGTTTTAAACCAACACTACCTGTGTTACCATAATGTGAGGTATAGCTGAAACGAATTTTGTCCTTGTCAGACACCAGTACGCGAGGAAGCAGAACTGTTAGTTGGTGAGTTTTATTGTAGATGTAGCGCGAATCTGGAAGCGATTGGCAGTTCTCACACAATGCAGATTTTAGGGGATGCCAGAAACTGGGAATTACGTCAGTGTATTCCTTTTACCGTGCATGAACTTACTTCGTGGAGTTACTCACTTATATGCCTATTTAAAAACCTCAGCTAAGTATTAATACCACCTATATGATGGGCATAACACCCTCCCTCAGCGACCTTCTCCTGCACTTTAAGCAATGCTTGTCATGAGAGTAGGTGTCAGTTATTCTCACATCCAAAGAACCCAGAGGTTATTTGATTTAACGAACCCGTACCTCGCTTTTTCATGAGAACGGTTAAATTTGCTTCCCAAAAGGCAGCCGACGGAAGACTTTTTCCAAGAAACTTTACCGGATTAACTAGCTTCATTAGGCCACTTGTGGAACCGGTTGCACCGTGTGACCACAACCAAGTGTTAAACGTGTGACGGCGACTATTTGGCTTTTTTTCAATTGCGCTTCCAATAGCGCGATTGAGAAGCTCCGTGGGGCAAATTTATGGTGAAATTTGATTAAAGAAACCACTTTTCATCGCTTTCTGCGGATCAGCCAGTACTTATTGTACCACATGGAACGGACACCACTTGCAAATTCAAACTGCTTGTTGGATTCCAGATGAAAAACTGTTGCTGCTATCTTTGCCTTGGTGAACATTTGTCCGCAAGTACAGAGAGAGAGGGAAAAGTGTCCTGAATAAGCTCGCTGATTAGTTTTGTGTTCGCACTGGCTTAAACCCAGCTTTTGTACTCTGTCTGACCATAGAAGAAGATTTTGCGTCGTGCCAGGGCGGGCATGGAGATTAGCTCTGGTCTTTCCTGATTAAATCATACTAATAAACGAAAATTGTTAAGCAAACTTTAACTGCTATTTCACCAAGTGACCAGCTGAGCATGACACCGGCAAAATTGTCGATTAGTATCTTAATGAGTGGCATCGAGTCAACCAAAATGGGAACGGGGATAGTGCGCATGACGTAATTACACATGCAGTTTTACTGCGTTTTGTTTATACCAGTGGATTAAAATGGTCGTTTACAGGGAAAAATAAGTCCGATCAACCGATTATTTTGCACTGCAAGAGCCATTGCAAATTTTAAATAGTGGATGGAAGCAAGTTGGTGACAATGGTACTAACATTAAATTGCTACATTACACTGACAGTTGCTTGGTAAACAATGCTTCAGTTATATTTTGTTCTGGTGAATCTCTTAAGGACCAGGTACTCATCGATTTAAATAGCGAACAAGTGAAACGCTATATAGTGAAGTGTGCTTTAACAGAAGTTGCTAATTCCAGCTGTATAATATTCGTATAAACTAGACTTCCGAATTGGATGCACCAAGCCATGGTGTGATTTTCGGAGAGCCCAGCCAACAGGTTAAACGCTTCGTATGGTTGTTTATATATATATATATAAGTACAACATGTCCAACCTTGTAATATTTAATAATGACACTGCGACCCTAGTAGAGCCCCTAAAAATGCAAGTAGACTGTATAAAAATGCTACACAATAATTATTTAACATACGCTTTAAATTTATTTGAAATTTGTCTTTAGTTACACGGTTTTCAATTACTGTCCTTCCCTTCTATTACATATTCCGCTGTGGATTTTGCGCTTTCGAAAATTATGAGCACATAACTACCCAATTTAGTGTCGCAGTTAAAGTGGGATGTCTTTTGGTTTGCGGCTATCAGTTCGGTAGATGGTGTGATTTCTGCAAGTAAGCAGAATTCTCTCAGTATATATGAGGTAACCGGTACTTCTTGTCTAAAGTGGAATTTTCGCAGTGGGTCCAGTGCGTGTTTGAACGTTCACTTCCAACAATTTGTAATCTAATGGGACAAAGTAATTGCCATGCGCTTCGAATGGTTACGCAACCCTCATAAATTTTCTGTACAATCGAAGCACCATTTTGGGTTTGTAAGTTCTCATTACACACATTTGTTCACCTATCTTCCTCACTCAGATCACGTAGCAGGTAATCCAATAAGTAAAAGCTAATTTTCCTTTTGTGGTAGAACGCAGGTTCATCTGATAATGAAGTTATATGATCCCGCCTATTCCCATGAAACTGTGTCATCAACGCTGGAAGCGGTACTCAGTACAGAATCAAATATCGCAAGCGAGCAGAACGACACCTCTACAGGTGAGGATGAGGTGACCGCGCAGGTGCAGTTATCAACGACTACTCCTCCCCTCCCCTTAACCTTGCTCCATACGAAGACCACAGTCCCAACAACAGTACTGGAAACGAGTACAAATGGACCAAAAAGTAGAATGACTTACTCCATGGCAGACGTCAAGACGAGTGTGACTTCCAAACAACTGTTTCGACCACTTGACGCCACTTTAACAAAAAGCGGGCAGGAGACCCTTAGAAGAGACATGCTTCGATTGAAGACAACACAACAACAAACATTTGGCAAAGGTAAGTCGATCACGACAGTAAATGCTAAGTATATATATATATATATATATATATATATATATATATATATATATATATAATTCGAGTTTCCCAACTCACTAGTTATCACCCTATCGTCCTCGTAGCAACCATGCCTATGAGCGTGAATTTGTTAATTTTCAGTGGCCAGTCGATAAATGTAAAATGAACTTTTCTTCCAGTGTGTAAAACGGACAGATTGGGAGGCGATTGTTCCCTTGCTGCTAGGAAAGTGGCGTGCTCCAGTGTTCGTATCTGAGAAGAGTAGCGAAAAAAGTACCGAGCATTTTTGAGGATACTGTTACTAGGATATACTGCGATACGTACCCAGATTGAATAATCAGATACATGGAATTAAGCCTAGGTTATTTCTGTCACGACTACCTTGCGTGACCCACATACGTGTGAGGTAGTTTACATAGCTTCCTAAATAATGATTTAGCTAGGAATTATTTCAAAGTAAATCACAGTTTCCTCTGGGACTGCGCGGTGCAATCCATCTACAAGACGGCTGTTTCAGACGGCAAGAACAATGAAATCTTACATCCGTAGTGACAGGAATCGTCCTTGGATCCCGACTGTCTACGTGTACGTGTGTCAACAGGTTATCTCTCCAATTGATCCAATAGATCCAGGTAACTGTTTAGAAGAAGAATGAACCCACTGATGGAGTGTAGCCTTTGCAGGGGGAAACCGATGAAGTGGCAAATATTACCGCTACATTTATAGGCTAACGCAAGGAAAATTTGGCTAGATACCACAGATAACTGCGTCAGCATATTATTGGATAAAACAACTAACCGAGATACTGATTACTTAATATACCTTGACTGTCGCATGATTATTTTTTGAGGCGATCTAGGAATATCGTCGTAACAGAATGAATTGTCGTGATTTCAGAAAAGCTCGAATTTAGTCAGTTTTATCTTCAACGAACAACAGTTCTTCTTCCACTTGGTCTGAAGAAGACCTTGTGTCTAAACGAAACGTTGCCGAGTAACTACCTTAACAGACTGTATTCACGCAGTGCTGAAGTACGGTATATTTTAGGGCAATGTCTCTACTCGCAACTATGTGACTCCTAATTACCAGAGTTGAGTGTTTTGTTCGATACACAACATTTTTTGGAGGGCTACTGGCCATTAGTTCATCCGTAAAGGAAACCTACATCGAATCAGCGCCTGGTTGTGGCATACATTTAATCTGGCCGTTTACTGACCATCAGTCGACGAATGTCTGATGTTAAAAATATCGGTGACATTATGCTAACAATCCTTCAAGGATCAGTAAACCCAGACAGATTGGCCAAACTTGACCTATTATCGTGTTGCGATTGTTGAGCCGTTCGCGCCACGCATGTTGCATCACAGTGGATGCGTCTTTCTTAGCAATCTACACATACAAATAGCAAGCATTGGTGATTTGGTCCAGAACCGCGTTAGCTATGACATCCCGTTTCGTGATGAGGCACATGCAAATTAGAAGGGTGAATGATAGAACAACCCAGGCATGGTGTCTGAATCACGGTGCTTGATTTCTTGAAAAGATAACGCATAGTAAAGTCAAGGTGTCGTTTCAGAGCTTTGTGAACAGTCGTTTGCTTGATTTACTTGACAACTTTGCCGTTTGTTAAAGAAATTAATTCTAATCAAATGCAATCAACTTTTAAAAAGATCTCAGAGATATAGATGAAACTAAAACCAAACAGCCACACACGATTAGATATTAGGGATTACATGCTACGCGTGCCGATGTGCAGTGAATATTGATTGGTAAGTGTGTGTGTGTGTGTGTAATTCAGCGGCCGGATCAATTACTCATGCTGTCCCTAAATGCAGTGGATTAACTACAGTGATACAGTACCACAATTAATCAGTAGTTAACGGGGACAAATCAACTGGCACCTTAACGACAGATGAACAATGAATTTATACGGGTTAAGAAGCACTGCTTTACATGCCACGTTGGGTGGTCTGGGGGCTATCGAAAATATTTATTAAAATAAATTCAGTTGTCAAATTTACTATCAAAAGAATGGACTTACCTTTTTAATGTAGTAGCCCTGCACTCAGAGCACTTTCATAGATCCAATATGCGAAATTTCATACCCAAGATATTTCCCGGGAATAGGATTGACATTAGTGTTAAGTAACAAAATGGATGTGCCGGAGCGCTTCATGCAACCGACTTTTAAATACGGCTAGTGTAGGTGCGTAAACGGCAGATTCGCAGAGAGCGTTCCATGGTTGACACATGCAAAATAATAAATTTCCGCGGCACTGCAGACGCAGTAGTGTTCTGCTGGTCTCTAGTAGGGACTACTGAAGCTTCTGTTGCTGCTGTTGCAGTACAAAGCGGCACACATGATTTGGCTTGTGTAAACTCAACTATACCATCATTAGGTCGCCATGTGATTTGCGATACCGACCGCCGAATACTTTTCAGCCTTTCTTCAAATGGTAGGCTGAGCATTCCACTGACGTGCTTGGAAGCCCGATCTTGAAGTTGTTACAGTGCGATGAGGGTATGCATCAGTCATGGCTGCCAAACTTGAATGGCGTATCTGACATGGGACCGAGCATACATACTGCGCATTAGTGTGGAAAACAGGTTTCCATTTGTCCAAACGCCCGTCGTAACAGGCCGACTTGTTGATTACTACTTTTCCATGTCCTTTCGGATTGCCGTGAACAGCCCAAGTTATTATGAACAAGCACGCTTAGGTCGTATTCGACGGATGATCGCTACAGTACTTGCATTCCTAGATTGCAAGAATAGGTACTCCGATGTGGTATGGAGATTACCGTGCATCTCCCACCTTTAACTGTGCAGGCTTTGGCTTGACCAATGACGTACCGTATCTAGGTCACAGTGCGGCAAAGTCTGCTCGGCATACAGTTAATACCAAAACAATCGTGACCCTAGGACTAAGCCCTGAGGCACACCACACTCGACTCGTAGGGTCCTTACAAATTTTTTCTTAAGCACAGACCTGCCTAGAGGTAGCGGATATGGATAGCTCTAGCAGTAGATGGATGATGTTTCAGGAATCCGCAAGAGAATTGCTCAGAAATAATGTAAATAATTCTGAGATCGTTTACAGAGCCATCTTGACCGTATTCGAGTAGATGCGACATGATGGAGCTATTCGAAGACCACGCCTTATCTATGTAAAACCACTTGGGAGGGTGATGGTTTATCCTATGAAATAGGTGCCTTGTAACATGACCCGCCCATCATGCATCATAGACCACGATTACTGAGAAACACGCATTGAGCACGATATCGTAGCCAGCCTATCCTTCAAAGGATTTACGTGTAAAAGCCTAATGTAGTACGCTATGCGCTTGCAAGCCTCGAAATAGGTCATGTCAGCAGCGTCTTCTGCGTATTTAGACAGCGCATCACCTGTAGCCTGTGAATGGTGAGCGCAGGAAACGTTCTTTCTTGCGTACACTTGATTTAGCTGGTCGTCCCATACGTTCCTTCAGGAGTTTGAGGATGAATTTATCCGGACACCCATTTTCTCTTAGAGCGCTTTAATCTTCTGCAGTTCCTCGGTAACGGTATGCGGTGTGCGAATATTGCATCCCTTCCCCTTGTACCTAATCTACTCCTTTTAGTGACAGCATGATTTATCGTTTCGGTTGTTGAATTAATATTCAGCCTAGCTCGACACATTTAACAGGGAACACCTATTACATAAACTTATGCTCTCGATGAATGTTACCGTGAAGAATTCACTACTCGACATTTGCCTCCCGCTTTGATTCATGCTGATAAATGAGTTTTCGGATTACTAAAGCTAGGCATCCCCACGATCCAAACACAAACTAAAATGACTCTAGGAATTCATTGATTGAGACCTCTTTATTCCGCAGAGTGAAGAATTGAGAAAACATCGCTTTCAACATCATCCGAACTCTTCATTAACTGTAATTGCACAGTCATACGTTCGAGTAGGGCTGGCTAGTGGATACACTGTGCCAATATTCACTGCGTCTATTGAAATATAACTGACCTATTTCTCTCATGTGAGCAACCAGATATTGATGCAGCATCCGCTGCTGCTGCAGTTGTGTGGAAGTTGCGCTGTGCATCAACGTTAATCTGGGTGTTTTAGTTCAATAACCTACCTTTTTCAACCTCCTTACGGCTGCAGGGCATTGAGCTACATGACTCGGAGAAGCACGTTGTCCATTACCACAGAGCCCGATAGAGACATCTTGGCTACAATACTAGACTAACAAAGAGTTACTACTGACAAGCTATAATTTCGTTGCGTACTACGAACATCAGTAAACATTCCAGCTTCTATGTCGAAATCAACTGGTGGCATGCTTAAATAATGGAGGTCATTAGTATCAATGACGTCGACAAACTGCGGTAGCGTGACATAAATTATAAGTTCGATATGTTTATTTAAACTAAGTTATATAGTGAGACGAGTGACTAACGCAAAGCATACTATAAATGATCCCAGCGGAACCCAATATTGCACTATTATTGTCAAAACCAGCTTGGTAGCAAAATGAGATTGGTTCTCAAGTAGCGGGATCAAGAGAAAGGGTATTTATATCGAATACTTACCAGTTCTTAGATTGCTGTATATTCTGTAATGTGGCATACTTTCCTGCGGAAAATGCACCATTGCAAAGAACTCGCTCATAATTTTCAGGCAAATCGAAGACGTGCAGATGCAATACCATTCAGTGACAGATGAGCATAAGCTTTCTGGAATGTAACCATGTAATTAGGTTAACTCTCTCCAATCACCTGCCAAATTCTGGAGACAACCACGGTTTCTTGGTTCAAATTTGCCTCATATCAAAACGCCAAAACAATACAAACTTTTCGAAGTTTTGTCGTAGATTCCACTTTGATGGGTTAGCAAAAAATCTGCGAGTAGAGCAACAACATCGTCCCAGCAAATGGAACAAAAGAAAACTTGAACATTTTGGCTATTTTAACTTAGGGCAAGACGTCATATTATCAGCAATTGGTGTCTCTGATCAGTGCAGCGTAAGCATCGATCTAGACATTGGAGGAGAGCAGTCTGTGACCCTTATCTAGGACTGTGAAATAAGTCACCATGCCATCTGTTTCCGACATTAATTTCGTTTACAGACGTAGGCGTTTGGGTAGATAACGATATCCCGTCATAAATCGTTTGTCGATTGACTTGAGAGAAATAGAGCAGAAATGTTTGCAGCTTAGTAGATGAGATGGACTGTCAACATCCATGAATTAAATAAAACGGCTCCTAATCGAGCATGTGGAAACAAAACCGTGAATCTTTGGTATCATGCGCCCACAAGACTGCATCCCACGATAGTCCTCGCGCCTGTACGTCTGTTTAATTTCCTAGTGGTACCCAGAAGTAGTGGTAAAACAAGCAACCATTTTGCATTATTAATGATTTTCTAATTCTTTGTTTGGCTAAATTAATTACAACACTGCAGATGAACACACCATTTTGCTGGTGAACATCTATTTCCTAGAACTCGTACGATATTGCCTTCTCGCTAAAGTTGTCTTTCGCCTAACATGCGCACTGACGCAAGTGAGATAATAGGCAAATTATTTAGTTAATAATTAGGATACCTACTCTTACAATATTTCCAGTTAACGCAAAAATGGAGGCTTAAGCTCCAGTTGAACGCTAGATACTATGTATAATCCAAAGTGTGCTTACTGCTAATAAACATTGCTCGACCTAAAACTGTAGAATAGAGATGATTCATCTCTGTCGAATTCCTTCGAGCAACCATGTGCAACAGTACTGTATTGCTCTGTTATTTGGTTTAATGTATCTTTATGCTTGGTGACTTGTGTCAATATTCCGCAACTACAGCTGTTATGCTTTCAGGATCAAAAATAAGAAATCAGAAATATTCATCATGCAGTTTGGGCGTTCACGTATATCTCCATGGCTTGTGTTGTTAAGCTCTATTTCCTAAGACCACTCGATACAAGCATTCTTCCAAAACCCCTACCAAGCTATAAAAGCTGAAATTACTGCACCGCTAAAACGACTATATGCTACATTAATTCAAACACATAAAAGCTTGCTGAAGCTTGAACACCAAACACAACAGTCTAGAATTGCCGAAGGAAACCGAACCACCCTGAGCTCAGAGCAAGCTCGTGCCTTGATGTAAGTACTCAGAAGAAGAAGTATGAAATAACACCAACTAGTTTAAGGCCTACTTTTGAAGTAGAGCACGAGAACGGATGATATAGTCCGAATATGCGATTAAAGGAATTCCTACTTCTCTGCCTCATTAAGTGTTGCATCATAAATATCCTCTCCTCTCCTTCCAAGGAAAACAGAAGCGGCACTCTGTATTAACCTTTGCGTTTTAAGGACATACCGATGACTACTACATCTATCAAACTAACATTTCAACCGGGATCTGATTATATTCACCATGGATCTACCATCTTGGGTGGCGAAAAGGTGCCTCCCTTCATGTTGCAAATCTTTACACTATCCTTGAAGACCGGCTGCTTCCTGCGTCAGTGAAAAAAGCCATGATTATACAGAAACACAAAGGCGGTTCATGTGATCGAACGTTAAACTACCGACCGACAAACCATCCTTGCACTGCCGCTAAGGCCTTACAAAGAATAGTTAAGAACCAGTTAACTCAGTTCCTGAAAAGACAAGTCCTACTCAGCAGTTCCCGAGACTGGTTCAACACAGAACGCTCCTGTGTCACATGCCAGTTGCAATTTCTTGACCAAGTCAAAGAAACGTTTGTGGTGGCATGCCCATTATCATCACCATCATCATTATCATCACCATCATCATCATCGTCCTCATCAGCATCACTCTAACTATACACCAAACACATTATTGCGTACCGCACAATTTACTGGTGGCCGTCATACCGTCGATTCGATCAGAAATCAAATATTTTAGCTGGTTCGATTAATACCTGAAGGACCGAACACAAATAATACAGATAGGTCAACACTGATGTGCTCCCAGAAATGTCAGGGAAGTGTGTTGGGTTCATTGCATTTCTTGGTTTACATAAACAGTATGTATGAATATAGTAGACAGGAGCGCCCATTCTTATTTGCGGACGACATAAAAATAGTGCAATCATTTCTTCGTAAACATCTAGAGCTATGCATAAAATACAAGCGAAGATCTATCATCACTAAACAAATGAAGTGAAATCTGGTATCTGATGTTTTCAAGAAACGAACCTCCGATGATCAGCCGAAGATGCAGTAAACCATACCAACCGCGTATTCACTTCAATGCTTGGGACTTTTACACGCTAGCAGTTTCAACTTCGCCGAACGTATTCTACATCATGTGGTACCGATGAAATAACTAACAAACTATCTTACGGGATTATGTTGTGTATTGTTCAGTCTAATAGCGCGATCCATACTACAGTACCGTACAATCATAAATGGCTTCTTACTTAAAACAGATAGAATTGCTACTTTACTAGTATGCCGATGGGACACTCATCAATGCTTAACTATGGGGAACGATGCTCTTCCCTACAGCTAGAACCCACTCTGGCTTTGACGGCTAAAATGCAATCTTACTCCTCTTTACAGTATAGTATACCCTTGAGACAACGCAACCTGTGCGGCCGCCGCTTTACAAAATGACTGAACCTAACCCACTTGTAACGGGAAGTGTCTATCATTCTTACAGAAGACCAAACAAAATATTCGCTTAAATTTATTCTTGGTGAAGTACGTGCAAATGTGAAATGAAGCACCATTGCAATTAAGGACCAGCATGAGTCTGTCGATATGCATACCACATGTAAAAGACTTTGCTTCTATTCAAATGTGCTCAAACTTGTCGACCTTCAGTCAACCACAAGCGCCCTCATAGAATACTACCCAAGAATATATTAACTATAAAATACTGTTACTTAGTACATAACAAAACACTGCATCATTGTTCTATATCGAATGCTATTGGATCTCATTTGATATAATCAACTGGAGCTAGCAGACCTCCAACGCGCGACCATTGGAGTAGTAGTCGAAACTTTCGGCCTCCGGGTCGCGAAGTGCAACGCTTGGCACAAAGGTTAATGACTGACTGGAGGGTCATTTTGAAATACTCGTTGTGTGAATGGATTGTGACGCGCAACCTCAAAGTAGACCGCGATTCACCTTAAGTGACATTCAATACCACATCTGGGACCGTAGCCGAAGCAGATGGAAATTGGCTGTTGTCCGTCCTACAACTGAAAACCACAACGCGTTTCCATGTCCTTTGATCTCATCAGGTGTACACAACAGGGACCAAACCTGAGTACATTTAGATGTTAACTGAAGCCTCCATCCTTTTAGCCCCCATGTCAGGTCAGGCAACACTTTTCAAAGCAGTTAATGATTGAGTGATTCAGAATGATTCACTTATCAGTCAATAACAACTGACAGGCGCACACCGTCGTGACTTGTTGGCTAAAGAGGTAGAGGTTTCAGCTAAGATCTCAATGTTCTCGGGTTTGATGTCTGTTGTATCAACCTGGTAAGATCAGCTAAGGTCAAAACGGGTCATGTAATGCAGTGTTTTCTTGTGGGCAACACCCAATATCTGTCAACTTTAAACATCACCCGTCATCTGAGGAGAAAGCTTGGAATTGTTCAAGAATTTGTTTCATAAAATTTGTAAAGGTTGTAAATGGTAGTATGACTTCAGAATTCTGATATGAAAATAAAACTTTTTCCCTTCCTCCATCAACAGTGCCTTATGGAGCTGTAGTCAGCTTGAGCATCATCGGAACCGCGTTTGGAATTCTACTTCTGCTGTGGATATTTAAGCGATGTTGCTCCAAAAAAGGTCGATCGAAGAGAGACAGTAAGAAGCTTTCTATGGCCGGTGGAAAACTCGGAGCTGATTTGAAAACGGCTGCAATTTTGAAACAGGGAACACAGAACAAAGTAAAGTTCCAGCCGCATTGTATTTCCATTCCGTTTTCAAAAAATTACAAGTCCGTTTATTGAAGATTACTTTTCGCATCTTAATCCTTACTTCAATTTGGTAAATTTGGCCTAAGTGCCTTGACTGCGAGTTTGTTTTTAGCATTTCCTAATAAAGTAATTTTTATTTCAGACTATTACATAGTTCGGTTTACTATTTTTCAAGTTTAGATGACACGGTTATAATGATCGTTGAGGTCATTTTGAAGCAGTTTTCATTGAGTGAGTGGTTTGCAACCATCAATCCCTTGCCGGACCGCGATTTACGCTGAAGCTAACATCAGTTTTTTATATAAGTAATTCAAACAAACCACCCTAACGGACCAGTAAAGTCTTGGTTTTTTTATCCATAATACGCTATCATTCCATTATCCTTTGCGGTAAATTTGAGCCCTGATATTATTTGAAGTGCGGGAAGTTCAACTACAACACCGCACTCCGCTGCAGGTTTCGTATTCGTTTGCGCTCGATTTCGGGCACTTGACTCGAACCCGGGGCCTTAGGCAGTTACGCCAAACTTATGCTTTTACTACACAAACTTGATATGGACAACATTTGTCGAAACGTTTAGTTATACTTTGGCCTGGCCATTTTGAACTACTCGTGGGTATAGACTGCGTTCCCATATGGTTTCTCTACGGCCTGTTTCCAATGCCGCTAGGTGCATATCTTGCCAGTCATAAATATGACTGCAGGGAAGGACCAACCACAATTCAGTCGATAAAATTACCAGATTCTTGGACACTAGTTAACACAGAGATTTACTTTAGGTCTGAGTAAAGACAAGAGCATATGCTAGGCGGTGCTAGGTAATTGGGACCCTTGGAGATGGATTGGGATATTGCAATTCATACGCTAAGTCAATGGCGAGCACTCTGTTACCAAACCTCACTACGACGCCAATACAACCACTTGTAGGCATTTGAGTATAGTGTATTGCTTGACAACACGACATATGGTTGGTTGTAAAAGAGCTGATAAAATGCATTTTTCTGCATAGAAAAAGTGCAAAATTCATTTAAAACAGTCTACAAAGTAGGATAGCAGAGTTTGCGTTCAACTGCATGGTCAACTGTACTTAGAAATCGCCCAATGAATAATAAAGAAATTAATTGTGTTCGTGTTCATAATGAAGTCTGGGGGCGTTTTGCGTCAGTGAACAGTTGTTCACTTGATCAAACTTCGCCGTAAAAATTGCTCCGGAAGAGGGCTAACTCCATAAACTTTACCGGAATGTCTTCTAAGTTTAAACACCCCTTCGCGGCGTACCACAGCAAGTGGGAGGAGGCTTAAGCGTGTCAAAAAGTTAAGAGTAGAAATTAATTGAGCTATCTCACAACCTGAACTGTAGCAGTGAACCCAGAAAACTGACCGAAATAATCTATATGCTCGTGTTCACAACTTTGTGAAATTGAAACAAGTAAAAGATGGTTATGCGGATATATAGTATCTAGTAAAATTTATTAAAATTGCTTTCTTTAAGATAGATTTCGAATGATCACACTTCGGAATTTGCCGAAAAGCTTATGTTTCGCATTATTCAATCAATTCCACTACCTCTTTCAACGCAGAGCGGCACGTCGTAGATGATTCGCATTATCCTGTAGTAGTCGAATTTTGTGTGTAGATTCTGCTATTTGCCTTCGCGGGGCCTCCTCCAACGGCGGATCCTCTTTCACAGTACGCAGCCCACCATTAATAAGCTTGTTTGCAAATGTTCAAACTCTCGCCGAGTATTAGGCTCTTATTGAATACTGATTCGAACAAGGAATTTATACGTTGCTTTGCAAGTGCCTTAGGATAGTTGGTGGGGATTTCGAACTAATAATAATAATAATAATAATAATAATAATAATGATAATAATAGAACAGTTAGTGTTTTAAATATGAAATAATGACATATCGTTTGCCCCGCTGTAGTCCTGCAATCCGCTTAGATTCACTACACCAGCAGTTAATATCAAATAATTCCATGGTAATTGTGTAGGATGAGACATAGCGCTAAGTGACAAAGTGTAAGTGGATGAGTGCATCATTCAACCCTCTTTTAAATACTGTTAGTATCTGTGCAGGGATGACCGATTCTGGGAGAGCATTCTACGGGTGACAGACACGAATGGAAAAGAAATTTCTGCGGCAATCCAGACGGCTATACACTAAGCGTCTTTCAATGAGTGACCCTTCAGTTTTGTATTGGTGCTGAGTCGCAGTAAAGTGCGGCACACATGATGCGGGTCTCGCAGAATCAAGTATGCCATAATCACGTCGCCTTTTAGTCTGCGAAAGCTTCCGCTGAACACCCCCAATCGTTGCAGCCTCTACTGGTATGAAAGACTGTGCATTCCAATTACCTTCTTAGATGCCCGATGTAGTGACTGCTCTAGTGCAATAAGGTCGTGTTTCAGGCATGGATGCCAGGCCTGAATTACGTACTCGATATGGGGACGTACATATGCACTGAGCATCTGTCGAAATATGGAGCTGTTTATTTGTCGAAATGCCCGTCGCAACAGTTCGATGTGTTGATTTCCAGTCTGCGAGGCCTTTTCGGATTGCCCTGAATAACCCAAGTCGTCTTGAACCAGGACACCCAAGTCACATTCGAGAGTTGATTGTTGCAGTACATCCGTTCCGAGTCGGTATGAGTAGCTGCTTTGATGTCGGATGGAAAGCACCTTGCATTTACTGACGTTGAAATGCAGTAAGTTTTGGGCCGACCATTGATACACTGTATCTAAGTCCCTCTGAAGCACCTGCTGGTCGTTGTTCGCCTGGATCCTGCGCCAGATCTTGATATCGTCCGCAACCATTAGGAAGTTTGAAGCGATTCCCTGTGCAAGGTCAATAATAAACACCAAAAACAAACGTGGACCTAGAACTGAGCCTTGCGGCACACCACACTCGACTTGTATGGGGTCCCATAAAGAGCCCCGAACTCTCACCAACAATTGTAGTTAAAGCAGAAATTTGGCAATCCAGCTTAAAAGAGGGTCGCCGATTCGGTAATGCTGGAGCTTGGAGATGAGTATCCGCTGATCTAGACGATGGAAAGCCTTCGAAAATAGAGGTAGACCTTATCAATGCTTACTCCAGCGTCAGCTGCCTCAGTCCAACTACTGCGTGCTATTATTAAATTCGTTTTGCAGGACCGCTGTCCACGGAAAGCTTGCTGCTCGGGCATGATGATGTTACAGTTTTCCAGATAGCACATCAGTGCATCGGCAACCATGGATTCCATGACCTTGGAGAGTATGGAAAGAGTTATATTGGGCGGTAGTTTGAGGGATCAGTTCTGTTTCCACCTTTGTGAATCGGGCTTATTATTCCAAGCTTCCACATGGCGGGAACTTGGTTCTGGTCTAAGCAGCGCTGGAAATACTGCGCTAAATGTCCTGTCAGTTTGCATGCTGCTGCTTCCAGTGCCTCTGGACGAATGGTGTCGACACCAAGCGAGCTGTATTTGCCTAGAAACGTCAGCTTTTGCATTACAGCCTCTGCGGTAAAAGTGATGTGTGTTAGTCCTGGCGAGATGCCGACAAAGGTTAGAAGATTGCTTAGTGGCAACACCCTCTGAAAGTTGGGGCCAAATTGCATCCGCAGTGCGTTTTCAGCTTCCACAGTCGTCCTTGTTGGGCCATCAGTCGTGCTGAGTGGATGACATCCTTGCCTCACCTTTCGTAGGCTATTGACTTCCTTGTACAGCAGCTTGTGGTCAGCACTGAAGGTTTTTGCGATGTTCTGCTGATATGTGGCTTTGTATTCTCTTAGCAGTTGAGTGCAGTTGTTACGTTGGGCTACATAGTCGTCCCAAGTTTCTGGTGCTGCCGCTTCCCTATACACTTGCTATGCTGCGTTGCGTACCGGCATCGATTTTCGAGTTCTGCTTCTAACGAATGAAAAACTTGTACATTTAGTACAAACATATTTCTGAAGCCTCTGCAACCAGCTGACTGAATTTGTTGACGAACTCGATCCAGACGACTTCAGCGGGTACCTCAGCAAGGAACAACCAAGTTGTAGCGCTGACGAAGCAGGCTAATCGATCGCAGCTTGTGATGGTTTGCATTCCGATGTTCCGCATGGCAGACGAAGTTGAAACTGATCACTGCGACCCAATGAGCATTCTTAAACAAACACATCAATCATATGCATTTGTTAGTAAGCACAAGATTCAGCATGGTTGGCTTGTTCCCTGTTCTGAACCGAGTGGAAAAAGTGATCTGATTGTAAATAGAAACACTGGTTACGAGGTCTTGTAGATCGGCTTTGAATTGTTCTCCCATTGTGGCAGGATTTTCCACACACTATACATTGAAATCACTCACGATAAGTATGTGAGTGTGCTTTTGTTGTAAACTGCATCTTAAAGCAGCTGGTAGGTGGCAGGCGGTTTCGGGTGCAGAGTTAGGGCGGTGGTACACTAAGCCAATAAGGCAAGCGTCTTTGCCTTTTAACTGCAAGCGTCACCAAAGAGAGTCGGGGAACTGTAAGTGTGAATTCGCCATGCTTCGCACTGTAAGTCGGTTCGGTAATACAGCATTGGCCCATCTTTTGTGTATCTTTATTCCGGATCTGCGACATGCCCTGTAGTGAAAATTCAGCGTCCGTCATTCCCGTGTGCAACCACGTCTTGGTGATACCTGTGAAATCAAATGACCCGGAAGCTTGGCGATCTTGCAGTTCGGCCAGTTTATTAAAAAGACCCTGAGCATTCGAATACAAGCAGGCAAGTTTCTCCGTCTTTAGGAGCCCACAGAGGACTAAAGCGTCAAGTGTGGGAGAGTGCTGACCGATGGGAGGCCGGCAGTTACTCGTTTTTTTGATGGGATAATGACATCTCGTCTGAAAGTTGATTCTGCTAAGTTGGGTCCCAATCTTTGTTTAGACTTATCTCAGAGTCAGTTAAAGTAGCAGTCAACTTTCTCTTTTGTACATTCGTCGGTACGGTTGCTGCTTCAGGTGCTTTGAGAGTTAAACTTTGCAAAGCTTCTGTGGTCTTTAAGCGCAGTTCAGAAGAACGTCTTTTCCAATTTCTCACCCGTCTATTCAAAACATCCGTTGCTAATTGATCTGACCGAACCACAAGTTTTAGTATTCTAGGGCCGCATCCTCTATAATTTGTTGAGGATGGTATCCAGGTAATCGACAGCGCCGCAATATTAGCCAAAGAGTGTTTTACGAATAAACCGCCACCGTGCTTTCCGGTCTCTTGAACATCGTTCGAAGTACGTTCTGGTACGTCATGTATGAAGATTGTGGCTAGGCGTTCTGGCTTGTTGTCCGCTGTGCGGAGTTTCTTTTGATTATCGCGCGCTCCAAGGGACATCAATATGGATGTGTATCCCACATGATCTGTGTTTTAGCGTGCTTGCGGAGAACAAAACGTTTTCTACGACGGTGGAGGATACTAGTTTTACTCGAATAAGTCTGGGTTCTCTATAATGTCGTGAGTTCGAAGAACGAGTGCTACGTAATAGGTTTATGGGCTTGGCTTTGACACTCATCAGCACGCACAATGAGTTCCATTGGTCTTGGTCGTCCGATAACGTATCCTGCAATATGATGACGGTAGTATCAGGGACATTTGATCATACAACAGTCCCGGCATTATTGTTGGATCGTTTTAACATTAACGTATAATGTAGGGTAATCGTTTGTCCTGACCTGCTGGCAAGTGTTGTTTGTTTACTGTTTGTCCCTCTATTCGCGTTAACCGCGTTTACAACAAAGACCGCAACGGCGGCCTCCCAGCTTACCTTTGCAACCATCTCTGCTTTGTCTCGACAAGAGACATTTGAGCTACAGGTACCGAGGTTTGGCGTTCGGTTGCTTCATTTTGTTAATGCTTTTTGTCTGGTCTAGTCGAATCTGCTTAGCCAGACGTTTCGAGTGGTGGCTACTTTTCTTTGCTATGAGTACTGTTTAACTTTTGTAGGTACGGTCAGTTTTCGCCCGACGTTCTACCGTTATTAGAGAAGACAACGGAAATAGGGACGTGGCTGATTGCGGTTTAGGGGAAGCTGATCGTACAGCATTCCGTTGCTTAGAGTCCGCTATGCTCCCTTGGCACATCCTCTCTTCCACTAAAGTAACCTTCTCCTTCATCCTCTGCTCAGCTTCTGTGGTCATTCGGTCGCACCTCTGAACTAGGTGAAGCAAACATTTAACGCATGGGATGGTCAAGCACGCAGTACAGTACCAAAGCGCACCTTCTGAGCTATTTCTGCCTTGTACCTCTTGTTGGGACACATTTGCACGTTTCGGATGATACCATTCTAAACAGTGCGAGCAACCTAAATCTATTTTAACTAATTGATGACTTGCTCCTAACCCGCAAATGCCTATTGCTTAGAGTAGCATTTCTGCCATCCAATGTGGTGTCGTTACCTGACCCAGCGGGTTGCTTGGCGTTCTGTACTTTTCCAGCTTTGAGGACGGTGCACATCGGTCAGACGAGCTTGGTGATTGCAAGGACAAATGAGCGATCGGCGTGGTCGCGCCGTCCTTGTGATAGGTTATGTAGGCGCACTGGCTTACCAGTTCACAAGAAATAACGAGTGACTGGAAGCTGCTAACTGGATCTGAATACAGCACTGAACACAGATGGAGAGATAACAAATTCTTTCACAGCTGTTTGGAGAAACACCGGATTGGAATAAGCTTAGGCTGCCTGGAGGACTTACTCGAGGATTCGGTATCGAATGGTGTCACACAGAAAGGCAATCGGCTCAATGTGATTGAGTTATCCGCTTGCGCTTAATCACGGATGACTGTGCAAACGGTTAGTGATGGCAGGAACTTTAATTGTAGAAGATAAGTTTACGTGTCAGGTAGCACGGTGTAGGGCTGGTAAATCCAGTTCGAATAACCGTACAGGGACAACGCTTCGAGAAGGTGAAGAGAGGATAGAGAGGAATAATCCAAATGAACCAGGAACACGCACATCACGTCTGACAATATCCGAAATTTGATGCCTTAATGGACTAGTACACTGTGTTTCATCAGCATGAAGCCCGCACTATGCTCATCGTATCATGAACAGCAGTGTTGCGGGTGGCTGTTGAGGATGGCTGCATCTCATAATTATGCACGTCAGTTAGAGGTGGGAAACACCTCAGCAACTGTGCCGCAATGCATAAATGAAAAAGGAAAACAAATATAAAAGTTGTATACCAGCTGAGCTACCAGCAATGGTTACACATCATTCCGGTAACCTACCAGCCGGCTAATAGGAAAAAACGAAAAAATTATTATGTTTTACGCTGAGAAATGAGATCGTAGGTGGAGGGGAGGATAATAAGGATGGGGAGAGACAAAGAAACTCACAACACGAACGCCACTGAGGTCGGCTGCTTGCCATGTCAGCAAGTGTATCAAGCCAAACGTGTTCACCTTCGTTTGGACCCCAACCAGGGAGCCGCGACGCTCCAACTGAGGCCAGCTTCGAAGTGAGGGCCTTCATTCCTCTTGACCAAGTCATCGCTTGGCCACCCCTCCTCTTCTTCCATCCACATCCCCGGTGAGCAAACAATGCACTTCGTGGAAGTCGATGGGCTGGCATGCGCAACACGTGACCCAGCCATCGGAGCCCGGTGCGTGAAATGACGGTACTGAGCGATTCACTTCCTTTTCCTGTGCCGTAAACAAAGCGTCGAACACGCTCGTTACTCATGCGGTGTTCTCACCAGATGTGAGCCAAACTGCGAAGGCATCGATGGTCGAACGTAACTAGCCTCTTCATGTCCGTCGATCTTAGGAGCCAGGTTTCGCAACCGTACAGTAGGGTCGAACGTACCGCTGCATTGTACACCCTACTCTTCAGGGCGAGATTAAGGTCGCGCCGCCGCCATAGGTGGCGAAGGTTAGCAAAAGTAATTCGAGTTTTTGATATACGGTTCGTGATCTCGTCTTCGATCTCAACTGCGCTGATACAACTTTCCAGGTAGTTGAATTTCCGAACGACTTCTAGCTGATCCTCACCAAGGGTCACCCCAAGAGAAGATCTCTGCCAATCTTGGGGGAACGCTTTGCTTTTCGATGGTGCAAAGCAAAGCCCGAAGCTGCTGACAGCCAGTGCTAATCTGTCCAGCGCGGCTTCGCACGTCTGGGAGCTGCCACAGATGAGGGCAATGTCGTCTGCATACTCCAAGTCGAGAAGTCGTTCTCCTGGGAGTACCTCCACATCTTCCAAGTCATGTCCTGTAAATGCAATCTCCATGACTTCGTCAATAGCGAAGTTGAAAAGGAAAGGTAACAGCGGACATCCTTGTCTCACACCGCTGGAGATAGTAAACGGCGACGACAGTTTGCCGTAAGCCATCACTCTGCTCGTGCTACGTGCGTATAAAGCTCGGATAATATTTGCATATTTCTCGAGTACACCTTTCCTGAGTAAACAATTCCAAAGGGCACATCGAGCAAACGAATCGAAGGCACTTTTTATGTCGAGGAAGACTCCACCGGTGGGCCGCCAATATGTGTGACGGTGCTGCAACAACTGACGCAAGGTGGAGATGTGGCCGATGCAGCCACGACCCCGACGAAACCCGGCTTGCTCCTCACGAATCTGGCTTTCACGAGCGCCAGTCAGTCTGTGAAGGATAATGGAGGCGAGTAATTTGGAGGCGATGGAGATCAGACTGATTCCTCTATGGTTGCCGCATTCCGAACGTGAGCCTCCTTTGAAGATGGGAACAATAACGGAGCGGCTCCAATCGGTTGGGACAGTCTCCTGCTCCCACAGTTTCACTAGTAATTCATGTAAAGCACCAACAAGAGTGGAGCCTACGAGTTGGAAGAGAGCTGGAGGAAGATCATCTGGTCCCGTGGCTTTGTTCAACTTCAACAGTCCGATCTCACGTTCGACTTCTGAGCGAGAGGGTGGATCCAAATGGACAGCCCACGGAACACGGCGATCACTGGCCGGCGAAGAATCGAACAATTCTAGCCGATTAAATTGCTTTTCAAAATGCTCAGCCAACGCCCCAAGCGTTTTGACAAATTGTGGATAAGCTGTCCACTCTCGTCACGTATAGTTGCAATAACATCAAGTCTCCTGCTGCCCGTTTCCCGTATCAGACGGAATAACTTACGATGGTTTCCAGGGGCAGCGGCCACTTCCATTTCTGACGTACGTTGAGATCACCAAGATTCGCGGTCTCTCTTAAGGCTAGCGCGGATTCTTGCCCGGAGCTCTTTACGAGTTTCATTGTGTTCGCTTCCAGCCCGGATATGCCGGTGAGCATAGATAAGTTCCAGAGACTGCGAAGAGACCCAATAACCATGTTGGCTATTAGACATACCATATGAGGATTTGTCTGCTGTTGGTAAGGTCTGGCGAACATGTGATCAGTGACCATCAATTGTCCCCAGTGAGCGCTTACTCAACTCGCACGTCAACGTACTTCGATACGCATTCAGAACAGCTGGCTTTGTCAGTTTGCTGGTGTCAATGCGCTCACAGCGCCGTTGTGGGCGTCCGCCAAAACGCATCCGCATGTCAGCACATACAAGTGCATGATCGGTGTCCACACCTGTGCTCCAAATCGAGCGACAATTCTGGATGCAGCTTCTCCAGCGGTAACTAATGGAAGTGTGATCGACCTGCGTTCAAGGCTGTTTCGAGGCTGTTGGGCGCCAAGTCACCCTCGCGCGGGTGCTGTGTCGGAAGTTAGTGCTCGCAAGGAATAAGCGAGCATCTTCACACAAACGAAGTAACCACTCACCGTTATTATTACGGGAGCCTACACCGTGCTGACCGCCCAAATGCATTTCATCAGTGGACAACTTTCTAACTTGCGCGTTCAAATCACCAGCCACCACAACAGTGTCAGTGCTTCTTCTAAGGCGTAAGAGCTGGGTCATTTGGCGGTAAAGTTCGTACTTTACCGAATCATCGCTAGAATTTGTGGGTGCGTAGGAAGCGATGATGAATAGACACCTATTAGTCCCGCGCGACTTCCAAGCTTTGAACGAGCCGGCCAATCGGACAGCACACATCCGGCTACTGATTGGAATCCAATCAACCAGAGCAGCCTCAGCCCGGGGACTCAGGGCAATGCCAACACCAGCTTGGCCGGTGCTCGAAGCTGCATCGTCACCGGATAGGCGCAATGAGAAAACACTGCTTGCGTCACCTGAAGGGGATCGCAGAGTGAGCACAGAGCTCGAGTCTTGCAGGCGGGTCTCCGATAAGCAGCAGATGTCGATCGAGAGGGTCTCCAATGTTCGGGCAAGTGCTGCCTGTTGGCCGATCTGTAGTAATGTGCGTACATTGAGGCATGCCAATCTGAAGGAGGATCGAGGGCTCCAAATGGAAGTCGATGAACTGGAATGGACCGCTTGATTGGACATGGGCTTGTCGACAGGAGAGGAGTGACGCTCCGCGTTCACATGTGAGTTGAAATTAGAAGATAAATGCCTAGCAAAGCATGTTGGGGAGGGCCAAGAATCGGGGGTTGAAAACTGGGGGATAAAAGTGAAGTAGGAACGGGACAGTGAGGGTGAAAGAGCGTAATAGGGGAATAAGAAGACGGGAAGGCTTGAGCAGTAGCATCCAATACCCCTATCCACCCTGCTCGATGCAGCAGATAGGGCACCGTTGATTATCCTCTGCGGTGTCCAGAGCATCAAGAAATTGTTTGAGGAAAGTTTCATTCATTGGCTGCACCTTGGTTGTGGGTAATCGCTACTGTGCACCACATTTGAGTAGCGAAAATTTGTTTTTTCGTACTCGATATGTCGGATCAGAAAACAATCCTGGATTATGCGTGCACGACGTGAATTTCATGAGATACTGGTGCTTGCTTGGTTCATTGATCTTCCGGGGCCGATATTCACGGTCGATAAGGAGGTACTTCAGTGTTATATTGAACTCGACTGGTGTTCACGACAATCGGCTCACTGTGTGCATCACGGAATGAGTGGCTGGCGAGGATTCCATGCGAGGCAATTGCTAACAAATCACGCTCTCGCTGTCGCGCACCCATATATTTGGGTGTCACTATAATCCCAGAGGTCTACAAGTTAATGAAGCAATGGTATGAGTAAGAAACAGGTTCAACAAGTACTCTAGGATAGCCTGGATAAACTACGTTACTTAAAAAAAAACTATTGCCGCTAAGCTTCATTGCGCGTCTGTGCCTTCAACATAATACTCGCGTTAAAGCATAGAGGAATCCGCCTACCCAGATTTCGTGGGAGCCTGTAAGCAACAGCCATTAAGTTTTGTCGTCACCCAGTAAATGGGAGTCGTGTCACTTAATGCAACCCGTGTAATGCACCGGCAATTCGTTGGTTGATAGTGAATAACATGGGTGCAGAAGTGAGTTCGATCGGAAAGTGTTGCAGGCTGATAAATTCGGAGGGCAACTTGTTTCCGGTGTCATTCCAACTCACTGTATTAGGTCAACGGTTCCCGATATTGGCCCGTCATTTGTGCGCCGAAACTACCTTTTAGGTGGTGTTGACAAACGTGACTAAGGTTCTGCAAGATCTTCTCGGTAAAGATTAGGCTAACCTAACGAGGACGGTGAAATCCACTGAAAACTCCTCGGGATTTAAGTGTCAGTTGGCATGGCAGTCCTGAAC
Source organism: Dicrocoelium dendriticum (assembly GCA_944474145.2). Lineage (NCBI taxonomy): Eukaryota > Metazoa > Platyhelminthes > Trematoda > Plagiorchiida > Dicrocoeliidae > Dicrocoelium > Dicrocoelium dendriticum. The sequence goes on along the minus strand of OX104069.1, from coordinate 55,921,095 downwards.
ATTTTGGCTACGTTTTACTGTGGATTGTCTAGAGTTCTTATGCTGAGTCGTGTACTCCACACTGCGCCTCACATACGCATTGAGCATTTGCAAGAAGATGGATGGTTCGGAGCAACGGAACGCCTTCCGTAAGAGATCAACATGGTTCCCGGTTTCGGACACATTCACGGAGTGCCCCGAATAGCCGGAGTCATATCGCTTTTCTATCCAAAAATCACCATTCTGTGACGCAGTCTTCAAGTTGTAGTCTCCTAGCTTATGTGTGTTTTTGGTCAGTGGTGTACATGAACCATTTTACCTACATCCGCGTTGAGCAAGAGTAAACCTATTGCGACCACTTAAAATTACAGTCCAGGTCTAGTTGCAGCAGATCTTGGTTTTCCTGATTACATATCGCTCGTGATGTCTGGATGCCATCATCAAAATGTAAAAAATCGGAATCCATGAACGCGCGAGGTAGTTGAAGAGGACTAAGGATAAGGGTGGCACAAGGACTGACCGCATTCCACTACATTTAGTTTCTACAATCAGCTGTGAACTCGCACCTGCAGACGCCGCTAAAGAAGGAAGTATCCTATCCAGCCAAGGACGGGGTTCCCAATTGTGCAGGCTTACAGACTGATAGAATGATGCGATCTAAGACTGCCGAAAGTCTTAGAAATGTCTAGATACCTGGAATCGGTTCCGATCCCACTGATTGGCTGTTCATTTTAACTGTCTTGTGTGTTCAGTAGCCGGGTTGTATAGAACCGGTGTTGACGAAAATTGTCTTGCTCTGATGGCATGCTCTAAAATGTTTCTAAATATTTCAATACCGTCTCAGAAATGGGTATTTCCAGTAAATTTGGAGAGAATTGTGTGGGCGATCACTGGGCGATAGATGACGGGTTCCGAAGGGTTATCGTTCTTGAAAAGTTGGGCAATTATAATGATATGGTTCAATGGTGTATGATGGGATAAAATGCATAACTTTACAAAACCCACAGGATGGATATGCAAAAGAAAATTAAAGTCAAAATGTTCCAACGTGGAACGTAAAGTATCAGTGGTTAAATCATTGCACTTTAACAAAATGTTGTGTATCGTTTATCACTAAGATGAAAATCTAAGAGTCTTGCGAATGTCGTCATGTCTGGTGCGTTCACCACATAGTTTGGTCATGCATTCCAGTGAGAACAGATTCTAAGTGAGAAAAAATACTTTCTACAATTCAAACGAGAGTGTTGCGTCATTAGTTTCAGGTGGTTGCCTCGGTTTTGTTTGTATGGGGCTAGAGTTATGACCCTTAGCCGATGAACGGAACAGAACGCGCACGCGTAGTATGGAACCGATTTACTAAAACCATCCTGCGTTACAGTGGCTAGAAAAGCCGGAAAGGAAAACCAATGAAATGAGGAAAGTAAGACAAGGTAATTCTCAACCAATCATGTGAGGGCCTGTGTTTACAAATGGATAATCAAGTGCGTACGTGACACCCATCTCGTCCCTGATCAAGCCTACAACCTCCGGTTTGATACTGAACAAGTGGCTTAGGCGTGCGTTTAGAGCGTCTTAATTCTGGTTGTATTACATCCGTCTGTGGTTCCTGGTTTTGTGAAGCATATTCCCAGTCCGTTATTGGGTCAGTAACAGGCGCTTTTTGATCCTGCTCCCGTGGTTCGTTTAGAGGTGGCCAGATATGGTGGACATGGCGACGCACCGCACGGCCGTCCTCTAGCTGTAGCTTCGCTTGGTTACTCCTTGAGGACATGAGTGTAGCGCGTTGCCAGCTTGTTTTGTGAGGCAGTCTTGTGTATACCGGATCAAAGTTATTAAACCACATTTCCTCTGGCATCTTATCATCCACACGCACTTCTCCTGCTTCTCATTCATTCTCTTTCGAGGGTCCGGAAAACGTAGTGGCAGTCTTGTTCATAGTGGCCGACCAAACATTAATTACGCGGGGGACTTCCCTGTCGACTCAGTCGGTGTCGTGCGGTAAGAGAACAGGAGACGATCCAACTCATTTTGTGGAGTTCCATGAGTCTGCTTGAGGAGACATTGGTTTACAGCCTGGACTGCAAGTTCTGCCATTCCATTCGTAGCGGGATGGTACGGCACAGACTTCATGTGTTGTATCCCGTTGTTACTCAGGAACTATTGCAATTCTTCACTGGTAAATGGGATTCCACTGTTGGTGCATACCGTCTCTGGGATACAAAAAATGGCGAATATGGAGCATATTTGTGCAACTGTTGTTGCGGAAGTCGCAGTTGGAACTGGATGCACTTCTATCCATTTGGAATAGACAGCAATCGAAAGCGGACACATCGACCCATTGATTGGGCCAAATTAGTCCGCGTGTACCCGCTGCCAGGGTCTCTTCGGCCAATGCCATGGACATATCGGACCGGGATATATTTGTCTTTGGTATTTCTGAAATTATTCACGATTTTGTAGCTGCCGCACCGTATCCTGATCAATGTTCGGCCACCAACAGTAACCACGTGCCAGCGTCTTCATCCTGTTCACGCCACGGTTTGTCATGCAGATCTCTCAGCAACTGGGGCCGTAGTTCTTCTGGTGGAACTATGCGCGAGCCTCGAAATATACAGCCAGCATATAGACACAACTCATTACTTCGACAGGCGAATGGTTTCAGTTCGTCTGATGTGTTTGTATGTCATTCGGTCATCAAGAACCGTTTCACCATCGACAACACAGGGTCCCGGTCAGTCAAGCGCCGCATGACGTCACTTTGGATGGGTGTCTTTTCTAGGTGTTGAATCAAATTGATAAACACCATGGGTTCATTATTCGTTCTTGTGCCATGCTGTTGACTAAGTGCACCGACAGTGGTATTACTTTGTCCGTTCATATACTGAAGTTTGTAGTTATAGGCGCTCAAATGTACTTCCCGCCTTTGCTTTCGAGGCGAAGACATCTGTAGATTCCTTTCTCCTTATGCAGAAGCGAATGAAGTTTATGGTCGGTGTGGATAGTAAACTCGCTTCTCCAGACGTACTGGAGCAAATGGTTGCCTCCGAAAATAATTGCTAAGACTTCTTTGTCCCGTTGGGAGTAATTCCATTCAACGAGTTGCCGGGTACGGGAAGCAAAAGCGATTGGACGAAGAGAATAATCATCCTTCCGGTAGCAAAGGACTGCGTCTAATCCGCGTGGAGAAGCGTCACACTGCAGGTCTAGGGGCTGGCTCGGATCGAAATGCACGAGATACGGGGAGGAACTGAACACCCTTTTTTGCATCTGTGAAAGCCATTGTTTGATCCAGACCCCAAGTCCATGACTTACCCTTGTACAAGAGTTCGTATAAGAGTGCAAATACTGTTGAGGCTTTAGGGAAGAAACGCCGATAGTAAGAAAACATCTATAACAACGAGCAGAGTTCAGCTTCATTCTTGGGTTCAGGTGCGACAAGAATGGGCTTTACTTTGTCTTCTAACATGTACAATCCGTTTTTATCGAGACAGTAACAGAGGTAACGAACAAAATTTGAGAAAACGTACTCTTGGACTTTTTCTGTATGAGTCCACTCAGTTGCAGACGTTCGAGCACAGCGGATTGTATTTGTAAAGGTTCAGTATCTGTACGTCCTGTACTTAGAATATTGTCAAGAAGGGCGCAACCAAAAGGAATATCTTTGGTCAGGTTATCAATGCTCTTTTGGAATATGGCTGGAGCCGAACTGATTCTGAAGGGTAAACCTTTGTATTGGAATAGACCCATGTGTTTACTTATCGTAGTGTATAAACGAGAGGACTCGTCTAAATCAGTTTGTAAGTACGCGTGACTGAGGTCAATCTGTGTAAACTTTTGTCCGCCTGCCATCGTTGCATACAGATCGACTATCCAAGGTAAGGGATAGTTATCCGGAATTGAACAACGATTATCAGTTAGTTTATAGTAACCACAAATACGCACAGAACCATCCGGCTTCAGGACTGGAACTATTGGTGCTTCCCACTCACTGTATTGGATTGGCTCGATTGTTCCTACTGATTGCAATCTTTTTATCTCGTCTTCCAACTTTGATCTCATGGAATAAGTTAGGGTACATGTCCTGAAAAAGCGAGCTAAGTTCCTGGCCCTAAATCGATACTAGCCTGCTATTCGTGGAATTTTACCAGTTTCTCATCAAAATCGTTAGAATATTTGCTGAGCACATCCTCCAAGTGCTGGTTAATGCACATGAACTTCACTGTCTCTAGCGTGGCCGGAAGCCATTTAATCCAGTCGCGCCCGAGTAAGTTCCGACAATCACTAGCCATAACATATGCCTGTAAGGTTCGCTTCTCCCCATAGTACGTTACATGAACAGTGCGTTTTCCCAGGACTGGTATCGGCTGCCCAGTGTACATACGCAAAGTTGATTCACAGGGGGATAACTTGGGTAATGTTTTAACTGGTGAAGCACTGATTATGGTAACTGATTCAGCGGTATCAACTTTCCTTCTAATTAACTGCCCTTCTATTTCCAATTGCACAGTGTAGGGCGGGTGAATGCTGTAAATGTTCGACGTTGCTTTCCAGCTCGTGTTTACCTTGTCTTCTTCGTCTGAAGACTGGATTCCATTCACGGGCTTCTTGAGGAAAAGAGATGTCACGGCTGTGCATATTTTTGATCGGCAAACTAGGGCTAAGTGTCTCAATTTTCCACGTTGGCGGCAGATACTATGTTTATGACGACATTCCTTGGCTGATAAATGCTGACTTCCACATCGGTAACAGGTAGAAGGCAATTCGGATCGTCTCGGGGTAACACCTTTTCGTTTGACTGCTTGAATTGTGTCTGTATGAGGCTGCGAGGTAAAAGCCGCTAACTGTTTATGGACATTCTCCAGCTGTCGAACAACATTGCAGGTCTTCTCCCAGTTCGTCGACGTCTCGACTTCCGACAACAAGTTTTCACGAGCCTGTTCGTTACTTATACTGGATATCAAGCACTGTAAAGCCATCGCCTATTCGAACTTGGTAACTGGGATTTCACTATACCGACACTCTGATAGGGCCTGCTGAATCCGGGCAATGAAATCAATGACACTTTCTTCAGGGTTTTGAGACAAGGTCGCAAAAGAATACCGCGCAGTGTATGGGTTCAGTCGTGAACCACATAACAAGCTGAGGCCTCCTAGCGCATTGTTGACTGTCTTCTTCTCACCGACATGGAGGGCATCAAAATGTCTTTGGCCTTCATCCCCCAGAAATTTTCTCAATGATTTAACTTTGGTGCTATCTGAGAGTACCGTGTTTGGTTGCAAGACGGGTAGTAGCTGCAAATAATCCAAAAAGTTACGCTTCCAGCGGTTCCAGTTGACCGCTGTAGGTTTATCAGAAGGAATATTCCAAAGCAGTGTAGGAAGGTGCAACATCGCAGTAGTTCAATCTTGTCACCAGAATCTTAAGTATGGCCCTTAGCCGATGAACGTAACAGAACGCGCACGCGTAGTATGGAACCGATTTACTAAAAACATCCTGCGTTAGAGTGGCTAGAAAAGCCGGAAAGGAAAACCAATGAAATAAGGAAAGTAAGACAAGGTAATTCTCAACCAATCATGTGAGGGCCTGTGTTTACGAATGGATACTCAAGTGCGTACGGGACAGATGTCATGTTTTCACATGTTAGGGACATGCTGTTAATCCAAGCATGGTAACCAATAATATTAATGGCTCGGGTATGCTCGCAGCTGCCACGTCAGCCGCTTTCGAGTAAAGGTTGTCAACTCATGGGAATTGTGAAGTAGTTGAACTGAGTATGATGTAGCTAGATGCTGAAGTATGAGAGCATGGGAAAGATATGTGATGTTTGATTGGAAGGCCGATTTTGGACTACACCTTGTGTGGTTGGATTGCATTGCACAATCTCAATGTAGACTGCGATTAACTTTTAAGTGAAAGTCACTATGGTCTCGGACCCTCCAATCAGTCATTCGCCGTTTTGCGAATACTTACTCGCCGTGACCCGGTAGCCAGAGGAGTAGAGGTTTCGGCTACTATTCCGATGGTCGCGGCTTTGAGCCCTGCTCTCGCCACCTGATGTGATCAAATTACATCGAAAGGTGTCGCGGTTGTGCCGTGTTTTCGGGCGGGCAGCAACCAATTTTCATCTACTCCGGATACTGTCCCAGTGATCGCAGTGAGCAAGATTCACTTCAATGTGAATCGCAATCTATATTGAAGTTGCGCGTCGCAACCCAATCACGCAATGTGTGGTCCCGAATTGTCCCTCCAGTCAATTATACACCGTTGTTCCAAACGTTTCCCGGCGTGAACCGATAGCCAAAGAGGTAGTGATCTCGGCTACTATTCAAATGATGGCGGGTTTTGGACTTGCTATCTTCACATAAGGAGATTAAATAACATCCAAACGCGTCTTGGTTGTTGTTATAATTGAGGGAACGCCGCCTCTGAGATAATTGCGTAATTGCCTGATAAGATTGTCGCTCGCACGGTTGGAGCACGCCTACGATGACGGCTTGATACGCTGAGCACTCGAACGGAATTGCGCTGTCCTGATGACGCTAGCTTAGCCGGTGAGGCGGATAATTGAGCGAGCTTGTGAACAACCCTAGCCGCACGTGTTCGGATTGACGCTGAGCCCTCGGAACGGACGCAGACGAGGGGAGGGTTACGATAGACGCGCGCTAATGACTTAGACGCGAAGGCTGGCCAGCTAACGACTCACACGCAATCGCGCGACCCGACCGACTCCCAACTGAGGCGAAGAGAAAGAAAAGGCAAGTGGTTCTCTGTAGGCTCTATTACGACCGACAAAGCGCGATCACAGTTAATGCTATGGGTTATTAAGTTAGGGAAAGCAGTCACCACGCAGAGGTGGTAGTTTGCAAATGAGCATTGTCGAAAGGTGCGCAGTTGTGTCGCGTCTCGGAGTGGCTGAGCTCTACTGCGTTGTGGGGCGGAATTGGTCCTCGGTTTCCACAGCCATTTTGCCCGGGGTTTCTGGCGTGTTTTTGCGGGAATATTTGACGTGCCCGCAACAGTTGTACAATATTTTGGGCGGGTAACAAACAATTTCCATATGCGATGCTCATTTTTATCCGAAAAAATTAAAGTCATCTCGTTTACAGGTCCATTTACTTCAGTGAGAAATCATTAAAGGTACAAAGCAACTAGATAGGAGAAGTAAGGCAATAAAAGCGACAGAACAACGCACCTCCTTTTGGTAACGCCTTTCACAACTTGAAACCAAGTACCCCGGAGGTTTATTTTACACTATACCACCCAGAATACTAGGTAGATGAGAATCAGCTACCTAACCCAAAGGAGCATTTTTTCCATGTCTGCACCCGGCAGCGCACCGCTGTTACATTACTGACAATGATTTTTTCTACCATAACATATAAGCGATATGTTTCCGCTAGAGAACTGTTGATTCCTGTAACCGGTGAAAGTAGATTTTCGATTATTTGTTTAGCACACTGAATGTTGTCTTGACTACTAATATGATGAATAGCAGATATAATTAAATAAATAGACTGCTCATTCATAGACAATGAGAGGCACAGTCCAGCTGAATGCTGTGATCAATTTGTACAACGTGATTTCGTGAAACATGTAAGTATGCACCTGTTATACAATGGATTCTAAACGGATCCTAAAATGAGGGACGCGGCATTAGGATAAGATTAATTGTACTGTTCTGTCAAAAGAACTATCCAAGTGAATGCATTTTAACTTCATATGTGATCAGATTCAACCAGGAGAAAATGCTAACAATTGCACGCCAGCACTTCAGTCGGCCATTTGCTGAAACGGTCGAGTCACTTGGCAACGCTGTTGGAGCAAATAACAGAACAAAATAAAACTGTATTTCATCAACGTAGCAAGAAAAGAAACGTTGCAGCCCTGATCGTGGACTGGCACTAAGAGTGACCCAACACCTTCCAAGTTGGCTATGACAGTCGATTTCACAACAAGACGGAAAATTTTATGGTTGATTGAAAGGCACCTTGTAACGACCCATCAACATTTGGAAGCATGGAAAGCTTTCACTTCAAATCCAACGTAGGATTCCTTACCGCTGTGTCAAGCCTTGCTCACGGATCTTAGTAGCATAGTGATCAAGGTGTCAACCGTTAACCACTAGGCCCCGAGTTCCAACCCAGCCCTGGCTATCTCCATATGATGAGACCAAACGAAGATGGTGCCGGTTAGGGTGTGTCAGGGTTGGGAGAAGCAGCAATGAAACACCTCCACTTCAGGTACAGTCTTTGTGATCGAAGTGACCGAGGCATACTTCAATGTAAACCGAGATCTCGATAGAGCTGGCATGTCGCAATCCAACCACACGCCAGTACTATAAATCAAACTTTGTATTGCTTACCGCTGTGCCAAGCATTGCTCAAGGATCTTAGAGGCATACTGATCAAGGTGTCAGCCTTTAACCACTAGGCCCGAGCTTCACCCCAGCTCAGTCTATCTCCATCTGATGAATTCAAACCAGGACAAAACCGATTATGAGGTGTCAGTATTGGGAGAAGCAACACCGGTCCACCTCCAACGCTTTCACTCATTTTAGTTGGCAGGAATCTGCAAAAGTTGACAGTTGGCGAAGCGCTACTGCTCACAACAAACCGCCCAGCATTATGCGCGCTAAAACCATTTAGTCAGTCAGTTAGATTTAATGCTCCTTATTACATTTTGTAAATGTTATGAGCAATAGTTTACACCCCGTATGTATTGCATCTGTCGCTACATTGCAGCACGCGTTATATTTTAACTTCCCTGAAGTAGCCAAGGGGGACACGACGGTTCAAATTCCCCAACGCCACATCGTAATTTTTCTACTGGGGTGTTTCGGAATAAGCTAGATATGATATTTGAAAGGGCCAACGATGGTCGTCTGAATTCGAACCTTCTCTTTTGTATGGTCAGGCCTAAGTATAAAAAAGCATTCGGTACCCAGTCTGCAAAATTGGTTTGTACCGTTGCGCAGACAAACTAAACTGCTTGACAAATCGCTCATTTTACTATTTCGGACAGGATTTAATTGCTCTCAAAGCGGATGTGGAAGAGAACGAGGCTGAGCAATCGGGAGAGAAAGAGAAGGTGTGTGCTGGAAAGTTGCATTTCACTTTGGATTACGATTTCCAGAAGGCAGAAGTGAGTCTGGCAAATGAAATTAAACATTCCTTAACCTGTCACCATCTTGAAAGCTATAAATCACCGGATTCAGTTGGCATACATCTTGGGTAGCTGCTAGTAATCAAAGCTAAAAATAGGAGTGGATGCTTACAGTTATTTGTGCGGTAGCGTTAGAGGCCGGTATCTGCCGTGCTTAGGCCATAGAGTTCAGTTCAGTACAATAAACGGTCGGAAGACTTGACACAATTTATCAGTCCGCAGGGAGAGACATTCAGGCTGAGCGTTCTAGTGTTAACTACGCTGTTACGCTGAGTGGTAGATTCGTCCATGAGTAGACAACCACAAAACGATTCTTTTAAATAAAAAGAAATTTGGTTTCCGCTCAGGCGACTGGCTTATCCCGAGCGCAGAGAAATCGGGCTTCTAAATATTAATTTTGGTACTTTACTTGGGAGTACACAGAATGCGGTGTATCTCACCTGGTATGCCCGCTTGAAATTCTCCGCCCCAAGACAAGGTAAGGAATGACGAGGTTGAAAACCGAGATGTTAATAATTGTCGCTTGAGTCTGCTCCTTCGTTAAGCACATAGGTGATAGACCTGCCTATTTTAGGCAGCATGGCTAAACCTTGCTTTATGATACCAGTAACACAAAATATGTCGTAATGGTTATTTGTAGTAGGGATTGATAGTAGACAGTAATTTTAATTTTAGTCACAACCCCCAGTCTACTCATTCGTGTGCGAGTTTTATCCTTGTCAAAACTTCCTTTCTTTTATTCGGAGATACCGGCCACTTTAAAGTAGCCACTGTCACCAGTCGATTGGTGTGACTGTAACTGAAAGTATAAGGCTTCTAAGACTTTAACGTATCACTCACATTCGTGCGCAGTTTCCCAGTCAACGGTAATTCATATATAGTTGAGCAACTGTGTACTATTTAAAAATGTAAGTAAAGACATTAAATTAGGTGACGCTATGTGTGCGAGAATAACAGGTGTGTTAATGTTAGGTTGTCTTTAGTCTAGCTCTGCCCTAAAAGTAGCCGCACCTCACTAAATAATGACGTCCTTGCGTGACAGTTTGATGTATGAAGTGCGTAGAAGCAGAACCACACGACCGACCGGAAGGATGCCTGTTTCACACAACCAAACGACACAAATATGACAGACTTTGCGTACGCTTTCAGCTTTGTCACGTCATACCTCATCTTGCATCGCTCTTAAATTGCTCGACCTTTCAGATCAGATTACGCCCTGAGATTCAACAAAGAACTCTACTAATTGCTGATCACCAGAGTAAAATGGTCTGGTACACTTTTCACCACTGGAGTCGCAAAGGTAGGCAGTCCCAGGGTTGAATTCTCCTCACAGGCCCGATTCCCACACCATCGATCCTATAGAGTGAGTCATCTCACAATGTTGAGTACGGATATTGGGGATCGATACGGTGATACGAGTTTGTGGACACCGATTTCGTGGGGGATACTGGGGAATGAAGTACCGGAATATCGGACTTAACTTGGATGGTTTACTTGAGGTGAATCACACTTGGTGTTAGGCTGAAGTCGGAGAGCGGTTTTCCACATTATTCATTTCGTTCAGTTACTCATACAGCTGTACCAATGGCATGAAATAAGACTTTGGCGAAGACGCTTAACGGTAGAGCAAGCGCTTGGCCCTACAAACAGTTATGGAAGTAGCAGTCAGGTAAAATGCCCTTTGGTCATTTAATGAACAGTGTAGAACTCACACAGCTAATGTAACTACAGACTTCAAATGTGTATCAAAAGTGTTTATTATTCAGTAAAGTGGAGTGCACGATGAGGTTTGTGGTCCCATCTATGGTTGAGTGCTTGCTGAGGAAGCAGATTTTGGACAAGCGGCGTTTGATAGGATATGGTTAAAGTAATTTAGGCTAAAAGTTTGCATCATCTAGATCACTTTCCAGCGGTTGACTACCAGGTTCTGGTATAAGGCTAGCAACCCCGAGGTCATCATGAATAGTATCGAGTGCTCTTTCCGTTAAACAACGCAACTATCAATGACATCACTAGTGTGCCAAATGGTTCGTGCAAACAACCTCATTGCGTAGGTGCACAATGGTGTTAGGCCAAAACAAATAGCATGTTTGTATGGGCGATGCAACGAAACTTCTCGTGCAATTAGTACTTTCCTGTGGGCACAGGTTTCCTGTGTTCAAACACATCGTGCACAGCGGGTAACATGATTCCAAGATATACGCGGAACGATTCAATCACTGACATCAGAGAAATGATACCACTTTGGTTTATAGGTAACACGGGATATTCGCTATCAATAAGGACATCATTCTAGATAGCTTGTCGAAGAAATCACGTAATCAGCGTAATCATTTCCAACCCACATCCGTCAAAAATAGAGAATTACACTGCCACTGCATGAGTTTTATGCAGAGAGAACAACAGCTGGTTGATTACAACCGTAATTCCGTTTGGTCGACGAGTTTAAGGACCTGTTGCTCAATTGTATTGTGGTTATAACTGATGGACTAAAGCTATTAGAGGTTAGGTGTCTATAATATGTTAGAATACATCTAGCTGCAAACCGCCAATTGTTGAGCTAGCGGATTCCTTTATTACTGTTCGCGATGTGACTCAAAGTTTAATAAACGAACGTAAGCCCGTGCAGTATATACGCAAAATACTGAGATAGTCAGGGAAACTTCTTACCACTCAGCTTACCGGATATGCAGATTAGGGCTAATCAATTCATCTAGCGATAGCGGAAACTGACATGTTTGACGGCGTTTTTGTCAACATGCAACATGGTTCCGATATTGGCTGTTTGGAACATCCTTAGCATGGTCAGAAATGATGATAAGCAGATGGTTGATTACACTGAAGCAGAACACTGGGTACATCACCGAATCGTTTTTCTGGACAAGGTCAGCTTTGGACGAGTATGAGTGTTGCGAAAAGATCTTCTTAATGTCTAGCACACTTGACGACAGAAGCTTCGGAGAAAAAAGGATTATGACTTTCGATGACAGACCCTGGAACTCGTGTTTTTCCATAGTTTGATGAAAAATGAGACCTAGCTCAGGGATATTTCAGTAGCTGTCCATTTAGTTTCTGGCTATCTTGAAGCTGCTAGGTATGGCGTAATGTACTTGATGTCTTGTATTAATGAAGATTGTGTGCCTTTCGCAGTAACGCAAGTGTCCTCTGCTAAACTTTCACCATTGTTTAGTGCAAAAGCACAAAACTGGAGTCAGTTACCACTTAGAAAAGGTGAAGTTAGCTGCAGTAAATATGGATAAAGTATATCTGTAACCTCGCAAAAAATAAACTTTAGAAAGTAATTTGAGTGTACAAGCATTGTGTGATCCTCTGGGTCAACTCAGGAACGAAAGACTGTAACTTAAGTATGGGTGTATCATAAACCCGGGTACTTTCGTGTTGTACTATGTTGGATACACTTCACTGATGTGGAATACTGGACAATGCTTTGTAGAGGGCAAGTAATCGAGTGGTTGGCAAGTCCCGTAGGATGATCAGAGTGCGGATTTTGAAACCAGAGGTTAAAAAACAACATGGAAAATGGGAGCAATCATGGAATGAATCGATTCACTAAAATATACACATTTGACTGAAAGGGCTAGTGGTCTAATTTCTTTCATCCTCTGAGTCAGACGGACTATATCACTTAACCGCAGTACGATTATGTGTCGTCAAGACGTTTTCTAACATGCACGCTTCGGGCATGTTTACATTATATAGAACAACATGACCGGACAGTAAATTATGGAAACCAGTCCGGTTTGATAAACGCAGCTGGAATCTTACACACGGTGTGTTCGAACATACACGATGTTGAAACGCAGTGCTGATTAGGAGGGCTAAATTATTAGAGTTCGCCTGCAGTTATCTCATATTCATCCCATTGACGGGCAGCCCTGATTTTAAGAATCAAAGAGTCAAAAATGAAGATAGAAAACAAGATTACCGATTTTCGCAAATATAGATTTAGCGTTGGGATGGAGAAGCCAGCATTATTCGCTTCATTAATCAGGACGCTTGCGCAGTTGGTCAGTGGCATTGGATCGCGGTGTGCGGATCCTGAACAGTGGCTCGAATCTATGTTGCATTTGCAGTAACAATTGTACATGGCATTTGAATAGCAAAAAGTCCTTCAATTACTTCCTGTTCTCTGCCGGCATCTCTAACATGTATAGCAGGACTAGGCGTATACCAGTTTCCGAGTCAGTTGGTATTACTGAGGACAAACTCATCGCGAAGTGAAAGGTATTCTACAGCCCATATGGCATTTAAACTCAGATTTTAATTTGCAGTCTCAGTTTTAATATACCATAGCATCAGAAAATTCCAGACAAGGGTTACACGTCGTCCAAGCAGCGTTGCTGGCTACATGCCGCTATCACGTTATCGGCTCCACTTAGCCCAGGGGCTCAAAAGTAACTTCCCAATGGGAATAAAGCCTGAAATAAACTGATCATTTCATGTAGCTAATTAATCAGTTACATTTGGCTGACGAACAGATTTGGCTGTCTCTGACTAGTTTCACCGATTACTATATTATCACAGCTGACGGTGGGTGTACTGGAGGCCGTGGAACTACCGGCTATGGACATGTGTGGCACTTCAGATCCGTACGTCAAACTGTATCTGCTACCGGATAAAAAGCGTAAATTTGAAACAAAGGTACACCGCAAGAACCTCAATCCGGTTTTCAACGAGACTTTTGTATTCAAAGTGAGTTACCTACTTTCCGGCATTTTTCGAACGCGTTGCATTTTGTGGTATGTGCGTGTAGGTGACCATTTATGGCTGTTAGCAGGAGTTAAGGCTTTTGAGGACCAAGTTTCTTCAACGCTACTGCTTAAATCAGATTTTTCTGTCCGGATTGTTTCTGGCGACTTCAATAGAAAATATACAAAGTTCTTGAACACACTTGGCTTGGTAGACCTAGTGACTGTTTCGACCAGACAAGATGTCCAGTTGGACGTTGTGTTCACAAATAAACGACAGTTGTTTGCCACACAAAAGTGGGATCCTTTGAGCAGCTCAGACCATTGTATTTTAAAACTGTGTCCAGTCAAATACAGCAGATCTAATTTTTAACGGTGACCACACGTCCTTACAATATTATTAAACGGCGAAAGTGTTCCTTGGAAACTATCACGAGGCTTCAGACGATGTTTTCGCTAACTGATTTTCAGTCTTCAACGAGGAGGACCTGTCGCTCAAATGTGACCGTCTTACGGACTACATCAAATATTGCTTTTACATGTGTTGCCCTGTTGAACTGATCTATCTAAGAGCAGACAGATTTTCATCACCATCACTAAAGCGACTTCAAAGGATGAAAGAATGGGCCTACAAGTGCAAAAATGCTATCTGTGTCAAAAGCCTAACCACAGCAATTCAATCGGAGATAAAAAGACTGTCGAAGCAGTTCTAGTCAACCATAACTGTCGCGATCTATGGAGGTTTCTGAAGTAGCTATGTAGTAAGAGCGTTTGAAGCCAGAGCGGTGAAGGGGATGTGGATATACTGAATTCGGAGTTTAGTTCCGCCTTGCTAAGCTCATCTTCCTTGCCCTCCTTCATTAGCTCAAGTCCTTCCGCGACCTTCGATCAAAGCAACATTCACAGGGAACTTAAAAGATTAAAGGCAAACAAAGCTTTTGGTCCGGATGCTCTCTCACTATCAGCTTTGAAGGAGTGTACTGATTCTTTCACACTGCCTTTAACAGAGCGCTTTAGCAAATGCTTCACTACTAGTGTAATTTCAGACATTTGGAGAATCGCCAGTATCACACCAATACCAAAAAGTGGATCTCAAAAGTATCGCTCAATTGCATGTACATCTCTGCTCCTAAAAGTTTTCGAAAGACTGTTACTTCCGCGGATGTTCTTCTGCCGCTCTTGATGACGATATCTACCAGTTTACACATAGACCCCAGCGCTCCACATTGGATGCAGTGGAATATCTTGTTCATTCTATAGCCTTCGCATTACATCAAAATGTAAATCCGTACGGCTTCCTTTCCTAGATCATTGGAATGTCTTTGGAAGCCTGGATAGGTCAATGTTGCTAAACCTGCTATCCGAAAGGGAGTTTAACCGGGTGTGTGTAATCTGTTACGTGACTATTTTATAGATCGTACTCATTTCACGAAATGCAACGGGAAGAAATCCTCTGTCCTCCGTGCCGACTGTGGTGTTCTACAGGCAGCGATCCCATCACCTTTCCTATTTTCCTTGTATCTTGAACATCCACCTATACAAACCATGTTTATGGGGTGTAAATATGCTGCTGATGTTATGCTGGGATGTATGGCCCCCACTAACCAGGATTCCTCATCACTTCAACGTGGGTTGGAAGATCTGTTGGAATGGTCTTCATCCAGATCTCTTACGCTTAGTGCAGAGATGTACTATTTCCTATTCTCAGTGGCGATAAATTGTAGTCTCATAAATCTCTCCTCCACACTTACTGTGAATGAAAATCCCATACCCAGCTCTTCCACCGTCAAGTATCTCGGTATTTTTTGTCCCAGAAACTTTCTCGGTCCACGCTTGTCTGTAAAACTTTCCAAAAAGTCAGGAAACTTTCTTTTATGCCCTCGGTGTAATCGGTAAGTTTACCACGCAGTTCGCAAGATGGATGACGCAAGCTAACTCTGGAGTCCCACCGACTATTGGTCTACCCACCCTATGCCCCATGGTTACCTGCCCTCTCGACCGAAGTGTTACGGAGTCCACAAGATGAAGCATATGATCTGACCCCTAACTCCTACCACCTTTCCGCTCACCCAGTTTATGTGTCATGGTTGGCGGCATCCGGTTTCGGATTTGCCTGTCACTGTGGCCAGCCACAGGACGCCTGCGCCTACAGAGGGACCACGGGTGGCTTGCGCTACACCACCCACAGCTCCAACCACACACAACATTTCCAGTGTAAACCCGAAGGAATAAGACCGGGAGGCATGTGGATGGGAGCCACGTTTCATCAACGGAGCCGGCCCACACTCCTTCACAGGCAAACACAAGCACGCTGTATTTGGGAAATCAAGCGCACACAAGGCGGTGGCTGGACTGTAGTCCGCTCCACACTGAGTGCATGGAACCACTCTTCGAGCCTAGCACGGCCACAAGAATCGTGCACCCCGTCCCCTCCAGCAACGACCAACTGTCTCCTGGAGCCAGTATGAACGATGTAGTGGGTAATAGACAGGTAGGCACCTTGTCAACATACACATCAAGCGCAACTATACCAGGGATATCAAACAACACCCATTCACTTTAAACGACAAGCTGAAATAAAATAAATCCAAGATTGCATAGAGATACGGTGGCATAACTCTTCGCTAAATTACCATATGAAGTAGGCACCTTGTCAACGTGCACATCAAGCGCAGCCACACCGGGTATATCAAACAACAGCCAAACACTTGAGAGAGAGAGAAAGAAAAAGAGAAAAACTCGATTAATTCATAAGGAAACGTTGACATAAACCTTAATTAAATAGCATACGTAATAAGTTGTTTACAAACAGATCCTAGCTAAGTGCACGAGGTCAGGAAGTATAGTTCACGGAAGGCCACGAACACAAAAATGTTATGGAAATCGAATAAAATTGGCTGAAGCGATGTGTGCAAGTTAATGGAATAGTGTACAGGGAGATATTTATATGAGAAAGAAAAGCATTAAGGGAAAACTGTAAACCCACCACCTGAAATAAAGAGACTTAGCATGTAAGCACGCGGTTAGTAAATCGAATTCAGCGTGCCTACAAACGCTGCGCCGGCTCGCCGTAATTCTCTGCAGGACCCGTCGTCGCTTCTGTAGTGGCCCCAAATGGCACAGCGCATGGCCCACTAGACATTTATATGAGAAAGAAAGGCATTGGGAGAGAACCGAAAAGCCACCACCTGAAATAAAGAGACTTAGTATGCAAGCATGCGGTTAGTAAATCGAATTCAGCGTGCCTACAAACGCTGCGCCGGTGCTGCCTACGTTCACTACGGGACCCGTCGTCGCTTCAGCAGTGGTCCCGAGTGACCTCTCTCATGGCTCACTAGGCCTGTCTGACTAAGGCACTCGCGACCGCATGTTCTACAGCACAATGCGCTCGATGTCGATGGAGTACAATTCATCGGTGCTTGCCGCTTCCGCACTTGCCGCTTCTTCTCTGCACGCATGAGGTCTTTCTCCCGCACTTCAGCAACTGCCTTCTTGAAGAGATCGCGCCATGCACGCCGATCAACCGCCTTCGATTCCCATGATCCGCAATCAAGATTAGAACGTGTGAGGCTCACTTTAATCATGTCCTGGTAACGTAACTTGGGTTTCCCAGCATGCCGCTTCCCTATACTCAGCTGACCGTATAAAAGTTGTTTCGGTATCCGCGTCGAATCCATACGGCTCACATGACCGAGCCATCTCAGGTGTCGCAGTAAAAGTATGCCGTCCACTGCATACATCCCACTTCGGCCCAACACTTCCGTGTCTGCAACTCTGGCGCCCCAGCCGATCCGCAAAATTCGTCGCAGACACTGCTGATGGAACCGCTCGAGATATCGCACATCCCGACGGTACATCGTCCACGTTTCACTGCCGTATAGAAGAACGGACAGTACCATGGATTTGTACACCATCAGCTTCGTGCCAATGCTAAGCTGATGGTTGTTCCACACTCGGTACTCAAGCTTCCCGAATGCCGCTGCCGCCTTCGACACGCGATTACGCAACTCAACGTGTAGCTGCTGATCAGTCGACATCACACTCCCAAGGTAGCTGAAACGGGAGGTGGTTCCAATACTTCAGCACCAATGCTGATTAGCGGCACCATTGCAGATTTCACCTCCGGTGAAGGCTGAAAGAGACGGACAGTTTTGCTTGTGTTGATGGTGAGCACGAATTTGGCCGCTGTGGAAGCCAGAGCACTAGTCATGTGCTGCAACTCATCCGCGCTGTGTGAAAACAACGCACAGTCGTCAGCAAACAGCAACATACGGATAGTTGTCTCACAGACGAGAGTTCTCGCACCGAAACGACGGATGTTCAGCAATCCACCATCAATACGGTGCTCCACACGAACACCGTAAGCACAAGCCGCATCAAAAGCACAAGACAACATGGCATGAAGATAGATATTAAACAGGGCAGGAGCTAAGACACAGCCTTGCTTCACACCAGAGACAACTGTAAAGTCATCAGAGGTCTCTCCACTCAGCTGCACCCACGCTCGCATACCACTGTGCAGACATTCAATTAAACTTACAAACTTACGCGGGCAACCAAACTTACCCAACACCAGCCAGAGTGCCCCGCGGTTCACCGTATCAAATGCCTTGGTGAAATCAACAAAAAGCGAGTACAATGGCTGGTGTCGTTCTCTGCACTTCTCTTGCAACTGACGAGCCGCAAACACCATATCTATAGTGCTGCGACCCGAACGGAATCCACATTGCTCTTCCGCCACGTTTGGTTCCACAACCTGACTCACGAGGCGGTTGAGCAGGATTCGGGCAATCACCTTGCCCACACAACTCAGCAAGTTGATGCCACGATAATTCGTGCAACATTGCTTGCTACCTTTGCCCTTGTACAGTGGTAGCACAAGGGCATCCTTCAGCTCAGAAGGCACCTCCTCCTCAATCCACGCGCGTTGCACCAAGTGATGCAGCGCAGTCAACAACGCGGGTCCACCGTGTTTCAATAATTCAGGTGGGATCCCGTCACCTCCGGCACATTTGCCGTTTCGCAGCTGAGCAAGTGCTCTCTGCGTCTCATCCAGTCTCGGCGTATCCGCCAGATCCGCCTTCACATCGTGCTGCTTCAGACCATTCAATGTAGGCCAGTCGATCTCTGAACGGTTGTTTAAGAGACAGTCAAAGTGTTTCCGCCAGATCTGCATTATGCCTGCAGTCTGGGTGCAGGTAGCGCCTGAACTACCATCGATCAGTGTCCTCAGCGGCTCCAATCTCGGTCCATACACCGCCTTCAAGGAGTCAAAGAATTCCTTGTGTTGACGGCGTTCGGCGTAACATTCCATCTGCTTCGCCTTCTCCGTCCACCATGCATTTTTAATGCGACGGAGCTCTCGGGTCAGTCACCGTCGAAGTTTGCGAAACTGCCTACTCTTCCCCAAGTCACTGGGGTCTGCCACATGTGCAGCAAATGCTGCATTCTTTTCTGACACCAATGCGTCAATCGTCACATTGTTGTCATCAAACCAATCAGGCCGCTTACAGTTTGCGCGCCCGATGGTCTCCTCCGCAGCAGCTGTCACCTGGTCGCGAATGTGGTGCCACAGGTCGCCCACTGTGGCTATACAGTCCACATCACCACACAGGCGTGCAGCCATCGCCTTCTCCAGCTCAGTACGTTTCGCCACAGTACCGAGGGAGAGAATGTTAAATTTATGCCGATTCACGGCGGGAGTGCAATACATCGATTTACGAAAGTTTATGTACAGTTTGGTCCGCACCAATTTGTGATCAGTGCCACAATCAGCCCCACGCAATACACATGTCATGCGCACTTCACGCATATCACGCTGACGTACGATGACATAGTCGAGCAGGTGAGCGTGACCACTCCGTGGGTGCGTCCAAGTTGCTATATCACTCGCACTCAGTGCAAACCGAGTGTTCGTGATCGTCAGGCCGTGAGTGGCACACAGTGAGAGCAGCCTGTCACCGTTCGCATTCGCTGAACCAATGCCATGCGCACCGATAACATCTGTCCACGCTGATGCATCACGCCCAACGCGCGCGTTGAAATCACCCAGCAGAAATAGTCGGTCGCTCCTCGGCACAGACCGTATCACGGAGGATAGCTCAGTGTAGAACTGATCACGCGTGTCATCAGGATAACACATTGTCGGACCGTACGTGCTTATAAAAGTAGCAAACTTACCTCTTCCGAGTCGCAGGCGAAAAGTCATCAGCCGCGCGCTGATGCCCGTTGGTTCACCCACCAGCTGGCCATTCAGGCGGTCGGATATTGCAAATCCGACCCCATGTTCACGGGGTGCTGAGGCGGCGTTCCCCACCCAGTAGAATGTGTAGCCAGCACCTGCTTCATGTAACTTACCTTGCTCAGCGAGCCGAGTTTCACTGAGCGCCGCAATATCGATGTGGTAGCGCGCCAGCTCCATTGCGACCAGTGCAGTGCGTCGCTCCGGGCGCTCGCTCGAGTTCCGGTCCAATAGTGTGCGCACGTTCCAGCACCCGATGCTGAGTGCTTTGGGCGCAGGCATACGATTGCATTGGTGGGCAATCGCACGCGAGGTGGTCGTTGTCCTTCGGAGGTTTGCTTGAGGGACTCCACCCGGAGCCTTTGACTCAATAGCCTGACCCACAAGGCAGTGGGTGGTTTGGAGGTTTGCTTGAGGGACTCCACCCGGAGCCTTTGGCTCAATAGCCCTGACCCACAAGGCAGTGGAGAGCAGATCCAGCTCGGGAATGTGATTGCAGAGACAGATTGGGATCTGCTTGACGGCCGTCACACGCAGCCTTTGAGGTTCTGGAAACAGTTATCATATGTTTTGCGACCGTAATTGGATACGCAACATGCTACCACGGCCAGACGCAGGTGGTTT